>CM075352.1:30753333-32007500 GCA_037693485.1 Kitagawia praeruptora
ACAAATGAACTACTAGTATTTATGTTTTGTACTCAGATATTTGCTTTGGTTGGTGACCATTTATGTTGGTGGTTGTGGTTTTAACTTCTCTGCAAACTTTTGTTATCTGTTTTTGCTACAATGGATTGTTATGTCACTGGATTATTATGACCTTATTATGCAATGAATCAAATTATTAAGTTACTAATGAATTTGTCTGTAATGTAAGTATGCAAGTAGTTGTAATTTGCAAGAAAAAACCAACATTTACTAATACAATCCGACCACTACATTGTCATCCATAACGAACTTACATAATGTTATCATTAACCTACTCATCTGTGGAAGCCACAAGATACAGAAATACAATACATATCCAAGTTAAAATCAACAAAAACAAAGGCAGACTGCAACGTTTTTTCTTCTCATCTACTGCCTCGTCTCGACCACATCTACCACTTTCTTTCTTCTCCTCTACCACCCCGTCTCGCACACATCTACAACAGTCTCGCAAGCATCTGCCATTACTGGACTCACCAACATCGTTTTCAGCTTCGAGTTTTACAGGTCTTCCCCGATAACACGATGGAGGATCCAACCATAAAAAATAATTACACCTTCGAGATGAACACCCAGCAAAACGACGACCAGCGTTCGTGGAGGTCCACGCCGTTCGGTGTACAGCCCAATTCCCGCAATAACACCTTAAAGTCATGATCAAGATTTAGCTTTGTCAAGAGAAAATATAGAGATTTGAGGGTTTATTAACAATGAAAAAATATAAGTATGTATGTATATATGTAAGGGGCTGAAAATCTGATAAACAGCCGTTGAAATGTGTAATTCCATATTTGCCCCTCACTTTATTAACGTTAACAGACCAATTGGACGACAGATTAGCGAAGGGTTGTAATTTGAAGCGAAAACTGAAGATAGGGGGTACAAACTGCTAAAAAACGTAAAACAGGACCAATTCGACAAAACCCCAAAACATAAGGGGTACAAACTGTCAAATAGTCTAGTTTCTGGGCAAAGAAAAATCTGCATCGTTTTCCCCAATTTTTTTTCATTCATTTCATCTTCCTTTCTTTCTACCTTTCTATGATGGATGAAGGTCAATTGCAGAATGTAAAATATAAAGCATGTCCGTAGGGTCTAAAACCTCTCAAGGGGGCACGGTGAGCTTTGAAACCTATATCTAAAAATATCTGCCAGGAAATTGATATTAACAGCCCGTTTGGGCAACGGAGCTTTAAGTAGAAGCCGGCAGTTTTGCACCATTTGGCAAGGGGGCTTAAAGTCCGTTTTAAGTTAAAAAACTGCTTTAAGTCATAAGTTCCATTTAGGTACTTTTGATATGGAACTTATGACTTATGACTTATGACTTTTAACTTATGGAGTTTTTTTTTTTTTTTTTTTCTTTTTTCATAATTCTTGTAAACTTTAAATGTTATGAATTTAAAAAAATTTTAAGTCAAATTTCACTTTAAGCCAAAATTATTAAACTCCCATTTAACTTTAAGTAAAATTACCCAAACACTTTCATTCAACTTAAAGTAAACAAATTCACTTTCTCCTTTAAGTTAAAAATATTTCTGTTGTGACCAAAATCTTGCATGGGTTAGATTTAGGCCCACTAGAGGATTAGGGTCCAGATCCATGAAGAGAATGAGTAATCTGTCGGGTTTCCGGAGGCTTGCGGTAGCCCTAGGGGTTACCATGTACACTGCAGCACGGGAACGCATGGCTAAGGGTCTCAAGGTATCCCCTTGAGGATAACCTATAACTATTATCAGCCATCCAGTAGAGCTTCCAGAGTAGCTTCCGTGATAGGGGTTACCGGAGGGGGTACCGGAGCCAGGCTACCGGGCGGTACCCCCAGCTTCCGCCGGAAGCCTGATCAGGCTGCCAAATCAGATAAGGCACGCCTCCTACTTTTTAGGGACACGTTTATATCATCTAAAAACACTCTCAAACAGATAAACATTCAGTTATTTGAGTATATATGTCATATATACTTGATAAATGATACAAAATCATGATAAATACAAGAGATAATCATTCTATGTTACCTAAACTGCTTGGTAACCTGATTTTATACATCATGCTCGATTATTATCAGAAATAACAGTCATTATCCCACTGGAGAGAGGATAACTCATCATGAACAAACAATCATATCATTCAAGAACTACATTCGGGCTTGATCCACTATAAATGGTGGTATGTAGGCAGTTTACGGGATCTTCTTCGGCACTTACACTCCTTGAGTAGCTAGAGCACGTGCACTCTTGTGTGACACAGTCAAATTAGGGTTCTTGGCTGGCCAACATTTGGTCCTTGAGCTCTCATTCCGTAGATTCAGTCCGATCCTTCCGAGGAACCACATCCTGTGTTCTTCGGTAACCCTAGTCGTGAGCCTCCTCGGGCGGTTAGCTATAGATCTTCAACCACGAGCCTTTCTGGGTGGTTGGACGATTCCTTGTTTATTGGCGCTATTCCAGCACGAGGCCTCATAATCTGTTGTGCAAAAATCCTCCCACAACAATTGGCGCCCGAAGGAGGGGCCTCAAAAATCGTCATTTGGAGCAGATATGGCGAGTAACAATTCTGACAGTGATAAGACACCATCTCAGGATGGTAATGAACGAAACAAAGATGGTGGTGATGATGTTAGTAACAAATACATCATGGATTATCTGAAAACGGTGAATGAAAGAGTTAACCACTTGGAAAAAGGTTCCGAGAAAATGAAAAAATGGCAAAGGAAGTGCAAGTCGAAATTGAAAAAGAAGAATGTGACTCCGACAAGGTTAAATTTCGAGTCTGGGGACAATAGTGAAGACGACATTGATTATGTCCCATCTGAAGAAGAGGTAGAGGAGCCTGCGGAAGAAGAATACGAGGGCGACCAATCCGATGTCCCGGAAGCCCAGGGTACCGAAGGTTCACCCACCAGAAGTCTGAGCGTTTTTGACCGAGTTGGCAAAAGACTGACTAACAAAGACCTTCGTCACAAGTTGATTCACACTGGAAACAAAGATCGAAAGGATGGCAGTGGGGGTTCCATAACCCGGGGTTCCCGAGAACGTAGAGAGAGATCCCACTCGGTCCCCCCAAGAAGCACTTCCAGGAGGTCTCGATCTGATGGCAGAAGGAGTCATAGGCAAAGTGGTCACTCTTCTGGGCATAAAAGTAGGAAATCCCGTTCTACCGGAGTCCCAACCGGTGGGGGTCCCAACCAGGATTCCAGCTCCCATCAGAGTTCGGTTCCCAGAAGAAGTAAGACATCCAATGAAGATGATGACTCTGGAAGTGATATGCTTTCAGATGGTGAAAATGGACAGTTCAGGATGTCTGACTGGAAAAAAGCCTTGGAAAAGATCAAGGAGGAGAAAAAGTTTAAGTCCAGTATCACTGCCGGTTCCCCATTTTCTGTGAAAGTGAAAAAGGCAGCCTTGCCAAGGTTCTTTAAGATGAATACTGACTTGAAATTCAATGGAAACTCAGATCCAGTTGAATACTTGAGCCGTTTTAATACGGAAATGGATGTCTACCAGGTGGAGGACTTAGCAAGGTGTAGGCTACTGGCATCCACACTGACTGGAAATGCCCACCAATGGTTCAAAAGGCTAGCCGAAGGGTCTATCAAATCCTGGAGGAAGATGGGAGATCAGTTTATCTCTCAATTCAGGGCTACCGTGGCCTATGCCCCACCGGTGAATACACTGGCTAATATCAAGCAAGAAACCCACGAATCTTTAAGACAGTATTTCAAAAGATTTAATGAGCAAGTGCCAAAAGTGAAGAAGGCCTCTGATGAAACTCTGAAAAATTTCCTAATAGCCGGGGTTAGGCCTGGAACCGAGTTTTGGAAAGAGTTGCAACTGAAGAGCCCGGAACCCTGGCGGAATTCTACCAACAGGCAGAACGCCACAAAGTGATTGGGGAATCCATGGCCAAACTGTCCAAGGATTCCAATTCCCGAAGTTGGAGCAGGAACAAGAGAAATCGTTCTTACAGCCCTAAAAGAGATTCAAATAAGAGGGTTTCCGGGAGTGGTACTGCCGGTTTGGGAGCCCCCGGTATGATGACAAGACTGCCCCTATTGCCGCTAATGCAACTAAGGATAGAGTTTCTGTCAAGGACAGACTCACTCCAAAGGCAAATTTTCAGAAATACTCAGAGTATACCCCATTGACTGTCCCAATTAGTCATATTCTCGAAGTGAATGAGAAGAATGGGCTATTCCGGAGGCCCTACCGGGCAGGGCCCCCAGGAGTGAAAGATCAGGGAAAGTACTGTGCATTCCATGAAGTAAATGGTCACGAGACTGCTGATTGCAGGCACTTGAAAGATCAAATTGAAGAATTGATTAGAGGTGGATACCTGACGGAATTTGTAGCCCAAGAGGCTAAGAAATATAAAGAAGATAGAGATAGCAAGAACAAGGCTCTTGGAAACCAAGAAAGGACTACCCGAGCTAATATCATCCATACCATCTTTGGCGGCCCTTACTTGGGGGGTGCCAGTCGGAATGCCAGAGATAGGTATGCCCGGGAAGCCAGGGGAAACCCCTAACAAACATTTTTCACCTTTCAGAAAGGCCCCCCAAGTTGTTCAAAGGGGAAACCGCCGATATCTCCTTTACTGAGGAGGATGCCAAGTGGGTTCACCACCCCCATAATGATGCTTTGGTCGTAACCGTGAATATTGGTGGAATGAATGTACACAGAGTGCTGGTGGATAATGGAAGCTCAGTAAATATCTTGGCATATACTACATTCCAGAAATTGGGGCTTTTGGGCAAGGAGTTATTGCCTACCAACAATGAGCTATATGGGTTTACTGGTAACCCAGTCCAAATCATGGGCAAGGTCAAATTACCCTTGACATTGGGCGTGGATCCCTGCAAGGCCACCCAAATGGCAGAATTCATGGTGGTAGATGAAGACATTTCCCACAATGCAATTCTCGGTAGACCAATATTGAAAGATATGAGGGTAGTAACCTCAATATACCACTTTTCAATGAAGTTTCCCACACCAAACGGCATTGGGTGTGTGAAAGGATGTCAACATGAGTCAAGGGAATGCTATAACAGAGCTGTGCAGGCTGTCGAGAAGGCAGACAAACCTATTCAAGTTGAAGAAAAGGCTGATGGGGAAGCCTTAATGAGAAGCCATGGGCTTGAGCCACAGAAGTTTGAAAGAGTATCGTGTAATGCCATCATGATAGTGGATTTATCGGAGGAACCTACCGAAGAGGTTCCTGTTTTTCGGGGGGTAGTACCACCACAAAGCTTGTTGTTGGAAGCTGCCGAGAAAAATGATGAAATTCAAAACATTTCACTGGAAGGCATAGTAAAAAGTGCCTCAGATGATGATCTAGGCGAAGCAATGCTAGAGAATGAGAACCAGAGAACGGAGAAAGGACTCCCGGTTGAGATTGACATTGATCCCAGGATGCCCGGTACCCTGGAAAAGGCAGGGGCTGCCGAAGATACTATCCCCATACTAGTGGATGCTAAAGATCCTAGTAAAATCTTGAAAATTGGACAACAGCTAGATGAAAAGACAAGAGAAAGGTTGACTGCTTTCCTTAAAAGCAACCTTGATGTGTTTGCATGGTGTCATTCTGACATGGTGGGGATCGACCCGAAAGTCATGTGCCACCACTTGAACATTGATCCTGAGATAAGGGGTATCCGGCAGAAAAGAAGGCCTGTCAGTGGTGAAAGGGCTACCGCCCTCCAGGAAGAGGTAGACCGGTTATTGAAAGCTGGTTTGATCAAAGAATCCTTCTACCCAACATGGCTAGCAAACCCGGTACTGGTCCGGAAGCCCAATGGGAAATGGAGGACATGTGTTGACTTTACTGATCTGAATAAGGCATGCCCTAAGGATAGTTTCCCGCTACCCAGAATTGATCAACTGGTGGATGCCACGGCAGGCCATGCTTTGCTAAGTTACATGGATGCCTACTCCGGATATAACCAGATACCGATGCATGAACCAGACCAGGAGCATACCAGCTTCATAACTGATAGGGGACTGTACTGTTATGTGGGGATGCCGTTTGGGCTATTGAATGCCGGGGTAACCTACCAAAGGCTGGTAAACATGATGTTTAAAGAACAGATTGGTAAGACTATGGAAGTCTATGTTGATGATATGTTGGTCAAATCAAAGGTGGCAGCCGACCACGTGTTGCACCTATCCGAGATGTTCGATATCCTAAGGAAATACCGGATGAAGTTGAACCCTCAAAAGTGTGTTTTTGGTGTGGAGTCTGGAAAATTTCTTGGATTCATTGTGAACCACAGAGGGATTGAGGCAAACCCTGCAAAAATCAAAGCATTGCTGGAACTGAGGTCACCAAGGAATGTAAAAGAAGTCCAAGGGCTTACCGGAAGGGTAGCAGCCCTAAATAGATTCGTATCTCGGTCTTCCGACAAGTGCAAAGAGTTTTTCAAGGCTATCAAGAAGGGTCAAAACTTTGAATGGACCCCGGAATATGAGGAAGCCTTCAAAAAACTAAAAGAACAGTTGGGAAGCCCACCATTGCTCTCCAAACCCTTGGAAGGTGAGGTACTTATTTTATATTTAGATGTTTCTGAATACTCTATAAGTGCTGTGTTGATCCGGGAGGAAGAACAAGTACAATACCCGGTATACTACGTGAGCAAAAGGCTGTTGGACGCGGAAACCCGGTATCCCAGCATGGAAAAGCTAGCATATGCTCTAATATTGGCTTCCAGGAAGCTAAGGCCTTACTTTCAGGCCCATAAAATTGAAGTTAGAACATCCTTCCCGCTAAGACAAGTGATGCACAAGCCGGAAGCCTCCGGTAGAATGATGAAATGGGCTGTCGAGCTAGGACAGTTTGAAATAGATTACAAGCCCCGAACTGCTATCAAAGGCCAAGCGCTGGCTGATTTCTTACTGGAGTTTCCTCCTGATTTTGAGGTTACCAGATAAGAATGTACCCCGGTACCCCTAGTTACCGAAGGGGATGCCGGAGGCCCCCAATTATGGTGGAACCTGTATGTTGATGGAGCAGTAAACAATAATGGGGGAGGTGCAGGAATAGAGTTGGTAAGCCCAGAGGGGCACCGAATTCAGAGTGCCATACACTTTGGCTTCAAGGCTACCAACAACGATGCAGAGTATGAGGCCCTGATTGCTGGCTTAAAACTGGCTCTGGAAATGAAGGTAGAATACCTAAATGTGTTCAGTGACTCCATGCTGATTGTGTGGCAGATTAAAGGAAGCTTCCAGAGTCGAGGCCCCCGCACTGAACTTTACATGAGGTATGCCCAAGAACTTATCAGTAGGTTCAAATTGCTAAATCTAAATCAGATCCCAAGGGTGGAAAATGCCAATGCTGATGCCCTTGCCAAGTTGGGATCCCAAAAAGAAGGTGTTCTGTTAGGATTGATACCCCTCGAAGTGCAACTCCAACCAAGTATCCATCGAAAGGAGACTATGGAAATAGAATCTTCAATGGAAAGCCAATGGACAACCCCAATACGTGAGTATATCACCAAGGGGACGCTTCCAAAAGACAAAGATGAAGCCCGGAAACTCAAATACAAGGCTGCCCGTTATGTGATCTATGATGGCATTCTATACAAGAGGGGTTTTAACCAACCTCTACTTAAATGTATATCTGGAAATGAATGTGAATATATCCTAAGGGAAATTCATGAAGGCATTTGTGGCAACCACTCGGGGGGTACCTCCCTGGCCCACAAAATTCTCCGACAGGGTTACTACTGGCCTACCATGAAAACTGATGCCTATGACTTTGCTAAAGCTTGTGATCAATGCCAAAGGTTTGCTAACTTCAATAGCAACCCAGCTGTGGAACTAAGGCCCATTGGAAGCCCCTGGCCCTTTGCAATATGGGGGATTGACCTGATTGGGGAGCTTCCCAAAGGCAGAGGTGGTGTGAAATATGCCGTGGTAGCCGTTGACTACTTTACAAAATGGGCAGAGGCGGAACCCCTAGCTACCATCACTGCCGGTAAGCTGAAGGAATTTGTTAAGCGAGCCATTATATGTAGATACGGGGTACCGTACAAGCTGATCTCAGACAATGGCAAGCAATTTGATAGTAGAGAGATGAGAAGTCTATGTGAGGACTTGGAGATAAAGAAAGATTTTTCAGCCGTTTGCCACCCCCAGAGCAATGGGCAGACGGAAGCTGTGAATAAAATCATCAAGCACACTCTAAAAGCCAAGTTGGAAGATAAAAAGGGAAACTGGCCAGAGGAGCTTCCAATGGTCTTGTGGTCTTACAACACCACTCCCAGGTCCACAACCGGAGAGTCTCCCTTTGCTCTAACCTATGGCTGTGAAGCTATGGTCCCAGTGGAAGTTGGGACAGGGTCCTACCGGAGGGACAATTTTAATCAAGAATCAAATGAAATAAATCAGAGGCTGGCCCTAGACATGGTAGAGGAAAACCGGGCTACCGCCCAGCTGAAACTTGCGGTTTACCAGCAGAGGACCCGCAAATACTACAACAATAAGGTACGCCCTCGACCCCTCAAGGTTGGCGACCTAGTACTGAGAAGAATGATGCCCAATATGCGGGTTCCCGGGCACGGAGCCTTTGGAGCAAATTGGGAAGGGCCTTACAAAATAAAGTCTATCTTTTGGGAAGGCACTTACCACCTTGAAGACATGGATGGGAACACTATTCCCCGTGCTTGGAATGCCGAGCACCTAAAAAAGTACAATCAGTAAGACTCTTTTCAGAGCAAACGTAGGCCTCTTTCAGGCTTAGGATGAATAAAGGCAACCTACTAGTTGTGGTTGCGTCATTTCCCTTTCAGTTCTTAGGATTTCATGATTTTCAGTAGATGCCCGTGGGGTAGTGGATACACACCCCATCTGGATGAAATTTGATGTAATCGTACTCTTTGATTTTCAGTAAAAGTAGAAGTTGATTGTTTCCTTTTACATTTACCACTTATAAATATTTTCAGAAAAATATGTAAGGTCAACAAGCATAGTTCTACATGGCAGCCAGGCTACCATCCAGAACTAGGGGGGTAGTAGTGGATACACCTCTCAGCTTAACAGGTTGAAATTATTAGAATTTTAAAATTTGAATTACCAGACATGTACGGAACCTTGAGTGGTTCACATGGCTTACTTGGTTACCAGGGCATGTATGGAACCCTGTTCGGCATACATGGTTCCCCTCATAACTTGGGCTTGTGTGGTACCCTGATTGGCATACTTGGATCCCTTCAACACCAGACATGTACGGAACCTTGAGTGGTTCACATGGCTTACTTGGTTACCAGGGCATGTATGGAACCCTGTTCGGCATACATGGTTCCCTTCATAACTTGGGCTTGTGTGGTACCCTGATTGGCACACTTGGATCCCTTCAACACCAGACATGTACGGAACCTTGAGTGGTTCACATGGCTTACTTGGTTACCAGGGCATGTATGGAACCCTGTTCGGCATACATGGTTCCCTTCATAACTTGGGCTTGTGTGGTACCCTGATTGGCACACTTGGATCCCTTCAACACCAGACATGTATGGAACCTTGATTGGTTCACATGGCTTACTTGGTTACCAGGGCATGTATGGAACCCTGTCCGGCATACATGGTTCCCTTCATTATTTGGGCTCGTGTGGTACCCTGACCGGCACACTTGGATCCCTTCAACACCAGACATGAATGGAACCTTGATTGGTTCACATGGCTTACATGGAATTCTCACAAACGATTCATTGAAATAAGCTAGTGATCCCGGAATAAAGGCTTCCAGGCTAAGCCTCCGGTCACCCCGGGTTACCAAACAGGGTTACCACCTGAGGCTTCCGAGGCCAGGTTCCCGTCTTTGGGGCTTCCAGACACTATAGGGTTACCGGGCGGTACCCCCACACCCGGAGTAACAGTTTAACGGACCAAGGTACGAGTAGTACATCATCACTATGGCTACCTATCCAGGTATGTGTTGCCACAACTACTCAAGTGCACTTCCGTATTACGTTTCCGTTCTATCATCCAATTCTCGAACCATGATTTATCATTCATTTCATTTAACCAACATATATATGGCATGTATCCTCTAAATATTTGTATAAACTAATTCTAGGATCAATGTCCCGAGTAGTATTACCCATTAGAATCCAATAGTGGCATTCAGTTACGAATTGCCTTAAATTATAGTGTAACCCTTCTTACTTACCAAATTAGTACCTTAGAATACGAATAAGTTTGAGGTATAAATTCCCAAAACTATCGATTACGAATTAGTATTCGTCGGGTAGTCAGTAAATAATTAACATACCACTAAGTTAGAAACATGCACTGGACGTATCCATCTGAACTGAACTACTTGTGTTATAGTTGCGGTAGCCTGTAAGTACCCATTGCAGGACCCTCATACGAATAATATTTAGGATATAACTAGTCCTACCACGGTACCTGTACCTATCACAGAACAGTTAGATGATAAAACAAACATGCATTAACATGATGAACCAGGGTTAAAAGTACATCTATGGAGCGTTAAGGAGCCCACCCCCTTAATTAAAGAAATAAGTTCAGAGAAACAACTAGATAAAAGTTTAGAATGGCTAAAGAGAAAGTCACTGAGAAGCGGAAGGGTCTTTGGTAGCCTCAGAGCCAGGAGAATCCTCGACAGGGTCAACCTTTTGGGTAGAATCGCCTGGAGTAACCTCAACCACGTGTGTGGGAGCCTCAACCCTGGTAGCCTGGGCATCTTCGATATCACCTTGTTGGGCGGCTGATGGCTTGGTGACCACTTTGGCGGTGGAGACCAGGGACTTGGCAGCCTCAGCCTTGAAACCATCCACTTGCTTCACGGCATCCTCACCAAGAAGGGACCAGTCCAGGTTTGGCATTACCTTCCAGGTAGCCTTCATGTAGTCATTGACTCCTTTAGAGAAACCAGTTTTATACCTGTCTGGGAGGGCCTCTTTAAGCTTTTTCACTGAAGCCTGAAGCGTACCAACCTGCAGCTTTAACTCATCGTTTTCAGCATCATGGGCTGCTTTCAACTCTTCTTTTTCTCTCTCCCAGTCGAAAGCCATTTTACTCAGCCTATCTTTCTCCTTAGACAGCGTAGAAACATCACCCTTCATCTTCTTGACGGCATCCAAAAGCTTTTTCTTCTCCTCCTCTATAACCTGCATGTCAACCTTCAATTGTTTCATCTCTTCACGGAGCCGTATGTCACCCCGAGTGGCCAGGGCAAGCTGATTGGAAAGCCTAAGCTGATGGAAGAAACTCTCACCCGCGGAGAACAGCATAGACCTTGCAGCATCGGAAGTCTTTTGTTTAACCCATCCTGTTATCATTTCCAGGGGTATCTGCCCACCGCACATCTGATGAAACAGCTCCGCATTGCCCATGGGGGTACCCTGTTGAGACACCTTAGCTTTCTTTGAGGACCTGGTTTCAGGGGTAGACTTTGAAATTCCGGCAACCTGAGAGAGTCTTCGCTTTTCAGCAGCGGAAAGCTCAGTCTTGACGGACAGAAAAGCGGGGAACCGAGAAACGGGAGTGGCAGCAATAGGGGTCTCTAACATAGTCAACTCATCTTCGGGAAATAAATCCTCATACTTGTCAGAGGACTTGATAAAGGACGGCATAGATCCTGACATACCTAAAACGATGAAACATGAGAGATATCAGTTACCATAACATATATTTATAAGGAGAAATTTCAGGCTACCGATAATGCTAACAGATCCAGGCTTCTGGACATAGATGAATACATGAGTATGAGAAAAGCAATAAATACAACACAGTTTGGAAGCATATACATGAGAAAATCTATAGAAATGCTAATATCAGTAAGTATCTATGAACAAAGAGATATGACGTATTGGGTGGCAATGTGTGTGTAAATAGGAGGCATAGGGAACGGCAGCCCAGAATACCGGAAGGGGAGCCGGTGGAAGCCCCATCTTTCCTCCCACGCTTCTTGGTACCTAGAGGCTTAGTCTCTCTTTCCAACTTATCCTCAACCTCCATCTCGTGAGCAGGAGATGGGGGAGCCACATGTCTCGAGAACCCCAATCTCATCAGAGTCTCTGGAATCAACAAACTTTCCCCGTCTCTCAACGAGCCTGCCAACTTCATGATTTTCCTAGCCCTTTTTTCTTCAATCCCCTGCAGGGATGTTTGTGCTGGGATTCCTAAACAATACAACAAGAAAAATGGAGGTTGAATCAAAAAGAAGAAGGTGTTTCGACTGGTGCTACCAGTAGTTTGAAGGGATACCGAATGCTTACCCGGAGTCAGGTTCCATTCCTTTCTCACCTCCTCACAATCGTAGCAATATAAAAACATTTCTAGCCAGTCATACATCCCCCGTTTGTTTCCCTTTATACACTTACCTTGTCTATTGTTCCAGGAAGTAAGATAGAAAATACCCACCTTCCTTCCCACATCTTTTAGTTGGTAGAAATATCCCAGCTCCCTAGCAGTAAGGGGAACAGAGAAGGTTTGGTCGTAAAGAATATACATGCAAGCTGCCACCCTAAAGGAGTTAGGAGACAACTGCATTGGAGCAATATCGTAGAAGTTTAATACATCAATGAAGAATGGGTGCAGTGGCAGAGAAAACCCTAACTTGAAAAAAGATGCAGATAACACTGCGTTTGGTATGGATTGATCAGGCTCAAAGTTGTTAAATCTATGACACCTCTCACCCCCACTGGGAATCACCAGATTGCATCCCGGATTGCATAGCTCCCGTAACCTTTCAAGTCTATCTGCGTTCATGGAGGAATCCATGTCTTCGCAGGAGGGAACGAAGCTTACCGGAATGTGAAGCTTCCGTTCCACCTGTACTATCATCCCCACTGCAATTTGTTCCTTATCACCTATCGAATCCTTATCGGCAGAGAACATATCCATTGATCCCTCTTCCTCATCAGTATTAGAGCTTAGGACAACTCTATCGGGATGCCCCTCAACATGAATTGACGAACCAGCCTCCACGGAATGTTTGGGGTACCGGCTAACAATCTCAGCCTCGAGAGGGTCAATGACTTCCACCCGAGAGCGAGTTCTTGAACTAACAGACGGTCTAGACCGTAAAATGGGTTGAGAGATGAGCAAGTCACTTATGTGGGTGGACCAAGTGTCAGAGGGCTCCCCGGAGATGGGAGACACGTTTCCCGGTTGTAATGAGGAACCCCCAAATACAGATGAAGACGACATCTGCAACCACAGGATGCAGGTTAGGTGAAAGATTTGGAATTAGGAAGTTTAAGTTGAAGAAATTAAAGGTCTCAAATAATTATCCTAGGAGTACCCTGTGAACGAAGGGGCTACCGGTTCGCATTAAAAGTAAGCCAAGGCTCGGGGGGTGGCCACTAATTGATCAACCCAACGAGATTGTGCTAAGGTTACTCAATCAAGAAAAATAAGGGGAGCATGCCTAAAAGGCTATCCAAAACAACGAATTTGAAATATTTACTTGACAAGACAGATCAAAGTAAATAAATTTCATTAGAAACAAATATCAAACATGTAATGAGCATCTAAAGAGTAACCAAGGGGGAACCGGAGTACAAATCGCCTCAAACCCCTTCGATGTGCACGCAAAAGACAGGAATTTACACATGCAACTAGAAATCAAGATCTAGACGGACAGATCTATTCCAAAGAAGGGCCAACAGTTGAAAAATACAACAAGAATCAATGGATGAACATGAAAAGGTTCAAATGAATCAAAATAATTGACATGCAACATCTCCTAGAATACGGAACCCACTGTCGATTCAAGGACATGTAATGATGTGTACGGAGTTCAGTGTGTGTGTAGCAATCATACGCATAATCACCAAAAAATTGCATACAGGCAGGCTAAGAAATTCAGAAGTATACCTGGATAAAGTCGAAAGGAAGAGCGTAAAAACGCTGTAGCCTTCGCCGGAAGCCTCGTCGGGAAAATCTCGAAAACCTTTACGTTCTCGGAAGAGAATATGGTGAGTGGTAAAAAGAAAAGTGAAAGGTTAATAATATAAATATATAAGAAAAGAAGAAAAGAGGCGTGATCCCCTTGATTAATGAATGTGGCAAAGAAAACGAGATGGAGTGAGAAACGTCCTTTGCTTGGAAAATGGCTGATTTTTTCAATTTATCTGTGTAAAAATGGTAGAGTCCTAGCCTATTTTTTCCTCCTCAATAGTTATCATTTTATTTCCAAAGAATTAAAATGATTAATCTATCCTTAAACGAGTAAAAATACGAGGCTTTCGCTTTTATTCTGATTTGAGCTTCTATAGCACAAGTACGAGAGCTACTAATTATAAACATCAGAATTAACCCCAACTTTATGATTAAGAGTTTTCAGTATTGACATGTGGTGTTGATTTAGCAAGATAGCAAAAAGATGAATTTTCTTAACAACCGGCACCCCGTGGATAATAAGGTTCCCCTTGCACATAGTACTTCAGGGAACCGGGGGGTAGTTGTTGTGACTAAAATCTTGCATGGGTTAGATTTAGGCCCACTAGAGGATTAGGGTCCAGATCCATGAAGAGAATGAGTAATCTGTTGGGTTTCCGGAGGCTTGCGGTAGCCCTAGGGGTTACCATGTACACTGCAGCACGGGAACGCATGGCTAAGGGTCTCAAGGTATCCCCTTGAGGATAACCTATAACTATTATCAGCCATCCAGTAGAGCTTCCAGAGTAGCTTCCGTGATAGGGGTTACCGGAGGGGGTACCGGAGCCAGGCTACCGGGCGGTACCCCCAGCTTCCGCCGGAAGCCTGATCAGGCTGCCAAATCAGATAAGGCACGCCTCCTACTTTTTAGGGACACGTTTATATCATCTAAAAACACTCTCAAACAGATAAACATTCAGTTATTTGAGGATATATGTCATATATACTTGATAAATGATACAAAATCATGATAAATACAATAGATAATCATTCTATGTTACCTAAACTGCTTGGTAACCTGATTTTATACATCATGCTCGATTATTATCAGAAATAACAGTCATTATCCCACTGGAGAGAGGATAACTCATCATGAACAAACAATCATATCATTCAAGAACTACATTCGGGCTTGATCCACTATAAATGGTGGTATGTAGGCAGTTTACGGGATCTTCTTCGACACTTACACTCCTTGAGTAGCTAGAGCACGTGCACTCTTGTGTGACACAGTCAAATTAGGGTTCTTGGCTGGCCAACATTTGGTCCTTGAGCTCTCATTCCGTAGATTCAGTCCGATCCTTCCGAGGAACCACATCCCGTGTTCTTCGGTAACCCTAGTCGTGAGCCTCCCCGGGCGGCTAGCTATAGATCTTCAACCACGAGCCTTTCTGGGTGGTTGGACGATTCCTTGTTTATTGGCGCTATTCCAGCACGAGGCCTCATAATCTGTTGTGCAAAAATCCTCCCACAACACTTTCCATTAAGTCAAAAGTAACTTATTTTAAGTAATCCCAAACACCCTCTAAGTCATTGAATTTTCATTATGCACCGCAACAAAGCAAAAGAGATATTTAGCGGAAAAAAACAAAGCAAAAGAGACGTTTAGAAACTGTTGTGGGAGGATTTTAGCACAACAGATTATGAGGCCTCGTGCTGGAATAGCGCCAATAAACAAGGAATCGTCCAACCACCCAGAAAGGCTCGTGGTTGAAGATCTATAGCTAGCCGCCCGGGGAGGCTCACGACTAGGGTTACCGAAGAACAAGGGATGTGGTTCCTCGGAAGGATCGGACTGAATCTACGGAATGAGAGCTCAAGGACCAAATGTTGGCCAACCAAGAACCCTAATTTGACTGTGTCACACAAGAGTGCACGTGCTCTAGCTACTCAAGGAGTGTAAGTGTCGAAGAAGATCCCGTAAACTGCCTACATACCACCATTTATAGTGGATCAAGCCCGAATGTAGTTCTTGAATGATATGATTGTTTGTTCATGATGAGTTATCCTCTCTCCAGTGGGATAATGACTGTTATTTCTGATAATAATTGAGCATGATGTATAAAATCAGGTTACCAAGCAGTTTAGGTAACATAGAATGATTATCTCTTGTATTTATCATGATTTTGTATCATTTATCAAGTATATATGACATATATCCTCAAATAACTGAATGTTTATCTGTTTGAGAGTGTTTTTAGATGATATAAACGTGTCCCTAAAAAGTAGGAGGCGTGCCTTATCTGATTTGGCAGCCTGATCAGGCTTCCGGTGGAAGCTGGGGGTACCGCCCGGTAGCCTGGCTCCGGTACCCCCTCCGGTAACCCCTATCACGGAAGCTACTCTGGAAGCTCTACTCGATGGCTGATAATACTTATAGGTTATCCTCAAGGGGATACCTTGAGACCCTTAGCCATGCGTTCCCGTGCTGTAGTGTACATGGTAACCCCTAGGGCTACCGCAAGCCTCCGGAAACCCGACAGATTACTCATTCTCTTCATGGATCTGGACCCTAATCCTCTAGTGGGCCTAAATCTAACCCATGCAAGATTTTGGTCACAACAACTACCCCCCGGTTTCCTGAAGTACTATGTGCAAGGGGAACCTTATTATCCACGGGGTGCCGGTTGCTAAGAAAATTCATCTTTTTGCTATCTTGCTAAATCAACACCACATGTCAATACTGAAAACTCTTAATCATAAAGTTGGGGTTAATTCTGATGTTTATAATTAGTAGCTCTCGTACTTGTGCTATAGAAGCTCGAATCAGAATAAAAGCGGAAGCCTCGTATTTTTACTCGTTTAAGGATAGATTAATCATTTTAATTCTTTGGAAATAAAATGATAACTATTGAGGAGGAAAAAATAGGCTAGGACTCTACCGTTTTTACACAGATAAATTGAAAAAATCAGCCATTTTCCAAGCAAAGGACGTTTCCCACTCCATCTCGTTTTCTGTGCCACATTCATTAATCAAGGGGATCACGCCTCTTTTCTTCTTTTCTTATATATTTATATTATTAACCTTTCACTTTTCTTTTTACCACTCACCATATTCTCTTCCGAGAACGCAAAGGTTTTCGAGATTTTCCCGACGAGGCTTCCGGCGAAGGCTACAGCGTTTTTACGCTCTTCCTTTCGACTTTATCCAGGTATACTTCTGAATTTCTTAGCCTGTCTGTATGCAATTTTTTGGTGATTATGCGTATGATTGCTACACACACACTGAACTCCGTACACATCATTACATGTCCTTGAATCGACAGTGGGTTCCGTATTCTAGGAGATGTTGCATGTCAATTATTTTGATTCATTTGAACCTTTTCATGTTCATCCATTGATTCTTGTTGTATTTTTCAACTGTTGGCCCTTCTTTGGAATAGATCTGTCCGTCTAGATCTTGATTTCTAGTTGCATGTGTAAATTCCTGTCTTTTGCGTGCACATCGAAGGGGTTTGAGGCGATTTGTACTCCGGTTCCCCCTTGGTTACTCTTTAGATGCTCATTACATGTTTGATATTTGTTTCTAATGAAATTTATTTACTTTGATCTGTCTTGTCAAGTAAATATTTCAAATTCGTTGTTTTGGATAGCCTTTTAGGCATGCTCCCCTTATTTTTCTTGATTGAGTAACCTTAGCACAATCTCGTTGGGTTGATCAATTAGTGGCCACCCCCCGAGCCTTGGCTTACTTTTAATGCGAACCGGTAGCCCCTTCGTTCACAGGGTACTCCTAGGATAATTATTTGAGACCTTTAATTTCTTCAACTTAAACTTCCTAATTCCAAATCTTTCACCTAACCTGCATCCTGTGGTTGCAGATGTCGTCTTCATCTGTATTTGGGGGTTCCTCATTACAACCGGGAAACGTGTCTCCCATCTCCGGGGAGCCCTCTGACACTTGGTCCACCCACATAAGTGACTTGCTCATCTCTCAACCCATTTTACGGTCTAGACCGTCTGTTAGTTCAAGAACTCGCTCTCGGGTGGAAGTCATTGACCCTCTCGAGGCTGAGATTGTTAGCCGGTACCCCAAACATTCCGTGGAGGCTGGTTCGTCAATTCATGTTGAGGGGCATCCCGATAGAGTTGTCCTAAGCTCTAATACTGATGAGGAAGAGGGATCAATGGATATGTTCTCTGCCGATAAGGATTCGATAGGTGATAAGGAACAAATTGCAGTGGGGATGATAGTACAGGTGGAATGGAAGCTTCACGTTCCGGTAAGCTTCGTTCCCTCCTGCGAAGACATGGATTCCTCCATGAACGCAGATAGACTTGAAAGGTTACGGGAGCTATGCAATCCGGGATGCAATCTGGTGATTCCCAGTGGGGGTGAGAGGTGTCATAGATTTAACAACTTTGAGCCTGATCAATCCATACCAAACGCAGTGTTATCTGCATCTTTTTTCAAGTTAGGGTTTTCTCTGCCACTGCACCCATTCTTCATTGATGTATTAAACTTCTACGATATTGCTCCAATGCAGTTGTCTCCTAACTCCTTTAGGGTGGCAGCTTGCATGTATATTCTTTACGACCAAACCTTCTATGTTCCCCTTACTGCTAGGGAGCTGGGATATTTCTACCAACTGAAAGATGTGGGAAGGAAGGTGGGTATTTTCTATCTTACTTCCTGGAACAATAGACAAGGTAAGTGTATAAAGGGAAACAAACGGGGGATGTATGACTGGCTAGAAATGTTTTTATATTGCTACGATTGTGAGGAGGTGAGAAAGGAATGGAACCTGACTCCGGGTAAGCATTCGGTATCCCTTCACACTACTGGTAGCACCAGTCGAAACACCTTCTTCTTTTTGATTCAACCTCCATTTTTCTTGTTGCATTGTTTAGGAATCCCAGCACAAACATCCCTGCAGGGGATTGAAGAAAAAAGGGCTAGGAAAATCATGAAGTTGGCAGGCTCGTTGAGAGACGGGGAAAGTTTGTTGATTCCAGAGACTCTGATGAGATTGGGGTTCTCGAGACAGGTGGCTCCCCCATCTCCTGCTCACGAGATGGAGGTTTAGGATAAGTTGGAAAGAGAGACTAAGCCTCTAGGCACCAAGAAGCGTGGGAGGAAAGATGGGGCTTCCACCGGCTCCCCTTCCGGTATTCTGGGCTGCCGTTCCCTATGCCTCCTATTTACACACATATTGCCACCCAATACGTCATATCTCTTTGTTCATAGATACTTACTGATATTAGCATTTCTATAGATTTTCTCATGTATATGCTTCCAAACTGTGTTGTATTTATTGCTTTTCTCATACTCATGTATTCATCTATGTCCAGAAGCCTGGATCTGTTAGCATTATCGGTAGCCTGAAATTTCTCCTTATAAATATATGTTATGGTAACTGATATCTCTCATGTTTCATCGTTTTAGGTATGTCAGGATCTGTGCCGTCCTTTATCAAGCCCTCTGACAAGTATGAGGATTTATTTCCCGAAGATGAGTTGACTATGTTGGAGACCCCCATTGCTGCCACTCCGGTTTCTCGGTTCCCCGCTTTTCTGTCCGTCAAGACTGAGCTTTCCGCTGCTGAAAAGCGAAGACTCTCTCAGGTTGCTGGAATTTCAAAGTCTACCCCTGAAACCAGGTCCTCAAAGAAAGCTAAGGTGTCTCAACAGGGTACCCCCATGGGCAATGCGGAGCAGTTTCATCAGATGTGCGGTGGGCAGATACCCCTGGAAACGATAACAGGATGGGTTAAACAAAAGACTTCCGATGCTGCAAGGTCTATGCTGTTCTCCGCGGGTGAGAGTTTCTTCCATCAGCTTAGGCTTTCCAATCAGCTTAGGCTCCGTGAAGAGATGAAATAATTGAAGGTTGACATGCAGGTTATAGAGGAGGAGAAGAAGAAGCTTTTGGATGCCGTCAAGAAGATGAAGGGTGATGTTTCTACGCTGTCTAAGGAGAAAGATAGGCTGAGTAAAATGGCTTTCGACTGGGAGAGAGAAAAAGAAGAGTTGAAAGCAGCCCATGATGCTGAAAATGATGAGTTAAAGCTGCAGGTTGGTACGCTTCAGGCTTCAGTGAAAAAGCTTAAAGAGGCCCTCCCGGACAGGTATAAAACTGGTTTCTCTAAAGGAGTCAATGACTACATGAAGGCTACCTGGAAGGTAATGCCAAACCTGAACTGGTCCCTTCTTGGTGAGGATGCCGTGAAGCAAGTGGAGGGTTTCAAGGCTGAGGCTGCCAAGTCCCTGGTCTCCACCGCCAAAGTGGTCACCAAGCCATCAGCCGCCCAACAAGGTGATATCGAAGATGCCCAGGCTACCAGGGTTGAGGCTCTCACACACGTGGTTGAGGTTACTCCAGGCGATTCTACCCAAAAGGTTGACCCTGTCGAGGATTCTCCTGGCTCTGAGGCTACCAAAGACCCTTCCGCTTCTCAGTGACTTTCTCTTTAGCCATTCCGAACTTTTATCTAGTTGTTTCTCTGAACTTATTGCTTTAATTAAGGGGGTGGGCTCCTTAACGCTCCACAGATGTACTTTTAACCCTGGTTCATCATGTTAATGCATGTTTGTTTTATCATCTAACTGTTCTGTGATAGGTACAGGTATCGTGGTAGGACTAGTTATATCCTAAATATTATTCGTATGAGGGTCCTGCAATGGGTACTTACAGGCTACCGCAACTATAACACAAGTAGTTCAGTTCAGATGGATACGTCCAGTGCATGTTTCTAACTTAGTGGTATGTTAATTATTTACTGACTACCCGACGAATACTAATTCGTAATCGATAGTTTTGGGAATTTATACCTCAAACTTATTCGTATTCTAAGGTATTAATTTGGTAAGTAAGAAGGGTTACACTATAATTTAAGGCAATTCGTAACTGAATGCCACTATTGGATTCTAATGGGTAATACTACTCGGGACATTGATCCTAGAATTAGTTTATACAAATATTTAGAGGATACATGCCATATATATGTTGGTTAAATGAAATGAATGATAAATCATGCTTCGAGAATTGGATGATAGAACGGTAACGTAATACGGAAGTGCACTTGAGTAGTTGTGGCAACACATACCTGGATAGGTAGCCACAGTGATGATGTACTACTCGTACCTTGGTCCGTTAAACTGTTACTCCGGGTGTGGGGGTACCGCCCGGTAACCCTATAGTGTCTGGAAGCCCCAAAGACGGGAACCTGGCCTCGGAAGCCTCAGGTGGTAACCCTATTTGGTAACCCGGGGTGACCGGAGGCTTAGCCTGGAAGCCTTTATTCCGGGATCACTAGCTTATTTCAATGAATCGTTTGTGAGAATTCCATGTAAGCCATGTGAACCAATCAAGGTTCCATACATGTCTGGTGTTGAAGGGATCCAAGTGTGCCAATCAGGGTACCACACAAGCCCAAGTTATGAAGGGAACCATGTATGCCGAACAGGGTTCCATACATGCCCTGGTAACCAAGTAAGCCATGTGAACCACTCAAGGTTCCGTACATGTCTGGTGTTGAAGGGATCCAAGTGTGCCAATCAGGGTACCACACGAGCCCAAGTTATGAAGGGAACCATGTATGCCGAACAGGGTTCCATACATGCCCTGGTAACCAAGTAAGCCATGTGAACCACTCAAGGTTCCGTACATGTCTGGTGTTGGAGGGATCCAAGTGTGCCAATCAGGGTACCACACAAGCCCAAGTTATGAGGGGAACCATGTATGCCGAACAGGGTTCCATACATGCCCTGGTAACCAAGTAAGCCATGTGAACCACTCAAGGTTCCGTACATGTCTGGTAATTCAAATTTTAAAATTCTAATAATTTCAACCTGTTAAGCTGAGAGGTGTATCCACTACTACCCCCCTAGTTCTGGATGGTAGCCTGGCTGCCATGTAGAACTTTGCTTGTTGACCTTACATATTTTTCTGAAAATATTTATAAGTGGTAAATGTAAAAGGAAACAATCAACTTCTACTTTTACTGAAAATCAAAGAGTACGATTACATCAAATTTCATCCAGACTGGGTGTGTATCCACTACCCCCCGGGCATCTACTGAAAATCATGAAATCCTAAGAACTGAAAGGGAAATGACGCAACCACAACTAGTAGGTTGCCTTTATTCATCCTAAGCCTGAAAGAGGCCTACGTTTGCTCTGAAAAGAGTCTTACTGATAGTACTTTTTTAGGTGCTCGGCATTCCAAGCACGGGGAATAGTGTTCCCATCCATGTCTTCAAGGTGGTAAGTGCCTTCCCAAAAGATAGACTTTATTTTGTAAGGCCCTTCCCAATTTGCTCCAAAGGCTCCGTGCCCGGGAACCCGCATATTGGGCATCATTCTTCTCAGTACTAGGTCGCCAACCTTGAGGGGTCGAGGGCGTACCTTATTGTTGTAGTATTTGCGGGTCCTCTGCTGGTAAGCCGCAAGTTTCAGCTGGGCGGTAGCCCGGTTTTCCTCTACCATGTCTAGGGCCAGCCTCTGATTTATTTCATTTGATTCTTGATTAAAATTGTCCCTCCGGTAGGACCCTGTCCCAACTTCCACTGGGACCATAGCTTCACAGCCATAGGTTAGAGCAAAGGGAGACTCTCCGGTTGTGGACCTGGGAGTGGTGTTGTAAGACCACAAGACCATTGGAAGCTCCTCTGGCCAGTTTCCCTTTTTATCTTCCAACTTGGCTTTTAGAGTGTGCTTGATGATTTTATTCACAGCTTCCGTCTGCCCATTGCTCTGGGGGTGGCAAACGGCTGAAAAATCTTTCTTTATCTCCAAGTCCTCACATAGACTTCTCATCTCTCTACTATCAAATTGCTTGCCATTGTCTGAGATCAGCTTGTACGGTACCCCGTATCTACATTTAATGGCTCGCTTAACAAATTCCTTCAGCTTACCGGCAGTGATGGTAGCTAGGGGTTCCGCCTCTGCCCATTTTGTAAAGTAGTCAACGGCTACCACGACATATTTCACACCACCTCTGCCTTTGGGAAGCTCCCCAATCAGGTCAATCCCCCATATTGCAAAGGGCCAGGGGCTTCCAATGGGCCTTAGTTCCACAGCTGGGTTGCTATTGAAGTTAGCAAACCTTTGGCATTGATCACAAGCTTTAGCAAAGTCATAGGCATCAGTTTTCATGGTAGGCCAGTAGTAACCCTGTCGGAGAATTTTGTGGGCCAGGGAGGTACCCCCCGAGTGGTTGCCACAAATGCCTTCATGAATTTCCCTTAGGATATATTCACATTCATTTCCAGATATACATTTAAGTAGAGGTTGGTTAAAACCCCTCTTGTATAGAATGCCATCATAGATCACATAACGGGCAGCCTTGTATTTGAGTTTCCGGGCTTCATCTTTGTCTTTTGGAAGCGTCCCCTTGGTGATATACTCACGTATTGGGGTTGTCCATTGGCTTTCCATTGAAGATTCTATTTCCATAGTCTCCTCTCGATGGATACTTGGTTGGAGTTGCACTTCGAGGGGTATCACTCCTAACAGAACAGCTTCTTTTTGGGATCCCAACTTGGCAAGGGCATCAGCATTGGCATTTTCCACCCTTGGGATCTGATTTAGATTTAGCAATTTGAACCTACTGATAAGTTCTTGGGCATACCTCATGTAAAGTTCAGTGCGGGGGCCTCGACTCTGGAAGCTTCCTTTAATCTGCCACACAATCAGCATGGAGTCACTGAACACATTTAGGTATTCTACCTTCATTTCCAGAGCCAGTTTTAAGCCAGCAATCAGGGCCTCATACTCTGCATCGTTGTTGGTAGCCTTGAAGCCAAAGTGTATGGCACTCTGAATTCGGTGCCCCTCTGGGCTTACCAACTCTATTCCTGCACCTCCCCCATTATTGTTTACTGCTCCATCAACATACAGGTTCCACCATAATTGGGGGCCTCCGGCATCCCCTTCGGTAACTAGGGGTACCGGGGTACAATCTTCTCTGGTAACCTCAAAATCAGGAGGAAACTCCAGTAAGAAATCAGCCAGCGCTTGGCCTTTGATAGCAGTTCGGGGCTTGTAATCTATTTCAAACTGTCCTAGCTCGACAGCCCATTTCATCATTCTACCGGAGGCTTCCGGCTTGTGCATCACTTGCCTTAGCGGGAAGGATGTTCTAACTTCAATTTTATGGGCCTGAAAGTAAGGCCTTAGCTTCCTGGAAGCCAATATTAGAGCATATGCTAGCTTTTCCATGCTGGGATACCGGGTTTCCGCGTCCAACAGCCTTTTGCTCACGTAGTATACCGGGTATTGTACTTGTTCTTCCTCCCGGATCAACACAGCACTTATAGAGTATTCAGAAACAGCTAAATATAAAATAAGTACCTCACCTTCCAAGGGTTTGGAGAGCAATGGTTGGCTTCCCAACTGTTCTTTTAGTTTTTTGAAGGCTTCCTCACATTCCGGGGTCCATTCAAAGTTTTGACCCTTCTTGATAGCCTTGAAAAACTCTTTGCACTTGTCGAAAGACCGAGATACGAATCTATTTAGGGCTGCTACCCTTCCGGTAAGCCCTTGGACTTCTTTTACATTCCTTGGTGACCTCAGTTCCAGCAATGCTTTGATTTTTGCAGGGTTTGCCTCAATCCCTCTGTGGTTCACAATGAATCCAAGAAATTTTCCAGACTCCACACCAAAAACACACTTTTGAGGGTTCAACTTCATCCGGTATTTCCTTAGGATATCGAACATCTCGGATAGGTGCAACACATGGTCGGCTGCCACCTTTGATTTGACCAACATATCATCAACATAGACTTCCATAGTCTTACCAATCTGTTCTTTAAACATCATGTTTACCAGCCTTTGGTAGGTTACCCCGGCATTCAATAGCCCAAACGGCATCCCCACATAACAGTACAGTCCCCTATCAGTTATGAAGCTGGTATGCTCCTGGTCTGGTTCATGCATCGGTATCTGGTTATATCCGGAGTAGGCATCCATGTAACTTAGCAAAGCATGGCCTGCCGTGGCATCCACCAGTTGATCAATTCTGGGTAGCGGGAAACTATCCTTAGGGCATGCCTTATTCAGATCAGTAAAGTCAACACATGTCCTCCATTTCCCATTGGGCTTCCGGACCAGTACCGGGTTTGCTAGCCATGTTGGGTAGAAGGATTCTTTGATCAAACTAGCTTTCAATAACCGGTCTACCTCTTCCTGGAGGGCGGTAGCCCTTTCACCACTGACAGGCCTTCTTTTCTGCCGGATACCCTTTATCTCAGGATCAATGTTCAAGTGGTGGCACATGACTTTCGGGTCGATCCCCACCATGTCAGAATGACACCATGCAAACACATCAAGGTTGCTTTTAAGGAAAGCAGTCAACCTTTCTCTTGTCTTTTCATCTAGCTGTTGTCCAATTTTCAAGATTTTACTAGGATCTTTAGCATCCACTAGTATGGGGATAGTATCTTCGGCAGCCCCTGCCTTTTCCAGGGTACCGGGCATCCTGGGATCAATGTCAATCTCAACCGGGAGTCCTTTCTCCGTTCTCTGGTTCTCATTCTCTAGCATTGCTTCGCCTAGATCATCATCTGAGGCACTTTTTACTATGCCTTCCAGTGAAATGTTTTGAATTTCATCATTTTTCTCGGTAGCTTCCAACAACAAGCTTTGTGGTGGTACTACCCCCCGAAAAACAGGAACCTCTTCAGTAGGTTCCTCCGGTAAATCCACTATCATGATGGCATTACACGATGCTCTTTCAAACTTCTGTGGCTCAAGCCCATGGCTTCTCATTAAGGCTTCCCCATCAGCCTTTTCTTCAACTTGAATAGGTTTGTCTGCCTTCTCGGCAGCCTGCACAGCTCTGTTATAGCATTCCCTTGACTCATGTTGACATCCTTTCACACACCCAATGCCGTTTGGTGTGGGAAACTTCATTGAAAAGTGGTATATTGAGGTTACTACCCTCATATCTTTCAATATTGGTCTACCGAGAATTGCATTGTGGGAAATGTCTTCATCTACCACCATGAATTCTACCATTTGGGTGGCCTTGCAGGGATCCACGCCCAATGTCAAGGGTAATTTGACCTTGCCCATGATTTGGACTGGGTTACCAGTAAACCCATATAGCTCATTGTTGGTAGGCAATAACTCCTTGCCCAAAAGCCCCAATTTCTGGAATGTAGTATATGCCAAGATATTTACTGAGCTTCCATTATCCACCAGCACTCTGTGTACATTCATTCCACCAATATTCACGGTTACCACCAAAGCATCATTATGGGGGTGGTGAACCCACTTGGCATCCTCCTCAGTAAAGGAGATATCGGCGGTTTCCCCTTTGAACAACTTGGGGGGCCTTTCTGAAAGGTGAAAAATGTTTGTTAGGGGTTTCCCCCTGGCTTCCCGGGCATACCTATCTTTGGCATTCCGACTGGCACCCCCCAAGTAAGGGCCGCCAAAGATGGTATGGATGCTATTAGCTCGGGTAGTCCTTTCTTGGTTTCCAGGAGCCTTGTTCTTGCTATCTCTATCTTCTTTATATTTCTTAGCCTCTTGGGCTACAAATTCCGTCAGGTATCCACCTCTAATCAATTCTTCAATTTGATCTCTCAAGTGCCTGCAATCAGCAGTCTCGTGACCATTTACTTCATGGAATGCACAGTACTTTCCCTGATCTTTCACTCCTGGGGTCCCTGCCCGGTAGGGCCTCCGGAATAGCCCATTCTTCTCATTCACTTCGAGAATATGACTAATTGGGACAGTCAATGGGGTATACTCTGAGTATTTCTAAAAATTTGCCTTTGGAGTGAGTCTGTCCTTGACAGAAACTCTATCCTTAGTTGCATTAACGGCAATAGGGGCAGTCTTGTCATCATACCGGGGGGCTCCCAAACCGGCAGTACCACTCCCGGAAACCCTCTTATTTGAATCTCTTTTAGGGCTGTAAGAACGATTTCTCTTGTTCCTGCTCCAACTTCGGGAATTGGAATCCTTGGACAGTTTGGCCATGGATTCCTCAATCACTTTGTGGCGTTCTGCCTGTTGGTAGAATTCCGCCAGGGTTCCGGGCTCTTCAGTTTGCAACTCTTTCCAAAACTCGGTTCCAGGCCTAACCCCGGCTATTAGGAAATTTTTCAGAGTTTCATCAGAGGCCTTCTTCACTTTTGGCACTTGCTCATTAAATCTTTTGAAATACTGTCTTAAAGATTCGTGGGTTTCTTGCTTGATATTAGCCAGGGTATTCACCGGTGGGGCATAGGCCACGGTAGCCCTGAATTGAGAGATAAACTGATCTCCCATCTTCCTCCAGGATTTGATAGACCCTTCGGCTAGCCTTTTGAACCATTGGTGGGCATTTCCAGTTAGTGTGGATGCCAGTAGCCTACACCTTGCTAAGTCCTCCACCTGGTAGACATCCATTTCCGTATTAAAACGGCTCAAGTATTCAACTGGATCTGAGTTTCCATTGAATTTCAAGTCAGTATTCATCTTAAAGAACCTTGGCAAGGCTGCCTTTTTCACTTTCACAGAAAATGGGGAACCGGCAGTGATACTGGACTTAAACTTTTTCTCCTCCTTGATCTTTTCCAAGGCTTTTTTCCAGTCAGACATCCTGAACTGTCCATTTTCACCATCTGAAAGCATATCACTTCCAGAGTCATCATCTTCATTGGATGTCTTACTTCTTCTGGGAACCGAACTCTGATGGGAGCTGGAATCCTGGTTGGGACCCCCACCGGTTGGGACTCCGGTAGAACGGGATTTCCTACTTTTATGCCCAGAAGAGTGACCACTTTGCCTATGACTCCTTCTGCCATCAGATCGAGACCTCCTGGAAGTGCTTCTTGGGGGGACCGAGTGGGATCTCTCTCTACGTTCTCGGGAACCCCGGGTTATGGAACCCCCACTGCCATCCCTTCGATCTTTGTTTCCAGTGTGAATCAACTTGTGACGAAGGTCTTTGTTAGTCAGTCTTTTGCCAACTCGGTCAAAAACGCTCAGACTTCTGATGGGTGAACCTTCGGTACCCTGGGCTTCCGGGACATCGGATTGGTCGCCCTCGTATTCTTCTTCCGCAGGCTCCTCTACCTCTTCTTCAGATGGGACATAATCAATGTCGTCTTCACTATTGTCCCCAGACTCGAAATTTAACCTTGTCGGAGTCACATTCTTCTTTTTCAATTTCGACTTGCACTTCCTTTGCCATTTTTTCATTTTCTCGGAACCTTTTTCCAAGTGGTTAACTCTTTCATTCACCGTTTTCAGATAATCCATGATGTCTTTGTTACTAACATCATCACCACCATCTTTGTTTCGTTCATTACCATCTTGAGATGGTGTCTTATCACTGTCAGAATTGTTACTCGCCATATCTCCTCCAAATGACGATTTTTGAGGCCCCTCCTTCGGGCGCCAATTGTTGTGGGAGGATTTTTACACAACAGATTATGAGGCCTCGTGCTGGAATAGCGCCAATAAACAAGGAATCGTCCAACCACCCAGAAAGGCTCGTGGTTGAAGATCTATAGCTAGCCGCCCGGGGAGGCTCACGACTAGGGTTACCGAAGAACACGGGATGTGGTTCCTCGGAAGGATCGGACTGAATCTACGGAATGAGAGCTCAAGGACCAAATGTTGGCCAGCCAAGAACCCTAATTTGACTGTGTCACACAAGAGTGCACGTGCTCTAGCTACTCAAGGAGTGTAAGTGTCGAAGAAGATCCCGTAAACTGCCTACATACCACCATTTATAGTGGATCAAGCCCGAATGTAGTTCTTGAATGATATGATTGTTTGTTCATGATGAGTTATCCTCTCTCCAGTGGGATAATGACTGTTATTTCTGATAATAATCGAGCATGATGTATAAAATCAGGTTACCAAGCAGTTTAGGTAACATAGAATGATTATCTCTTGTATTTATCATGATTTTGTATCATTTATCAAGTATATATGACATATATCCTCAAATAACTGAATGTTTATCTGTTTGAGAGTGTTTTTAGATGATATAAACGTGTCCCTAAAAAGTAGGAGGCGTGCCTTATCTGATTTGGCAGCCTGATCAGGCTTCCGGCGGAAGCTGGGGGTACCGCCCGGTAGCCTGGCTCCGGTACCCCCTCCGGTAACCCCTATCACGGAAGCTACTCTGGAAGCTCTACTGGATGACTGATAATAGTTATAGGTTATCCTCAAGGGGATACCTTGAGACCCTTAGCCATGTGTTCCCGTGCTGCAGTGTACATGGTAACCCCTAGGGCTACCGCAAGCCTCCGGAAACCCGACAGATTACTCATTCTCTTCATGGATCTGGACCCTAATCCTCTAGTGGGCCTAAATCTAACCCATGCAAGATTTTGGTCACAACAGAAACATATTGTCAAATCCAGGAGGCCTTCCAGGACCTGAGAGTAGGAGGTCAAAATTATTAAACTCCCATTTAACTTTAAGTAAAATTACCCAAACACTTTCATTCAACTTAAAGTAAACAACTTCACTTTCTCCTTTAAGTTAAAAATATTTCCATTAAATCAAAAGTAACTTATTTTAAGCAATCCCAAACACCCTCTAAGTCATTGAATTTTCATTATGCACCGCAAGCAACAAAGCAAAAGAGATATTTAGCGAAAAAAAACAAAGCAAAAGAGACGTTTAGAAACATTTATATAATATAGTAAAATATTTTAAAAAAACTTATAGGAAAACTTTATCATTTATTAAAGAAAATTATATTGTTTAAACAAATATAGTACATGGACCTTTTTTTTACAATATAAGATCAAACATTTCAAAAGTTGAATCGATCTACATTATTAACTAGTATTTTAAAGCGACACTAAACAGTCCAAATATGAATTAATTTTATTTTTCGCTTAAAAAACGTACTACAAAATATAAGTTTGACTTTAACACTGGATTATAGGGTTTTATTCAAAAAAAAAACAATGGATTATAGAGTAAAATTACATGATTGATAAATGCAAATTAAATTTATTCAATACAGACTATTATATTACTTTTATATCCTATATACAGTGTATTAAATGGAATGAATCTAATAAATGTTTTATTGATTTCATGCCCGTAACAGTGTAACACATAAAAAGTAATACAATATTTAGCATTTTAAAAATAAAATTTTAAATTTTTAGATTTAATTTACATATATATATATATATCATGTTATTATAATTTTTATTTTGAAAAATATTAATTCATTTATGAGTAATTATAAGATGTTGTATTTAAAATTTTAAAAATAAATTTATATATTTTAAATACAATATATATATATATATATATAATGTTATTATTAATTCTTATTTTTAAATAAATTAATACAATTATGAGTCATTATAAGATAAAGTACTTATTTTAATATTCTAAAAACAAACTTTTATATTTTAAAATTTAAATTATATGTATCATGTTATTAATAATTTTTATTTTAAATGAATAATTACATATATAAAACACATAACAAGAACATTTAATATTAAATACACAATAAAAAATATTAATAATTATCAAATGTATTATATATACTTGACTAAATTACATATTATCATTTAACCACGTATCAAACATGAATATGATTATAGTATTAAGTACAATGTATATTTTAAATGAAAATATAAATGTATAATGTATATTTTAAATGAAATATGATAAAATAAGATATGAATGATAAAAAATAAATTAAATGTATATTAATAAATACAATGCAGAGGATATGAATAATGAGAAATAAGATAAATGTATATTAATATAAATGTATATTAAAGATTAGTAGAGTAATTTTTGTAAATTGCATTTAGTAATTCGATATAACAAATTTAAATGAAAAATAAAAGATATAAAATCCGTGTAGCGTTGCCGTCTAATATAAGCCTGCTTACAACCCCTGTAAACCCTTGCACAAAACAAAAATCATTTCGAGGGATACATACATTATACATACACAGATACAGATAATGGCCAAGTTCACCACCAAATTGATGAATCTAACTTCAATTTTATCTCTTAATTCGGCCATCAAATGCAATCCAACTCCTCAATTTCATCGATTCTCACTCTTCAGGTCTCTCTCTCCCTCTCCCTCTCCCTTCCTCTCTCTCTATCTCTCTCTCTAAATTGGTGCTAATTTGATCTCAAAATGTGTAGGTCTCCATTGGATCTTGGAGCGGTGCGGTCAATGATGCCGGTGTTTAGTGGCGCTGGGATGTCGGCATTCATGAGCACTGCTTCAAAGAGTTCAAAACCTACTTCAGGTGTATTTCTTTTTTATTTTATACGGAGTCGTGTTTTGCGCGATGGTCAAATTTGTAAAAAAATTAAAGGGAAAATTAGGTGTAAGGCTGCATATGTTTGGAGTCTTGTGCACCGGATAGTGGATACTACTTGACGCAAATAGAAAGGGGGCCAGTGTGGTAGATTTTTGTGAAACTAAATAATCCAAAAAAATTAGGATACTAATGACTTTATCTAAATGATTAGGTACTTTTGTTATATAGTTGCACTTGTAAGATGCAGGAAAGTTTTTATACTTGGTTGTTTTTACAGAGAGTACTTCATTTCTGGTTTTCAAGAATATTAGGGGTTTGCAGTGGAACCAAATTTGAAGATGATTTTTTTTTACGTTTTTTTTGTGTTTGGCCTATATAATACTTTGAAAATGTGGTTCTCGTCTAAGTTTTAACAAGTATTCAGTGTTTGTAGTTATTAAGTGTATAACTCACTCATATAGAGGATTTAAAAACGTGCCCTTTGGTTAGAACCTGAGGAGTGAAAATGAGTTGGACTTGAATAGGCCGGAAAAAGGCATACAACCTTGACAGGAATGGTGCTTTGCAAAATATATGGCTCACGAGTCATGCTCTTTTAGGTTCTTTGAACTTTATAGGTGGTTTAGCTACCGAGATGAATGCATTCAGTAATGTATCTCCTTAGCTTCTTGTCATTTTGTTATAGGATTCTTGTTGTTTGTAGGTCCGCGGCAAACAGGAAGGGTTCGTTCAGCTCCACTACGCTCTAAGTTCGCTAAACATCATAAAGGAAGAATGGGGGGAATATCTCATCAAGGCAATCATATTGCTTTCGGTAATTATGCTCTTCAGGCACTTGATCATTCTTGGATCACATCTAGACAGCTTGAAGCAGGTCGAAAAGTATTGATACAAAATGCACGCCGCACTGGAAAAATATGGGTACGTATATTTCCGTACAAGCCAGTTACACTAAGACCCACAGAGACACGAATGGGTCGGGGAAAAGGAGCCTGTGCATTTTGGGTATCTGTTGTTCAACCAGGTCGAATAATTTATGAAATGGGTGGAGTAACAGAACAAATGGCCAGAGAGGCAATTACAATAGCATCATCAAAAATGCCTGTACGTACAAAATTCATAAAGTTGGGATAAAAGGAATGACAGGGAAATGGTCCTGAGAAATAAAAACAATCACAGGTGCTGGCTTCTTTCTTTTGACCAGTAAATTATATTGTTTCCTTCATTCTTTTGCTTAGCACTGAAAGAATAGATTTAAAAAAAAAGTGATATGATTGAACCTTAGACCCGTTTGAATGTAGCAGATAATGGAGGGGCTTAAGGATGTTTTAAAGGAATTGACCTTATTAGTTGCAGAAACATTAAATTGTAGAAAACCACCTGTGGTTCTATGATGATTTTATTCAAATTTTCAGAAACCACGGACAAATTATACCTTGAATGCACATAAGATAAAGGAAGTCTTATGAGTAAAGTGCACCAATCAGATTTTCAATAGGAAATTTGTTACCTGAAGGCACGTAATTTTTCTAAAGCATGAGAGCAAATGTAAGGGATTTTTACATGAGTCACCAATTAGTCACAAGTTCACATTTAGAAGTTCAATGCTTTTTAGCAGTCTTGAGAAGGTATACATAAAAATTGTTTGAATACCTATAACTCTCCAAATTGTTTTATGGGATTTATGGAAGCTTATAGCACAACCTTAAATGAATCTTATGGTATTTTTCTTAAAATTTCGTGAAGGATTACAGTGGCATTCTTATTTGACTTCATAGTTGACTGTATATTTACCTGAATTGCTATTTTATGACCTGTTTATAGATCTTTGTTTGGACCATCCTACCATTGTGCATAGTAGCCACTATAGTTATAGTAATAGGTTTCAACAAATTAATGTATAATGGTTTTCGTTGTGGGCGGTTGTGGCCCCCCTATGGTTATTACTCAACAAAAAATGAAAAGAACTAGTCTACTAATATTTTTGGAACCACAACATCCTGATCAAACCGAAGAACAATAGATAATGCTTTTTGTGAAGTTATCATCTTTTATGGAAACATGAGATAAATATGTGCTTCCGGCCTTTAGTTTCCAGTTTAGGGAATGATGTATTATACAATGTATGAATGCCAGTGCAGGGAACAATGTAATGTGTATCCCAGTCTCTTCAAAATATCTTAGCACTTGTGGAAGTTTCTTACAAATAAGCGAATTATAACAATTATTATGCATCATTTGTTGGTGTTTTAAGAAATCATGAGATGATAAACCTAAGCCTTTGAACCAGTATATTGGTTTGGGAGAATTTCACTCGTAGCGATAATGTTTTAACTCTCAAAATACTACATAAATCAAGCCCTCTTGTTTCCTTGGATGAAATTTGATGAGATTGATACGTGATTAATTATAGAGGCGGGCATCATGATCTATATCTGGAAGACATTAGTTTTGTAGAATTTGGGTTCGCTTATGAAGACAGTTACTAGATACACTACTAAATAACCATGCTTAGCTAGCTTTTTACATTTTGAATTAGAGAACTTGTTTTGATCTTTCACGTATTAGACTGAGGCGTTGTTTTAGTAGTTTCTGATACATGATTTTGTTTGTTGATTAGAGCTGGGTCTTTCTGTTCCAAGGTGTGCAGTCCATTCCAGTGACCTCATTTGAAGACTTAGAGAGGAAGGTTTTGTTTGTGACTATGATAAGAGCTAGACACTTGAAAATCATGATTAACAGATTTAGTGCCATTCGTTAATGTAATAAGCTTTATCGTAATTTCCTTATTTTCGTATTATTGAAGTCTTTATTGCTTCGCATCCTTTTGGAAATTGCTTTGGTTGGTGCTCAATGGATCTTCAACCGTGTAAGATATATATATTTATATATCTAACAGACAGGTTTACAAGTACAATTCTATCCATGAAATGAACTCATATTATCATGGAGATGTGAAAATATATGTAAATCGATGTTTTGTGTTCTTTACCTGTTTTCTGAATTAAGGTATGATTTATGAAGGAAGAAGAATATCATTCTTATATATGTCAATACTATGAATAAAAATTTGGTCGCTCATTCGTGCCTGCACCTACATGACTACGCCCAACTACAGCACATTTTGTATATGTTTTTCTGGATACTTATGTATGCACTTTTAAATTTGAATTAAATAAATTATTCGAAAGAATAAAGCAAGCAGAAATAGGCAATGTCAACTTAAGTGTACGTTGTTTAGATATTGAGATCCGAAGTTCCTCTACAATTTGTTTTGTTACATACATTCATCCTGATGTATATGAGTCACGTCTTGTTGGTACACATTCCTTAATTCTATCACCAAATTGTATGTTGTAGTCAAAAAATGGAGATGATAGTGCCTTGGTTATCCGTACAGGTGTGGTCATGTGAAGATGTATACTTTTTTTGTTCTTTGAAACCATTAGCACCACTAATTTTCAGAAATAGTCTCTTGACCATTAATAATTTTATGTAGACCAAGTCCTACTCTCACTCTTCTTTCTCTACTCCACAACCAACTGAACTCAAAACTAGGACTTCCCATCAATCCGGACCATTGTGCAAGAATATTAATTATATTACATATATATAGCTACTTCATGCACTCTTCTTTCCTGGTGTCCAGCTTACTATTTGCCTTGTCCACCTATCTCTCACTTTATATATGAGTTTAAAGGCTACACACACATACAAGTTAGCTGGATCACTGTTTATCTATGGTGGTTCTGGTGGACAATGGTGACAACTGACAATAAACAACAAAGTGCAATAGTGCACTATTGTAAAATTTGCCACAGGGGGTTCAGTTGCGGTGGAGCCTTAGGGGGGCATATGCGAGCCCATAACATTGCTGAAGTGATCAATCGCATTCAAGAACAGCAACAGCAACAAGAAGGATTGCTTATTGGTGATAAGCCGGAAGGCAACAAGCATTCCTACTTCCTAAGGACCACATCAAACAGGTTCTTGAATCTCGAGTCACCGGTACGTGGTGAGCATTCTTCTAAACGTGCATGTTTAGAAGACGACAAACTGTTGCCACCTATACCATCGTCTGTATCAAAAACTGAAGATGGAGGAGCTAAAAAGGCTTATCTTTGGAAGTTTCTTGGAGAAAAAGGTAACGAGAATGGATGTTTTTCAAGAGAAGAACAAGATCTTGCCAATGTTTTGGTCACGTTATCAAACAATACAGTCGATAACAATATGCACAAAAACAAGACTAAAGAGGTGTCAATGCCATTGGCAAAAGGGTTGTTCCAATGTAAGGCTTGTAAAAAAGTGTTCAATTCCCATCAAGCACTGGGAGGACATAGAGCTAGTCACAAAAAAGTTAAGGGATGTTATGCTGCAAAACCTGATGATCTCACAGATGAGGAAATGCTTGAAGAAGATTATATTAGCCACGACGAAATCTCAATGCCTCACGAGTGTCCGGATCCCAACTTCAATCTGACTTCCCATGATGATCATGATTCAACAAGGGCTGGAAAAGTGCACGAATGTTCAGTATGTCATCGAGTGTTTTCATCGGGACAAGCCTTGGGGGGACACAAGAGGTTCCATTGGCTACAAACCGATAGTACCTTCTTAACACCGTTTCATGATCAATTTCAATATTATGGTGCAGAAGATTACAAGAAATTAACTGCAAGCTGTAGTAAAGATTCGGAATTGCTTGACCTCAACCTCCCTCCATATCAAACAGTTGATGAGAAATCTGCAACAACTTATTTATCACCAAGGATGAACAATATTATCAAAATAAATAATGATGAGGAAAACAAAGGATACCAAGACTGTAAAAACATTGAAAATTGTGGTAAAAGAAGTTTAAAGAATCTGCAGGATTCTGGTTGTAACTATAATGGAGAAGAGAGCAGGATATGTAAGATGGCAAAACACTGTAGTGTGAGAGATTTGAAGTTGGATGGAGTGTCTTCTCCATGGTTGCAGGTGGGGCTTGCTTCCAACAAGTAGTAATTTTTTTGAATTGAGTTTTATACCCGATTTTTTTTTGTTAGTTAGTTTTATACTCAATTTATCATAAATTTAAAACTTGCAGCTTAAATTGACATTTATTAAGCATTTTTATTTATAAAGTTGATCTTATTTATGAAATTATGTGTCATTTAATATGTGTTTCAACAACTTTTGATATGATAATGAATTTTGTAGCCAACATAATTATATTTATGAAAAATGTTACAATTACCGAAACCGTTCCTAAAACGTTTGTCGAATGTTGAGTTATCATTATATGATTGATTATATTTTTATAAATGATATGGATCTCTCGTGCATCAATTATAAATTGATATTTAGATTGGACAATTTTTTTGGGAACTTCTAGCATTTTTAAAATATAATTATACAAGCTATGTAAATTAACTAGCTAGGAAGCAGAAAAAATGTGTGAAAGGAGAAAAGTTAAATCGGACAGGAGAGGGTGGCAAGCAAAGTGCAAAACGAAGCATGGAAGAGGCATGTTTACACAATACACGCGTGATTCGTTTGTACGTAAATCTGTGATCTGTGATATACTCCTATGTGCTTGTTATACGGCTGACTGTCTGATGGGTCTGTGTATCTTACAATCTTATTGTACGTACCTGTATATTCGGATTTGCCATGATTATAATTTTTTACCTCCCTATGTCACAATAAATTATCAACTAATGGAACACGGATGTTTCAAAAAAAAAAAAAATTAATGGAACACGAAAATTAAAAGGGCTTTTTTTAAAAATACAAATACAACCCTAACTTATTCTAAAAATACGATGGTTAAAAAAAGTTTTTGTACATATACCGATAACTACTTTTCAGTTTTCAAATATATGGTCTCGTCTCAGATTTGGTTTCAACACGCGTTTACAGCCCAAATCTTCCAATTCAGTATCATTTTCTCCGATGTCTTCGCTTCATTCTTTCTCCTCCTCCGTCGCCTCCTCCACCTTTACCTTGTCGCCTTCTCCTCCGTAATCACCGACCATCACCTTCATAACCACCGATCAGCACCTACCGACTTCAACATCGTCAACTTCAATCACGACTGCTATGGTCTGCTTAGAACTGGCCCCGTAGGGGCACCTTCTCAATCGCAGTAGCGGAGGTGAGTTCTCCGGCAGCGACCCAAACGCCTTAATTAAATCTTTGCTTGTTAGTTTAACTTAAATATATATGTTTATGTATATGCATGTGTATACGTATGTTTATGTATATGTAATTTGTTAGTTTCGAAAACCTAGATGCCTTAATTTCATACTAGATTGCTTGAATTTAGAATGTTTACAAAGTGTTTGATAAAATGTCACAGTGAATTATGAAGTTGCAAATTCTGAATTTTGGTTTCTTTTGAAGTTGCAAATAGTTGGTTATAGTTGGTTTGTATTGCGCAGCAAGTTGACAACTTACACAACTTCAATCAACATTTCAAACTAAAATAGAATAAATGTTGCATTTTAGGTTACAAAAATTGCAGATCGTTGTTAGAAATAAGTGATGATGTAATGATGTAAATAGTCTATTAGTTCCTAGTAGTCCCTGAACAGGTGATTACATCACATGGCACGTAGACAAATTCGAAGTAGTTTATGCCGTTACCAACCTTGTTTGCAACTTCTCTAATCTTGTTTGCAAAGGTTGCAACCATGGTTGCAGCCATGATTGCAACTTCTGCAACCATAGCTGCAAAGGTTGCAAACATGGTTACAGAAGTTGCAAACATGGTTGCAACCATGGTTACAGAAGTTGCAAACATGGTTGTAACTTATTTGTATCAGTTGCAACTTATGAAAATTCACATTAGACATATTATTAAAATACACCCATACCCAATAGACATATAATTAAAATTGCACATGTTTCATGTTAAATAATTATACAATATGACACATGATTTTATGGTAATATGAAGACAATATGATTTTATGTGGAACAGGCCCCGCAGGGGAACCCATCTCAAGAGTCGGAGTTAACTATTTTTATAATTAGTTGCAACATTTGCAACAATGTTTGTAACTTCTGCAACCATGTTCTCAACTTCTGCAATTGTTGTTTTCAAATAATATATCATACATTATAACATGGTTGTTTTCAAATAATTGTTGTATTTTTGAAGTTGCAATTGAGGTTCAATTACGTAGGTTTTGATTTCGAGCTCATGTACTTACTATGTTCGATTTTGTTGTGTTTAGTTGCAATTAAGGTTTATTACGACAAAATCACCATTGGTCTTGAGTTTTGTGACTTTTAGATCTAAGCAACATGTTAATTCAGCGTTTGTTTATGATTTCGAGCTCGTCTAATTGTTTTGGTTGATTTTGATGGTTTTTAGTTGCAATTAAGGTGTATTATAAATCAATCATAAAATTTTGACGCATAGAAGCAACATAATTGTTAATATTTGTGGCATGTTGTAAGTATTTTGACCTCGAATTATTCATTTTGATCTATTTGTTAAAATCTTTTTAATTTTGTGTGTGATGGATTGTTTAGGTCGGGAAAGCTGTGAGTTTATTGTTCAATTTTGATTAGTTATATGATGTTCATTTGAACTGCGGAATTTTGTATTGATTTTTTGTTTTCATTTGTGTTCCAAGTTTTGTGGCTACGGAGAATTCGAGAATTGAAGCTCTAATGGCTGACGCAAAGAAGCAGTAGAAGAAGAACATTTTAGTGTCTATAACTGATGTTCATATGGCTAAATAAGAAAACAATAAGTTCAGACATGGGAGTGATATAGGATGGGGTAATCTCAAAGATGGCCAGGGGACTGTGAACATTCCATATGCTGGGCAGCTTGTACATCCTCTCATTTCATTGCTGGGTAGCTATAATGGTTGATACAAATAAGTTGCAACCATGTTTGAAACCTTTGCAAACATGGTTGCAGAAGTTGCAAACTAGATTGCAAAGGTTGCAAACATGGTTGCAAATGTTGCAACTGATAGAATTAGTTAAATATAACAAGTATGCAAATAACCATGTAACGTGTCCCTACGGGACCTACTCTACAGAGAATCATATTGTCTTTTGAAATACAATTTGGTAAAAGTACTAGTTTCTTTAGCTGACAAGTACTATATTGAAAGACATAAGTTGTAAATAGGGTTGCATAAGTTGCAACTCATATTGATAAGTTGCAACTGATATTGATAAGTTGCAAATAGTAAGTTGAAACCACAACTGATATTGATAAGTTGCAACTACAAATGGATATTAAACACAATGTGCAATGTGCTCAAAGAATGACGAGACAAAGATTACAGTCGCAAGAGACAGTAGAATGCAACATAACATTAGACCTTAAACAAACGACCAACATTTTCTCTTTTTTTTTTTGGGTAAATGAGGATACTAAAACAAAAATTTAAAGATACTAAAATGAATCATTCTCTAATAACTGTAAATTTTTGGCAAACGCAATTATAAGAATCATATTAGTGTAATAGTCCAAAGAAGCAACCATGTTTGTAACATTTGAAATCGTGGTTGTAGAAGTTGCAAACAAGGTTGCAAAGATTGCAAATATGGTTGAAAATGTTGCAACTGATAAAAATAGGTAAATATGACAAGTATGAAAATAACCATGTGTCAATCTGAATTTTTAGAAAGGTGCCCCCTGTGGGGCCTACTCTACGGAGAATCATATTGTCTTTTGAAATACAATCTGTTACTGATAAGTACTATATTGAAAGACATAAGTTGTAAACAGGGTTGTATAAGTTGCAACTGATATTGATAAGTTGCAAATAGTATTACAACTGATATTGATAAGTTGCAACTACAACCGGATAATAAACACAATGTGCAACAATGTCCTCAAAGAATGACGAGACAAAGATTACAGTCGCAACAAACAGTAGAATGTAGCATACTAAAACAAAAACTGTAAAATATATATGCAATAAGTACTTCTGCAACTGCAACCATTTACATTCCTCAAAGAATGTAACATTAGACCTTAAACAAGCGATCAACATTTTCTCTCTTTTTTGGGTAAATGAGGATACTAAAACAAAAAATTAAAGATACTTATAAAATGAATCATTCTCTAATAACTGTAAATTTTTTGCAAATGCAGTTGTAAGAATCATATTAGTGTAATAGTTCAAAGAAGCAACCATGTTTGCAACATGATTGCAGAAGTTGCAAACAAAGTTGCAAAGATTGCAAATATGGTTGCAATGGTTGCAACTGATAGAAATAATTGAATCTGACAATTAAGATGGGTGCCACTGCGGGGCCTGTTCTTTACGATAAAATTGGTAGCTTTATGTGTGAGATGTGGAATTTTTTTTTTTTTGCAGAAAATAACAATATGAAAGGCATTCAATCTACTTACCAAGCACAAAGCATAATACTAAATAGCTTTGTGTTGTCCAAGCTTTTTCGCAAAGACATAATCACAATTTTCATATATCAAGCAACGAGAGAATTGTTTACAAGTGGCGAGTAATAACACATGTTGCATAAATATTTTAGTCTGAAAAGCCAGAAGCTTTAATACTATTCATTCTATAATCTATGTTTATTGTTCTTCTCAGCAGTAATAATCAGCAAAACTTCAAATACCCCGAGTCCAGAAATTGTGCTCCTTCTCAGTACTACATTCGAATTTAACCACTCCACGCGATACTATTTTGAGCGCAACGTATCTCCTGTTTTAGAAATTATTAGGAAGAGTTCAAGTGTGAAGATCGAATCTATAAAGAGGGAACAACTATCACTAAACAAAAGAAGATAATCCAGACCCTGCCTCAAGATTTCTAGACAAAACATGACAAAAGGAGGCTCAGCATAAAGTTCATACATGTAATAATACTCCTAAATACTTCTAATAATACTTCTAATAATACTTCTAATACTTAAGACCCAAAGAAAGATCTTTCAGAACCAATTCTCCTCGACATTCATTAGATATTTCGGAACTTGAATGTCAGCACAAGAGACGACAACATGGCACACATTTTCAACTGCAGATTTTATTGTGTCGACAATCTCAAATCCCCCCTGGCAGAATTAACGTTTGGAACTACTCTTTTTTCTCCTGTCAATGAAGATGTGTCATTGAGGAAAATTGATCCATCGCATCCCTGCAGAAAGTTCAAAGTAATAATTAAATCCAACAGTTGAATTCTCACTTTTAATTTCAATTAACTTGATTTTAATCACTTTTAATATGACGATCTATATGATTTGAACTTGTAACTATATGGAGTTTGCACTTAGCCACTTACCAAGAAACTGAGGATTCACGTGAGTTAAATTTGCAACTTTATAAGCAACCAAAATTCAGAATTTGCAACTTTTTAAGCAACCAAAATTCAGAATTTGTAACTTTATAAGCAACCAAAATTCAGATGTTGCAACTTTATAAGCAACCAAAATTCAGAATTTGCAACTTTTTAAGCAACCAAAATTCAGAATTTGCAATTTCATTATTCACTATGACATTTAATCAAACACTTAGTAAACATTCTAAATAAACTACTTCATTCAAGCAATTCAACACACAAATTAACATATGAAACAGGCGCAATTTACAAAGCTGAAGTAATTGAAAAACTCAAGTATCGAATAAAAATTACCATATAAATTAAACCTCGGTGTAATCTCCATGTTACACTATGAAAACAAAACAAATATAAAAGAGAGAGAAATAGAGACAGAGATGACGAATTTTTGAGAATAAAAAAACATAAATTACCATTCAATTTTTGAGCTTCAAGCTCGTCTTTTGGCCTGCGGCCCCTGCTGAAAGGAGAGGAGGACGCCGTAGAAGGGGGCAGAGACGGCCGGAGGTGTTGAACGGCGATGTCGGCGTCGTAGCGGCGCAACGGAGGAGCTCGTATTGACGAAGGAGAAGGGAGATGGATCTCAATTACTTAATCGCATATAGTGAGAGACAAGTGAAATCAACCCCAGCTATGCTGATTGCTGAGACCGTATATTTGAAAATTTTGAAAAGTATTTACATAGTGGACCGTATTTTTGAAAACTTAAAAGTATAAAACTAAAATAAAAATAAGATGGCAGTAAAAATGGAATAAAGAACAAAAAAGTAGTATTTCAGGCAAATTCCCAAATGAAAAAAAGTGAAAAAAGGGAAGAATAGTTGGAAAAAAGGAATAAACTGGTAGGATTTAATAATATTTACGAGAAAAAAATATATTATTTTAGAAAATGTTAAACAATAAATAGGAAATCCGTAAATGAAAATTGTTAAGAGTTTATTGGACGGACGGAATATATGTCAAAGAAATAGTTTGAGCATATTTTCCTTTTCAAAAGAAAAAGCGACTATTTTAACCAAATTTGATTAAAATATTAAGGTTTCAATACAAACTGTATGTAAAATTTAAAAGTTACCTGCAGTACAGTAGTAAAAAGTAGAAATGAGAAAGCAAACAAGACTCGCATGTTACTTTGCCCTTTATATGCCCAAATTCAGTCTCACTCTCGTCATAAGTTAAGGTGTCGCTCTTTGATGAGCTATTGAGCTAAACGTCGTTTGACTTAACTTAAAATTATTACTTATAATTTAAAGTTGCTTGAAGTGATAATTGAAAAAGATTTTTTTTTTTGCCCCAATGAGTCTATTATTTTAGTATCTGTTCTGATACATGCGTAATTTTTTATAATTGGTAACTTATGAATTCTTAAAAATGTAAAAATAAAAATAAATTTGATAAATTATTAATTTGAATAATGATACTAACTTTTATCAAATAAAATTATAAAAATAAAATAAGTCATTCAGAAAAGCATCTCATACCAACTTCTAGTTTTAAGATTTTTTTTTTAATTTTAAATCATTTTCTAACTAATTACATAAACAGACATTTTTTAACTTAAAGTCAAAAATTACTTTAAACCGGAGCTTTAAGCCCCAGCCAAACACCATTTTTTTTTGCTTTTGAAAATAGCCAAACACCCTCTTGGTAGAACCAATCTGCAAGGTTGCACTTAAAAGTAATTAATTTTATTGGGCTATGCTTATATTCAATAAAGGTGTTGCCTTTAGGGTAAATCCAACAATTTTTCTACCAGGCTTCTTAAATTAAAATTTGGAAAATTTAGTTTAAAATAACACTCTAACATTATACTATTAAAAGAGATATTTTCAAGTTTCAAAGTCCTCTCCTTATTGAAAGGACACACTCTCTTAAGGGCCTCACCCTCTTGGATATTGAAGTAGAGAAATCTCCTTAAGGTAGTTATGGAAGAGAACTACTCTCATTCAAGTAGGAGGCATCGTCTTGCTAAGGAGGTTAAGGGCCTTATTCCTTAATAATCTCAAGATCAGTCTTATGATTAGTTATTTCTTCTTCGTGGTTCAAAGTGAGTGTTAATCCCGATAATCTCGGTTCAATGATTTAATCGTCACATTTTGAGAAAATAGATGGACCTCAATGCTCATGATGATTCTACTAAGGTAATGATCCGGTCTTATGAACCCTCTAAACAACGAAATCTAACCATTTTAGGTTACTTGCTCTCCAAGAATTACGTCTGACTTGATCCCTATAAATAGGATACGTAAACACCTTATATGATACGAGGCAATCCTTATAAAAAGGAAATAATTCGATTTTCGATCTTAATTACAATTTCATCTCACATACAATCACAATCACGCTTAAACCTTGAATTCTAATCCTAACATTTTACGTAACTCATCATCATTAATCACCACTATAATTATAACAATCTTTCTCAAATTTGTTATCATCAAATTACTCCATTTAGTGTCAAGAACATATTAACTTCTACAAATTTGATATATACAAAACATGTAAGTATGTAGAAGAAGAGAAATATAGCTCATCATATTGTAATCATAACTTGGAATGTTTTCGTTAACCGTGAAATGAACAATACAAGAGTATTTATACTAGTTGACTATTCTATAACAGAATTAGTTACATACATAAGACCGTGTTTGGTCAAAAGGTAATTTCAACTTATTGCTAATTGACTTGTTGACTAAAGTCAATAAGCTAGTCTCAACAGCCCCCCTTTTAACTGACATTGAAGTCTTCTGTAAATCATCATTATCACTAGTAACATCTTGATCATCAGAACAAACAACAGCAGCAAGCCCCCTACAAATTGAGGACGTAGTAAAGAAAGTAAGTCCCAATTTGGAGGCACAAGACCAATGTGGAACTTTACCCAAACCTTTAGTTAGGATATCTGCAGTATTGTCTTTTGTAGAGATTTGAAAAACAGCAACCAATCCAGACAATATCTTTTCACGAATGAAACGACAATCTAACTCAATGTGTTTAGTTCGAGCATGATACACTGATCAAGAGCTGCTTTATTGTCACAAAATAAAGGAACAGGCTTAGAAATGTTTACACCCAACTCTGCCAGAAGACTTTTGAGCCAAAGTACTTCACAAGAAGCATCAGAGAGAGCTATATACTTTGCTTCACAAGTGCTTTTAGAGGTTAAAGACTATTTATTTGATCTCCAGGAAATGGCAGTATTACCAAGAAGAAAACAATACCCTCCTACTGACTTTCGATCACCAAGGTCTCCCCCCCAATCACTATCACTGAAGCCTTGGAAATGCATAGAAGAGTTTGCAGGGAAAAACAAGTCATGATAAGAAGTTAATTTCAAATACCTGAGCACCCTTTCAACAGCTTTTAAATGAGCTTGTCTGGGAGCATGAAGAAATTGGCTTAATAGTTGAACAGATAAAGAAATGTCTGGCCTGGAAGAAGTTAAGTAGAGTAATTTCCCCACAAGTGCTCTATAAAAAATAGGACTAGGCAAGAGAGGTCCAGAAAGATCAGCATCATACAATTTGACATGAGGATCTAGAGGAACTGATAATGGCTTACAATTCTCCATGTTTGCAGATTTAAGCAAATCAAGAATAAACTTGTGCTGACTGAGAAACAAACCTTGTGTATTTCTAAAAACTTCAAGACCTAAATAAAGCTTTGACAGGACCAAGGTCTTTAATGCTAAATTTCTCATGAAGTAAATTATTCAAATCTTGTATTAAAGAAAAATCATTGCCTGACAACAAAATGTCATCAACATAGACAACAACAGCTATAAAACTGTTGCCTGAACCAAAAGTGATCAAGCTTGGACTGTGTATAACCAGCTTCCAGTAAAGAAACAGCAAGTTTAGTAAACCATTCTCAAGATGCTTGCTTAAGACCATATAAAGATTTTATCAGCTTACAAACTAAATTTGAGGTAGAAGTATAACCAGGTGGATGATAACCCAAAGGAAGCTTTATATATACTTCTTCTGATAAATCTCCATGCAAAAAAGCATTGTTGATGTCAAGTTGCTCAATAAACCAGCCTTTTGCAACTGCCACTGCAAGTAAACTCCTGACAGTTACTAATTTTACTACTGGAGCAAAAGTATCATGATAATCCACTCCTGCAGTCTGTGTGTAGCCCTTAGCAACAAGTCTTGCTTTAAATCGTTCAACTTGACCATCTGGGAAGTATTTTACTTTAAAGACCCATTTGCAATCAATGCAAGTCTTATCAGGTGGTAAAGGCATCAAGACCCAAGTATTATTGGATTCTAAAGCAGCAAGTTCCTTGTTGATGGCTTCTACCCATCTGGAATCCTTAATAGCTTGATTATAGTGTTTGGGTTCAAAAATGACTGTAGAATTATGAGAATAGGAAAGAATTTCTTGACTAGAAGTATCATAAGAATGATGAGACATGTGAACTGATAAAGAATCCAGAGAATCAGTTATAATTGGAGGTAAAGGATCCAGAACAGGTGATGGAGATACCAACAATTGAACTAGAACTGAAGATGAATTTAAAATCTTTGTATGTAACACTGTTGAAACAGGTTGTGTGGTAGATTTGGGTGGTTGAACATGATAATCTTGCCACCAAGAAGGCGTAGATTTTGATCTTTGAGACTGTCTGACTATAGGATGAGAAACTGTATCAACAACAGTAGACTGTGTATCAACTGGTGGAGGAACAAAAGAATCCAAGACAGTAATGTTTTCAGTGTTTGAAGAATCATTACTAAAAACATTAGTCTCAACAGCATCCTTATCACCAGATGAAGAATCAACAGGTTCTTTTTCAGTAAATGAAGAAGCACCTTGAGACAACCACTCTAAAAAAGAATAAGTGTGGTAGTAGTAAAAGGAACCGTGTTTGTGTTCTGATGATGATAAGGAAATATATGCTCAAAAAACTTGACATGTCTACTGATCAAGACAGAATAATTGTCCAATCTGAGGAGTTTGTATCCTTTTTGCAAATAAGGATATCCAATCAATACACATTGAACAGCCCTGGGTGCAAATTTGTCATCTGGATGCAGAGATGCATAACAAAGACAACTAAAAGCTCTTAGAAGAGAATAGTCTGGAGGTTTATGGAATAAAACTTCATGAGAAATTTTATGATTTAAAATGGGAGTTGGTAAAATATTCACCAGAAAAGTAGCTGTGAGCAAACAATCACCCCAATATCTTTGTGGCAAAGCAGACTGGAATCTTAGGACTCGAGCAAGTTCAAGCAGGTGTTTATATTTCCTTTCCACCCTAGCATTCTGCTGAGGTGTATAGGTACAAGATTTTTGATGTAAGATACCATGCTGAACAAGAAAAGAGGCAAAAGTGGAGTTGATGAACTCACTACCATTATCTGTCCTAATACACTTAATGGTAGTTTGAAACTGATCTGCAACATAAGCAACAAAAGATTGAAATTTCTGGAAAACAAGCTGTTTGCTAGGTAATAAGAAAGTCCAGGTAGTTCTGCTACAATCATCCAGAATAGTTAGGAAGTATTTGCATCCTTGAGTAGTACTCACATGGTATGAACCCCATACATCCATGTGAACAAGAGAAAAAATCTTATCAGCTTGAGAAGAACTGTGTGGGAAACTAAGCATAGTTTGTTTTGACATTGGACACAAAGGACAGTCTTTATTGCAAGGTTCAAGTGGAGGAATTCCAGGAATATGAGACAAAACTGTGTTAGGAGCATGCCCTAATCTAAGATGCCACAACTTTGAACAATGAGAAGGGACTGAAAAAGAAGTAAAACAACATGTATGTACAAACTGGGAAGTAGCTGTTTCAGCTTTATTGGAAGAAAGAATTTTTTTATTAAGATTTTGTGAAAGGAAGTATAAACCCCCTTGTTCAGCACCAGTTGCCAGGGGTTTCACCTGGTGCTGGGCCTGAAAAACACAATGAGTTTGTGAGAATTGAACTGTAATGCCTGTATCAAGAGTTAGTTTGCTAACAGATAATAGATTGCAACTGAAATCAGGCACAAAAAGGACATTAATCAACACAATTTCTGGAGTAAGCTGAACAGAACCAACATGTGCAACCTTAATGATTTGACTATTAGGTAATGCAATGTGTATAGGTTGTGCAGCAACAGATAATTATGAGAATAAAGTTCTATCATAACACATATGATGTGATGCACCAGTGTCTATGATCCATAAAGATTTTTGATTCAGATTTGAATAAGACAGCATGGAACAAGCCAAACCTGCCATAGTATTAGTAACAAGATGATCTTCTAGAGTAGAGCAAAGCTTATTATTTTTATTCAGAATCAAACTCATGTAGCTTGCCATCTGAGTAACCTGTTGTTGTAACTAATCAAGCTAACTCTGTGAACCAGAAGGAGCCGAAACATCTTTAGCAGTTGCAGTAACTTGCATAGCCTGTGGAAACATTTTTTATCCTGGAACAGTTGTATTTCCAGAATTAAATTTCCCTCTCCCTCTGCCTTTGGGAGGATACCCTATCAATTTAAAACAACTTTCCTTAAGATGCCCTTCTTTATGACAATAATTGCACTTAAGTGATGATTTCTTTCCTGCAAAATTGGCTCCATCCAGTTGATTAGAACTAGTATAAAACTTCCCAGCAGTTTGCTCATGCTTGACATTTCCAATGAAAGAAGGAAGAACAGTAGATCCTTGTCTCTGTCTTTCTTCTTGCTTAATGAGAGAAAAGGCTTGAGCAATTGTAGGTAAAGGATTCATCATTAGTATTTGTCCTCTTGCAGTAGAGAAACTATCATTCAATCCCATAATTAGAAACTGTATCAGTTTCTTCCTCTGCTCTCTGTCTTCTTGCAATTTGTGAGAATCACATTTACAACCAACAATTTTACATCCAGTCAAAGGTTCCAAAGCTGTGTATTTGATATGTTAAATTATACCTAACCGCAAGCGCACGGTGTCTATTGCTAGTACAAATGGCAAGCGGGTCGAATCCACAAGGAGACAGGTTCTACTAATTCCTTTTCAGTTATCGCTAATTGTTTCAAGGGTCAAACCATTATTGAAGAATTATTAATTAACTAATTAAACTAGATTAACACTAATTAAACAGATGATAAACAAATTATTTAAAACCTAGGGCAATCAGGTCCACCATGCTTACACAATTGGCTCTTAAGCTAAAGCAATCAATGTGATCCTATAACTAGAGTATGTTAATCTCTTTCAAGCATTAACACTCTCGAAACATTCAACACAATTAACCACTTTTAGTAATTCAATCAATCAGGTAATTAGAGTCAAGTTAATCTCTTCCAAGAATTAACGCTCTCAGAAATCCAATGATGCTTCCGCATTCAAATTCAATTCTGCTAATTGTATGTGTGCCTCTAGTAAGTAAATCTCTCGATCCATACCCCTATTTGCATATAATTAATCCATAATATTGGCCAATTACACAAATTAATGATTAAAACATATCAATCAGAATTAACCATAACCAATCAAACCACTATGAAAATCATGCCAATATTAGTGCAAACATGGCTTCCCTTTAAGCCCTAGAAATAACTACTCGCTAATAATTAAACAAGTAAAACAACTAGTAAAACAAGAAAACATAATTAAACTAATAAGAACAAAGAAAAGATAAAGAGAACAAAACCTTCAAACTTCAATGTTGTCACCCAAAAGAAGAGTCATGGTGTTTCTCTACATCCCCAACTAATAATACTAATCTACTCTAAACTATATTATTTGATCTATTATTACATCCCTAATAATTTACATGCTCAATAATTTGTCCCAAGATGTGTTTATATAGCCTCTTGATTTAGCCTCCAAGCAATTGCCTTCTTAGAGTTGGAATAGAAGATGGCAAGTTTCCAACTTCAAATTGAATTTCTGGAAGCTGCTGGATTTTCTTGTAAAATTCGTAACTTATTTTTCTCCTCTGTTTCTGGGCTCTTCCAATTGGATTTTGCTTACTGGACCACCTCTGAATTAAAGATAATTCCACAAGCTTCGCGTGGACAGTAAGATCGTCAAATTCTGACTTCTGGAACTCAAGATATGGCCCAAACAGTGCAGGCAGCCCGTGTAGCCCAATAATACGAATTTTCTCCTATTTTATCTCCAAAATAGCTCTTTTTACTCCAAATCCTTCCAAGTCATGAATTCTTTATTTCCTACAATAAAACAATCTAATCTATTAAATAAAAATCCAAATCTATGCAAAACACAATAAATATGAGAATAAAATCATCTAAAATATATATAAAAATATATTCTATCAAACATCCCCACACTAAGCATTTGCACGTCCTCGGGCAAATAAGTGAAATAAAAACTAAGCCCTAATAAACATCATTTTCGTAGATGACACGATTGCATTGAGCATATGCAACAAGCCGTTAAACCCCTAGGCAACCCTAGTAGGACGAGTGTTGTCTTGTGAGGGTTTATAGTGAATGTACCCACAAAATTCATCTAACCATGCAAAAGATCAATGTCAACACAACACCACACACACAAGTCCTCTCATGTCACATCAACTTAAGAATCAAAGTAAGCATACGATGTCTTGGTATCGAAAGTGCAAGTATTCACGTAGTCTACTCAACCAACATACAGAAGGTCATAAAAATTCATGTCAAGTGTAAAAATCGTTGGTAATCATGCTAAGTCCACAAGAAATACATTTTTAAGTCTAAACCTGGGATCTCCTATGCCAAAACAAGTAATAACTCACCTTTCACTAAAAAACGAATGTTCACTCAAGAACAAGGTTAAGTGTATCACTCAATTCCAACAAAATCATAAACACAACTTGACACTCGCAATCAATCTCACTCTCAACACAACATACATCACTGATGACAATCAAAAGGTCTTTATTCGGGTTGTAGCGTGGGCTAGGGACCAGGTATGTCAAGTAAAGCTAAAACAGGTTAAATGTCAAAAGCTAGTACCCAACAATGAAATTCAAACAACTCCCATACTTATTAAAACCAATGAATACTTCCCCACACTTGAACTTTTATTATTTTCCAATAAACACCTTGTCTAGTCGAATCAAAGTAGGATCAAAAAAGATAAGAATGCTCTCATATTTATTTTTTTCTTTTTTTTTTCTTTCTTCTTTCTTGTTTTTTTTCTGTGAGAGCTAAGGAATAAGCACAATGATCCATAGATATTATTATGAATTTCGACTAACAAGCATCAACCAAAATCAATATTCCCCAATGGTATGATCAACAATAAAATCCTTAACACCTTATTACTCCCTTAAACACAATACTAGCCTTTGACAATTTAGGTTCAAATTTAATGTAAGGCCAATAGAATAAAAAGGATAATGGCAAGTAATGTAGTGTGTCACCGAAAGAATAGGATTAGGCTCAACAGGTTAACTAATTGATCATGTATAAAAGGTGTAAAAATATGAGAAATACGAGGTCGAACCTAAGTGCCTTTATCATCTCATCATCAAGTAATGTCATGCATTTCAAGAAAGATCTCAAGTAAGTGCTAGCAATGTAAACAACATGTGGACACTCAAGCAAACGAAAAATCATGCAAAAGATATGCATATAGGCTCAAAACTCATTTGGTATGACAAAACATAATCAATCCCAAGTAACAAGACTCTCTAACGCACCTACTTGTACTCAAAGCATGAAAACCAAGTCATCTTGCACATATTCATGTCATTCTAATCACTTACAACATCCAATTAAGTCTACCAGCTTCAACTTGCTAGTGTAAGTGTGTGCACAAGAACAAAGCACGTCACTTCTCATACAAAAGCATCAAGAACACAAGAATTCTACGTATGCATGGGTGTATCAAGCAAAATACAACAACTAATCAAATTGCATGGCTAGAATTATTTTTGGTATTTTTAATTTTTTAATTTTTTTTTTAAAATAAGTAATACACTACGTTTATACACTACGTTGAGAACACCTCCCCACACTTAAGCGGTTCATTGTCCCTAATGAACTAACGAACAAGATACAAAACTACAACTAAAAACAAAATAAAACTACACTAAAAAGAAAAGAAAGAAAACTCCCCTGGAATCAAGATGTCAGGTGCAAAAACCACCCCTCAGTCGCTTAGAAGCCACCCACTCACCACTTCCGTAAGTGATCACGGTTGCATTTGGTATAAAACTCCCGAACCACTCACCAATCATATGAACCAACCCAACAATTATTTTCCTCGCAAAAATCCCCTTTCCTTAGCAATTAGCCTCACATCAACCGATTAAATTTAACCTCCACCGTCGAAAACGAAAATTTCCCAACATTAGCACTATCTCTCCCATGCTTACGAGCCAAAAGAATCAATACCCAACTCACAAGAAGCTCCACCAAAAATTACCAAGCAATATCACACCAAAAATACCCCAATATATCAAGAATAATATAAATCCCAATTTACAAGAACACAAATTCGTAATCAAAATAAAATTTGAGAGAAGAAATAAACCCACTACGAATTGAAGAGGTGAATTGGCAATTAATTCCTCTTTAGAATTGAATTTTTGGAGATTTAAATAAAATAGAAGAGGAATTGGATTTTTATGGATAGGTGTGTATATATATAAGATGATGGATAGGTTGAATAAAAATTGTAATTGTGTAGGAGAGATTTGGAGAGGTTAGGATTTGATGTAGGATAGATATAGGAATTAGGGATTGAAAGAATTTGGGTTAGGATTGAATTTGGGGGAATTTTGTAGGTTAAAACACTAAATTTCGGAAAAAAAAATCTGGGCAGAGGGGTGTAACGCAGCAGCAGGCTGCGTTTCAGGGGTGAGAGGCGAGGTAAACAAGGGTGACACGCAGGTTCAACCTGCGTTTCTGGGCGCTCCTGCGCTGGCTGGGCGCTTGATGCGCGGAATGCTTCTGCGTGACTGGGCGCTTGATGCGCGGAATGGGCGCCTGATGCGCTGACGTCTTCTGGAATTCTGCTTTTTTTTTATTTTTTTTAAAGAGAACAGATTTTTTTTTCCTATACTAATGCATGGGTTGCCTCCCACGAAGCGCTTATTTAGAGTCATTAGCTTGACCTCCTAAAAAATACTCCGGAAAATGCGTAATATCCACTTTCTCGATCATAAACTCGCCACCAGAAAAAGTATCAAGAGTGTTAGTGATTGTTTTTATCCTGCAGAAAGTCTCCAAACAAGCATCAGTAAAATAAAATGTCATTAATAAGCAATAGAGAATTAAGTGCTTGTGCAGTTTTGGAAAACTTTGTGATAAAACAGCGATAAAATTCAACACCACGAAAATATTGAACTCCCTTGACATAAGGTGGAGGTTCTGGTGGTGGCTTTTCTTCACTCCTCACTTTCACTGGAGTCATTCGGACATCTTGGCTTATCACATCATTGGCTAATAAGACACTTCCATCTTCTCCCTCTCCTCGAGCTTCAAACGTAGGAGCCACTTTGTATGGATCCTCAACCAGAATTTGAGAAATATCATCTTGGACAATATTTGTTATCACATCAATCTTGAAATAAGTGTTCTTGAGCAAAGAATCCTTGTAAGTAGAGGCTAGATCGAGAGCAAATTTATCAATACATAGTAGCTGAGGCACAGGTTGTGGAAGAGAAACAACAACCATCTCTGTATTGCTTTCCTTTGTAGCCTCATCATCAGTCACATTGTTCTCGGTAACAGCAACATCATTAATCTCGTCATCGGTGGCATGCTCCTTCTCTTTATCAATGGCCTCATCATCAACATATATGGAGAAACTATCATATTCCTGATCGCTTGTGAGATTGATAGCAATCAGGTCCTCTTCGGATCGGATAGATGATGATGGTGGTAAATAGTCGAGCTGCCCTGTAGTAGAAGAGTTAGCCAACTGTGCAATTTGAGATTCAATCGCCAGACTTTGAGTCTCTAATTCTTCAAAACTCTTTAGCAGTTTATTCAAGATATCCCACATCTCATTTGTCTGATCAGCTTGCACATCTACACTGGATTGAGAAACATGTAAATCTTCTTGTAGAGGAGGATATTGATATTCTTTCTGTGGCGGATGCTCATATGACTGATAATATTGTTGCTCAAACTGTTTTTGATTATGATATGAAAAATTTTGAGCACCATTGTCCTGGTAGTAGAAATCTGGTTGATTCACGCATTCTTGATCAAAAGTGTTTGAATACTGATTGTACCCATATCCTTCTTCAAAAGAATTCATTTGTCCCAACTGAGCACTTTGAGAATTATAGACATTGTAAGAGCATTCAAAACCATAGTGACCCTGCACACCGCAAATTTGACAGAAGTTGTAAGTTTTAGGGGCCACTTGTGACATCTCATTGATACTCATTGGACGCATAGTGGGCTCTGTAGTCTTCGACATGGCAATCTCTCGAGTATGTGCCTCTACTAGGGAAGATAAGAGTGCAAAAGTATCAACTTCACCCATGGCAAACCTGTAGACACACAACAAAGCCAAGAAAACGAAGTAAAATTTGCCTCAATTGGAACAAAGGTTCCAACGAGACAATGGAAACAATCTAAACAACTAAATTAAAATCAACAGAAACTCGCTGTCTCCCCGGCAGCGGCGCCAAAAACTTGATATGTTAAATTATACCTAACCGCAAGCGCACGGTGTCTATTGCTAGTACAAATGACAAGCGGGTCGAATCCACAAGGAGACAGGTTCTACTAATTCTTTTTCAGCTATCGCTAATTGTTTCAAGGGTCAAACGATTATTGAAGAATTATTAATTAACTAATTAAACTAGATTAACACTAATTAAACAGATGATAAACAAATTATTTAAAACCTAGGGCAATCAGGTCCACCATGCTTACACAATTGGCTCTTAAGCTAAAGCAATCAATGTGATCCTATAACTAGAGTATGTTAATCTCTTTCAAGCATTAACACTCTCGAAACATTCAACACAATTAACCACTTTTAGTAATTCAATCAATCAGGTAATTAGAGTCAAGTTAATCTCTTCCAAGAATTAACGCTCTCAGAAATCCAATGATGCTTCCGCACTCAAATTCAATTCTGCTAATTGTATGTGTGCCTCTAGTAAGTAAATCTCTCGATCCATACCCCTATTTGCATATAATTAATCCATGATATTGGCCAATTACACAAATTAATGATTAAAACATATCAATCAGAATTAACCATAACCAATCAAACCACTATGAAAATCATGCCAATATTAGTGCAAACATGGCTTCCCTTTAAGCCCTAGAAATAACTACTCGCTAATAATTAAACAAGTAAAACAACTAGTAAAACAAGAAAACATAATTAAACTAATAAGAACAAAGAAAAGATAAAGAGAACAAAACCTTCAAACTTCAATGTTGTCACCCAAAAGAAGAGTCATGGTGTTTCTCTACATCTCCAACTAATAATACTAATCTACTCTAAACTATATTATTTGATCTATTATTACATCCCTAATAATTTACATGCTCAATAATTTGTCCCAAGATGTGTTTATATAGCCTCTTGATTTAGCCTCCAAGCAATTGCCTTCTTAGAATTGGAATAGAAGATGGCAAGTTTCCAACTTCAAATTGAATTTCTGGAAGCTGCTGGATTTTCTTGTAAAATTCGTAACTTATTTTTCTCCTCTGTTTCTGGGCTCTTCCAATTGGATTTTGCTTACTGGACCACCTCTGAATTAAAGATAATTCCACAAGCTTCGCGTGGACAGTAAGATCGTCAAATTCTGACTTCTGGAACTCAAGATATGGCCCAAACAGTACAGGCAGCCCGTGTAGCCCAATAATACGAATTTTCTCCTATTTTATCTCCAAAATAGCTCTTTTTGCTCCAAATCCTTCTAAGTCATGAATTCTTTATTTCCTACAATAAAACAATCAAATCTATTAAATAAAAATCCAAATCAATGCAAAACACAATAAATATGAGAATAAAATCATCTAAAATATATATAAAAATATATTCTTTCAGTATTCATCCCAGAGATTTTTTATCTTATGATAGTAGATTTCAACTGATTTATCTCCTTGCTCCAAAGCATGAAGGTCCTTTAACACTTGGTAAACTCTATGACCATTAATGCTTGAAAACTGATCATTCAATTCTTCCCAGACTTCTTGAGCAGTATGAACAAAATCTATGCCATTACTAATCTCATCAGACACAGTATTAAGAATCCAACTAATTACCATATCATTTACTCTATCCCATTGTGACCTAAGATTAGATGATTCCTAAGGTCTAGGAAATGAACCATTAACAATTCCAAGCTTATTCTTTGCTGATAACGCAATTGACAAAGATCTTTTCCAAGGTCCATAGTTCTCAGTACCAGTTAATTTCTTAGAAATCAGAATTAGACCAGGATGATCAATGTTTTGTAGGAAAAGTGGATGAGAATTAGTTAAGGTCTGTGTATTTTGTGTGTTAGCTGTGTCATCTTCAACAGCTTGCTCAGTATTATCACCAGTATTAAGTATTAACTACAACATTCGCATAACTTCGAGCCATGAATTCAAGACAAAATAATAACAAGAAATCGTCGTAACGAAGCTACGAAGCTACGAAGCTATGAATAACAAGGAGATAACGCAGAAAAACAAATCAAACAATATCTCGAAAAGAGATGCAAAAGAGATGCAAATCTTACAATCTTGTAAACGATTCTCTGCAATTCCTCTACAAAGAAGCTCAAAATCACCAGTTCTTGCTCGAAGAACCCTAATTTCAACAAAATCCCCAAATTGATCTACTCAACCAGATCAACACAACATATAAGAGATCATAAGATCATAATCAATGCGGAAGTTCGATTGGATATATGCTCTGATACCATATTAACTTCTACATATTTGATATATACAAAACATGTAAGTATGTAGAAGAAGAGAAATGTAGCTCATCATATTGTAATCATAACTTGGAATGTTTTCGTTAACTGTGAAATGAACAATACAAGAGTATTTATACTAGTTGACTATTCTATAACAGAATTAGTTACAGACATAAGACCGTGTTTGGTCAAAAGGTAATTTCAACTTATTGCTAATTGACTTGTTGACTAAAGTCAATAAGCTAGTCTCAACAGAACAAAGCTACAAGTGGTTTCTATGCTCAAACGAGTCAAAAATGAATCAAAATTAATTTTCTTGTTCAAATGAGTCCAAAATGAAGTTTTGGCAAGTTCTAGAGATCAAACGAATCAAGAACAAAGTTACAAGTGGTTTTTATGCTCAAACGAGTCAAGAATAAAGCAAAATTAATTTTCTTGTTCAAACGAGTCCAAAATGAAGTTTTGGTGAGTTGTAGGGGTCACGAGTCAAGAATAAAGTTATAAGTGGTTACCATGCTCAAATGAATCAAAAATAAATCAAAATTAATTTTATTGTTCAAACAAGTTCAAAATAAAATTTTGATTAGTTCTAGGGATCAAATGAGTCAAGAACAAAGCTAGTGGTTTACTATTACCATTTCATCGGATTAAATGGATTGTTAAATGCTTTTTATAACCACATGCTCTACTTACAAAATTATATGGTGCAGACTACAATAAGTATTTATCAATTTCAACTATTACAAATAGCAAAACACCAGCCTAATTCATTTACTCCGTATTATACTGTTACGTACATTAACATATTAAGTAGTACAAGTGCCAATCTTTTCTCAACCAAAAGGATGTAAATAAGTTTTGAATCGAGCTGAATATTATCAGATTTAAATTTGAATTTAAATAAATAATTGGAATTCGAGTTCGAACTTGAATTTAATCGAAACATAAATATTAAATTCAAAGCTCAGCTCGATAAATGTTCGATATATTCGAACTTGACTCAAAAACTCGAATCAATTTTATAAAATAATGATAAAAGCTTGAATATCTAAGTTTGGCTCGAATTCAACTCGATTAAATATGTAAAATATATATAAATATTAAATATTCATAAAATTATACTCCTATATCAATAACAAATCAATCATATGTAATTATGTAAGTAATAATTAAAATACAAGCTCGATTAGGTTCGCGAATCTCACGAAACGAGTAGTCTCACGAAACGAGTAGTATAAAGCTTGAGTTCGATTCGGTAGACTATTTGAATAGCTCGAATTCGGCTCGATTGTTATCTGATCAAATTCAAGTATTTTACGAACCGAACCCGAACCCGAACAATTCACAAACAGTTTGGAACAATTTGGCTTATATACACACCTAAAGCAAAACAAATAATATTTGTATGAGAAAACTGCACTTCGTGTACCTGTAGTTTGGCTCTTCCTGCACTTGCAATATTACATTTCTAAAACTAGCACGGGTAGTACTGCACTTCTAAACTTTTTATTTTATGTGTACTGCCGTCAATTTTGTCCAACTCCGTTAGTTTAGGTGAGGGCATTTTGGTCTTTTTCTCATCATCTTCTTCCTCAAACCCATTTCCACAATTGTTGAATATTTGTGAGATATTAAATACTAATTTGTTTTCAATCTTTGTGAGAATTTTGGAGAGAGTTTGACAATAGTTTGTTTTTCAAATACTAATTATTCTAGCAGAATTCAAAAACAAAACCAACACAAACTTGAACACACTCAGTTTAGACTAAAAAAACAATTTACAAAAACGAACACACAGGATTCGAATGAACTTAAACCCACAAACCAGCAGCACAACTCGGAAGAAAAACAAACAGCAACTCGGTGAACTCAGTGAACCAAAATGCAGCTCCAAACTAAACCAAATAACGAAAACAAGCCCAAGACTAAGCTGAGAAACCAAAAACAACACTCAACGAATTCTACACTCATCACAATTTGAACAAACAGACAGCAATCAACGACTCGGTGATTCAAGAACTTAGGACAATGAACTCAGTGAAATTCAGCTCTGTAAATCGGAACCAACGCAGACACAACACATGAAAACAAACAAGCAACAACTCGGAAAGAGACTCAGCAATTTCAAAAAAACAAAAGACAAAGCTCAGCGCAAACAACACAAACAAATCGGAACAGCAGCAGCAGAAACGAGACAGCAACTTACCACACATACCATCTTTGAACACACACGCACGCGTATATATACACACACACCAAACTCGATACACACACGCGCAACACAGGCACGACACTCAACACAACTCGTTTTTTTTTACAGAAAAGGGAGATGAAGTCTCGCAGGGGAGGGGAAAGAGATGGGTTTGAGAGAGACTTGTGGGAGAGGGAGAGAGGAGAGATTGAAAGATGAGATTAAAAAGAGAGAGTTTGAGAAAGTCAAAGAGAATTCTCGAGAGAATAAAGTATGTCATTAAAACCATCTTTACATATATATGTTTGTGTATGTATATATATTCTTAAAACAAAAAAAAATGTAGAGAGAAAGATGGGGAACTTTCAGAGAGTGAAGATATTTATATAGAATAAAAATTGAAATGACTGTTTTGCCCTCGCATAAAGTGACGGAGTTAATAGATAGTTGACGGGAGTACTCACTCCGTTAAAAATTGGAAAGTCCAGTATTACAAGTGGGGGATTTTGAAATTCAGTATCCCAAGTGCAGGAAGAGCCAAACTACAGGTACACGAAGTGCAGTTTTCTCTATTTGTATTTATATTTGATAAATAAAAGATTTAATTAACTGAACATTTTCTTTTATTTAAAGTAATAAATATCATATTTTTCATCTCGAAATATAAATTTTTCAGAATTTCTTTTTTATAAAATTATTATGGAATTCCTCACCTTACCATTGGGCCCCACCCAGCCCAAGTTTGTGTGTAAGACGTACTATAAGGTAGTTTTAAGTTGTGTGCGTCTTTTCGGTGGAGGAATACTTGTCACCTACTTCTGCTACTACTTGTAGTGCGATAAACAAAACACACACACACACACACACATTTATTTTTTGTAGTAATGGAGCGACAGCAGTGTAAGCTCTGTACTAGAAGCTTCTTCAACACCAAAGCTTTAGCAGGTCACATGAAGTCTCACATGTTTCCTCTTCCGCTTCCTCCAAAACACCAACTCACTAACGATTCAACTCAGTCAACATCATCTTTGAAAGCTGAAAAAGATTTGATTTATGGATTGAGAGAGAACCCCAAGAAGAGTTACAAGCTGGTTGATCCTCGGTTTCTTGAACTCGGGTCTGGTTTGCTTCTTCATGATAGTGATAGGGATAGTGAGACTGAGTCAAGAAGCCCAACTCGGAGAACATTAACTCGGGTAAGTGATGAAAAAGTCAAGTTAAAGAAGAAGCTTAGTTCAACTGAGTCAGCGACCGAGTTGGATAGTACTAGTTTGCTTGAAGATGAAGATGTTGCTGCATGTTTAATGATGCTGTCTAGAGATAAATGGAGAGTTAAATCACTGAGTCAGACTCGGAGAAGATACAAATGTGAGACATGCAAGAAAGAGTTTGGAACGTTTCAAGGACTGGGTGGACACGCAACGAGTCATAAGAAAGTCAAGAAGCGGCTAGAAGACCATGATGAGTCAATGGAGGAGAAACCAAGAAAAAACAGGGAAAATGTGGTAAAAAAGTTGCATCAGTGTCCGGTTTGTTTTAGAGTGTTCGGGTCGGGTCAAGCACTTGGTGGGCATAAGAGGTCACACTTTTTGGGTTCATCATCGACTAGTTTTTCAACTAGTTCATCTACTAGTCCTAAACATGAAGATTGTAACATTTTCAAAGAAGACAAGAAAGATGAGAACATGGGTTTTAGTTTCATAGATCTTAACTCACCAGTTCCAGCGGAATATGAAGACTAGAAAAATACGTTCCAACTTGTGACCCAACGGATAACAAGTAAATGCAATGCCGGAAAAATATTGATATTTTCCGAAAACAATGGTATAAATACATTTATTTAATTTAGTACTCCAACCTTTTGATATACAAAATGCTGATCATTTTGAATATACATTTAGCAGTTTTTGGCAATTTGGTTCATTCAGTTGAGTGTTTTTTGTGATGTTTGTTTGGTTTTGTAGCTAGTTATGGAACTAATTGTGTAACATTAATGAGTTGTAGTTGTAGTATATAATTATGAAAAATTTGTTTGGCATATTACAAATACATTGCTTGGAGTCTTTCTCAAGCAAATGTAGTAGTACTGGTAGAGCAGAAAGCAGTAGCATTTTAGACTTTTTCAGTAGCTGCAACAACTAAGATGCTTTAGGGTCGGTCCCTTGTTTGTTATGCTACCAAGTTATTCGTTGCCATTTCATTTCCATTCTTTTGGGTGTTGTAGTACACTGTAGCGTGGTATAACTCGTATTGGCTCCATGTCCCAAAACCTAAAAATTAAGTACCCAACTCATAGTAGGGTGACAACTTGTACAACACTTGCTAACTCCGCATTTACCTGGTTCAGTTCTGAGTTTTGGAGCTCCGCTGCCATGTAAAATAAGTAACTCTACTAATGTGACGGGACTCGAAAATTCACTGTCATATCGTAAGTTATGCAAAGATATGATACCATTGTAAATCCTCCGATAACATTGTACAAATCATATCGTAAGTTATGCAAAGATATGATACGATTGTAAATCCTCCGATAACATTGTACGTTGAAGACTATTAAATCCATCTCGACCCAAAAAATTGTAGGACGGACGAAAATTGTATCACAATTTAGCTAGTACTCTTATCACAATTTACACTCTGTGTTGTTGTGTGGTCCTGTGAGATGGGATCTTGGTTGGAAAAGAAAGAAAATCATGTTTACTGTGTGTTTGGGGATGGGAGATGGGTAATTTATTGGTATTCATTTGGTTTACTCGAAAGAGGCAGGCAAGTGGCAACTCATGCAAAACTAAATCTTTCCATCTCATGATGACTTTAGCTTTTCAGATTTTGTGTAGTTGAGGCCTCCAGGGATGGATTAGTAGAAACAGCAGTTGTTTTGTCTCACTTTCCTAGTACTGGCAGGATGCTTGTACAGTGTGGGTCACAAACGAATCCCTTTCCCTGTCATTTTATTACTGCTGCTGCCATAGCTTTGCAGTTGTTTACCATCCAATATCTGCAACCTCAACTTCTTCAACATTGTAATTTCAAATTTCACATGAACAATCACAATTTTATTGACTTTGTAAGTCTTAAAATGTACATTTTGCACCGTGTGAAATTCAATATCTTAAGCCAATGCAGAATGTACACAACAGATATCACCTAAATTTGACTTATCTTGAGTTGAATTTTAGCAACCCTTCTACTATCATGGTTTTTTCCGGGAGTCTAGATTTTTCTAGATTATTACAATTCTTATTCAAAATCGGCATGTAATTGTCTGAACGTCTAAATTTCATTCAACGTTCAGTTGCTATTCACTTCTGATATAAATGGGTTGTCATTATCACAACATTTATCATTGGTTTTCTCCTAACTTAAAATCATTTTTTAGGACACAGGGCAAGCCTCATAGCTCACTAGTGCTCGGGAAGGTGTTTTCAATGTTTTTTTTTTTTATATTGATGATTTACCTTGAGCATCAAGTTTTGGCACTTCAGAATCTGGGATAAGCCAGCAATTGAATTCAACATTCAACACACACAATTTATACCTTGTCACTTGTCAAACAAGACATATCGATGATTGTTGTGTTAATATTCAGGGATTGCAAATTTACAAAACATTTATACAAAAACATAATCAACTCATATCAATACACTTCTCCTGTACCTGTGATGCTGTAATCATTATATCAGAAATTCCGTCCTTGTCTTAAATTTCTGTTGCCAAGAATTTGAACTAGTAGAACTATCAACTAAGAACTGAAAGTGAACCTAGAACATAAACAACATATTACTTTCAAAACTCAGCCGAGCCAGGTGTCCGCGGGAAAGGTATTGCATCTCTTATGTTCTCTATCCCAGTGGCAAATTGCACTAGCCTCTCAAACCCTAACCCAAAACCTGCATGAGGAACTGGAAGACAGAAATGTGAGAACAAAGTTGACCGCTTATAATTTATTTGCTGAAGATCTTATAAATACTGAAAGTTTAAATATATAGACTAGAGAACACACAGTTATCCGATTCTGAAACCACTCATCTCTAACTTCGTTTAAGTGGAAAAAAGAACACAAATTTTGACTAATTTCAAGGCTGGCCAAAAGAAATAGTAGTCTGGTAAGGTTGCTGTTAAATTCTCAAATACTCGGTCTCAAGAATTAGTTCTTCCAGTATCATAATTCTTGAAACTGGTGCTTAATGTTAAAACAAAGAAGATAGAAGTATTAAGAAGCTCAGGCTCTTAGGTAACTGTTTTTGCTCTCTATTTTGACACTGCTGCAGATTTATCTTAGCAATGGAAACAATATTGTTTTCTTCTTCCAAGATAAATGAGCAGCAAATCCGCAGCACTAAAGTAAAATCTGGAAACATCCAGAACCTATACAACAGTTGGAGTCAACTGAGCAAATCCTCCTAACATATCAATAACATTTTACTTAGCACTGCTTACAATATGAATATAGTAAAATCATGAATAGCACACAATGTTCTCTAATTTAGTAATTTGAGTTTTGACTACTAAAAGCACGCAAAAGTAAAAACATAGAACAAGAAGCTGGAGCAAAATCATATAAACTGAAACAGTTACCAGACAATCCCTGATGATGGAAAACAAGAGGCAGATACTTTACCTGAACCGTAACGCCGCAGGTCAAGGTACCACCAATAGCTTTCTTTATTAAGTTGCAAGTCATCTAGCCGATCTTCCAGAAAATCAAGACGTTCTTCTCTTTGGCTTCCACCAATTAGTTCACCAACCTAACAAACAAAAGGTGTTTAAAACACAGACACAAACGGATGAAACATTTGACAGCTGTAACTGTAAGAAATTCTGATATAGCAAGTATGACAGAGAACACATTTGGAGCACTTTTACTTGTTATTTGCAAGTCTGCAAGTAACAAGCATGGATGCCGGTGAAATTCCTACTTGAGTTTCCTGTATCTCAAGGATTTTTTTTTTTCTTGTTTATTTCCTGTTCTGGCTAAATGAGGATCATCAAGTACTAATGAGTCTTTAGCAAGTCTATTGGGAGAAATCAGATGTGGTGCTTTAGAGGTCCAGGGGTGTTCAAAGGATGTTTAGACTACATGATCCATTTTCTTTTTAGAGTTTGTTTTTCTTTTTAGACTACGTGATCCTCTCAACTGAACCGGAGATCAACATAATATGCTTCTGTTCAGATAGCAATGAAAAGAAATGAGAATGCATATAGTACCCGAGGAACTAACAAATCCATTGCTGCTACGGTCTTTCCATCATCATTTTGCCTCATATAAAATGCCTTGATCTCCTGGAAATTTTTGAAGTGAAACTTTAGTCATCAGACCTATCAAACTACTAAACTAGTATTTGTTTAGGCAAGAGGTTCGAAGATTCTTTCTTAAGAAACTTGCCTTTGGATAATCTCTTATGATCACAGGACAACCATTAAATGCCACCTCGGTGATGTAACGTTCATGTTCACTTTGTAAATCGCATCCCCATTTCACCTATAAATAGACAGATATATAAGTAATTAGAAAATTTTAACTTACAAATTTGTTGCTAAATGTAGCTATCTGCACATCTGCAAAGATATGTAACTCAATTTTTTTTCCTACGAGTTTAATTAGAACTAGAAACATAAATTCCATCAGAGCATTTAAGATTTGTCTAATATGTGTAATGTGTGGTGTATCATAAATTCAATCCTACTTGGTTAATGCGAAAAACAAAGTCAGTCATATACCGGGTACTCAAACTTCTTTTTGGCTCGTAGAAGAAGTTCAACTGCATCTGTATATGTTAATTGGACAAAGTTTTTCTCAACCACATCCTGTTGATAGGACACATGTTTTAACAAGAACACAAATAGTAAAGTAAAAAGGAAAGAGTAGGCTATTGTCTCAATCATATACAAAATTTTCTTGGAACATAACAAAAGTGTTGAAAGATAGGTTACGCTGAAAATTCATACACTCAGTCGACTGACAATTCCTTTCTCAATCCAAGTATTAAAGAAATCCATATCTTCCTTGCAATTTTCCAGGACATATTTCACCTAACCAATAGTAAGGTTGGTACAAATCCAAGGGTCAGCCTGATAACCTAATTAATGCAAAAAAAAAAAAAAAACATCAAAGTAATTCTGAGGTAGAAGTGATAAAGAAACTTACTACATACTGGAGATAGGCAGTTGCACAAGCCATGTCGTCATCTAAGTTGGCAAATGCGAGCTCTGGTTCAATCATCTTAAATTACAGGGTAAACTGTCAGTTCTAATATTTTTCCTCAAAACACAAAGATCAATATTTGCATAAAACAAAAAGATATCAAGCAAAGAATAGACACCCAAAATTCTGCCAAGTGTCTTGATGTGTTAGAATTTTCTGCTCGAAATGTGGGACCAAATGTATACACCTGTCGAAGTATATACAAAGTTAAAACTATATATAGAAAGGAACAACTGGTGGTACTTGTCCGCTAGTTATATTCTTCTGAAATCGAAAAATAATAAAGAGGTTTACATCTGAAAGAGCAGTAGCATATGTCTCGGCATTTAATTGACCTGAGACAGTTAAGAACGCTGGCTTTCCAAAAAAGTCCTGTCAAAAGAATATCGAAATATAGATCATGCCCAAAGCAAGGTACAAGCACAGGGCTGGCAACAAAACAGTTGTCATTGGTAAATTTGATGGAAATGTTTTGGAGTAAGTGATACAAGCAAAGTGTTGCACTAAATGACAAGAAAAATAGAATACATTCTCCTGATGATGTACAGAGTAGTAATACTTGCTACTTATTATTGTAAATCTGGGTCCCTCAAATGGTTATGAAATTTTCCAATTACTTGTGGCTACTGACTGGACCTAATTTTTAAGACAAATCATGAGCTTTCATCACATCACTAAATATTGTTCTTTTACTAGGAAGCACTGACACGCCAAAACTGCTGCCGTACGCGTGTCGGACACGGCCGACACGGCACCGACACGCGTGAGTACGTATCCGACACGCCATGTGGCGTGTCAAAACGCAAACGCAATGGACTCGTCACCAACACGCGGGCAACAAGCGGGTGACACGCGAAGCCCACTTAAAAAAGCCCAATTCCAGTTTTTTTTTTTTGAAAAGAAGCCCAATTCCAGTTGATATTAAACCTAAATCACAATCGTAATCCTCTTTATATCCAATCTTCTTTCATCTTATATACTCCCTCTGGCCCTCTCATTTCTTTACAGTTACTATTTTGGGATGTCCCTCTAATTTCTTTACGTTACCATAAATAGTAAGTTTCCCCCACTATTACACCCACTACTTTCCCCCATTATCTCATATTTAATAATAAAAAACACTATTACACCCACTACTTTCCTCCACTATCTCAAATATATTATTAAATATTGATAGGTCCCACCACTTTACCCACTTTTCATCTAACTTTACTTATTTTTTATACCTTTTCTTGGTCTCCATGCCCATCCCCAATGTAAACAACCTAGAGGGACGGAGGGAGTATACGTGTCCATCCCCAATGTAAACAACCTAGAGGGATGGAGGGAGTATACACAAGATGATCATTTCAATGAAAATGCAGAATGAATGTTAGATTTGTTTATCACTTGTTTTGTAAGAAACTTTATTATTATTATGAATGAACATGTTTAGTTTATGACATATACAAATTGTATATTTTTTATTAGTTTTTTTTTTGCCGTGTCCCGTATCCAGGACACTTTGATAACTGGGGAATCCCCGTGTCCCGTGTCGCCGCACCTGAGTCGGTGCAACCTAGTTCTTTTATAAAAGGGCTACTGTTTTGAGCAAAGCCAATAATTCACAGATTTTTATGTCTGCAACTTTAAAAAATGAGAGCATCTTAAATTGTCAACTAAGTATCCAAACTTTGTCAGAATAAAGATACATGCTAAACTGCACATATTTAATAATGTTGGTACTGTACACGTTTGCTGTCAGAGGGTGAAAAATAGTCACAATAAGAGGGGAAAAGAAAAGCCCAATTGTAGCATGAAAAGACTACATATATTTATTCAAATTAACAGTAGATTAGTTTTATTATAATACCAAATCATCAATTAAACCTATTAGCATTGCAGCAATGATATTTGAAAGGAAAGTCTAGTTTGCCACCCCATTTAAAAGTTGATTTCAATTCCTAACCACAAACATTCCTCAGCACCCTCCATTGTTCTGTCTATTATCTTCAGTACCCATTTACTGCCTCAAGCTATGTCCACTAATATTGCAAAGTCTTGGAAGAAAAGGCCAGGGGCAGGATTGAGCTATAAAATTGGAATTACTTCTGTTGAACTTTTGTTGTTAATAAAATTTGAAAGACAAGTAAGCTCAACTGACTTGCCGGTATGCATAGTTAACAATGCAGGTACAGAAATATGAAAACTTCAAAACTTATTGCGGAATATGCGTTTACTTACTTGTGACCAATCAATAAGACCATCTTTAGTTTTAGGGATGGCATCAGCTGGAGATTCATTAGCTTCTCTGGAGCTTGGAATCTGTTATAGTTATCAAGATGAAATAACAGGAAATATGAGGAACAAGAATGCATGATTTTAATAGTATATAGATACACCTACACTACAAGTTAAAAGCTGTACAAACTATAAACAAACATTAAAAAAAACGTCTGCCAAAAGTTAAGAGGGACATGTCTCTGCCAAGCGTACCAAAGTAGTCACACAAAACTGCTCACCAGCTCCTTCACAATCTGAAGCAGTAATGATAGGACTTGAGATCCAGACAAATCCATTTTCGTTAAAAAATTTATGTGTAGCATAAGCCAGAGCATTTCTCACCCTTGCAACCTGATGCATGTAACAAAATTGTAGGTCATAATGAAAAATAATGCAATCAATAAATCCATGCAAAGGCTCTTGGGCCTCGGCCTTCAGTGATAGTAATACAATATTAGCTGAGGCCTGAGAGAAATTTTTCAAATCAATTCCTGATTTCACATGACGTTTAGCTTTTAAGATGAATGGAACAGATAATTAAATTTAAGATAACTCGAGTTTGTGAAAAGTAGAAAATGAGTCATGTCATGTAATATATATGTCATTATGTGCTGGCATAAAGCCTACTCCAGCAAAGATATTGCAAAACATGGTGGTTTCAGTAAAAACTTTCTTGAATACAAACTTACATATTTTTTGTTCAACACATATATTATATATAACTTGGATTCAACATCATTTATTAAATAATAAATAAAATTCTATCAATACACATAATTTATAACGAAAACATATTTAAAACATTTTATAATTTTATTTGCAACATTTTTTACGAAAAATTGAAATTGCTATATAACGAGTGTTCAACAAATATATAACTTGAGTTCAACAACATTTGTTGAACAGTAAATGTACTTGTGTTGAATTCAAATATATAAAATTATTTTACATTGATATGATTAAGAAAACTATATTAAATTAATAATATTTCATATTTCTATACCCTAATTTGGTATTGGTGAACCCCAAAAGAGTAGTTAAGAATTACATAATATTTATTCTACAAATTTTTAAGTACAGTTCAATGTACCCTATATTAAACACATAAAATTCATATTTCTATACCCTAATTTGGTATTGGTGAACCCTAGAAGGATATTGAAGAATTAAATTATGTGTCTTCAATAAAATTAAAATTATTATTTAATCAAATGATGTTGAACCCAAGTTATATAGAGAAAATGACAAAAATACCCGTTTTTTAGACCAATAATAACGAAACTACCCATTTTTGAAAAAGTTGATAAAAATACCCGATTCAATACGCATTTGCCAAATGGGTATTTGAAATACGCATTTGGCAAATGCTTATCCTTCCCATTTTCTGAATAATACGCAATATATGAATGGGTAACATGGAAATACGCATTCATGTAATGCGTATTTGTTAAAAAGTTAACACAGATGGACAGCACAAGCACGTCTGGCACACATACATGTGGGTTAAAGGAAACATGCAGGAGACAGGATGAGACATGCTGACTTGCCTAGAAAGTCGTGAAAGTAAGCAAAATTTAAAAAAATAAAAATAAATTGTGAAGGATACGCATTTGTCAAATGCGTATCTACAAATGCGTATTCTACCGGGTATTTTTGTCAAAAATTCTGAGAATGGGTATTTTTGTTAATGTTACCTAAAAAACGGGTATTTTGTCTTTCACCCAGTTATATGTGTTGAACAAAAAAAGTTTAAAAGTTTGTCCTTAAAAATGTTGTATTTGATCCTGCTCGCAAAATAATTTTATTCTGACCAACAAATTGAAATAAGCTGTGGAGGAATGACTAAATAAAACATATACACATAATGATGAGTGCTAAACAAAACACTATACCATACCGCACCAAAGGTGTTTGTTCTTGGACGAAGATGAGATTTTGTTCTCAAAAATTCTCTGCTGACCCTTTTCTTCTGGATGGGGAATGAAGGATCACTTTTACCGACCTATGGAAAAAGAATTTTATATGGTATCAGCACCAAAGTAATTACCAGAAGTTCAAATGAATAGACTATAGTTTAGGGATATCCCAATTTCAGTGTTCATATCAAACTTAAACGGCAGTTACTATTTTCTCTCCCCATAAGGACACAGTTATCTATATAGGGACTTCTTACCCTGCCTAGAGAAGTAAAGCATTCCTATGCATATAGTGCAACAATTCCAGTACTAATACTTCTCTCTTTCTCTTTATATATATAAATGTATACAACCAACTTGTGTAAAAGTCCACGAATTTCATAATCATTGTAGAGATGCAAACAAATCGCACACTTATTAGCTTAAAAGAACAAATTGCGCACCTAATTTACATTAATACAAAAGAAAAAAGGGTTAGCTTTTACATACTTACTTTAAATGCTTAAAAGAAATATGTATTTAAAGTTGAAGTTATACCGTAATGAGCTTCTCGACCTTTAATTCCACTTTCTGCTTTGAGCCTTGACTGGCTACCAGAATCCCTTCTACACATACTGATGCACCTGTTGTCGTCAAGCCATTCTCTACCTACAGATAAAGTTCGAAACGCTTAAATCTATGACACTGCTATTATATTCATAAGCTGACTGGAACAAAACAAAAAAGATTGTGAGAAATGTGGATGACGTAATTGACCATTAATATAGGCAGGACTCGTCATTACACAAGGGAGGTGAGGTCTACACATGGATCACTACTTGCTTAACACCTTAGGGGTGTGAACGAGTCAAGCCATTAATGACTCATGCTCAGACTCGAGTAGTAAAATATTTGATTTTGACTTGCAATAAAAGAGCCAGGATCAAGCTTGTACTTTATTAATTTGAGCTCAGTGCAGAGAATGACAAATATGCTTTTCAATAAATGAATTCAGAATTAACTTGTACATGGTTAATTTTTTGTACAATTAATTTGAGATTTCAAGCAGGACTCAGTTGTATCGAGCTTAAAATTTGTGACTGAATGATCGCTTTTTTGTTTTTCTTATCAAGCTGAGCTCGAGGCTGACAGTGTCCGACTCGGACTTGAATATTTTACAATCCTACAACACTTCAGTCGTCATTTTTTCCCGTAGGCTTATAATTGCTTAATACTAAATATTCCTTAACATACTCTACCCAAAAAAAATAGACAATCTCTTAGACCATCTCCAACCCAACTTCAAATTTGTAATTTTACTTTTTACACCATTTTGGTGTAAAATTCCTCTCCAACCCAAAACTAAAACTTACACCATTTTGGCGTCACACCAAATTTGGTGTTACACCAAATTTTTAGAGTTTTTATTAATCTCAACTTTGTCCTTGTACTCCTTCCCTAAAACAGATTTGTTCCATATGTATCCAACCAACTTTATTACTTTTGTACTTCAGCAATAAAATAACTTAAATAGTACAAGAATGGTGTAAAATTTAGAGTAAATGGGTTGGAGTTGAATTTGAAAATAGTGTAATTTTTACACCATTTTGATGTAAAAATCACACCAAAATAGTGTGCGAATCGTCTTTCCGGGAATAGGGATGGGTTGGAGATGCTTACAGGCTTATATTACTGAATACTAAAAATTTCTTAACATACTCTACCAAAAAAAAAAACATGACAATCTCTTATACGTAATTACCTGATCATAACCTTCAGCATCCGAGCTGACAACACACTGCATATTCGACAAGCACGATCCATCGTTTACCTAACAACAAAGTTCACATTTTTATCAAAATTCACAAACCAACCATCAGCCAACACTTAAAAACTCACAATTTCAATCATCAAAACACAAGTACCTCAATAAATGTGACGCTACTCTGCACACGAAGAGTCCGAATCCAACCCTTAACAACTAAATTCTCCCCTAATCTATCCAAACCCTCATCAACCCCTCCTTTTATATCCACAATTCTCAACCTTTTTCGAAACTTCTTAACTTCATTATCACTCCCCAAGACTTCACCTTTCTGCTTCTCCACAGCCTTTTCGGGCGATATTGCTGCGGCAATTACACTACTGAACTTCCGGCCGCCGGAAAAAGATGGGTTCACATAGTAGTGTGTGTAAATTTGTGGGCGAGGATGGGGGGTTTGTGGGGGTTGGAGTAGGGAGGGGAGAAGGGTTCTTGGGGGTGTTTTGCGGCGGAAGGAGAGGAATCTGACGGTGGCGTAAAAAGGGTTTAGCCGGAGAGTGGTGGCCGGAGATAGAACGGCGGCGGTGGCCATGAAATGGAAGGCCTTTGTGGTTTATACGGTGGTGAATTGGCCACTATGCTTTGGCCTTTGGGTACCATATTTGTTTTCATAGTAATATCCAAAATTAATTTTAATTTTTACATTTTTTTAATGGTGTTTTCCTACAATTTTTTATATTTTTTTTAAAAAAATATTGGTATTTTTTTTTGAGAATAAAAAAAAATATTGGTATTTTAATTTTTTGTAAGTAATTATATTGGTTTATAGATTTTATTTGACAGTACTCCATTCAGTTGAAAAGATATTTACCGTCCATTTACCCTGCCTGCCCACTTTTGAAGACCCAAAAAACATTTTTAGTACTGAGGGCCTGAGGCTTAGCCAGGGTGAGAAGAGGAAGTGGGATTTGTTGAGCAAATATGACAGACCAATCTGATGATTTTGAACAACTTCTTGACAGTAAGACCCTCATTTTTTACCCCCCCCCCTCTCCTCCTTGTTGTATGTATATGCATAATATGTGTTGAATTCTTATGTTACATATTAGAATTTAATAAAATTGATTTTGTAACTCACCCCTCAAGTTCAATTCAGGCGCTTTGGATGATTTTCAGAACCTTAATCTCACTTCTGCTGCTCAAAGGTCCTTACTTTACTTATGTCCTGTTTTTCTATGTGTATGTGTATGTGTATGTGTGTATGTGTAATTGTGTGTTTTGGGTTGTTTTTATTTGATTAAATGCTACAAATTTGAAATGATACAAGTAAAGTTAAGTAAAAAAAAATTATTGCAGAAGTGGAGATAATGGAGGAAACAAAGAAAAAAGTGGGTCTTTTGTGTCTGGTAGTGGAGTACAAGGGCTTGGGATGGGATTGCCTGATTTAAAAGCCAAGAAAATGGGGAAGCAAAAGGTTTCAAAGGACTCTCACCATGTTTCCGAGGCGCTTGACAAGCTTAGAGAACAAACTAGGGAGACTGTCAAGGGATTGGAGTCTATTACTGCTCCTGTACCGGATTTTAGCAATGACACCATGATGGAAGATTTTGTCAAGCAGTTTGAGGAGCTTGCTGGTTCTCAGGTACTTTGTCGGGAGTAAAGTTGGGATTTTAGGTTGATGTGTTCATTTTTTTCTTTTTATGTTTTTGTTTGACTGCTTCATCATTGATTTGTTAGTTCTAGCAACTTGAGTTGAAGAATTTGTATATACTGTTGTGCTTTGTCCTGGCCACAGAAATGAGGCCTTTTTTTGTAAGGGATGGGGGATCTGGACTGGACACTAAAAATTTAACGTGACCTCGTCAAAAAGATTGAAACATTTACTTTACATATCCTAATTTTTGTTTTGGGTTACAATCATAGCTTCTGGTAATTTACTTTGGTATTGGTGATTATCTAGATAATCATTGCAAGTATGCATAGAGGCAGTAATGGTTGTATCTTTGAACAAGTGTTCTCACTTTTGCATCTGTGCATAAGAATAATTACAAGGAAATGAAGGCATCCTGGGGTCTTACATGTCGGAAGTCTCAATAGACAATTTAACCTAGAAACTAGCAAAAGATAGCAAAAAAAGAAAAAAAATGGGAAGGGAATAAGGGATTTCAAATCTAATTGTTGTTTTGAAAGTTATGTATATTTATATATATATATATATAGGGTTGGACTCCATAAAGAACACTTTAAATAAAGAACAACAAAGAACACCTCATATCTAATAGATCCATTGCCCCTGGCGGGACCACCCAATACAAAAAGTTCTTATTTTTTTAGGCTCTATCCATCCAGCAAAAAAAAAAAAAAAAAAAAATGAAAATTTTACTGTTCATCGATGACGTCATCAGTGACGTCATCATGAACAGTAAAATTTTCATTTTTTTTTTTTTTTGCTGGATGGATAGAGCCTAAAAAAATAAGAACTTTTTGTATTGGATGCCCCTGGCGGGGCCAATGGATCTATTGGAATAAATGATTTTATAGTGTTCTTTATTGTTCTTTATATAAGAGTGTTCTTTATGGAGCAAAGGACTATATATATATATATATATATATATATATATATATATATATATATATATATATGAAATGTTCTTTATGGACACGTCTCTCAACGTTGTACATGTGGGTAGAGTGAAATTGTTTGTCGGCAAGGTCAAGACTTGGTAGGAATCAGGGGTAGAACGATCACCCTTCTTTTTCATTCTGCTACCTGAAAACATGTTATATAGATTAATTTTTTAGGTAAATGTTGTTTTGTTCACCTGAGCTAAAGTTGTGTACTTCTCGCGTGCTATTTAACTAGTTAAACAGATGTCCATATGTATAGTTCTGTAATATTTGATGTACAAGGGAATAACTTTAAAGAATATTGATATTGCTTAGGACATGGACTCTATCATGGAGACTATGATGCAGCAACTTCTGTCTAAAGATGTGCTTCAGGATCCTATGAAAGAGATTGGTGAAAGATATCCAAAATGGTTGGAAGACCATAAACCTACATTAAGCAGTGAAGATTATGAACGATACTTCCACCAGCATGAACTCATAAAAGAACTTAATGGAGTTTATGAAACCGAGCCGGGCAACTTCAACAAGATTGTTGAGCTCATGCAGAAAATGCAAGAATGTGGCCAACCTCCTAATGATATTGTGCAAGAGCTTGCTCCTGATTTTGATATATCTACTCTTGGACAACTGTAAGTGCTTATTACGTTTCTTAAACTAATTATACTGGCTTGCCTTAGAATAAGTTCATATTGTTGCACATTGATATTGAAGATTTGTCTGTGTTTGACAGAGTTGTCTTCAATGCCATTGTTCTAGTTTCTATGTTAATTGTGATAATTTAATGACATTATTTTCCTAATTTAATGACATTATTTTCCTAATTTAATGCCATTGCATAGAATTTGTTGTGTGTGGAGGCAACCAATAATATGCAGTGAATTCTTTTTTCGCCTGTCTAATAGTCACTTCTTGGTTATAAGCCGCAATTTTTTATTTTTTTTGCAGGTCTCCACAGATGCTTGACTCCCAACAAAATTGTTCTATAATGTAAGAAGATTGTCATTTTCTTCTTGCTTGTCCTCTTGCAGTTTCCATTGTATTTTAAAGAGTTGTATGCAACACACGAGTAAGAAATAAGTGATGTTCATGTGGAATTTTTTGGGATCAAATGCTAAATCAATACTACCTTTGTTTCAAATTTGCCATTTGACTTTTTGGCGTTTAGGAGTAAAAAAGCAATTGTTATTTACAAATTAAATTTAAATTCTTATATCAAATAATAAATTCGAAATAAGTGTTGTTTTTTTTCCTCTTTTCAGATGAGTAATAACTCATATGTTTAAGTCCCTACATTAATCTGCCAATTTAATGTGAACAATCTATTTAGCATAATCTTAGGATGGCATGACCAAAGTTAAGGGCGAGTTTCAAACAATGAGTCTGGATCCTCTTTCCCCTTTCCATGTGTCCCCTTGTGTGTCCCATACTCTTTTTGTATTAAAAGAGTGTCCCTTGTGGAGCCCATTTTAAAGAAAATACTCCATCCGTCCCAACGGATTCTTTACAGTTACTATTTTGGGACGTCCCACCCATTTCTTTACATACCAAAAATAGTAACTTTTAACAATAAAATACATTATTACATCCACTACTTCAATCTACTTTTTCAACACTTTACACTATTACACCCACTACTCCACTACTTTACTCTACTTTTTCAACACTTTATACTATTACACCCACTACTTTACTTATTTTAACAATAAAATTACTATTACACCCACTACTACATTATTACACCTACTATTTAAATTATATTCCTTGGTCCCCGTGTCCCAGCCTTCTGTAAAGAACCGGCTGGGACAGAGGGAGTAATATTTTTATTTTTATTTTCCTTAAAATGGGCCCTGCCAGGGCACTCTTTTAATACAAAAAGAACATGGGACACATAAGGGGACATGGAAAAAGGGACAGAGGATCCGGGCTCTTAAACAATCACTTGTCATAGTAGTATTAATTAATAGTACAATTTGTCATAAAATTACATATTACGGTTACAGTACTATGTGTAATATTAATACTAAACATTTTAGTTGTTAGATCATAAATGATAGAATAATAGAGATAGAGTATTTTGTTGAATTTTCGGGTAGACATGATTGGTATTTCGGTATTTCCCTTAGAATTAATGTATTCCCAACATAGTAGTCATCCTATATATATATGCACTTTAATGGAGACAAGTTGGTAAGGAGCAGTAAGAATAGGGATGCAAAGATTGTGTGGTATAAGAGATAGAGAGTTGAAGGGCTTAATAAAAATATTAGGGCAAGAATGAAGGATATAAGGAACAGGGTGGCCATATAGAGCAAGTCGGAGATGATGAGTCTACAGGATTATATATAGATGAACTATGTAGAGTCCATCAACAAGAATTAGAAATTATTTACAGCGAGATGCTGCAAACTGAAGCCAGGACAGCGTTTGAAAGAGGGTATAAGATGGGGGCTGATGATATAAATGAGTACAGAGGAATGCCAGATTCTTCTTTATGAGAGTTTCTGAAGCAGCTTCGAAAGAGTGTATAAAACGGGGCTGATGATATGAATGAGTCTAATAGAATGCCAGCTGCTTCTTTTGAGAGTTTCTCTAGCGGCTATGGAACACTTAAAATTTTGCCGTTCTATTACGTGCAAACCCACATAATATTTTACATTTTTATGTGATCAGATGGTTTGCTACCCTGTACTTTTTACACACACTACGTGTATAAAACTGGATTTTGATAATGTAAAAATCAATAATGTTTTTCTAAATTGATTGCATTTTGCTTAAAACAGTACATAAAGCATCCACCTGAGTATTTCTACACGCAGTTTCTAATGCAAGCCACAATAGAATGCTAGCAACCTGAACCTAATACTGTGTCATTCTCGGAAGTAGGTTCGGAGAAAGATAAATATAAGCAGACTTTAACTTCAGTTCTGACTTGATACAAATAAATGTTGAAATAATAATGTTCCTTTTGAAAAAGGTTGTTCAAACATCAAACTGCTATCGCTGCGATGCCCTGCAACCCGTGTCCATAACCCGATGAGAACTGCGAATCCGCTTGCAGTGTTGCACGGCTGATCATTTCATCGATTAGCCGGAGAATCCTCCTCCATCTACCAGCATTTCCAAGATGTTCCTCTTGCCTTCCAGGAAAAATTATACGGCTTAAACGAAACAAGAAGAACCTTGAAAAGTGTACAAGATTTGCAGGAAATTGAGGAACACCATATCTCAAACTAATGCAAAGTTTAAGCACAAATGGATATGCCAAGCAAGGAAAAAATGAACTAAAAGCACAATGGGATGTGGTGGCTAAGAGCTTTTTTAGTTTTACTAGAGCTAGCATATGTGACACCATAGCTACATCCAGCAGGCACAAATAAGGAGGATTCTATGATGGAATGCAATTATAAAAGGATTTAATTATTGGATAAGTACAATAGCATCTAGCCAAATGAAATACTATACTACTTTTATTAAAACTTATCTTTGGAGGATTAAAGCAAGAAAAAGTGGAAGTATTCTCTCGTCTGGAGAGAAAACTGATGGCTGATGAAACAAGTGCTATACTGCAATGCTGATTTAATAGAAAAATTAATTAATAAAACAGCCGTTTATTTTCTCACACTCCTTTGTTCTTTTTCTTTTTTTGTGTTGGCTTGAATTTTTGGTCGGTTACATGTGTAACGGTCCATATGTAATTTGTTTTGAAAATCCGTTATGCATGTAACCTTTTTTCTTGAAAATAGCTTATAAGCTAAAACGTAAAATTCATTCTGTGTGTAAGAATCGAACCAATAATGTTTTTTTTCACAAGAATTGCAACCAATTTATCGAACATACAAGATCACAACCAATTAATTGGTTTTGCAGACGTCCTAGTTATTAAGGGGTTAATTATCAACTGGGTCACTTATTTCACTTCAATATATCAAAGGGGTCACCAATTTCATTTCGGTATCATTTGAATCACTAAAATCATCATAAATATCAAATAGATAACTCTAAATATATGTTTAAAAAATAAAAGTAATATTTTCTTGATTTTGCACATTTTTCTTGAATGTTACCTCAACCAAATGAATAATTGTTAAATTATAGTATTTTAGATGATATATTTAGATTTTTAAAATTTTATTTACTATTTATTTTTAATTTTAGAGTTATCTTCCTTGTTTTAATTAAAAATAAATAGTAAATGAAAGTTTTAAATTCTAAATTTGTTATCTGAAATACTAGAATTTAACAATTATTCATTTGGTTGCGGCAACATTCAAGAAAAATGTGCAGAATCAACAAAAGATTAGTTTTATTTTTCGAACACATATTTGGAGTTATCTATTTGATATTTATTATGACTTTAGTGACTCAAATGATACCGAAATGAAATTGGTGACCCCTTTGATACATTGAAATGAAATAAGTGACCCTATTGATAATTAACCTAGAGAGTTAAGTGTATGCTAGTAAATTCAACGAATAATTATTCTAATAAATAAAATTAATCAAATGAAATTTGACCGATATAGTTTGATTTGTGGTTTGATAGTATTGAATACAAGATGGATTTAAAATAAACAGCTTAACTAATACAGTAAATGAGTCTTATCTCATATGGTTACAGAGTGTCTCACAAACATCAAACTGCTATGATTGCAATGTCATGCAGGATATTCATATCCTCCGACCGCGACTCCGCTGCTAGTGTTGCACAGCTGATTATTTCCTCGACTAGCCGGAGAGCTCTCCTCCATCTATCTGCACTTGCAAGACCTTCCTCTTGCCTTTCCACGAATATTATTCGGCCTAAACGAAACAAGAAGAACCTCGAAAAGTATGCAATATTTGAATGAAGTGCACGCAGATCATATCTCAAGCTAAACCAAAGTTTAAGCACAAATGGATATGCCAAGCAAGGGAACAATGGACTAAAAGCAGCATGAGATGTGGTGGCGGCTAAGAGTTTTAGTTTTATCAGAGGTAACAAGTGTAGAACCATAGCTACATCTAGCAAGCAAAGTTGAGCAGGATTTTATGTTAAAAATGCAATTATTTAAGGTGTTAAACTAATAATTGTTGGATATTGACGATGGCAAGGAGTAGGGACATAAGATAAAGAATATTATGAAAACTTGCCTTTGCTGAATAATAAAGCAAGAATAAGTGTTAATATATTCTTCTTTCACCCTGGAGGAAATGTGATTCATGTAGTACTTAACAGGATGTGTTCTGTTACTTTGATGATAAAGCAATCATAGTGATGCTGACATTATGTATTCATAGCATAAGTTGAAAACCTAATTAGCTCCTGAATATAATATAAATTATATGATCCAAGAGTTGTTGCACACACTCTTTATTTAAATTATTATTACTAGCTTAGAGCTCAGGCAAAATACGGTTTATTTTTAATTTTTTAAAATTTGTTTTTAGTTTAATATAATATTATAAATATTAATTTTAATATGTTATTAGAAAAATTTAAGTCTTACACCTTTGTATATAATAATTTTTAGTATTAAATATAAATTAATATGTTGTTGGCAGGAATCGAATCTTACATGTCTGTATATAACAATTTTTAGTATTGTTTTATTTAATCATGATCTATTTGAGTTGAAGATCTAACGATTGTGAATGAGGAAATAACCAAACTACAAATTATACCCCTTTCGCTTATTATAGTATAGAGTATAGTATTGATAGATTAGTATAGATATGGACCATTGAGTCATTTAACATAAAAATGTATAAATGGATTCCAACAAGGAAAATGTTAAATCTACATCAAAATTTTTATTTCCAGAACAAATTTTTGTGAAATGATAAAATTGTCCTTATTTTAAACCAAGTCTAGCCCCCCTGCATTCACAAAAACAAGAATAATTTGGCCTTTTCAAGAAAACTTGCTCCGTAAATGAAAATGTTGCTCGCGATTAACATTTCCCTTCCAACAATTCTCTTTTAAGTCTATCTACTTGTTTTCAATTTATTATCTTATTCTTTCAACGACTATTTGTCCAGTAAGTACTTCACTTTACTGCATTCCATTTCCAACAACTCTATTTCAAAAATTTTCTTTTCTAATAACACCAAATCTTCACTACAAATATATTGTAAAATCTCTCTTCACTTATTTGAAAAAGATATTACATTCTCATCAAAATTTATTTCAATTTGATTAATGGTAAAGAAAATGTAATAAAAGGAGGGAGGGAGGGAGGGAGGGAGGGAGGGAAAAACTTAATAGTTGTAACAAAAGGAGGGAAGTGATAGATAGATTTTGGAGGGAAATTAATATATACTAATATTAATTTAATCTAGGAGACAAGATCTACTCCTTAATAGTGAGGAAAGGTTTGAAGCTCCTAAGTTTATAGGGAGGATTTAGGAAGCTGTTGGAGCTGATTTTTGTATCATTTTCACTATAATTTAACTAAGGGGCCGGATAGGATGCGTCTTGCATAGATTTCCGTGTCAACTCAAAAATACTCTTTTTATCATGGTTCATAATTAATGTTTTATTAATATTTCAAACATAATTACGATAAACATTTGAATTCAACCATATGTAAGTGAATATTTTATTAATAAAAAATTGTTAAGAGCCAAGTAGTAGTTCTTAGAATTGAGAAGAAAAAAGAGGCTGTTAAGCTTTTTAAGAGCAATTAAAATTTATTGGAACTCAATTTTTTTTATACACTTTATTTTTTAACTTAATAATTTATATAAGAATTTTTTGCATGTAAATGCTCTTAGTAATGTAAATTACTTACTAGTTACGATTATGGTTGGTGATAGTGTAGATTGTCAAATGTTGTCATGAAAGAGTGTTGTTCAAAAACAAAATTTGTGATAAACTATGTTGTTTGTGGGAACAAATTTATAAAACTGGCTTTAAAGTTAAAAAAAAAGGTTGATCTTCAAAATGCGGGGTTTTAAATGGAACCAAAATTTTTGAAAGCGTTTTCCAAGTAAATTAAGGTACTACCAGCGCGTTCCTTTTGATATGTTATTCCTTTTGGTTTTATTTTCTTCATTCCTATAATAACTTTCTCATGGCCAATTAAGTAGCATATAAGTGGGGAACAACTTTCTACCTGGTCTGTAAGTGTTAACACATCTTGAAACACGATAAAAAAAAATATTTATATGAAAAACATTTCTTTAAGATGCTGTATTTGATTTTAAACCACTGATCAATAACTAGGTGCTGAGAGAACTATTTAGCAAAAAAAAAAAGGTGCTGAGAGAACTCCAACAGTCTCCTGACCCGTTCTTTAAAAGTATTATAAAAAAATATTATGAATAATATAATTTTTAGTAATTTAAGATTACTAGCCTAAAACCCGTGGTGCAATGCACGGATTTTTTTAATATTATATAAAAAAAATCCATTAATTTAAATTAATTTTTTTAAAACATGAATTTTGGAGGCTTACATTTTTATATGAGATAATTTGATAATAATTATATAAATGTTATCCGTGATATTTCTAAAAAATGAGGGATTTTAGTTAGAAAATATAGAAAAGATGATAGGTTTTAGTTAAAAGAGTAAGCGATTAATTATTAGTAATTATAAAATTATTACTTCATTTTATTAAATAGAATGCATGTGATATGATTAGAAAAATAGAGAATTTAGTTAGAGAAAATTAAAAAGGTAATATGTTCTAGGTGAAAAAGGTAATTAATTAGTTTATAGTAATTATAATTTAATTACGTTATTTTACTAAATACAATTGCTCGTAATGGTTTTAGAATAGGAGAAATTAATATTGTCCATGATATTTCTATTAAAAGAGGGATTTTAGTTTATCGGTTAATTAATAATTTTATAATATTATTATTTTATTTTGTTAAATAGAACCGCTCGTGATATAGTTAAAAAAGTGATATTTTAGTTAGAGAAAATAGAAAGGTAACATGAGATGACATGATTTATGTGAAAAAGGTAATTGATTAGTTTATAGTAATTATAATAGGTAACATGAAGATGACATGATTTATGTGAAAAACGTAATTGATTAGTTTATAGTAATTATAATTTAATTATGTTATTTTATTAAATAAAATTGTTCATAATTTTTATAAAATGAGAAATTAATGTTGCCCGTTATATTTATAGGAAAAAGGGATTTTAATTAGAAAAAATATAAAATATGATATATTTTGCCTGAAAAGGTAATCGGTTAATTATCAGTATTATAATATTTTTTTATTAAATAGAACTCCCGTGATATAATTGGAAAAAGAGAGGTTTTAGTAAGATAAAAGAAAAAAGGTAACGTGTTTTGGCTGAAAAAAGGTAACCGTCCATGATATAAATGGAAAAAGAGATATTTTAGTTAGAGAAAACAGAAAAAGTGTCGTGTTTTGATTGAAAAATGTAACTGATTAGTTAATAGTAATTATAATATAATTATGTTATTTTATTAAACAAAATTGCTCGTAGTGTTTTTAAAAAGGAGAAATTTTAGTTAGATAAAATGTAAAAGATATTCTATTTTACCTGAAAAAGAAAATTATTTAGTTATGAAAAATAGAAAAGATAATATGTTTAACTTGAAAAAGGAAATTGATTAATAAAGGAAAAAATTTAGTTAGATAAAATATAAAATATATTGTATTTTACTTGAAAAAGGAAATTATTTAGTTCTTTAAAAATAAAAAGATAATATGTGTAATCTGAAAAAGTAAATTGATTAGTTAGGAGATCTGTAATTGAATAAGGGTAAATAAGTAAAATCAACAGGTATCGTACCGACCAACCAACCGACCGACCAAACTTTTAATGTTTCGGCTTTTATATAATAGTATAGATTATATATTGTATATCAACTCCAACAATACTACTTATATTTGCTCCTTATATAAACTAGCGTTCTACCTGTGCTACGCACCGACCGGTAAAATGTATTACATACTTAATATAAACATGTAATTTTAATTATTATTAGAAAAAAAATTATTAGAATATAAATTAACTTAAGTATAAAATTACTTATTCTTCGATTCATATCAATTTTATTAATATTAATATCATCATCCAATCACCAAAACATTTATAACCCCCGCTAAAAGTCAAAAGTCCTCTTTATTGTTTTTTCTTAATTTTAGTTTTCATTTAATTTCTCTCTTTTCTTGAGAATATTTCTACCAATTTAATAAAATTTTACCCATTTTTTGGGTTTTGCACTTCTCGGAATTTGGTATATTTAAATGTTCAGTATCAGTATCGTGGATCCCTATAATATTTATATAAATTCATTGAAAATATTTGTATAGATCGTGATCAATTTTTCGAATACATATTAAAATATACTTATTTCTCACGAACGTAATAAATCATTAGATCATCTCTAAAAAAAAGGTTGCATGTTTCAACGATATGAGAAATGATCTCTACTACTACTGTGCAAGATCCATGAAACGAACGTAATTATGACAAAGCAAACGTTCATGTAATCTAGCTTGTTATGTATTTGTTCCATATCACTTTTATAAATTATGTGCTTTTATTAGTGAATTGATTTATAATAGAAAAATAAATATTAACAATCAACCAAACAAATCCAATATATCGCGCTCTTAAAATAAGATATGACTATTAGAACTTATGGTGATTACACTCATCTTGTTCGTAATAACTTATAATGTATATTTTCAATTTGGTAGTTTGTATGTTGGATTATTCTTCTTCTATTAAAACATGGTATATAAAATTTTAGTTTTTTGTACTCGTAAAATCAAACATTTGAAAATGAGTATCAACTATATTATTTCTATTTGACTAACTTGTTAAAATAAAATACTACCTATAAAATTGAAATCGAGTGTGTAATATATAAATACGTAATTACATTATTATATATGCGTTCTTGTAATTTAATTATCAGGTATATAACACGAAATTCATTTTCCAATCCTTTAACAATTAGTAAATTTTTTCAACATATATAATAAGAAAACGCTTAAGTAGACCTAACAAATCATTTGTATTATGTACATTCATGTCGTGTACTTTATGATCTTGCACGAAACGACATGAAATTAAATCGTGTACCCGAAATTCGAACACAAAATGACACGAATTTTTTTTGCGTACATAAAAAGAACAAAAATACGCGAATAGAAAAACAGTGACAATTACATGAATATTATTATGTATCCAAGTTATGTAACTGAGAACAACATTGAGATGCTACAAAATAAAACATGGTGTAAAGTCTCGAACCCTCCTCCTTTTTTTTTTCTTAATTTTGTTTCTTCTTAATAAGTATCTCTCTTTGTGTTGATTTTTTATACCAAATTATTAATTTTTTTATCCATATTTTAGGCTTTGTTAATAAGTATCACGTTGGTGGGTTATATTTGCCAATATATATGATTTTGTACTATCTTATTGTGAATGATAAGTCCCCTTTTCTTTATCTTAATTTACTCTATTTTTCGACAAATATCTCTATTTATTGAGAGTCTAGTACCCCGTTGGTGGATTTTGTTTATGCAGATATTGCATTTTGTGATATAAGTTCATTGATTTGAGTAGTTCAGAATCGCAATTATGATTGGTTACTTGAATATGTTTCGACAAATCCGATATACATATTCGTCATGATTATAACAAACTGTTAAATTATCTTGCAAAGAAGCTGAAGGTTGTACATTTCAGTAATATAAGTGAGGTATGTACCATAATTGAAGATTTTATCAACGATTGGATGAAGGAAATCCCGAACTGATTTATTTTACTATGTGTTTGTTCAATTTTGATTATTTTTATAGATGTTGTATACTCTTTTATTAAGAAATTAATTACCTATAAAAAAATGGTTAATTACCCACAATAAGTAAATTATGATGACAATGATATTATTGTTTTAATTTTAGTGGTTAATTCTGATCGGCTCTAATATACATTTATGAAAATTAGTCCTTAATATATATTAGTGTAATTATGATTAATTGTAAATCAAAATAGGGGTAAATTAGTTAATATTTTGAAAATCAGTTAATGTTATATTTTTTAATAATCCTAATTGATTTTAATTTATAATAGTAATTTAATATAAATATTTTTGTCATTAAAAAAATTGTAATAAATAGGTATGCTAAATTAAGTAACTACTACATTTAAATTAAAATTAACCAATCATGATTAGTATATTATTAGTATAGCAAGATATTAAATCAAGTAATTGCTATATATCTTAATTAGAATTGTTAACCATCCATGGTTATTATAGTAAGATGAGAATGTTAAATAAGGAAATTTTTTAATATACTGGTCTAAATTTTATTTTAGAGATGGTCTCTAATTAGTCCTAAAATAATTCATAATTTTTTCTGATTGGCTAACTAACTCTTAACTGTACATTCAAATTAGAATTAATCAATCATGATTGGTATAGTAAGATGTTAAATCAAGTAACTGCTATCTTTAAATTAGAATTATTAATCAACCCTGGTTAGTGTAGTAAGAGGAGAATATTAAATAAGGAAAACTTTTAATACAATATGATTGGCCTAAATTTTAGAGATGGTCTTTGATTGGTCCTAAAATAATTCATAGTTTTCTGATTGGCTAACTACCTCTTAACTATACATGGGTAGACTCATGTATTATAATAAAAGATATAATGAGCAGTTAGGAAACTGTTGGAGTACAATTTTAAGTCTAATTCCTTAAATTTCAACAGTTAGGACATAAGATAACTAATCTCTTGGAGTTGCTCTTACAAAACGTGAACTAAAAAATGTTTATGAGAAACTGTGTTTAAGCTCCATTTCACCACTTGAAGGGTCAAAGAATGTGCTGATTATTGTTGAGCAGCATTTGTCCATGCCAGATCCAGGTTTTTCAACTTGAACTGGCTCGTTCATGAGTTTCACTCCTTGCTTCCAATATCTTTGATCTGACAAGAACTTGAATCGTTAATACCAATCCATTTGAAAATTGCACGTTGGAGAAGAAAATTTTATATTATAAATTGAAGAGCACAAAAATATGGAATAAATTTTCACTTAATGAACAAGATAACATAAACAAAAATATTTAACGCTGGCTTTAGCCTAGCATACACCCTCTCCTGTTAGTAATAAGAAGTCATGGACTCGTAGGCATGTGTTATCAGTATTTAAACTTTTGCAAATGACCGCTAAAAACAAACGATATCAAGCCTATCTAGTTTTCTGAAAGTACCTGGCCCTGTTGGTATCACAATGGAATTCTCCGCATCCAGCACCCAATCAATCCAAAGTGCAAATCCATGGCAAATTCCTGAATTTGTGAATTTCACCTGTTGCAATATATTACAAGTATAGATATTGCACCTTGTTACGAAATGTGACAAGCATCTTTTAGTTTCCAAAATACACATGATGAAGCCATTACCTCAACTGTCCCAGAGCATGAACTCATTGCCTTTATAAAGTCTAACTCCATGACAGTAAAAATTTCACTAAGCCTCTAAAACGGATTCCATGAAATGTCAGGACAGAAATAAGAGTCACTTCAAGAAGGTATACTATTTCTTCACAGTAATAATAAAAAATTCTATTGCCCCTTCATCATTAACTTAAATTTTACCTCAGTTTCTCCACACTGCCAAAGAGAAAAAGGCAGAAAGGGACTTTCTTCAGAAGCAGGTAAATCACCACAAGCACCTAATGTTGCATTCACAACTGAGTGATCAAAACCTACAATCTCTTTCAGGCTCTGGCGACTTCTCCAAAGATCCTAAATCACTATATATTACCATCAGTGATATTACAGAATCACAAACTGCATAAAAATAAAGTAGATATTATGAACTAACCGGTAGAGACATAGCACAGGCCCTTAAAATTCCTTTACAAGGCATTATTAGCACATCTTCAGAGAGGATGGAATTGAGCTTGGTTCGTTCACTCCTAATGCACATGAATATATCAAATTCCAAATCAACCCGTATATTGTAAGTCTACAACCCAAATGAATATGTAGTACATACCAAAATCGTAAATTGTGCCATGGAAGCATATTATCACCTCCGTAATAAAACGGTTCTCCTATGAACAAGTCAACCTGCAATTTAAAACCAGTAACAAATCACTTTCGTAAAATAGATATAGATAACTAAGCCTAGAATCACCTTCATGATAGCATGAATAACAGTATTGTACCTTTCTCTCATGAGTATCAAGCAGAGTTAATTGTGATTTTTTATTTAAGACAACTACTCTGTCCATAGAGTAACCATTTGCAACTGAAACATCTTGCAAATATCGAGCACCCTGCTCCCGTAACCCAGGAAGAAAGGAGAGCACTTTTGATGTATCTGAGAGATGGGCTGTGGCAACTGTTAAAAAAATGCTATCATCTGCAACAACACAAATAGGAGAAATCTTTTTTTGCAACTGCACCAAAGGAAATTCAGTTAGAAAGCAACATAATATTAACAATTCTGTTCATCGTATTGTTTGAATAGTTGAATATGTAAGCTGATTGAGGATTCATGGGAAAGGGGAGAGGCTCAGAGAACTTACAACATTCCTCAAGACTTCTAAGAAGGAACATCTCCAGGTTTTGTCTCCATAGATTGCCATTCTTTCTGGTGCTAGAGCAATCTGACTCCTTTGATTTCCAGCAGCACACTGTTGATACTCAATCCCTGTTAGACAGCTTTGTGGCTCAAACTCATATGAGATGCTAGTATCTGTATGAACTGCATGCAAACGAACGGCTTCGTCCGTGCATACACGCAAACCCTTTTCTGGAGTGAACCAAACACATTGCTTCCAGTGGTCACACCAATCCCTGGCAACTATAAAAGATATATGATCAATACTTCATCTCTGATAGTGACATCAGCATAAAATGATAAAGATAAAAATTATCCCTCTTTAGTTGATGGTGAACTATCTTATAAGTTATCTTTGACGCTTAGATTCCTTACCTTCTATAGACAGACGGTCTTGGGGAGGTCACTAGGTATGATGATATTTATCATGGGACATTCTATCATAGAAATTTCTTGAGGAACAATAAAGATGCATATAGTAGTTCACTCTCAGCTAATGGAAAGAAAAGGGGTTTCATTGTGCCTACAGGAATTTAGCACAAATTAGATGGATAATAGGCATGTTTATCTTCTATTTACTTCTCCTTTGGGTGACTTGAATAGATACTATCTACAGCACATTTAAGTAGTTTACAAGCATTAGGTGACCATTGTATAATTGGCTAGTGGAATCTATAGTTCAAGAATGAAAGCATGGGCAAGACTAGCATGTGTTCTTTCACAATGTCAACTTTATATACTTCCCAAATAAGTCTCTCAAACAACACTTTGCCAAGACAAAGATTAAGACCCTGCAAGATCAGTTGCAACTTACAACCAGTCTCAACGCATATGATAGCTGAAGCTGACATCAACTCTTTCAAAATTTACTGTCCAGTGACCAACAGGGAAATTAAAAATCATAAATCCCAATGCTACTACATAGTTAAAGAACCATATTGAATTGTATCGATCTGAGGGCTTTCAGTCATTCCAACTAACTAACTTTTGATTACTGCCACAACACCCTAAAAAGATGGTAAAATTGGAACTAAGCTTTGAGATGCCTCTACATACCAGGGACTAATGACCCATTCATATTGGACGGGTAACTTATCCATTTTGGGGCTGTGGAATATAAAATGGATCCTTCACGATCAAGCTGAAGAACCCACCTGTATAGATAGCAGAAACATACATAACCATCCCACAAGGAATTTATTACCATAGGAAAATATGATAAACATTCTTGTCAAAATATAGATACCATGAGACTACAGCATGAATGGTGCCATCCTTAGTTGCCTTTATGTGTAGCTCAACCTCCCCATGACTGTCTGGCCTTTTCGAAAAGTCAAATTCAAATAATTTGAAAGGTTCTGACAGCTGAATGAGTACACAGGTCTGAGAAGATTAAAAAAAAAAACTAATTTCAAAAAAGAAATAAAATACAATACCAATTCCATTTCTTCCTTCAGAGCATCGCAATGCATGGCTAACTGTTGCGGTTTGACGTATAAACTTTTCTCAAACCCGGTCGGGACAAGATTGATGCCATCCGACACATCTGCTTCAGTGTTAACTAGATCATGCAGCCTCCACAAATGTGCGCATTCAACAAGCTAAGAGGAAAAAAAAATACAACATTGACGGTGTGAAAATATAGAGATAAAAAGATGTTTCCTCAGAAAATTCATAAAAATATAAAAAGTAGAACAGGTAATGAAAAACACCTGGCCATAGGTAGTTGCACGGTAAGGCACTGTTTCTGGATTTTCCACCAATAGATTGTCATGGGCATGTTGCAAAGTCGGAATCAGCCCCTCACCCAGAAACTCTGAGTCCAGTATTTCACTGACCTGAACATAGAATGATACTTAATTATAAAAAGGAAGAAGCTTGAAGCAATCTGACTCAACACAAACCAAGACACTATACTGGATCAAATGCTAGCTAAATGCAGGGTTCATTTTAAGGTAAACGGAAAGACAGGATTAGCCATTTAGGCGACTACTACATCCTTCGATGTTTGATCACAAGAGTAAGTCCCGAGCTACAAATCCCGAGCCAATGAGAAGATCAACGAATATAAAAATTATAAAGATAACTTTTGAATGCACAAACAGCTCAGAAGAGCCTGATATAAGCATATAACTAGTTACAATATGCCAACAATATTAAATTTTAAGGTGTGAAAAAATCAAAGAGAAGAAATTTATATGATATACCTCCGGTTTGTATAAGACCTCCATTAAATTCTCATTATAAACTTTGTTAACAGAAAGGGACAAAAAATGCAGAATAAAATAAAGAGTCTGTCTGCTACTACGATACAGAAAAAGTAAAAACGATGATTTTAATTTTCACGAAAATCAGAGCGTAAAAATTCTGAATGACCCCTTTATCAAGTGAGGAAGAGATAGGAATATAACTTGGTTTTATGCGAATGTGATTACATAAATGAGTAGCACAAAGCCACAAATGCTGCATTTGAAGGGTATTCGGGTTCTTCCTACCACCGGTACTAGATATTTCTAGAAGACTTGATATCTAGTAAGGAGTGTGAACGACTTTTTTTACTCTTCCTCAAAGTCATCCGATTTTGCTTTATCAAAGAATCAAGTATAAACAGTCAACATTTTGAGTTTCTCCGATATGCATCCCCAGATAATTTGTGATATAATGTTAGAAAACTCACAAGAACATCTGCCCGTAAAGCAATATCAACACCAACTTCTACTTCGTCTGACCTTTTATTAATAATACGGACTTCTCTCTCCATACCATTCGCACGCAAAACCTTCCTCATCAATTTTACCATTGGAAGGTAAGATTCACATGCCGTGACCATACCCTTTGTATTAGAGTAGGTAGTTTCATTGCTAGAAGACATTGCTCGTGCAGCCATCATAGACAGTAATCCGGTTCCAGCTCTACGTTTCCATGAATTTATATCAGTAAACTAAAATTTTGGAAAATAAATAAAACTGCATACCGAATTTGTTTGGCAATAGCTTACCAGAACTACTATAACTACCTGAAGTTTTATGCTAAAAGAAACAATAGCATTTATGTACATTGTATAAACCTCAACAACTTGCGACATTTTTAGTCTGTAATTTGACTTCATAAGTAGCTCAACTTACACACATCTAATTTCAGTTACACATAAAAACAAACATCTGGTGACTATAAGTACTTACAAAAGATTACAACTTGGTAAATAGGAATAACAACATTTATAACAATAATTAAAAAAAGAGAATACTTAATGTAAAGAGTAGTACCCAATATCAAGAACATGACAAGGCTTAGTAACAGTCTTGTTAATGGCATCACAATAAGCTCTGTTTCTTGGAGAATCATTAAGCATGTCTAGGTACGAGGTTGTTGCTAAAAGGGGTTTAGGAAACATATCTTCTTGTGATTCTTGTTCTTCAATCACAACCCATTCTGAGTTACCAGTGAGTGGGTCAACTCGGAGTTGAAATTGGCGTTGAGGAGCTGTTGATACTGAGCTCATGCTTCGAGTTACAAAATGGGTCTTCAAATTAGGACAAGAACGAGGTTTTGAAACGTAGGATTTGGAGAAGACGAGGATGTTGCGGATGTATTGACGGCTCATTAGTTCACAAAACTTCTCATTGAGAAAAAAAAAATGAACTTCAATTTATTCCCAAAAAAAAAAACTTTAATTTTATTTTTAATCCTAAACTAAATATTTAATTATTATAAATCTTATAAACATAAATGAAGTTCTTGGAAAATCTCACTCTAAAATTTCTTACATAAATGTGTGAATGTATCCTAACCACCAATAAAACTACGACATTATGAAATAATTTGAATTTCAGGTAGGAATTTTTGTGCATTTCTACTCTACACGTGGTTATTGTAAAAATTACGTTTTATTTTAGTGTGATCTTCGACTGCTAATATAGTTTTGGCTCCCGGTCCCTGGCAAACGTATGCCAGGGACCTCTTATTTAACATACAGCTTTTCAGCCGTTGGATGGTTGATCCAACGGCTGTTATTTAAAAAAAAACTGTACCGTACCGCATAAACTTTATGCGGTACGGAGTAATTACCAAACTGCCCCCTGTTTTCATATAAAAAATCTACTGTTCACCGTACCGCAGAAACTTTCTGCGGTACGTGAACAGTAAGGATATTTTGGTAATTTGCCCGTACCGCATAAAGTTTATGCGGTACGGTGCGAATTTTTTTTTTAAATCAGAGCCGTTGGATCGTTGATCCAACGGCTTAAAAGCCGTATGCCAACTAATCCGTCCCTGGCATGCGTTTGCCAGGGACCGGACCCCTATAGTTTTTGTGTAGTTTTTATGGGAACAAAATTCAGAGGTCTCAACACTTTGCCAAGACAAAGATTAAGACCCTGCAAATTCAGTTGCGAAATTGCAACTTACAACCAGTCTCAACGCATATGGTAGCTGAAGCTGACATCAACTTTTTCAAAATTTACTGTCCAGTGACCAACAGGGAAATTATAAATCATAAATTTCAATGCTACGACATAGTTAGAGAACCATATTGAATTGCATCAATCTGAGGGCATTCAGTCATTCCAACTAATTAACTTTTGATTACTGCCACAACACTCTAAAAAATGGTAAAATTGGAACTAAGCTTTGAGATGCCTCTTCATAACAGGGACTAATGACCCGTTCATGTTGAACGGGCAACTTTGAGATGCCTCTACATAACAGGGACTAATGACCGGTTCATATTGAACGGACAACTTATCCATTTTGGGGTAGTGGAATAGAAAATAGATCCTTCACAATCAAGCTCAAGAACCCACCTGTATAGATAGCAGGAACATAATAAACCATCCTACAAGGAATTTATTACCAAAGAAATAAAGTCTGATAAACATCCTTGTCAAAATATAGATACCATGAGACAACAGCATGAATTGTGCCATCCTTAGTTGCCTTTATGTGTAGCTCAACCTTTACCTCCCCATGACTGTCTGGCCTTTCGAAAAATCAAATTCAATTATTTTGAAGGGTTCTGACAGCTGAATGAGTACACAGGTCTGAGAAGATAAATAAAATAACTTCTTGAAAAACTATTTAAAAAAATGCAATACCAATTCCACTTCTTCCTTCAGAGCATCGCAATGCATGGCTCCTGTTTTACGTATAAACTGTTTTCAAACCCAGTCGAGACAAGATTTATGCCATCTGACACATTTGCTTCAAACTAGTTCATGCAGCCTCCACAAATGTGTACATTCAACAAGCTAATAGGAAAAAAAATGCAACATTGACGGTGTGAAATTATGGAGATAAAAAGATGTTTCCTCAGAAATTTCATAAAAAAATAAAAAGTAGAAGATCAATGAGAAGATCAACGAATATAAAAATTGTAAACTAAACCTTTGAAACCACAAAGAGCTCAGAAGAGCCTGATATAATCATATAACTAGTTACATATGCCCATGATATTAAATTTTAAAGTGTGAAGAAATCACAGTAAAGAAATTTATATATATATGATATACCTCTGCTTTATATAAGACCTCCATTTAATTCTCATTATAAACTTCTTTAACAATGTTCAGGAGAGATTTACACAAGGAAATCGGCAGCAATAATATACACATAAATATGAAAGCGTTCAAAAGATAATAGCAAATTTGTATATTTAAATATGATAATGTTCGAAAGATATAATATTAAAAAAGTGTAACCAGTATACAAGACTCTCCCACATCGACAGGTTCTCAAAAAATCCTTGATATGTCTCCTTGGGATTAGAACATTTGACTTGGCAAAGCTAGAGGATAGCAAGCAAACACTTAACCATCACGTCAAGCACGACCTTCAACATAGATATACTAATAAGTTTAATTAACTAAATCAAGTAGAACAAACCCTTTGTCCATCTTTAGTCCTATGCTTAGAAGTCTAACTATAATCAATGGGGAACTACATCAATGATCAGTACCACAATGATTTTCATCAGGAGCCACAAGATTGGCATTTATATGAGAAAGCTGTGCCTGATTACTACTAGCATTACCATAAAAATTAGGAACCTGCACATTATTACCACAATCAACTGGAAGTTCGAAATCAGTGAAGAAGGCATCCAATTCGTCATTGAAATCTGGGTCATTTGTCGCCAACAAATCATTCAGAAGTCCATCATCATTTAAATTCAATTTCTTATTTGTGGAAAACTCATCCAGCAAGCCATAACCCTTCGTGGTCAAATTCTTGTTTGCGAAAAACTCATCGGGCAAGCCATAACCCTGCTTAGTCGTATTTTTGTTCGTGAAAAACTCACTTGGCACTCCATAATCCTGCTTAGTCAGATTCTTATTTGTAAAAAACTCATCCAGCAAGTTAGAACCCTTCGTAGTTAGATCCTTGTTTGTGAAAAATTCATTCGTCAAGCCATAACCCTTCGTAGTCATATCCTTATTTGTGAAAAACTCATTTGGCACTCCATTATCCTGCTTAGGCAGATTCTTAGTTGCGAAAAACTCATCTGGCAATTCATAATCCTTTGTAGTCAGCTTATTCGCCAAAGACTCATCCGACGATTCAGTATCATTTGAATTCAATGTATTACTTGCATCAAACATCAATGAAGACGTTCTAATCAGCCTCAGATCATTAGCTCTCAACTTCAAATTATTCATCAATGTTTCCATTGAACTTATATACTCCTCCAGTTCTTCTGCCTCTAAATGGTCGAAAGGTTGTTGCCACCAAAAATCACCCTCCTCCTCAATCTTATTAAAATTATCATTTATTAAATTCTTATTTTGTGATTTACTTTTCTCAACTTCCAGCTTCTCAGAAATTTCCAAATATTGTTTCTTCAGCTCCTCAACCTCATGCATGCATGATGAATTCACATGGGCTTCAGTTGCTGCAGAATTATATCCTGGCAAGTCAGAAGAATTCTTGTTACCCAGATATTCATCAACGACATGTTCAACCGATGGATGGCCAAATGCATAAACACGTCCACCAACAGATTCACAAAGAATTGCAGCCTGAGCACCGGTTAGAACACAAAGTTCACCGGCTTTTTTGAAAACACCAACACGGCGCTTGGAAAAAGTGACTTGACGACTAGTTGTGTCATCTATTGGCTTCACTTCTCTCCGTTTTTTCCTTTCTGTAGCCTTGTTCTTAATCATGTTGTTCATGGGGGAGCAACGAATTTAAAAAAGGGCAATAGATATAAGATTGAATAGAATTACAACGTTGATTATGCACATGTATCATATTATATAATGTTAATGGATGCTAATGAAAGGAAAGTTTCATAACGAAATCTTGGAAGGAGTTGACTGGCAAAATTTATGGTAACTTAACACTTTCAAATTTATTTTCATATCACTCAAAATATTTAAGTAGGTTTCATATCAATTTAATAATATGTGTTAGTTATATTTGAAATCTGCAATTTCAAATAATAGATGGTTTCTCCTGCAAGTCAGACAAAATTAATTCAGGTAAGTTAGACTATGTCCGGTTTAAAATTGGAAATAGCTGACATCTAGATAGCTTTTTGGTTATTTTACTTTTTTTGTTTTTCCTGATTGTACAGCCAGAAAAAATAGTTAAAAACCACCGGGCCTGTCCTGCCAAGCCGGTGCCACCGTACCGGGCCTGTCTAGGGGTTTGTTTTTTTTTTTTTTTTTTTATATATTGTCCTGGTTTATGTTATGCTGAGTAGGTCATTGTTTTAGAGATGACCAAATTATACATAGAGCCGTAGACTCGTAGCACATAAAAATAAAAATAATAAATTCTGTCATCTACCACGCGGCACTACCATGTCAATAGTGACATCATCATTATTAACGCGACAATGTCACGTCAACACTACCACGTCACCATTGTTAACGCTATAGTGCCACATCAGCACTATCACGCCATTAATGCTGACGTGACGGTGACATGTGGCACTGATGACATCACTGCTGACATGACATTGTCACGTGTCATTGTTATGTCAGCATTGATGACGTGGTAGTGTTGACTTGGCTACGTCAACATTTGGTTATACCACAGAATTAGAAAATTTATCTTTTCTATTTTTATTTTTATTTTTTTTTGAAGGGAAAAAGATCCATTAATAATAAGCCGTACGACATTTACAAAGATAATCAAACATTAACGAACACATAATAAAGATCAAATCAAAAAAAAATTCGTTAAAATTACTATCGTCGAGTAGATCTTGCATTATGGAGCATCCCTCGCTCATATCGCTGAGATTTATAACCTTCTTGGAGAGACAATTTAACGATTTAGTGTAGTTGTGAAGAATATGCATACCTGATCATAACGTATTCGAAACATCGATCATAACTGCGATACCATGCAGACCCTCATCAACGAATCATTATTATAATACTCCGCAGATACGAACTAAACTCTCACAAGGAGAGACAAACAAACCAAACTCTCACAAAAAGAGACAAACAAACCCAATTAATGGGTAGAATTATTCTCACAAAGAGATAAATTTATTGAATAATAATAAATTATTATTATTAGACTAAAAAAATGGTTTTTTTTATAAACCTAAAAATTAAAACTTTGATTGTAATATAGAATCAAAAAATTAGTGATATGCTGCGGTTGTCTATATAAAAAGTCCTCCCTAAAGTGCTACTCGTGCTGTATATACTAACTTGTAACCCGTGCAATGCACGATTTTTTTTATATCTATAATTATATTATTTTTAAAAAAAATCTATATATTATTAGTTTACATATCAAATTATTGTTAAAAAATTGATATATATATATATATATATATATATATATATATATATATATAGGGTAAGGTTCTAGGGAGAACCTCCTTATCAAGAGAACCAAGAGACTAAATCCTAGCCATCCAAAAATTGAATTTTAAATATATTTTATAATACTGTGAGTAATGGCATTTGTGTAATTATCTTGAAAGTTGTAGGCTGATTAGAATTCAGTTACATGTATTATACGCTTACAATATTTTCATATAAGGAAACGACGACAACCGGGGGATTTGATTGTTGAATAGAATTTTTGCAGTTTTGGAAACAAATATCTTACTGAATAAATTACATCGCCGTGATATATATGAATATGCAATATATGAAAATGCGATTCAGAACACACTTTTTTGACCTAGATGAAAATGGTGAGAAAGGCTGAGGCTTCAAGGTACTGGTTTCTTACTTTGTACTGAGCTTACAACAGATCCATTCATAAAATTCCTAACAAGAATCTTTTTTCTTTTATGAAAAGTTATATGGATTCATCAAGGTATCAAGGATATCGTAAAAAATAAGATTTGGAGGAAAATATCAGATGGCAGGATTTCAACCAGAGCTTTTGACAGATGCGATTTCTTCTTTGACAGATGATCAGAAAAAGTGGATTAATGGAATGGCTTTGCTCGAATCTTGTTCTCCAGTACAAGTGAATATCCATTCAATATATATTTGTTTGTTTTAAAATCTTATCAGCTAGATTCTTCATCACTCCTTAATGAAATTTTGTGTTAAATTGCAGTTTAGGTAAGACTCATTAAGGTGTTCTTTTGGTGTAGGGTATATTGTTATTTAGATTAGCAGATTCCCTAAATTGTAAAGATTCATTAACGTGTTCTATAGGATATATATATATATATATATATATATATATATATATATATATATATATATATATATATATAACACTCTATTATATTCTTAGCTGTGTTCTTTATAAAAATCTCTTAGGTGTTTTGTGAATGGTACTGTATTTATGAAATCCAGAAATTTTCCTATGCAGAGGACTTTTATGGTGTGACAATTCACTTGCTCAATTAACTTCTAATTATGTATTTTTATTTGTCTAAAGGATTTAATATGCTTTACAATAAGGTTCTGTTAAGTGTTGCTTTAAGTATATGTTATGATGGTGTGAAAAGAACTTATATGTTCTCGTAGGAATTCTTATACTAACAAAATCCTCGTGAATGTGTATATTGTTTATGTGGATCAGAACAGGAGTCATCCCTTTACTATGATCCTGTAAATTTTTTTTAAAGAGAAGGAATTATTGGATACATGGAGGAGAAGATTAATACTTAGACTGTTACATATGCAAAGGCATCCATTTAAGCCCTATGAGAAGCCTGCCAAGTATATTGAGCATGACACAATGTTTGGAGAAGGCATTAAAGGTGACTTGCAATCTCAATTATGCATTTTACAAACTAAAACTGAAAAGAATTGCAAGGAAGCAGGAAAGCTATGTCCGAGATTTTGAAAATTGATGCTAAGAATATGAAATAATTTTATATAAGGGCTCAAGCTTATGTCAACCTTGTTGATCTAGATTTGGTAGAGTCTGTATCAAGAAAGCTCCAGAAATTGATCTTACAAATATAGATGGGAAGTTTGAGTGTAATGTTCTGGAGGAGAATGTGAAAGAAAGCAACGAAGGCCATGCCAACAATGCCCCGGGAATATCTTTGGTAAAAATAATGAATAAGTTGGTGCATTTTAACATAGATAAACTAGATTCGAAAGAAGCATATTTGTACAATCAAGTTCTCTAATATGATGAGCGTTCATATTGTCATTTTGGTGTTTATGTGTTTTGATATGAACAATAAACTAGCTAACTTTTGAAGCAATATAGGTTTTGATATGAAAATACAAAGAGTGAAAAATTAAAAAATATGATTCTCAATTTATTTTCCAAGAAAAAAAAATGGTAAGGGTGAACCAATATAGGTTTATATTTACAAAGAATATTTTTGAAAATTTGTCTATTTTGAAAAATGCTTATATGAATACTATTAAGTGTCATTTTTAAGACATGATAAGATTTTCTTAATAACATTAAGATTCGATTAAGTGTTTTAAAAAAGTATATAATTGTTTTTTCATAAAAATATCTTAAAATAGTAAAACACTTACTAAAATCTTAAAATACTTTATAGAATCTTAAAATAAGGAGTTTTTTCCTATAAAATCTTATAAGGACAATGAATTTTTTCAATAAAATCTTAACATATACAAATTTTTACTTTTTTATCTAATTTTTTTTTGTGTTTGACTTAAATTCTCTTAAGTGTTTAATTAAAAAATATGTTAATTATTCAAAATAATAACTTTCATAAATAAACAAAATTTTCGAATAGACAATATTCTTTGAAGTATTTTTTTAAAAAATATTAATCATAAAAAAAACATTCATGTGTCATTTTTAAGATGGGAGAAGATTTTTTTAAGTGTTTCAACTTGAACACTAAAATTCTATTAAGTGTGGTGTTGTGTGATGTTCTCTTAAGTGTTCAACTAATATCAATCACAATTAATATGTTGAAACCACTTAGTAGAAAAATTAAAATATTATTTCAAATAGAAATATTATAATGCTTTGAAAAAACCTCAAAAGTTTAAACCAAATTTTAATATAAATATCTAATGAAATAATATAATAATTTAAATTAAATAAAAAAACGCCTATTAGAATCTTGGTCGATTACAAAATATTTTTATACATTTTAAAAAAAACTATGCATTTCTTTTAAAATTAAGTTACATATAAAAATATCATTTAATACACCAAGATTCTCTTACGCGTTTCAAATCATTATATAGTTTATTTCCTTTTATTATCTCTTTAAGATTATGCAATATTATGCAATAAACTGATATATTGATTTGTAACGCATAAGAGAATCTCGGTATTTCATTATAGTTATATATTATGCAATTTTTATTAAAAATAAGTTACATATAAAAATATTATGTAATACATCAAAATTCGTGTTCCCAATCAATAAAATCTAAATAAATCTAAAAAACACCTAAGAGAATCTTTGTGTATTACTAGGGCTGTAAATGAGTCGATACGTTCACGAACAGTTCGGTGTCCGGTTCGAAAAAAGTTCGATTCGAGTTCGGTTAGATTTGTAAACGAGTCGAACATGAACACGATTTTGAGGTTCGTCTCGTAAACGAGTCGAACCCGAACACGACATAGTTCGGCTCGAAAGTTCGCGAACAAGTTCGATTATATAGTTCATGAGCAAGTTCATTAATATAGTTCGTGAACCTTGTTCGTAAATATGGTTCATGAATAAGCTTGTGCATAAACTTCATATATCGTTCGTGAACATATTTCTTTAACATTTAACGGGAGTTCTTGAATTCACGATAATTTGTAAATAATTGTATAAGTAAGTGTTACGAAGTAATATGTTAGTTTATTTTGTCTATTCTTATATTTTCTTTATTTAAATTTATAAATTATTTTTATTAATAATAATTAAATTATACATAAGTTACATTATAAATTATAACATTTGTTCGTTATTTATTAACTAAACTTGATCCAAATTTGATTCCTTGATAAGTCTAAATTCGAAGCATTTCTCGAGTTTTCAATGTTTCATCCCCCAATTTTATTTTTATTTTAATTGCATTAAAAATTTTCTAGAAAAAAAGGTTGAAGTATTCATGAACACGAAATCATGAACACTATTTATGAGATGTTCGTGAATAGTAGCTCGTTAGACATGTTCGTGAACTGTTCGCGAACATGTTCGTGAATAAAATTTTTCTTAACGAGTCGATACACAAACGAAAATATTGACTCGATCAAAGTTCGAGTTCGAGTTCGAGTTCGATGTATTTATAACAAGCTGATACACGAACAGTTAAGAGTTCGGCTCGGTTCGACTCATTTACAGCCCTATGTATTACACAATATTTGTATATATTTATATTTTCAAAAGAAAATTTATACATTTTTTTTAAAATTAAGTTACATGTAAAAATATTATAAAGTGCACCAAGGTTCTCTTACGTTTTCCAATCAATATATCAATTAATTACTACCCTTTTGAGATTCCTTTGAGAATTTCTTATGTGTTTCAAATCAATATATCAGTTTATTTACTTTTATTAATTTTTTGAGATTCTTTTTAGAATTACTTAAAATATCTAAGAGAATCTTTTTAGAAATTATTTTCGATATTCTTTTTAGAATTAACAAAATATCTAAGAGAATCTTGGTATATTACATAATTTTTCTATATATTTTTTTTTATTTAAAAGAAAATTTATGCATTTCTTTTAAAATTAAGTTATATATAGAAATCTTAGGTAATACACCAAGATTTTTTTACGTGTTTCAAATCAATATGTAAATTTTTTATTATATTTTCGAGATTCTTTTGAGAATTATTTTAGAAAACTTGCTATAAAAAAATGAATTTTAATTCGAAAAATATTCTATAGATTTTCTTAAATGTTTGATATATTATTTATAGTGTTGTACTTGTACATAATTATATTCGAAACTTATTATAGATCAATGAAATATTTTTATAAAAAATTTATATTTAATAAATATTTATTTATAATATCAGATAAATTATCATGTACATGAATTATTTATAGTGTTGGATAAATTATCATGTAATATTAATATGTCAATAAAAACAATTAATATAACACCTTGGATAAATTATCATGTAATATCAAAACTCTTTTACTTGTTTCAAATCAATATGTGAATTTTTTTATTATCTTTTAGAAATTCTTTTTGAGTAATTAACAAATACCTAATATAATCTTGGTATATTACATAATTTTTTATATATTTATTTTTTTAAAAAAAATTATGCATTTCTTTTAAAATTAAGTTATATATAGAAATCTCAGGTAATACACCAAGATTCTTTTACGTGTTTCAAATCAATATGTCATTATTTTATTATATTTTCGAGATTCTTTTGAGAATTATTTTATTTATAGTATTAGATAAATTATCATGTACATGAATTATTTATAGTGTTGAATAAATTATCATGTAATATCAATATGTCAATAAAAACAATTAGTATACCTTAGATTCTACAAGGTCTTTTAATACTTATTTGGAAACAATTTTATTTTGTAATTTTTGACAATTTGTTTACATATATACTTATCTTCAATTATTTTTTAAAAAATAGTTTGACTATGTATCATGTTTAAAAATTATATAAAAAAGTTATTAAATTATAAATAAAAAGTAAAAAAAATCTTACACTCCAGATTCTACGTACTACTGTCTTGATATTTTACAATTATATTCTTTTACGTGTTTCAAATAAATATGTCAATTTTTTTGTTATCTTTTAGAAATTCTTTTTGAGTAATTAACAAATACCTAATAGAATCTTGGTATATTACATAATTTTTTATATATTTATTTTTTTTTTAAAAAATTATGCATTTCTTTTAAAATTAAGTTATATATAGAAATCTTAGGTAATACACCAAGATTCTTTTACGTGTTTCAAATCAATATGTCATTGTTTTATTATATTTTCGAGATTCTTTTGAGAATTATTTTATTTATAGTATCAGATAAATTATCATGTACATGAATTATTTATAGTGTTGAATAAATTATCATGTAATATCAATATGTCAATAAAAACAATTAGTATACCTTAGATTCTACAAGGTCTTTTAATACTTATTTGGAAACAATTTTATTTTGTAATTTTTAACAATTTGTTTACATATATACTTATCTTCAATTATTTTTTAAAAAATAGTTTGACTATGTATCATGTTTAAAAATTATATAAAAAAGTTATTAAATTATAAATAAAAAATAAAAAAAAATCTTACACTCCAGATTCTACGTACTACTGTCTTGATATTTTACAATTTTGTTAAGTATTTTTTAAAATTCTAATTTGTAATGTTAAAATTCTATCAAGTTATATGTAGAAACGTTAATGCACCAAGATTCTTTTACGTGTTTCAAATAAATATGTCAATTTTTTTGTTATCTTTTAGAAATTCTTTTTGAGTAATTAACAAAATTCTTAAGAGAATCTTGGTATATTACATAATTTTTCTATATATTTATTTTTTTACAAGAAAAATTATGTATTTCTCTTAAAATTAAGTTATATATAGAAATATTAGATAATACACCAAGATTCTTTTACGTGTTTCAAATCAATATGTCAATTTTTTTTATTATATTCCCGAGATTCCTTTGAAAATTATTTTAGAAAACTTGCTATAAAAAATTGAATTTTAATTCGAAAAAATATTCTATAGATTTTTAAAATGTTTGATAAATTATTTATAGTGTTGTATTTGTACATGACTATATTCGAAACTTAATTTAGATCAATAAAATATTTTTATAAAAAAATTATATTTTAAGAAATATTTATTTATAGTATTGGATAAATTATCATGTACATGAATTATTTATATTGTTGGATAAATTATCATGTAATATCAATATGTCAATAAAAACAATTAGTATAACAACTTAGATTCTACTAGGTCTTCTAATACTTATTTGGAAACAATTTGTTTTTTAATTTTTAACAATTTGTTTACATATTTACTTATCTTCAATTATTTTTAAAAAAATATTTTGACTACGTATCATGTAACAAAATTAAAAAAAGATAATTAATTATTAAAAAAATATTAAAAAAATTTTACACTCTAGATTCTACTTACTAGGTGTCTTGATAGTAGTTTTTAAAATATTCTATTTTGTAATGTTAAAATTCTATCAAAGTATATGTAGAAACGTTAGGTAATGCACCAAGATTCTTTTACGTGTTTCAAATAAATATGTCAATTTTTTTATTATCTTTTAGAAATTCTTTTTGAGTAATTAAGAAAATATCTAAGAGAATCTTTGTATATTACATAATTTTTCTATAGATTTATTTTTTCAAAAGAAAAATTATGCATTTCTTTTAAAATTAAGTTATATATAGAACTCTTAGGTAATACACCAAGATTCATTTACGTATTTCAAATCAATATGTCAATTTTTTATTATATTTTCGAGATTCTTTTGAGAATTATTTTAGAAAACTTCCTACAAAAAATTGAATTTTAATTCGAAAAATTATTTTACAAATTTTATTAAATGTTTGATAAATTATTTATAGTGTTGTATTTGTACATAACTATATTTGAAACTTATTATTGATCAATAAAATATTTTTATAAAAAATTATATTTTTAAGAAATATTTATTTATAGTATTAGATAAATTATCATGTACATGAATTGTTTATAGTGTTGGTCTGTTGGATAAATTATCATGTAATATCATTTTTCAATAAAAACAATTAGTATAACACCTTAGATTCTACTCTTTTGGTATTTATTTGGAAACAATTTCATTTTGTAATTTTTGACAATTTGTTTATATATTTACTCATCCTCAATTATTTTTTTAAAAATATTTTGAGTACGTATCATGTTAAAATTTTTTAAAAAGAAGTTATTAAATTATAAAAATAATTACAAAATCTTACACTCCAGATTCTACTAGGTGTCTTGATATTTTACAATTTTGTTAAGTATTTTTTAAAATTCTATTAAGTAATGTTAAAATTCTATCATGTTATATGTAGAAAGGTTAGGTAATACACCAAGATTCTTTTACGTGTTTCAAATCAATATGTCAATTTTTTTTATTATATTTTAGAAATTCTTTCAGAGTAATTATCAAAATTCCTAACAGAATCTTGGTGTATTACATAATTTTTCTATATATTTAATTTTTTATAAGAAAAATTATACATTTATTTTAAAATTAAATTATATATAGAAATCTTAGGTAATACACCAAGATTCTTTTACGTGTTTCAAATCAAAATGTCAATTTTTTTTATTATATTTTTGAGATTCTACTAGGTTTTTCGAGATTTTACTTGATTATACGAGTGAATATATATCTTTACAATTTAATATAATGGAGTATATGATTATATTTGGTTCCTTTCATACAAAAATGTATTGTAAAGATTTTTGATGATATGCTTTGATTTGTTTCCTTTTGGAAATTAGAAAGAGGGTGTAATATAAATCATTGATTAATTCCTAATAAATAGGTTTTCAAATCTATTATTAAATTAAAACTATTATTAAGTTTCATGTAAAAATATTATTAAATTTATTTTCTACATTTTTGGATATTTTAAAAATCAATTTTTAAGGTTTCAATCTGAAATTTCATTAAGTGTTTTTTCATTAACATATAAGTTATTTAATTTAATCCTAGATTTTGTTAAGTGATTTAAAAGATTTCATTACGTAAGATTTTGGTTAATTGATGCATCAAAATCTGTCTACACTTAATTTTCTTATTTTTGGATCTTTTATGGGTGTAATGATTTTTGGCTTTCTGCCTAACATGTCAAAACAAATATATTGGTTCTGGGAAGGAAACCAAATTTGCAGGAGATTTGAATGAATATCTAAAAGAACAATCAGGAACACTTAAAAAAACACTATGAACATGATCACATGTTCATGATCTTAATTACATATATTGAAAAAAAACAAGAACCAACAATGGTACTAACACATTAGAATCAAACATCTAACTTATGTCTTCTTCTTCTTCCGTATGGTATCAAGATAACTATTGTGTACAGTTTCGTGAATCACAAAACCAAGCGCTTCACAACCTTTTATGCCTTCTCCTAAATCAAACTTTCTTCACAACCTTTTCGTGAACCATGTATTGTTCGATCCTCATACTACAATAATGGAGAAATAAAAATCAACACTGATCCTCAATATGGGGACAGACTGTTGAATATTAAAATTTCATTAAGATTCCATTAGGCCATGTCGTACATTACATCTGATACATGACCTGTATGAGCAAAGAAGTGAGAGGCCAAAACCTAAAACAACACCGGTGACTAGCAATTAACAAACTAGAACAACACTAAACAAACAAGAGCAAAAGATAGTTAAGATAACAATCATGAAACTTTCATTAAACATTTTTAAAAACACTTCAGAACACCTTCAATAACGTTTTAAGAACACTTCATTGAACACCTTCAATGTCATCTCCAAAACATCTGTAAGTAATATTTCTTGGACTCTTACATCTTTGCAAACGAAATTGCAGGTATACGATTCGTTTTTGTCTAATTTTTGTGTTCCATTGATAATCTGAAACCTAGTGTTCTGTGATGAAAAAAAAGAAAATGACAAGACGACTTACTTGTAAAACTGATAATGTAATGTTGTCATGTCAAATTAAATGAAATACAGGCAATCAACATAGCTGATAAACACGACTTAGTTGTAAAACTGATAATGTAATGTTGTCACGTCAAATTAAATGAAATAAAGCAATCAACATAACTGGTAAACATGTGTATGGAATGTAGAGCGCTCATCGTGCACAAGATCTCTGCAAAATCTTTACAAACATGGAAATGATTCTGTATAATACGTAAATGTACTTATTATGTTTATGTATTTTCAGTTTCAAAATACTACCCTTTTAATTAGAAATAAGTAAAATAGTATCTAATATGTATATAATCTAGGCCATAGGATGAAAAGGAAATCAATGGTAAATAATAGGGTCTTCTGGTTCTCTTGCTAATGAGGGTTCTCTTTTGAACCTCCTCCTATATATATATATATAGAGAGTTGCACTCCATAAAGAACACTTTATATAAAGAACAATAAAGAACACCCATCTACACCGTTAAAAAAATCAATGATCAGGATTAAAAGATAAATCAGGGGCATAACGGTCATTTTCACAATTAACTCGCACAAACAAAAACATTTTCGATTAATTGACATATACGGCGTGAACATCTTCTAACGGAAAGCATACATTCTTCAAGTTTTTTAAATCGAAGAACAACTGCAAATCAGTGAAGAATCGTAAAGTTTAATCAGTAATTTGAAGAATCACTTTGAAATTGTTGCTTCATCGAGGTAAGATTCGTAAAATCTTAGATTAATTGAAATTTCAACGAAATTATGTGAAATTAGGGTTTGAATGTGATAATTTCCGATTCTATACGAAATGCTTGTCAAAATAATGTTTTAATATCTTATTTTTAAGTAAAATCAAGTGGTGATTGAAGATTTGAGGAGCGATAAAACTTAAAAAAAAATGTTTTCTCGAGCAAGTAAAAGTTTTCCGATTCTATGTTTTGATATATATTTCTCGATTGTGATTCTGTTTGAGATTCTTCATCTGTTTGTGCAAGATTTTGTGCTTGTTTAATTGTAGATATATCATATATGTGTGAGATGCTGTGCGAGATTCTATGTTTATTAGAATGTAGGTATATGTGTGAGATTTTATGCGAGATTATGTGTTTGTTTAGATATATGTGTGAGATGCTTTGCGAGATTCTATGTTATGTTTAAGTGTAGATATATGTCTGAGATGTTATGTGAGTTTCTATGTTTATTTGATTGTAGATATATGAGCGAGATGCTATGTGAGATTCTTACTTTTTAGTTGGATCTCTTTGATTCGCAACTAATACTTGTTACTTGCTTAAATCATTTTTTGTCTTGTGGAATGAATTATTTAGTTGGTTATAACCGTAGTAGTAATCAAAAATGCAATTCACTGATCTTCTTTTGTGTTTTCTTTTCTTGAACGGGGCAGGTTAAGGGAGGTTGAGTTTGGAATGCATATTATCAGGTCTCATGGAGCCACAGTTGCAAGGAGTCAAGAGCATTACTTGGTTATCTTGTTACTACTTGTGATCATAGAGATCATCTTGAATATCATACATCCATTTGATCTCTTTGTTGGGAAAGATATGATGGGGGATTTGAAGTATCTAATGAAGGACAACACAGTGCCTTTGTCCGGTGAGTTTATTTTCTACAGTGGTGTCAGTGTAGGTTATTATTATTATTTTTTTTAATGTTGTCCAGTGAACAATTTTTCGATTCCTTGATGCATCTGCATTCAATAAGCTATTGCAGTTTGTAATCTCCTGTTGATTTTTCTGAAGAAAGCATTGCTGATTACCTGTCCTAGTTATGATACAGATATATGCAGTTTTGTTGCCTATTGTTATTTTCAACCTCTTTTATCTCTGGAGGAGAAGTGTTTATGACCTGCATCACAGTGTTTTAGGTGACTATCTTGATCTATTTAGCAATTGCTGATTGATGCTCTTGTACATCACCTTGTAACTATCTCCTACTAAGGAATGCTTATACTGAATAGTGACTTGAGCTGTATACTCAATATGCAGGCCTCTTAATTCGCAGTACTGATAACTGGTGTCCTTACGGATTCAATAAAGGATGCAGTCGGCCGTCCTCGGCCTGATTTCTTATGGTGTTGCTTTCCCGATGGCAAAGACGTATGTATTCAAAATAAAAAGTCTGTATCTTTTCGTGACAGTGTGCTACTTTTTAGATCTTACGGTATTGCTTCTTAAACATCAGGTCTGCACTGTGCTAATTTTCTTGTAAATGTTGTGTGTGATGATATATAAAAACTAATTATCATCTGTTAATATTTCCCAATATTTAAAGAACATCTGTAATGTTGGATTCCAGAGGCATGAGGTGGAAAACATGACCATTGACCACTATGGAAAATCCAGTTAGAATACGTCAAAATAATAAGGGAGTACTGGGAAAGTTCAGTGCAATTAGTGGTCAATACTAGTCAAAAAATCATGAGAGGGTCCTTCACATTGGGCAAATTTCTTTGCTTGCATTCAATTTTATATCAGCAGGTTGGTTTAGATTGTGTGAAGCATACTCTTAGCGATTTTCCAATATCAAAAGGATAGGAGATAATTTTTACTTTAAAAAGATGGAAATAGCGATACAGGATCAGGGTCTTGATGAAGTCAATGTGCTGTCATATTCCATGCTTGTTATACAAATCTATTTATTTGCTATTTTGCTTTAAAGCACAAACAGTAATTGTTATTACTTATTTATTATAGAAGATAATCCAAAATCTTAAAGTTAAAGTTTAACTTTGGATTATCTTCTACTGCTACTGTTATTACTCAAATATTACATTGTATGCTACAGTTGATTGTTTTGATTGTATGGGGACAAGTGTAGTTGGTTGGTGCCCCTGCGGGGCCTTCTAACAGATGACGACGATGATATTAAGCTCGATACTTATTTGAGTAAATTTGATTCTATGATAGATTCTATGTTAGTTGCCATTAGTTTTCATTATTTTGTAATAGATTATATGTTATTCTTGTGTAGTCTATGATAGGATATATAAGGTTGCAGCGTTTGATATAATTTGGAGCAATAACCGTTATAGTGTGGCAGAGACTTAATCTGAGCGTATTTTAATAAGACTTAATCTGAGCTATTTTAATAAGACTTAATCTAAGCGTATTTTAATAAGAGTGCAACTTGTATTCGATGACAATTGTGTGAGTCAGTTTAATGATAGAACAGCTACTGAGAACAAACTTGTAAAGTTCATCACTCGGTTTCTTTTTCTTCACGAAGGCCCAATCCATAAGTTTACGTTATCTACTTATTACTTGCAAAGTTCTCCTAATATCGATCAACGGCTACTTTTTCTGTCAAGAAAATGTATTAAAGAATTGGTACTTTTTCAAATGGTTTGAAACCCCTTTTCAGGTTATGCTGCTAACAGGTTTGATTGGATTTGAAAATGGATTTTTCAGGGTTTTTCGCTGTTTTGGGGGGTTTTATTGTTTTGATTTTTGTAGTATTTTGTATAATCGTGGAATTTATCCGGAAGAAAGTTTTGCTAAGGTGAAGAAATATGGGCTTCCACTGCTGCTTACTCAGGATGAGGGTGTTAAAAGTTTCATTTCGAATCTTAATTCTCAGCTTTCGGGTAATTAATTACTTATTTGTTTGTTTGAAAATTGTGACAATTTTTTTTGATATGAGGCTGTTTATTGAGTTGGGGAGTTTTGAAATCTTATTAGAATGGCTAGAAGCTGGGAAGTTGCAAAGGATAGTTCTTGTAATAATGAGCAAGGCTACTAATGAGGTTTTGGAGAGGTGGAACTTTAGTATTCAGACTGATAGTGAGGTTGTCGAAAAAGGTTAATACATTTTACGTATAATCTTTACAGTTTTGATCTTTCGGTTTTGTTTTTATGTTGTCTGTCAATCGTAGTGTTTAATTGTGTTGTATATTTGATTGAATCAAGTGTGTCAAGGGAGAAAAGTGATAAAGAAATCATGAGAGAAATTCAAGCAATCATGAGGCAGATTATATCTAGTATCACCTATCTCCCATGTCTTATGTCTTGATGAACCATGTAATGTTATAATGATTCAGATGTTCTGTTATATATTTGTAGTTGTTTGGAACTTCTATTGAACTATGGTCTTTTTTCATAATAATATAATAAACGCAAGTATATTTGATGTGTTGGCGTATACTGATAAAGAAGCTGAAGTCCCCCTTACTTGGGTTGAGAGTGATCCTAAACTGAGTGACAATCCACAAATGGTGAAACTGCACTCTTTTGATACTAAGGTAGTTATCATTGTCACTCTGCCTACTTGTTAATATATAGTCATTGTTCAGCTGAATGATATTGGAATCAAGTAGTGACATACTAATTTGATGGTGCTTGTTCTTGCAGATACACAAGGTGGACACGCTGGTTTCATATAAGAATGACGAATGGGATGAGGAGTGAAACTGCGAGCTTTTCTTTCTTGCCTTCTGATTTTTGGCTTTCTTGTTTGTGCTTTCGATTTCATCATCAACATGATGATTTGATGTTTGTGAATCTGTAATTCACCACTTTTGTTTTGATGTGTATTGATTAAAAGTTTTGATGTGTACGTATGACATGAGTATGATATCAAAACTAGGATCTACGTAATTGATCCTGTCATTTAAATTTATCTTTGTATGTTTACGATCTTTTAATTTTGGAGCTATCTTTCGCTTAAGGAACACAAACATATACCTTTGTTCTTTTTCTTTTTTTTGAACTCGTCCTGTCAGTCCACCATAAACGTTGTAGTTGTCATCCTGTTGTGGTATTAAAATCTAAAGGGAAAGACACCTCACAATCAATCAAAATACAGACAACATCCTATTCTGGCTATATCCTAATTGAATATCTGACCATTTATGCCCGGCCAAAACTAGCTACACATTCCGTCCACCAGAAAAAGGTAAAAATTTCATTGACATAATTAATGAGTTTCTTATTTATAGACAAAAGTCACAAAACAGGTATATTCAAATATTTTGCAGGCGGACCAATCAGCCCATTATATGCCAATATACACATGCTAGCTGAACTTTCAAAGTTTGTTGTCGAATTGTCTAAATGCAATTCATTCTTACAAGATAGGAGAGTCTAAATAGGTTTGCATCAACCCTAGTTAACACCGCGGTACATTGCAACAGGGCAAAGTTCATCCAAATTATCAGCAATCCTGAAACCCTCATACTCTCTCAGGCATGTCCAGCCCCTCCGTGATAGGTACTCACGGAAATCATCTTTGGTGTAGAAGGTCTTGTCCTCTGTGTGAACTGGCAGATGATCCGGCTCTTCGTACAAGCATACTTTTATTGTCAATCCTGAAAACAAACACCTACATTAATACAAATCTATAGATTTTCTTGGCAGCATTACATACTGGTAGCTTCCTGGTTCTTCAAAAACAAGTTATAGAACCTGGGAGGTTTCATTGTGCAGGTCTAAACAACATACACCATCAGAATCACTCAAGTACAAAATTCATAGGTCTTGTTTATTAGTATAATTAAGAAACACGATTAATCTTACCTTCGTCAAGACGAAGAACATAGTTTCCCAAAGGCATATCCCTATCAAGACTCCGCACAACATTATTTTCATCTTCCAGCCAAAAGGAAAAGCAGATTTAATTGCTTCTTTAATAGCATCTGCAGTAGCATCAATACCAATTCTATTTGTATAGTCCCCCAACTTGACAACAACAACTCTCCCTTCATATAGGTTTCTCTCCCCACCTAAGAGAAACTCCTTACATATTGAAATTCACATTAAAATTCTTAAACAAAATTCTATACAACTATATAGAATCTAAAATTTCATCAAAATCAGAAAAAAAAAAAAAGTTCTTAATATTTAGTGCAGAACCCAACATAAAAAGTAAAATGAAATCTCAAAACAGAGACATAGAAACTAATGTGAAAAAGTCATAAAAATTTAGAAAATCCTCACAAAAATTGAAACCACATGGAACACAACTGCTAGTGTAGAGAGTATATAATATAATATAGAATCCAAATTACAACATGGAGAAACTAAACACAATTCTAAAAAAAGGGAAGATAGAATCCAGTGTAGAATCAAACTATGAAGAATTTAAAAAATCTGCTCAAAATCGAAACTACATGGAATGCAGCTGCAAAATCACAAAACTTCAATAAATGATAAAAAAAACATCAAGATCACAGAACTTCAATAAATGTTAAAAAAACATTGAGAAACTAAACAGAATTCAAAAAATAGAGAAGGTATAATCCAGTGTAGAATCAAACTATGAATAATTCAAAAAATCTGCACAAAAATCGAAATCACATGATACACAACTGCTAGTATACAGAGTATAGAATCAAAACTAATTTCAAAAGTTTTACATCAAAACCAGTCCATTTGCTCATTTCCGTATCCATTACCTCATCCAGATCAAAACTAGCGCAACTTGTCCAGTTTCTGATTTCTTCAACAACCTCTGGAATTAGCATTTCATTATTTATGGATTGCAATCAACACCATTTGATTATGGGGCAGGACATGTCGCTCTTACAACAGCCCTTGACCCGGGACTTGTTCATGATGCAGATGTTCAGGACTACCTTGAGTTCCTTTGTGCCTTAAACTACAATTCAAATCTTATCAGGGCTATCACAAAATAAGTTCACGATGTGCTCCGAACTTAAAACCACACTTAAAACTAATTCAAATCACTTAAAACTAACATAAAACACAGTAATATTAAGAGTAGAATCTCAAGTAAAATCAAAAGTGTAAAACTTAAAAAGTGATCAAACACAATTCAAGACAACTAGCACACAAATATATATCTGAGAATCAAAACTATAAATGTTGAATCAAGTTGAGAATCATTATTATTCAAAAGACAGATGGACAATTAAGGTAGAATCTAACATAGAATCAATATATAAAAATTCTCAAAAATGCATAAAACATAAGTACAACTGAATTTTCACAACATAATACAGAATCTAGCATAAAATCAAGCTTATTATACATAATCTTATACCAAAAACAAGTAACCTTATTATACAGAATCTATAGTTTAAACTAATATGGAATCGATTATAGAATCAAAAGTAACAAAGACAATAAATTACTGTAACACAAATCAATAACAAAGCCACTTAAATCAAAACTCATTAAATAGAATCAAGCACAGAATCACTTAAAAAGAATCGATCTTATACCAAAACGAAATTGAAAAAAGGAAATCATTCATAACATAGAGGGTAGAATCTAACATAGAATCAAACTGTAGAATACCTAAAAATCAATGTAAACTAGAAACTTATGAACCATTGAACCTGACAAGCATTCATTGATGTCATTAGCATTGAGTCCGCAGTAAGCAACAAAGCATTATTCTAAGTAGAACACATCACGGGAAAATTAATAAAATCGATCAGCTTAATTGTTGTTGATCGATAAACAAAAAAGAGGTGATAAACAAGTAGTTTGTGCAAAGAAGATTGATAAACAGCAGCAGAACATCAATAAACACAAGCAAAGACGGTGAAATCGATAAAAAACGAGGAGAGAGAGATCGCTGAGAGACGAGAAGAGATCGATAAAACGAGACAGATCACTAGTACGAAAGAGATACAGAGACAAAGAGAAAGACTGAGAGAGAGAGAGATTTCTACGAGAGAGCGATTCGCGCGAAATAGAGAGAGAGAGAGAGAGAGAGAGAGACAGACAGAATTCAGTCAGAATTTAGTTATAATTATGTTTTAATCCTGAGCGTCCGTTTTGTTATTTTAAATGAATGGTAGAGATTGATGTTCTTTATTGTTCTTTATTTAAGTGTGTTCTGTATGGAGCAAAGGCCTATATATATATATATATGGTTGGACTCCATAACAAACACCTTATATAACAAACAATAAAGAACACCTTAGATCTAATAGATCCAATGCCCCTGGCGGGGCCACCCAATACAAAAAGTTCTTATTTTTTTACTCTCTATCCATCCATCATCTCAAAAAAAAAAAAAGTTACTGTTCATGACGATGACGTCATCAGTGACGTCATCATGAACAGTAATTTTTTTTTGCTGGCTTGATAGAGGGTAAAAAAATAACAACTTTTTGTATTGGGTGCCCCTGGCGGGGCCAAAGGATCTAAATAGATCTAAGGTGTTCTTTGTTGTTTGTTATATAAGAGTGTTCTGTATGGAGCAAAGGCCTATATATATATATATATATATATATATATATATATATATATATATATATAGGGTCTTGTTCTAATAGAAACTAACTTAGAATAGAAACTAGAAACTAAACCTAAATTAAATATTTCAAGCTAATCTAATGACCAAATTAGGGGTACCCAATACAAAAAACGTTTAAAATTATTGGCTCTATTAAACATAAAAATTTTAAAAATTTTAAAAATTTTAAAAAAGTCAATGTTCACGTGATGACGTGGCACGTGAACAGTAACTTTTTTTTTATTTTTTTTTATATTTTTGTTGAGTAGAGCCAAGAATTTTATAAGTTTTTTGTGAAGGTGCCCCTAGCGGGGCCATTAAAATAAATGAAATATAATTTTTTTAATGTTGGTTTCTAGTTTCTATTCTAAGATTGGTTTCTATTTGAACGCTAGCCTATATATATATATATATATATATATATATATATATATATATATATATATATATAAGATTTCACACGTTCAATTAAATATTTATGATATATCTTGAATTCTTAAAATTTGATTTGGACGATTTTACAGCCCACCTGAAATTAAAAAAAAATCTTTAATTTAGCGATGGTTTAACAATTACTTTCCAATTAAAACTACACAAAAATAAAAGAGAGAAGAAATTGATGATTTTTTACATTAAAAATTCTGTTCGATTTATGAAATCTACTTAAATTTTGTTTTGATTATCAAAATACTCTTCTTATTATTTGAAGATAGTTATACTAACAACAAAATACAGTTTAAATAATAAGTGTAAGAGTGATTTTGTCCAAATTTTGATAGTCGGTAATCTGATATTCAGTATGACAAAACAAATAAGAACCGTTAGATGACAAAATAAATAGATGAAAAACGTTGGATCTAGAAAAAAAAATATTCTACTTTTTAACATGTAAAGTAAAAAGTGTATTTATACTGAAAGAGGAAAAAATGCATGTCAATGATTTAAATAATATATAATTTGATTTTCTACATTGAATAATATTATCAATGTAGGTCTTCTACATTGAATAGGATTAAAGTAAAAATTCGTATTTATATTTTTTATTGAGATTTTGAGTGTTTCTATTTCGATATAATTGTTCAATCATCACTAAATTAAAGATAATTTATGACCTTCGTGTGGGTTGTAAATCATCAAAATCTGATTTCTAGATATTGAGATAGAGCCCAAATAGTAAATATGAATTCTTTTTAATATTAATAAATAAATAAAATTCAATTGTATCTTTTTTAATTATATCCTTTTCATAGTATAATTTTATTTTTTAAAATTTAATTCTAATACAATATTTTTTAATGATATTTTTTTTAGATTATAATTTTTTTTTTAATATGATATAATTTTAATCGTCTATTTTTAAAAATATATATTCAATCATTGAAATTAATTTGGCAATGACCAAAATTATGAATAAAATTGCTCTTATACTTATTATATATAAAGATGTAATATAATGTGTATTGTTATTGTATTGCTAAATATTACATAGCACATTACGGAAATTCTGAAATTGGACCCCTTGCTTTCGTACTTTATATGTATTTTTATATATATTAGTTGGGTTATTTTTAATTTTTTATAATTTATTTATATTGTAATATAATATTGTAAATATTAATTTTAATATTTTATTGGAAGAATTCGAATGTTACATCTTTGTATATAATAACTTTTAGTATTAAATATAAATTAATATGTTATTAGCTAAAATCGAACCTTGCACCTCTGTATAAAACAAATTTTAGTATTATTATATCTAACGATCATGATTTATTTGAGTTAATGATCTAACGGTTGTGAGTGAGGGATAACCAAAAATGGGGATAACCAAACTACAAATTATACCCTATTTTACTTACCAAAAATGGGAATAACCAAACGGATGCCACTTCTTATTGGCGTCTTGTTTCTTCATTATTTGTAACGGTTCTTTACTTGGGGGGTTGGAATTACAAATTATACCCTATTTTGCTTATTATAGCATAGTATAGATAGATAGTATAGATATAGATAATATAGATGTTTTAAATCTTATTTTATTTCGTATTTTATTAAATGAATTTTTTAGGCTTACTAATTGATTACTTAAGCGTTTTCGCCTTCCGTGTCTCTCTCATGAGAATCGTTTAAACCATAGCCGCCGGCCCTTCATCCATCATCCCCTCCCCCCCCTCCCCCACCCCTTCGACTCCGCCTCTCCTCCTCTGCCTTCTTCCATCTTCGTCCCCCTCCCCCTCTCTTTTTTCTCACCTTCCAATTATCACAGCTTTTAATTCAATAAAGCTCCGAAAATTCCTTAGAATTTTTCAGATCTGTTTCCGATCTTGAGCTAGTTCTGAAAATAAAAAATATCTTGAGATTCCATTTCTCCTCCTCAACATCATACCAAAATTTGGTGTTATTCCGAGGACTTTGATTTTGAATCTTCGTCTCGTCTTTTGGCGTGTTTTTCGTCTCGTCTGTTGGCGAGTTTTGTTTGTTTGTTTGTATGTTGTTATGGGTTTGGTTCTGGGCTAATTTGGAAAGGATTTTTGTGGCTTGGTGGGAGATCTGTAATGTTTGCATTGATTTTGGGTTGCTGTTAGATATTGCAATAGCTTACTTTTCACAACTAGAATTTGTTCATATAATGAGATATTTCATTCGCGGCATGTTTATAGCTGGGTTTCGGCATGTAGATAGCTGGGGTTTCACTTTCGGCATGTCTATAGCTGGTCTTCGGCATGTAGATAGCTGGGGTGTTTCTGAACAATGGGCTACAGGTGGTGCGTATGTGAAGGTCATTTGCGATATTACTGGCTTCAGGAATGGTGCAAATTGGATTGATCGGAAAGCTACTTTAATCTTTTTTAATTCAAAGAATATTATTATTCATGATGTAAATCAGTCTGTAAACATAAGCGGCTACTTGGTTAGTTCGTTTATTTGTTTCCTATCAGATTGTACTGTCAGTTCGGGGTTTTGTCCTGACTGTGATTGGTTTGATGCAAGTTAATACAATTTCTTGTTTGTCAAAAAAAAAAAATGATTACTTAAGCTTTCAAACAACAATATCTAAAATGCAAATGCTATGATTTTGATATCCACATAAATATAATAATTTTCTACAACAATAATTTGCATTAAGTATTTAAAAATTATGTTCATATTTATTTTTAGCTCTTATAAAGTAGATAAATTTATATAAAAAATAGTGTAAGTATTAAAATATCTTCAAAAAATCGCTCATGACAAGCAGTAACAATTTCGACCTTCTCTTCCCATCTATACTACATTATTATAAGCAAACTAGAGATCTTTTGTAGTTTGTAGTTTAGTTAACCAAACTATTCATAACCGTTAGATCTTCAATTCAAGTAGATCATGACCGTTAGATATAATAGCACTAAAAGTTGTTATATACAAAGGTCTATGGTTCGATTCCTGCGAACAACATATTAATTTATATTTAATATTAAAAATTATTATATATAAAGATTTAAGGTTCAAATTCATTCAATAACATATTAAAATTAATATTTATAATATCATACTACATCTATATTATTATATAAAAGCCGAAACATTAAAAGTTTGGTCGGTCGGTCGGTACGGTACCTGTTGATTTTACTTATTTACCCTACTCAATTATAGATCTACTAACTAATCAATTTCCTTTTTCAGGTTACACATGTTATCTTTTCTATTTTTCAAGAACTAAATAATTTCCTTTTTCAGGTAAAATACAATATCTTTTATATTTTTTCTAACTAAAATTTCTTCTTTATTAATCAATTTCTTTTTTCAGGTTGAACATATTACCTTTTCTATTTTTCAAAAACTAAATAATTTACTTTTTTAGGTAAAATAGAATATCTTTTACATTTATCTAACTAAAATCTCTCCTTTTTAAAAACACTACGAGCAATTTTGTTTAATAAAATCAATTACCCTTTTCAGTCAAAACACGTTACCTTTTCTCTTTTCTCTAACTAAAATCTCTCTTTTTCCAATTATATCATGGACGGTTACCTTTTTCAACCAAAATACGTTACCTTTTTTCTTTTCTCTTACTAAAACCTCACTTTTTCCAATTATATCATGTGCTCTTCTATTTAATAAAAATAAAATAATAATATTATAATACTAATAATTAACCGATGACCTTTTCAGCTAAAATATATCTGATATATGATCTTTATGATCATATTTTCTCTACATTCTTAGTTTCTTTTGCACGAATTTGGATTGTTATTTAATTAATTTTTATGTTTTATTGTAGGAAAAAGGGATTCCTTATAATAGAAGGATTGTGGCTTAAATTGCAAAATTTGAAGTGAATTCTAGCAAAATTCGGATTTCGGATCAGCTTGCGCAGTGGTCACTGTTTTGGCTATAACGGGAGCTCCGGATGTCCGTTTGAGGCCCGTAAGCAGTCATTGGAAAGCTTGCGAGAAGACCTTTAATTCAAGTATGGTCTCAAATTTTATTGATGTTCCAAACTGTCCAGAAAAAGGCCAAAAGCAGTCTGCTCGAATTTCCTACTTTGGAATCCTATTCTATTAAGGAAACTTCTTTGTTTTATTATTAAATAATTAAATAATATTATTAGTTAGTTAGAGAGGAGTTGTATATGATATATATTCAGTAGATAAAAAAAACGGACGTGACTTTGGAGGACGGTTACAGACAGCAGGGAGAAAAAGCACGAGAAGAAGAACAAGGAAGAAAGGGAGAAGAGAAGCCTTGGAAGAAGATCAAATCCTAGAGTTTTTATCTTCTTTTCCTTACTTTTCTTTATTGTAAACTTGTTTCCATGTCTCCTTACTTGTGTATAGTACTCTTGGTTCTGATGTTGAACTAATACTCCTTCTAAGCCTTTAATGGACACTTGTGTTTTAATATAAGTTTGTTCTTCAATTCTCTACTTTGGTGTTCATATCAATTGTTTATATGAATTTGTGTGTTTAATGCTTTTCAGGGAATGATCAACCTTGAAATTGATTTAGCAAATTAGGTTGACTTGGGAAAGAAAACCTAATTTAAGGCATAATTTGTATGGCTTGGGATTGGTAATATGCTAATTTGTGTTTAAGATAGGAATATACTTAAACACCCTAGGTAGTCAATTAAGGTGGAAATTAATGCTGTTCTAAGACTTAAATTCTTCATAGGAATATGGGAATTAGTTGATGAATTAGAATCACTTGAGATTCGGAAGGTCCTTGTGATTAGTTTAAAACCTTAGACTAGCAATTGGAGCACTACACTAGAGATCAAAAGAGTAACTTATTGAAGAACACAAGTTGAAATTAAAGGTTTAGTTTCATTAATCTTGGAATATTATTTGTGTAAGTATAAAATCTAGTGATATTTAGTTTATGTTTTCAATCAACTTCTATTTCGACTTGAATTAGAAAAAAGTTAGTGTGTGGTACTTAACAACTTAAATTTAGTCCTTGTGGGAACGAATTATATACTACTTGCTACGATATGTGCACTTGCATCTGAGTTGTAAAATCGCTAACAAGTTTTTGGTGCAGCTGCCGGGGACTATTTTTAAATATTTTTTTGTTAATATCATTACATTGTTTAGTATTTTAAGATCAAGTCTTTTATTGTTCTTTTGTTCTATTTTGTAGGAGTTTATCGTTGTATGCGTAGACTTGGCTCATCTTCACTCATTCTACTTGATTTGGAGATTGAGAAAACTGCGAGAAGGAATAAAAAGAAATCTAAAGAAGCTAGGAATGAGTCATCCACGATGGGTGATAATAATAATCCAAGAGGTATTGTTGAAGATGTTCTTGTAAAGGTGGAAAAAATTATCTTTCCGGCCGACTTTATTGTGCTTGATATGGAGGAAGATGCAGACATTCCTTTACTTCTTGGTAGACCATTCTTAGCTACGGGAAGAACTCTCATTGATGTTCAGAAAGGAGAGTTAACCATGCGAGTGCAAGATGAACAGGTGACATTTAATGTTTTTTCTGCCATGAAGTTTTCTAATGATGAGGAGAGTTGTTTTTCTTTGAGTGCTATTTCAGGTGATGATGATGTGCACATGATGACACATCACACTATGGATGCTTTGGAGTTGTCTTTACAAGAAGCATGTGATGAAAGTTGTGATGAGATTGCTGAATGTATCAAGGAGCTCAATGCACTGCCTACTTATAAAAGACCTTTTCAGAAATTTGAATCTTTTGAGATGCCCGAGAAATCTAAGGCATCTAAGCCTTCCATTGAAGAACCTCCTGAATTAGAGTTTAAACAACTACCAACACATCTCAAGTATGCATTTCTTAGGGAAATTCTACTTTGACATTAATTATATCTTCCGCTCTTTCAATTGATCAAGAAGAAAAGTTGCTGCGAGTCTTGAAGGAATACAAAAAAGCTATTGGGTGGAAAATTGCTGACATTCGAGGGATAAGTCCTTCATTCTGTATGCACAAAATCTCAAAAGAGGAGGGTCATAAGCCTACTATTGAACATCAAAGGAGGCTTAATCCTATTATGAAGGTAGTGGTTAAGAAGGAGATCATTAAATGGCTAGATGCGGGAATCATATACCCTATTTCAGACAGCTCTTGGATTAGTCCTGTTCAATATGTGCCGAAAAAGGGTGGAATCACTGTTGTGGCTAATGAAAAGAACGAGCTCATTCCTACCAGAACAGTCACGGGATGGAGGGTATGCATGGACTACAGAAAGTTGAACAAAGCCACAAGGAAAGATCACTTTCATTACCTTTCATTGATCAAATTCTTGATAGACTAGCAGGTAAGGAGTTCTATTGTTTCTTGGATGGGTATTCTGGCTATCATCAAATTGCTATAGCACCGGAAGATCAGGAGAAAACTACTTTTACATGCCCTTTTGGTACTTTTGCTATTAGAAGGGTTTCATTTTGGTTGTGTAATGCACCATCTACTTTTCAAAGGTGTATGATGGCTATATTTTCAGACAAGGTGGAGCAAGGGATAGAGGTTTTCATGGATGATTTTTCTGTACTTAGTGATTCTTTTGATGCATGTTTGATGAATTTGACAAGGGTGTTGCAAAGGTGTGAGGAAACTAATTTGGTACTCAATTGGGAGAAATGTTATTTTATGGTTCAAGAAGGAATTGTTCTTGGGCATAAAGTGTCAAGCAAAGGCCTAGAGGTTGATAGAGCTAAGTTAGAAACAATTGAGAAGCTTCCTCCACCGAGTTCTGTAAAAGGAGTCAGAAGTTTTCTAGGTCATGCTGGTTTCTATAGGCGTTTCATCAAGGACTTCTCAAAAATTTCAAAACCATTATGTAATTTACTTGAAAAGGACACAAAATTTGTCTTTGATGACTCTTGCCATGCAGCATATGAGGAGTTGAAAAAGAAATTGGTTTCTGCACCAATTATCATTGCCCCTGATTGGAGTCTTCCTTATGAGTTAATGTATGATGCTAGTGATTTTGCTGTTGGAGCAGTTTTGGGACAACGATGCAACAAGATTTTTCATTCGATATACTATACAAGTAAGACTCTTTCTGGTGCTCAACTTAATTACACTACTACTGAGAAAGAATTGCTTGTTGTGGTGCATGCTTTCGAGAAATTCAGGTCTTATCTTGTGGGTACCAAGGTGATTGTGTATACTGATCATTCTGCTATCAAATATTTGATTGAGAAGAAGGATGCAAAGCCTCGATTGATTCGGTGGGTTTTACTCTTGCAAGAATTTGACTTGGAGATCAAAGATAGGAAGGGTTCTGAAAATCAAGTTGTTGATCATCTATCTAGGTTGGAGAACAATGAGAATTCTGATAATTCTCAAACCATTGATGATTCGTTTCCTGATGAGAAACTTATGGCTATCAACAGCAAGGGTCTTCCTTGGTTTGATGATTTTGTTAACTATTTGGTAAGCAATATAATTCATAATGAGTTTAATTATAAGCAAAAGAAAAGGTTTTTGCATCAGGTTAAATCTTTTCTATGGGATGAGCCTTTTCTTTTCAAGCTTGGGCCGGACAATGTTCTAAGAAGTTGTGTTCCAGATGATGAGATAGAGAGTATCTTGAGTGACTGTCACAATTCTCCTTATGGTGGTCATTTCAAGGTGATAGAACTGCAGCAAAGGTCTTACAATCAGGTTTTTATTGGCATTCTCTCTTTAAAGATGCTCATGAGTTTGTTAAAAGATGTGATCATTGCCAATGTACGGGTAATATTTTTAGAAGGAATGAAATGCCTTTGAATTATATTTTGGAGGTTGAATTATTTGATGTGTGGGGTATTGACTTTATTGGACCCTTTGTGATGTCATTCCGGAATCAATATATTTTGTTAGCTGTTGACTATGTTTCCAAGTGGGTTGAGGCCATAGCCACCCCAACCAATGATGCATCTGTGGTGCTTGAATTTCTGAAGAAAAATATTTTTACTCGGTTTGGGACTCCAAGGGCTATTATAAGTGACGAGGGAACACATTTTTGTAACAAACAATTTTCAGCATTATTGTTGAAATATGGTGTTCGTCAGAAGGTAGCGTGTGCTTATCATCCTCAAACCAATGGGCAATCTGAAGTGTCTAACAGGGAAATCAAACAAATTCTAGAGAAGACGGTGAAATCTACAAGAAAGGATTGGTCTAAGAAGCTAGATGACAGTCTTTGGCTTACAGGACCGCATACAAAACATCATTGGGATTATCACCTTATCAATTGGTGTATGGAAAAGCTTGTCATCTACTGGTGGAGTTAGAGCACAAAGCATTTTGGGCAATCAAGAAGCTTAATTTTGATTTTACTGCAGCTGGAGAAAGGCGACTTCTTCAATTAAATGAGCTGGAGGAGCTTCGGTTGAAATCATATGAGAGCTCTAGAATTTACAAGGAAAAGATGAAGAAGTGGCATGATCAGAAAATTTTACCCAAGGAGCTTGAGTTGGGACAAATGGTTTTGCTATTTAACTCAAGGCTAATTGGCTAAAGTTGTTTCCGGGTAAGCTCAAATCACGTTGGTCCGGGCCTTTTAGGATTGTACAAGTCTATCCATATGGTGCTGTGGAAGTTGAAGATATGTATACTGGGAGAACATTCAAAGTTAATGGGCAAAGGTTGAAACCATACTTGGGTGGTGACATTGATCGTAATGTCTCATCTATCACTCTTTCGGGCGTATGAAGGGAGTGCATAGTCAAGCCATGACTATAAAAGGCGCTTCTTGGGAGGTAACCCAAGCATGTTATTCGGTTAGTTTGTACAAAATTTTAATTTATTTCATTAATTTCTTTGCTATTTAGATAAAAGGTTAGTGCTAATCTTAATTTTATTGTTATTGTTATTTTTATTTTTCTCCCACAAGGTATCTTGATGTGTTGGTGTTAAGTGTTTCAGGTTGAGATGATTAGTATGCTCTCCGCTCAATGTTTTGTGCTCTGCTTAAGCTTTTTTAAAAAAAAAACAGAGCTACACAAAAGATGTCCATACAAATTTATGGAGGGTCATGCGCCAGTCTCTGGAGTAAAGATTGGAAGGTTCAAAGTTTGTTGCCCATGCGGGTTTTAGGAGGGCCGTGCCAATTTTCCTGGGACAAATAAAATAGAAGAATGCATATAATGTGGCCATGCGACTTTTGGCACTACCATGCGCCAGTCCCTGGGCTTAGTATTGCAAAACGTGACATTCACAGTACTAGTATGTTGTAGTTACTAGTTTTAGTGTTTTCTTTTTCTTTTTGTTTGTTTTGTTTTTGTTATTTATTATTTGTTTTTTTTGTTTTGTTTTGTCTAGTCTAGATTAGTTATTATATATTGTAATAATTTTTAGATAAATTACAAATTGGTTTTTTTATTGTATTATTATTATTATTATTATTATTATTATTATTGTATATTAGTTTTTTTTATTTTAAACAAAAAGAAAAAAATCTTTTTTTTTATTTGACCACCAATAGTATATTATGTTTGTATACTTTATTTTATTAATATCCATTTTGTATCTATCCTATGCATACGCTCTTCTAAAAAAAAGCTAATTTTCTTTGTTTTGTACGTGACTACGTGGAGTGGGTGGTTATATTTTTACCTTCTTTTCTTTTATTATTATTTTTTTTAAAACCCTAATTATGTAAACAAGACGTGTTTATGTTTGTATTTGTGTTGTGGATTACAAGATACAGTACTGGGGCTTAACACGTTCTCTAATCTGTCGATTCTGCAATCGTCGGAGATTTCAAGCAGAGTACCGCGCACATTCTTCTTCCCATAGCTGTGCTGTGCTTTATTCTTGGGTTGTGCCTGGCATCAATCATGACTCGTGCCTCTTCTTTCAAGGCACCTGTGAAAAAGAAACAGAAGGTTACAGATTCCATTAAACCTCTTGCCGTTCCCACTCCTACTCCTTCTACTCCTGCAATTCAGAGGTACCAAATTATCAAGTATGTTGGAGACACTCAACGGAAATTATACACCTCACTGTCCAAGCACCCAGTATTTCCTAATAAATACGTAGATGTTTCAGCTTTAAACCGCTTGAAGTATACTGAGGAGTTTATCCACAAGCTGACGCAAATTGGATGGAGTGATCTACTACACATGGATGAACCTGCATATTCCAATCTTACATATGAGTTTTTGAGTTCATTATCGGTACGTAGTGCTTGCACAACAAGCGTGATCCACAACAATCTTACATATGTTTTTGAGTTTTTGAGTTTTTGAGTTGATTGGTATGCATATGTTACGGCGTCATCCCCGTTATAGGCAATTGTTGTTGCCGATTCCTCACAAGCGTGATCCACAACAATCAGGTGCAGCGGTTCCAGAAGAAAATGAGCCAAGGCTTACACTAGAGGAACAAGTTGCACATTTGCTAAAAGGTCAGGATGAGCTTCAAAGAAGTCATGCCAAGATATTACAAAATCAGGAGAGTATGGGGAAACAAATGGGAGAGATGTTTGCATGGTTGCAGCAACATTTTTCACATCATTCATCATGATACCTAGGGGAGTTTTCTTTTCTTTTCTTTTCTTTTCTTTTCTATAGTAGTCATTGAGGACAATGCCTCACATAATTGTGGGGAGGTGTTCTTAAAAAAAATTGAAAAATTCTAAAAACCAAAATATAATTCTAGCCTTATAAAATAATAGAGATGATATGGTGAAACGTTGTTAGTTGTCTATCAAGTAGTTGATGCATATATTACTTGTTTCAAGTGGAGCTAAATGTATCCATGCATGCTAAGTGATCTGTGTTGTTGATACTTTTGTTGAGAGGTGTAATGCTATGATCTTGTGCACACACTTTCACTAGCAAGTTGAAACTAGTAGACTCATTGATCGTCTTAAGTAATTAAAATGATATGTTTATGTGTAAGACGATTTGGTTTTCATGCTTTGAGTACAAGTAGGTGCATTAGAAAGAATTCTTTTTGTGACTTGGGATTTATTATCTTTTGACACCAAGTGAGCTTTTGAGCCTATATGCATGTCTTTTGCATCTTATTTTTGTTTGCTTGAGTGTCCTCATTGCATTGGCATCGCTAGCACTTGTCTTAGACCCTTCTTGAGATACATGGCATTGAATGAATGATAAAATGATAAAGGCAACTAGGATTAACCTTCCATTTTCCCATTTTGACATACCTTGCTTATGTGATCCATTAGTAGCCCTTTGAGCTTAACCGTTTATTTCGGTGACACACCACATTACATACCTATTCCTAATTTTTTTTATTGGCCTTATATAATCTTGATCCCTATGTGTCAAAGGCTAGTGAGATTAGGAGGGAGTAATAAGGTGTGATAAATGAGTTACTTGTGATCTTATTGTCATTTTGGGAAATGTTGAGGTTATTTTGTAAATGCTTAGAGTGTGCTTTGGGACTTTTAGAAGATCATTTTGAATGTATATACGTGTTTGTTTCACTTTGCTTGTAGCTCTCGAAAAAAAAATGAAAAAAAAATGAAAGAAAAACACAAGGCCATAAAATAAATAAATGCCTTGAAAAAAAAAAGCGAGAGCATGTTCATTTGTTATTTATAGTTCTTGTGCTTTATGATCCTTCATCTCGGGCTAGCAAAATTAATTGTGCTTAATGGTCTAAGTGTGGGGAAGGCATATGGGTGAATTGTGCGAGTAAATATGGAGAATCACTAGCTTTTGATACTTCACCCTATTTGACTTTTCTTGACATACCTTGTCCCTAGCCCCATTACAACCCGAATAAAAGTCCTTTTGATTATCATTATTCATGCATGTTGTGTTTTTCGTTAGGTCAATTCCAATTGTCAAGCATGTTTATGTACATGATGGAATTGAGTGATACACTTAACCTATTCTTGAGCGTAATTCTTTTGTGAGTGAAAGGTGAGGTATTACTTGATATGAATATGAAAATCCCAAGTTTTCTTGATAGTGTTCTCTTGTATATTTAGCATGATTACCAATTTTGTTTTGCACTTGACATGATCTTTTGAGTACTTTTGCACATTCTGTGAGTAGACTATGTGGATACTTGCACCTTTGGCACCAAGACTTAGCATTTGCATCTTGATTCTTGAGTTGAGATAATATGAGTAATCTTGTTTGTGTGGAGTTGCATTGGCGTGCATCAATTATTTGGTAGATAGACTTACTTATTTCTATTATCATCTCTATTAGTTTACATGTGCTAGATGGATTTTGTGGGTTCATTCGCTATAGTCCCTCACGAGACAAAACTCGTCCTACTAGGGCTGCCTAGGGGTTTAAAGGCTTGTTGCATACGCTCAATGCAATCGTGTCACCTACGAAAGTGGTTTTAATAAGTAAGGTTGTAGCTTTTACTTTTATTTTATTTTCCCGAGGACGTGCAAGAACTTAAGTGTGGGAATATTTGATATATGATCTTTATGATTATATTTTCTCTACATTCTTAGTTTCTTTTGCACGAATTTGGATAGTTTCTTTTGCACGAATTTGGATTGTTATTTAATTAATTTTTATGTTTTATTGTAGGAAAAAGGGATTCCTTATAATAGAAGGATTGTGGCTTAAATTGCAAAATTTGAAGTGAAGTTTAGCAAAATTCGGATTTCGGATCAGCTTGCGTAGTGATCACTATTTTGGCTATAACGGGAGCTCCGGATATCCGTTTGAGGCCCGTAAGCAGTCATTGGAAAGCTTGCGAGAAGACCTTTAATTCAAGTATCCAAACTGTCCAGAAAAAGGCCAAAAGCAGTCAGCTCGAATTTCCTACTTTGGAATCCTATTCTGTTAAGGAAACTTCTTTGTTTTATTATTAAATAATTAAATAATATTATTAGTTAGTTAGAGAGGAGTTGTATATGATATATATTCAGTAGATAAAAAAAATGGACGTGACTTTGGAGGACGGTTACAGATAGCATGGAGAAAAAGCACGAGAAGAAGAACAAGGGAGAAGAGAAGCCTTGGAAGAAGATCAAATCCTAGAGTTTTTATCTTCTTTTCCTTAATTTTCTTTATTGTAAACTTGTTTCCATGTCTCCTTACTTGTGTATAGTACTCTTGGTTCTGATGTTGAACTAATACTCCTTCTAAGCCTTTAATGGACACTTGTGTTTTAATATAAGTTTGTTCTTCAATTCTCTACTTTGGTGTTCATATCAATTGTTTATATGAATTTGTGTGTTTAATGCTTTTCAGGGAATGATCAACCTTGAAATTGATTTACCAAATTAGGTTGACTTGGGAAAGAAAACCTAATTTAAGGCATAATTTGTATGGCTTGGGATTGGTAATATGCTAATTTGTGTTTAAGATAGGAATATACTTAAACACCCTAGGTAGTCAATTAAGGTGGAAATTAATGCTGTTCTAAGACTTAAATTCTTCATAGGAATATGGGAATTAGTTGATGAATTAGAATCACTTGAGATTCGGAAGGTCCTTGTGATTAGTTTAAAACCTTAGACTAGCAATTGGAGCACTACACTAGAGATCAAAAGAGTAACTTATTGAAGAACACAAGTTGAAATTAAAGGTTTAGTTTCATTAATCTTGGAATATTATTTGTGTAAGTATAAAATCTAGTGATATTTAGTTTATGTTTTCAATCAACTTCTATTTCGACTTGAATTAGAAAAAAGTTAGTGTGTGGTACTTAACAACTTAAATTTAGTCCTTGTGGGAACGAATTATATACTACTTGCTACGATATGTGCACTTGCATCTGAGTTGTAAAATCGCTAACAATATCATCTTTTCTATTTTTTCTAATTAAATTCCCTCTAGAAATATAACGGTCAACATTAATTTCTCATTTTCTAAAAACTATGAACAATTTTATTTAGTAAAATAACATAATTAAATTATAAATATTATAAACTTATCAATTACTTTTTTCCAATTATATCACGGGTGGTTCTATTTAATAAAATAAAATAATAATATTATAATATTATTAATTAACCGATTACATTTTTCAGCTAAAACGTACCATCTTTTCTATATTTTCTAATTAAAATCCCTCTTTTAATAGAAATTTCACGGACAATATTAATTTCTCCTTTTCTAAAAACATTACGAGCAATTGTATTTAGTAAAATAACGTAATTAAATTATAATTACTATAAACTAATCAATTACCTTTTTCACCTAGAACATATTACCTTTTTAATTTTCTCTAACTAAATTCTCTATTTTTCTTAATCATATCACGGGCATTCTATTTAATAAAATGAAGTAATAATTTTATAATTACTTATAATTAATCTATTACTCTTTTTAACTAAAACCAATCATCTTTTCTATATTTTCTAACTAAAATCCCTCCCTTTCTAGAAATATCACGGATAACATTTATATAATTATTATCAAATCATCTCATATAAAAATGTAAGCCTCCAAAATTCATGTTTTAAAAAATTAATTTAAATTAATGAATTTTTTTATTTAATATTAAAAAAAATCCGTGCATCGCACGGGTTTATATATATATATATATATATATATATATATATATATATATATATATATATCTATACTATATTATTATAAGCAAACTAGAGATCTTTTGTAGTTTGTAGTTTGGTTAACCAAGTTATTCATAACCGTTAGATCTTCAACTCAAATAGATCATGACCGTTAGATATAACAATATTAAAAGTTGTTATACTGAAAAGTCTAAGATTCGATTCCCTTTTAATTTAAATTATTACCCTTTACAAATAACCCAAAATAATTTATAATTTCACCTTCTTTGGCAAGAAAACTAATTTAGAAGAATTCTATTATAAAGATATATAAATGTTAATATTCCATTTTTGAACTTTAAAATGACAAAATAATTCTATTTCAACAAAAGAAATCATTGTAGTTTAGTTTCATGTGACAATTTGAAAGTTGCGCATGAAGCTTTTCACTCACTTGGGACTTGGGAGCCGTGCGCCACTATTTTCGGATTCGTCTCACCAGATTGCAAGGAAAGCTGCTAGCACTGTGTCTAGGGATGGCAACGGGTCGGATCGGACCGGGTTTTTCAATATCCAAATCCAAACCCGATTTTTTTAACAATATCCGGACCCGACCCGGACCCGGAAAAAACCCGAAAATTAAGACCCGAATCCGATCCGATGGATTTCGGATCGGATCGGATTTTACCCGAAACCCGAAAATTCGGATTAGATTGGATTTTTACCCGAGATCCGAGACCCGAATTACTTCTATGACAATATCCATCAGAACACTTATGCTACAGACACAACCTTTATCCATTCTATAATTTACTCATACTGTCTTGCTAGAAATTGCCAAAAACTCAAAATCCAACAATTAAAATAAGATTACAAACATTAAAAAGGTCCAGGATGCAATTGATTAAAAAGGTAACTACTACTCTACTAGTCTACTAGTGCAAATTCAGTCCATTAACTAAATTACAAACATTCCTGAATTCCCAGCCATATCTCACTTGATCCCTTGAGATAATGAGAACATTTGATGATGAAGTTTGCTACCAACTGCAAAAATTTGACAAAAAATGTACAACAGTACAAGTCATCATGCAATGAACTAATAGGCAATATAATTACAATTTTTTTACTTGTTGACACAAAGCTAAGTAAAAATCAAATACCTTAAACTTTCCAACAGGAAGGAAGATTCTTCACCGAACCTTAATATCCTTTTTATAACTGAACATATCATACAAAATAGATTAAAAAAACAGTTCCATGTGCATCATAAACAAAAGACTGATTACTAACTTTTATTTAATATAATTACCTCACGAGTGATACACGAGTCCTCTAACTCTAGATCTTTGTATATGGTGGCATATCCTGATGATGCCTCTCCTAAAATAAAATATGCAAAACATAATGTTAAGGCCAAACAATTTACAAGTATAGCAGGACAAGCAATTTACAAGTATAGAGTGTGTGTGTGTGTGTGTGTGTGTTTATCTCTGGTGATAAATTAGTTACCATTTAATTCAGCAGCCCACAACCAGTTCTGGGCACACATCAGTGCTTCTATTGTGTTAGGATGAAGTCGGTTGCGATGTGGACTCACCACCCTTCCACCAGTGCTAAAGGCTGACTCCGACGCAACTGTAGATGCTGGGATTGCCAAAAAATCTCGAGCCATGTGCTGCAAAGTTGGGTACTTTGTCGCATTGACCTTCCACCAAGTTAATACATCAAATCCATCAGTTTTTGGCAACACATCCTCCTCCAAATAATGATCCAACTCAGATTTAATAAAGTCAACTTTTTTACGGTTCTTGTTGTTTATGAACAACTCATACTGCGATACACCTTCAAAATTAGAAACAGGGCCTGTTGAATGAGATTCACCGATTCCCTCGCTGTCATGTAAAAGTTTCTGATGGTACTCTTTAAGTAAATCATAACAAAGAGTGCGAACATCTTCAATTTTGACTGACGAGTATTCACCAAAAATCTTGTCAAAATAGAACTCTAGTACCTCCAACTTGTATCTTGGATCCAATACAACAGCTACACCCACAACACCATGCATCACATCCCAATATTTCTCAAACTTTATCAACATTTTTTCAGCCATTGTTTGGATTACAAAAGTTGAACTCTTACGCCAGTCTTCAATTGCTAGTCGAATTTCACAAATATTGATAAAACAAGTATTAGCTGTAGGATATCTCGTACCTGAAAAAATCTCAGTGGCCTTGTAAAAAAAATTCAATCTCCCACACATATCTTGAGCAAATTCCCAATCTTCTCTGGAAGGCGTAAATTTCTGATACTGAAACTCCCTAGTGCCCAATCGACCGAATACATCTTTATACAATAATGCTGTTTCAATCATCAAATAAGTCGAATTCCACCTAGTTGCACAATCAAGTCCCAATTTTTTGGTACTTGTACAACGCAATTACCGGGATGTTTCTTCAAATTTTTCCTCCCTTTTTGGTGTAGCTGTCCAATAAGATACAGACTCTCGGATTTTTTCAACTCCAACTTTAATCACTTCCATTCCATCCTTAACAATAAGATTTAGAATATGCGCAGCACATCGCATGTGAAATAAACTCCCACCTGCCAAAAGTTCAGAACCGTCTAGCTTGCCCAATAAAGCTTCAACCATCGCGTCATTAGTTGTACAATTATCAACAGTAAGGGCTGAGATTTTTCTATCTAGATTCCAGTCCATCAAACACTTTAGTAACTGATCACATAACACGTCTTTTGTGAGAGGACATGGAACATAAATAAACCTGAAATAGAAAACAAAAATACTTAATAAAATGGAAGACATATGGGTTACCAGATATATGATTCTACTTATATATATAAAAGAGAAACTGGCTCAGCAAACTCAGCTTAAAAACTGCTTTACATCCTTAACAGGCCTCCAAAATAGGGTATTTAAAGAAACAGTTTGGGTAACTATAAAGTCATAGCTGGTTAGAGTGTGCCCAGTGATACGCAAAAAACAGTAAAGTAAAAATAAGCTATCAGTAATTAGAGTGTGTCAAGTTATAAACATGAACTGGTATTATTATTTATTAATGATTGGAGTGCTAAACAATCCAAAACAGGGTATTTAACATCGAATGAATCTTTCAACTATTTTAAATTTGAGTCGGTGACACAGAGCTATTGTAGTGAGCTATTATAAGAAATGTACCTCATGATGCGACTTTGCAAAATCCATTTGTCATCAATAAAATGCGCCGTCACTGCCATATAACCTTTCTTTTGATTACTTGCAGTCCACATATCCGTAGTGATAGCTACCCGGCTTACATTACTCTCCAACAAGCTTAAGGTCTTCACCTTCTGAAATTCATAAATTTGTAGTATCTCATTCTTAATCGTATTTCTACACGGAACCTTGAACAACGGCTGAAGGGAAGATGAATACCTCCTAAATCCAATATGCTCGACAATGGAAAGAGGATATTCATGCATTATTATGGCTTTTGCTAGCTCTTTCTTTGATGCATCATGGTTGAAAGTATAAGAGGCTAGTTCAGGATTATTTTTGTTCAAATTGCTCAACAGAAGCTTCTGTCTTATGTTGCCCCCTGCCGTCTTGTTATGATGCTTACTCTGAAAATGCTTCCTTAAATGTGATGTTCCCTTTCCTGATTCACCTACAAGTGGTTTACTACAATACTTGCAAACTGCTTTCATCTCACCATTAATTGTTTTCCTGACAAAATGATTCCATACATCACTCCTTGAACTGTCATCTTTCTTATCTTTATCATCGTCAATCAAAACTACCTCTGGTTCAGAGTCTGGATTCGAATTCGTGTTAGTATTGGCTGATTGACGTGATTCTAACTCTGGTGTCGATGATGGTTGAGAGGCTTCATTATCCAATGATTGAGATTTAATGGGAGATTCACTTGACATCTGAACTATAACAACTGCATACACATAACATCTGAACTAAATTAAACAGAAATCAATAAAAATTAATACGAACATAAACTTAAACAAACCAGGTAATTAAACAAAATACTAAAAACTGAATTCATTATCAGGACTTTCAAGTTTATACTAATGATACTAAAAACTGTATTAGTTTAATCTTCTGTAATTAAAACTCTACGACAACCAGTGCTACATGGATTTTCAATATTTAAAACAGTTTTGCTAGATCATGTTTCTGAAGCAAAATAAATTTAAATGAGAAATGCTATATTGATGTCAGATTAAGTGGGGGTCAGGAGTGAGGACATGATCTGCTTTAAGGAGGAGGGGTCCAAACCACAATTAATTAGTAGCTTAATCACTAAGAATCAAACAAAAACAACAATTTAATTACATCACAGGGTCTAGTGATTAGTATTTGGATACAAATCAGGTAAGTAATTAAACAAACAAAAATAGGAATCTAAGATACAATAGAGATCTATTGAACTATTAATTCGAGGATACGACTAAGTAATTAAACAAAAAAAGATCTATTAGTAACTCGAAGATAGGACTAAGTGACTAACCAGGTCGTGGTATCGGACAGTCCGGTCGTGGTCGTGGAATCTGGAGTCGTGGTCGTGGAATGTGAGCGGCGGCGAAGTTATGAATGTGTACTCGAATGATTGAGTGAAGACTGAAGTACCCACACCCACTACCCTAATCTATTTTCATTTTTCTAATTATTAAACTCTAATTCTTTTTACTTTTGAATTAAACACTTTTAATAATTTATACCTTATAAATAATGTAATATACATATTATATATATATATATATAGGGTTGGACTCCATAAAGAACACCTTATATAAAGAACAACAAAGAACACCTCATATCTAATAGATCCATTGCCCCTGGCGGGGCCACCCAATACAAAAAGTTCTTATTTTTTTAGGCTCTATCCATCCAGCAAAAAAAAAATAAAAATAATAAAAATTTACTGTTCATCGATGACGTCATCAATGACGTCATCATGAACAGTAAAATTTTCAAATTTTTTTTTTTTTTTTTCTGGATGGATAGAGCCTAAAAAAATAAGAACTTTTTGTATTGGGGGCCCCTGGCGGGGCCAATGGATCTATTGGAATAAATGATTTTATAGTGTTCTTTATTGTTTGTTATATAAGAGTGTTCTTTATGGAGCAAAGGCCATATATATATTATCTATATTTTTATACATTACAAATAATGTACTATACATATTATATATATATATATATATATATATAACTTATATTTTTGAATTAATAATTAATTCATTAAATTTTCAATGGATACTAGTCAAAGTACTATTCGACCGTTAAATTAACTTAACCAGAAAATTTATTTTTTTCTGAAATTTTGGCAATAACATTAAAAAGGATAGATCTTAACATCCGTACGGTTGGATTATCGATAAATATTTTGAAACAAATTGAAACACGAATCAGGGACGAAACCTTGTTCAGGGGTACTGGTTAAAGTACTAGTTGAGTCGTTGACCGTTAAATTACAAAATCAAATCAATTTATTTTTTTTTTGAAATTTTGACAATAACATTGAAAAAGATGGATCTTAACATCCGTAAGGTTGGATCGTTTAGAAATATTTTTAAAAAAATCAAAAATCGAAACCCTAGAAACCCTAAACCCTAGTCAACCACTAAACTTAAAATTTTTAACATCCGTACTTTTACCATTACTACTGCTACTACAAATTTTAGTTGTTTTGTAGTGTTCATAGTGAGTATGACTAATTAAGTGTATATGAATTTTTATCCAAATTCATACTTTTTCCCAATTTTATTTTAATTATTTTTATTTAATTTACAAACTACTTAAAAATAAATGGAAAATCAAATAATTAGAAAATTAGTGGAAGTAAGGTAAAATTCTTCACAAAATTAGTTAGTATGACTACTTGGTTGTGTATGAATTTTCAAATCAAATTTTGATTTTTTTTCTAATTTTATTTAATTTATCAAGTAATTCTACAAACTACTTAAAAAAGAGGAAAAAATCAAATTGTTAGAAAATTAGGTAATATCATCACAAAAATAGTTAGCATGAATAAAATTTATTACTCCCTCCGTCCCTTTTGATTGTTAACATTTCACTTTTTCAAAATTTTCTGGCACGCATTTTAAGGTGCATTTTAAGGATAGTTAAATAACTTTTTTTTAAAATTTTCTTTTTCTGTATAAAAATTTAAACATTAAATTTTTATACAGAAAAAGAAAATTTTAAAAAAAAGTTATTTAACTATCCTTAAAATGCACCTTAAAATGCGTGCCAGAAAGTTTTGAAAAAGTGAAATGTTAACAATCAAAAGGGACGGAGGGAGTAATTTATAATATTATTGGGACCATATATTTATATAGGATTTTTCAAAAAAAAAAATATATATATATATATCGGGTTTTTATCGGGTTTCGGGTCCGGATCGGGTCCGGGTCGGGTTTCGGGTTTCGGGTCGGGTCTTGGATCGGATCCCCTGAGATCCAAATCCAGATACAAACTTTTTCGGGTCCAAAAATAAGATCCAAATCCAAAAAATCGGGTTCGGGTAGACCCAAACGGATCGGATCGAATCGGGTATCCATCGGGTCGGGTTTTTCTGCCATCCCTAACTGTGTCCAGACTGCCACGTCACCGGTATCATCTTCTGCTTTTAGAGTATGTATTAGATAGATAATAGACTTTATCATGACATTATATATTTAAGAATACGCGTATTATAAAATAAATTTAAATTATTAAATTCTTAGAAATATCAAAAAATATTATTAAGAAGGGTGCAAAAATTATTTCTCGCATTAGGCATACTAAATTTCATAATGGGTCCTAAAAAACACATCAAAATTGATTTATAAATAAAAGAAAGAGTAAGGCTACACTAATTAAATGGTATATTTATTAATGACGGGATATTTCAGCTAGATTAAATAATCTAACAAAAAGAAAGTATAAACTAATTACATATCCAAGCAGTTCTTAAGAAGTTAATGAGCAAATGCTTCTTCTTTATCTTAAATTTGATTTTCTTCTTCTTCTTCTTTTTTATTCTGAGATAATGATGATTTGCAGTATAAAGTCTGACATCTCCTCTGGCAATTACTTGTTTATTCTGGACATCAACCGTATACTCTCTTAGCCCTGCAACATGAAAGAGGTAAGTTCGAAAAGAAAGCTTACCAATCAACAAAGCAAATGTGTGGAATGAAGATACTATTACCAGTAATCTTAGAAATGATTTGAGAAACTCTCTGTCGACAATAACCACACCCGAAACTTCCACTGATCACAATCACCTGAAACTGCGATTGCGCATACATAAAATAGCAGGTAGACGCTATAAGCAATGTATCAAGTATAAACAACATGCAACCTTTTTTCTTCTATTCTCAGCAGTTTTACTACACATAAAACTATACCAGTATTTCCCTCTCGTAAGTGCAGGAATTAAGATGGTTTACTATTTGGAGACCTTACCACGAATGAAGAAGTGTAATTACAGAAACTTACTGAAGGAAGCGAAAGACTCGCAACGTGCAGCAGAGATTGTTTGCTAATTTTCTCCATGATAGCCTTTCAAATGCCTATTCTTTTGTGTAAGATGACATGAAGACAAAGTGGGAAGATCTTCTTTCTTTGTCTGGCTCTTATTGTTAATCAAGTGGCTTTAATGCACACAATTATAGACTATCCTCTAGTTGAACACAGATCATAAACCTCAAATTTCATAATTTATCTATAATAAAATAATAAATTCAACTTTAACTCACTATTTTTAACTAATTATTAGCAGCATTATCAATTTATCATATATGTATGCATGGAAACGAATTAAAACTCCGTGGTTTGGCAGAGCTTTGGCATGTTACAGCCGCCCTGCTTCCATTACTAGTACCTTTTCGCTTTTGCACATCTAGATTGGACTTGTGGGCTTCATGTTCTCAAGAAATTTTAAACTAAGTTCACCCTATTCTAGTAATCTAGCCTAGTACTGCAGATAAGTTACTTTATTTTATTTATTGAAAATGGTCAATTGAAGGGAATCAAATACACATAGATGTGTGTCTTACTGTCTTCCAGTGAGGCTCTCCGGTGGGACTCTGACTCTGCACCTATTGTTATCACAAGAGCAGCGGAAGATCTTCTCCCGAGCCTCTGGTGAAACGACATCTTATCACCAGAGTACAAAATCAGTTAAAGGCCAGGGATTGTGCACCTATTGTTATCACAAGAGCAGCGGGAGTATCACTTACATGATAAGCCAACGGAGTACATCTTATCACCAAAGACCAGAGTACAAAATCAGTTATACCAGGGATTGTGCAGAAAAGTTGGGATTTGGAATTGAAAGGGCTTATTGGTTGCAAACCAAATGAATACTTACGAAAAACACATATCCTTGCAGAAACCTACATACTCCTTGAGTCACTGGATTTGCAAACTTTACTTGCTATCGTGGTAGATCAAATTTGTAAAAATCAAATTTGTGTAATTCATAAAATCTGTAAACACTTGAAACATGGTGTTTACAGATCCATAAACTATTTAATCAAATGACATTGAATTGTGATATTAACATATTACACACTTGAACAATTAAACCTCTAAAGGTGGGCTTTTCAACAATTCTACTGATTATCGCTCCAAGTGTCGAACCCTATTTTACTGATGCCATCAGTCACCAAATATCAGCAAAGCTATGTGCCTATGTGCATGGTGCTACAAATTCTTGGTAAAAACTTAATAGTTTATTTCGTGCATCTCTGGACCAAGTAGCTGGGGTACATTACAAGAACAGAAACAAATTGAAATTCACGCAGTATTTCACTCCCTGCATATTATGACGAATGTGAGATGCCAAGCATGCCTTGATGCAGAATTCAGGTTCCAGTTGCACCACTTAAGCCCTACAAAAAAACAGGGTAAAAACCAAAAGTGAATATTTTTTATGTACTATTAAGTGGAAAAACTGGGAATGGGTGATAAAGTAAACCAATGATGAGGATAGAAGTTTTTTTTCCCAGAGTAGGCACAAATATGTAAAGTAAAATAGGTTAAATATATTGGAGCAAGAACATATTTATACAAGAAATCTGATGTAACATATAAAAAAAAAATCCATAATCAGTAAATGCTATTAGCTACACTATTCCAACCTAAATAAAATAGAGTTTTTATATTTCTGATAATGTGCACAATTATTCATAGAAATGGAAGTACACAGAAAGGAGAGGATAAAGTTCCAATTGCCCCCTCTCTGCAGTAAACATTCCATTTATATATCATGATGATTTCTACACCTCAGACAGCAAGAGGTCTAACAACAAACGTTAACTATCTCTCCTCACTTGCTTGACAAAATGTTGCAATATGTTGCAATGATCTCCAAAGCATCTCCGTCTATCTTTTATCAAGATATTTCAACTCAAAGTTTAATGCCCACTCACAGTCCATCAAGGCATCCACTGCAACATTAATTCTTGACATATATAACAAACTAATATCATAAAATCTAAGAAAGTTATAATTGTGATTGAAACAGACGTTTTCCACTTATGTTAACCTAGACCTTGCTTTGTATTAGATCGTATCACACGCCTACCTGAAGACCAATGTCAGTCATCACATAGCTAGACAAAGTAGTAAGTATGCTAAAACACCTAACCAATAAATTTCTCAGTACGATAATTAATTCATCATATCAGAGCATCTACACAATCAAATAATCTGATACATTTCAAACAAAATAACACAACGAAAACATCACAAATGCAACTTTCTCACAGTATCATCAAACAATATAACACAACAATAACATCACAAACACAACTACATCCCTGTATCATCAAACCTCACATATGCAACCAAATTATTACCTCTTGGTATAATACCGATCCTTATAATCCGGTCCATCTCGTGGTCCTTTCCCCGACAAAAGCGCCTTAACTCTCTCCCTCTCTCTCCTCTCTCTCTTCAACCTCTCCTCCCTCATCTCCTCGATCGTCTTCTTCCCACCGCCACTCCTCTTCCTCCCCTCCTCCTCCTCCTCATCACTCTTCTCAATTCTCGCCTTTTTCGACATATACCACGGCAATTTCACACCTTTTCCCACAAGTCCATACCCTAACTTATACTTCTCATCCTCCGGTCCAACAACTTTGTCCTCCGATTCCTTCTTCAACTTCTTGGCCTCGCGCTTCAATTGCTTAAACCTCCCTCTCTTATCCTCATCAAAACTATTGATCCCCGCATCAATCGGATCAAATATCTTAATTCCTTCAAACAAATTAATATGATTATTCTTCGACTTCTCCTCCGGTTTCAACTCGGCCTTCTCCTCCGCTTTCAACTCGGCTTTTGACTCGGAAGCAACGCCGCGAGCTTGACGGAGCTGTTCGAGACGCAACTCGGTGTCGCGTTTACGAGATTGTTCGCGTTTGAGTTGCTCTTCTTTTGCAGCGGCTTCTTCGTCTTTACGAACTTTTTCTCGATTGTCGAAATTGTAAACATTCCATCGTTTCTGTGGAAGAATGTTTAATCCTCCATGGCCTCCCATTGTTGCGTTGATTTCAGATTTTCCCCAATTTCTAGGGTTAGGGCACAAAAGCCACACAGAAAGAGACAGATTTTCCCCGATTGAGAATTTAAAGGGTTAAGAAATTTATATTCGGGTCCATATCTTAACCCGTATCGAAATTGTGATAGATTGACCCGATTTTTAATTATTATTTCTTTTTTGTTAAGTGGCCCGATTTTTCTTTAATTTTTTTTTTTTTTCTGTCAAGTGACCCCATTTTTTGTTTCTCGTACATGTATAGTCGTTAATCTAAGGTTCTTTTAAATTGCAAATTTAATCATTTTATCTTTTCTTAATTTCAGTTAAAATATAATCCCTCTGATCCATTATATAAGACATTTGATTTTTCTGCACATAATTTTAAATAAAAATTAAGTAAAAAATAAAAATATTAATATAATTATATTAATATAAGACAATTAATAATAATTATTAATATAAGGCATTTGATTTCATAAATTATTATTTTTATAATAGTTATTATAAATTACGTAATTTATTTTATTATATTTTATTCATTAATATGTAAATTAATAACATATAAAAAATAAAAATATTAATATAATTATAAATATTAAAAAAGGAATCGTGCCTTGCACGGGTTATAAGCTAATATATTTAATAGTACAACATAGGGGTTCCATAAGACAATTTATTCCACCTGGACCGCCACCTAGATGTCACCTCAAATCTATTATACAATCTCTCCGTTAAACGTACATATTCCTTATACACATTGATAGGTATCCGTTGTAAGCTTACAGCGGGCACCCCCTGTAGCAACCCAGCCCGCCATTGCATCTCCACCTGTAACAAATACTCACTAATTACACATGTGTCATTTCATATTATTGTTACTAAAATACTCCACTTGACAAACAAATATCTTTACATAAATATTTGTACAAAATATCTTGTTATCTTGCTCACTAAGTGTTAGGTCCGATAAGATTGTAGAAGGGGGGGTTGAATACAATCTATACCAATTTATCGAAATTTGTCTTTTAAATAAAATTTAGTTTAGACAAATTTGTGCGGAATAAATTGAAACAAATTTTCAAGTTGAATATAACAATATATTAACTTGATGGGTGTTACAATTTCAGTACAGATTAATTATCAAGTTGATAAAAACTAATTAGAAAATTCAACATGAACTTTTCTAATTTAGTTAATAAAAATCAAGATAAGAACTAGGAAACTTAATTCGCTAGTAGTACAAGAATCACAAATAATTAAGTTCTAATGGATACAATATTTGATACAAGAACTCAAGAATTTATAGCAATTTAATTGCTTGATTTTGCTTCAAAGATGAGAGAGATATGATATTCAAGGCTGCTGTGTCTTTGTTGCTTGTACGTGTTGTTCTACTTGTCTGTTGCCTTCATTCTTTTATATTTCATTCACTGAAATATCTTCTGATGCTTTTTAACACTTATACAGACTATCCAAAGACTATCAAATGACTTGCAGACTATCCACAGACTACCGGTATGACTATCAGCTCTCTGCAGACTACCGGTGTGACTATCTGGCTTGGCAGACTACCCAACTCTTTCTCCAGACTATCAGAATGACTATTCTGATAGTCTTTAATACATGATTTTTCTGGCAGACTACCATGCAGACTTTCTGGTAGACTATCACCTTAGCAGACTATCAACCTGTGCAGACTATCTTGCAGACTATCAGACTTTGTTGTGCAGACTATCAGCCAGACTACTTTTAAATAGTCTTTTAACATTAAATCATAGTCTAAAACACTTCTAATAGACTTTTAGAAATTTATATTAATTCCGAATTAATTAATTCAATAATTAACTTAATAAATAAATTAATTCTTGAAGAATTAATTTATTAATCAAGTTAACTAAATACTTTAAATTAATTAAGAGAGAATTAACATAATTCTTTTTCTTGACTATGCAGACTAACTTGTAGACTATCCAGCAAATAGACTATTAAGAAACCTGGCCATTCTTTTACTAATTCATACGAATTGTTTAACAACAATTCATTTAGTTCAATAACCAAGTAAATGACCTGCTTGACTTGTACATTCATTTACCAAAAACCGGGCCTATTTTGTCCTATTAGGAATGGGCTCCGTAGAAATGCTTTTTAACCCGCACAGCTTATAATCTTTAATTAATAAATAATTATTTTAATCCAGAAATTATAAAAATAAATATCTAATAATATTAGATATTTATAAATATAATTTTCTAAATAAATAAAATATTCATTAATATAAATAAATCCTTAAGCTCTAAGCTGCGGTTACCTGAGCGTCTGGAACCGGACTCCTTTTGCTTAACAAAAATTATATCAATTCCAACCGGGGTTCCAGCTTTAAGAATATATCACTTTCCATATTCTTGTGATAATTCTATTTCCTCGTAGCCAGTCCACTTGATAATAAAATCCTTGTGATTAAATAATTTAGCACTCATGTTGCTTGCACAATGATTTTCTCTCATACCAGTCTTGATATCTTGAACCACTGAATTTAATGATGAACAACCACTGTTAAATGTTGACACTCGATGTACTGTCTGGTTCATGAGTGACTAACCGCAATGACTGTTCTTCATATATTGACTTTAAAATCTGGTTCCTTTTCTTTTCCAATCTCTCTCTTTAATCTTCTGTACTGTCTCTGTCACTGTTGAAATCTCTATCACTTTAAATGAATCCACTTCTTTAACGAATACTTCACTGAGGCTTGATCAGATGACTGAGCTTCTTTCAATGCAGTAAATCTTCAAGTCTGTAGATTGACCTTGATCTTTTTCTTCTGACAGATAATACAATCTGAGATTCCTTGTGACAGTCTATATACTATTTACTATTACAATCTTGTTTAAGTTGAGTTGTATCCTCAAAATACAAATAGGCTACATCATATGCCTTTCAATCTCCCCCTATTTGTTTGTTAGACAATAACAATCAAATACCTAGAGGATAACTCAACTAACTCAATTAAACAAGAAAAAGATTAAGCATTTAGGAGCTTAGCAAATAGTACATTAAAAAAATTTCTCTGGTTTAGATTTAACATTTCCAGAATCCTCAGTTGATGAAATGATAGATGATTGTTCCTCTAGCACTGAACTGATCTTCAATAGATAACTCATCTTCATTTTTGATTCTTTATATCTCTGCCTGATAATCCTTCATATCTTACATTGGTGATTATCAGCAGTTCTTGATTTACAATCACTTCCCTTTTCTGACACAGTTTTTCTCACTTAAGAAAAACAACTGTTCCTACTATGTAGACAATGGTGAATCAATACCATTTCTATAATTTCTGGGAAATCTACTACTCCTCCACTTAGCCTTTATACATAGTACATTGAAAGACTAATATAATAGTATTGTGATGTACTCCTCTTTATATCTCCACTTTCAACACAACAACTGAAAGTCCCCTTACTTTTTCGTCTAAGGCTCCCCCTTAGTAACTTGACTTGCTTCTCTTCCTAAGCACAGTCTGTAAATGCTCCCCCTTTCTAACCTACTCTCCTTTTTCTTGTACCCCTTTACTTCTCCCCCTTAGTTGAGGAATCCTCCAATCAACTAGTTGACAAAGTAGTTGTACCAATTATTTGAGCTTTGTTAGAAAGGAAGTTTCATTTTCTTCCTCACACTGTGAGTGTGTGATAGTGTTTAGTGTACCTCACAAGTGTTTCACTCTTCTCTCCACTCATTTGTGTTGAGTGTCTCACTTCTCTCTGTGTTTACACTCTTGCTCACTGGTGTATCACTCATATCACTCATAGCTCCAACATCCTTTAGTGTACCTGCAAGGAAAAATCACCCTAGCCTCTTCAAGAGAGGTCAGTGGTGGTGCAATGGGAGTTCGCAAATCCCAAATCCTCGTTAGACTCGTCAGATGAATCTGATTCATAATCTACAAGTTGCTAATTTCCCTTTTAAAGGTTTTCAGATTTGAATTCTGAGAAGGTAAACAATGATCTATAAATTTAGCATTGAGATCAAGGTTCCCTTCTAATGTCTGTGAAGACTTCACCTTGTTAAACTCATCAGGTAAAATCTGAATCATAGTTTACAAGTTGCCGATCCGCACCTATGTCGGATCCGTTACCCGCAGGATCCAGAGATGTTCCCTCTGGGGAGTTAGATAATGATCTTGTTGAATTTTGCATTGAGATCAATACCTTCTCTCGAGGTCTGTGAAGACTCTTGGTTCATTAAAGAACCTTTAACTTATAATCCTAACCGTAAAATGGTTGGATTACAGGTTTCCGTCAATTCATCCTTAAGTGTGTGCAATCTCACTTTGTGCATATGAAATATTTTGGTTAGTGTATAAGGTAGTGACTCTCCAACTGAATATCCTACACATCCTTATTTGCTGCATCACGTGCAGTTACTCCCTGGTGACCTCTAGTCTGATAGGTTACTTCCTTTTAGGGTGTAAGATAGAATGTGTTTGAGCTTGACTGTAATCTGGGATAAAAGTTGTTGGGTTTACAACCTCATGACTAATCATGTGAGAATACAAAATTCTATTTAGATGAACCTGCATCACAGAATATGAGCAATAGAGATAGAATGATATACATTTGTGATTTCAAAAGATTTACAATGTAAGCAATCATAGCTGTAGAAAGAAATTTTGAGTTATGGGAAAGATATAGATCTTGAGCCAATTTTACTAAACAAAAACATAAACAAAAATCCAATTAACAATAAATATTAATCAAATTAATGAATGTTAATGTTTAAACCAATACAAACAAAACTATTTTATCATGTTTTAGATCCTGTATGTTAGATACCAATTGTTAGGTCTTGTCTTCCAATTGTTAGAACCTGGAAATCAAACGTTTGTTCCTAAACAATTGAATTGACATATACCATTTTGATACCAACAATGTTCCTATATACGAAATTCTGTTAATAACAATAACACAACAAAGATTAGAAGTTAAAACAGCATGATATGTGTGTGTTAAACAGAAGAAGTACAAAAGAACCAAGTACAGGGACCTGTTTGTAAGTTTTGAAAGTATAGTGACTAAACTGAAAATACTATACAAACTATTTATTTACACATGAAAAATAATATACAAAAATAAGAAATAATATACATAATAATTAGATAAAATAAAAACTAAAAAGAAAAGAAAATTACGTTTTTTTTTTGTTTTTTTTATTATTTTTTTTATTTTATTTTTACTATATAAAAAAAGTAACTGTATTAATAATATTTACAGAAAATTAGAAATAAAAGAAAATAATTTACAAAAATATTTACAACAACACATAAATAATAGGTCCGATATCGATTTGAGCTTTCAGAGTGAAGTTTTGAAAATTCTAAGTCTGGGAAGATTTTCGAGTTAGTGAGTCAGTGACTATCTCGAACTTCAACTCGAAACTCGACTTAGATTTTCGAGTTAGTGACTATCTCGAACTTCAACTCGAAACTCGACTTAGATTTTCGAGTTAGTGACTATCTCGAACTTCAACTCGAAACTCACTATCTCGAACTACATCTCGAAACTGACTATCTCGAACTTTATCTCGAAGTTCGACTTAGGATTCGAGTTCGAGTTATCAGTGCCTAGTTTTTATCTTCAAAATTTTCGAGATAAGATCTATCTCGAACTTTATCTCGAAGTTCGAGATGAGGACCAATATAACTATTCTAAAAATCAAGTATTAACAGAATATGTACCAGATTATTTACATGAAGCAATTCTAACAATGAAGCAAATTTAATTATTAAAACAAGCTATAAAATAGCAAAATAATTTACACTAAAATTATAAAATCGAATAAAAATTATAAAAACAATCATATGTAGTCCCTTTTATGAAATCAAAAATTAATAACAAAAGGACAAACACTACAAACCAATTAATAAACTATTAACTATTTACATAAATATTTGTAGTAAATTAATAAATCTATATATTTTCTTAATAAAGTAACTTTCTTATAGAAAATCATTTAAAGAGAAAATATGACATATTAAATCAACACAAATATTCAAAAGTAATTTTCAACAAAAATAGATTTCTCACTAATTTCAACTTGTAAAATTTGAGAAAAATATTTTTAGAGAAAATAAAAATATTCTAAAATTAAAAGAAGTAAGTAGGAATATATTAAGAAGAAAATGAAAATGATTTAAGAATTAACAAGCAAGATTTTAAGTTGATAAAATAATTACTCAAGTGATTTTAATAATAAATATTTACCAAGATAATCACTTGAAAATTATTAAAGAGCAAACCTCACATATTAACTAGTTTAATTACTAGGACTATTTAACATACCCAATTTACCAACAATTCTGGTGAATGTGGATTCATCAAGAGACTTAGTAAAAATATCTGCTGTTTGTTCTTCCGTGGGTACAAAATGTAACTCCACGGTACCATTCATGACATGCTCTCGGATAAAATGATACCTGATATCAATGTGCTTTGTCCTCGTATGCTGCACAGGATTGTTGGAGATTGCTATGGCACTTGTATTGTCACACAAGATAGAAATTTTGTCAAGTACAAAACCATAATCCCGTAGCTGATTTCTGATCCACAAGATCTGAGCGCAACAGCTTCCAGCAGCTATGTATTCAGCTTCGGCTGTAGAGTTGGAAACTGTTTGCTGTTTCTTACTGTACCAGGAAACCAACCTGCCACCTAGGAATTGACAACTCCCAGAGGTACTTTTCCTATCTACAACACTTCCTGCATAATCTGAATCTGTATATCCAACAAGATTAAAACCAGAATCTTTAGGGTACCAGATGCCTAAGTTAGGCGTACCCTTAAGATATCTCAAGATTCTTTTAACAGCAATGAGATGAACATCTCTAGGATCCGATTGGAACCTTGCACACAAGCACGTAGCATACATAATATCCGGTCTACTTGCAGTAAGGTAAAGTAATGAGCCTATCATACCTCTGTAGCTTGTGACATCTACCTTGGTAGAATTTTCACATTCTCCAAATTTCACAGCTGTAGATGATGGTGTTCTTGCTGAAGATGAGTCCTTCATTTGATATTTCTTGAGAAGCTCTTTGACATACTTGGATTGACAGATAAATATTCCATCTGTTCTTTGACTTACTTGCAATCTAAGAAAGAACTTCAGCTCACCCATCATGCTCATTTCAAACTTACCCTGCATTAACATTTCCTTGGTGCTTGCTTAAGACCATAAATAGCCTTGAAGAGAAAGTAGACATAGTCCATGAATTCTGGATCTTCAAAGCCAGGGGGCTGTTCTACATACACCTCTTCATCTAGCTTACCATTCAGAAAAGCACTCTTGACATCCATTTGATAAACCTTAAAGTTTGAGAATGCTGCGAATGCCCAAAATATTCTGATAGCCTCAAGTCTTGCCACTGGAGCGTAGGTTTCATCATAATCAATGCCTTCAGCTTGTGAATAACCTTTTGCTACCAGTCTTGCTTTATTTCTCGTCACTGTACCATCTTCATCTAGCTTGTTTCTGAATACCCACCTTGTGTCAACCACTTTCCTGTCTTTGGGTCTGGGTACCAGCTTCCATACTTCTTGTTGTTTGAATTGATTGAGTTCATCTTGCATAGCAATTACCCAATCAGGATCAGAAAGAGCTTCCTCGGTTTTCTTAGGTTCCATTTCAGATAGAAACCCTGAATAGTTACATTGATTTTGAGTAGCACTTCTAGTTTTGACACCAACATCTGGATCACCAATAATCAGCTCAATTCCAAATATACTGTCCGAGAAGGTTAGATCTTGATGATTCGCCTTGTTCTTCATTGTGATGTTGTGTTTGACTAGTTGATCATTTGTTTACTATCCTCGAGTTATTGCCAGAATGACTTGATGATTCTTCTCTAGTGACATGGGTATCTCTAATATTAAAATTGTTTCCACCACTATCACTTGGATAATTATCATCATTAACATTTTAAACTTATGACTTTAAGGCGACTCCTCGACAACAACAATTGTTAACTCCTAACAACTGTTTGTTGGTAGACAACCTTGGTTCTAAAAATAAAACTTGATTACCAAGACTGTCTTGTCTGCAATCTTAGAAATAATATTCTAAGCCCAATATACCTTGATCCATAGTAAACAACATTCATTATCAAAGTGATTAGAAGCTTGCAAATAAGCATAAAAATTATTCGAAGTAACTGAACTATGGTAACTTAAGATATTACAATATCCATAGTTCTACTTAGATAATTTTCATATTATGTATAGTAGAATGAGAGAATTTCAAAAGATAAGACAATGATTACTTAGATGAGTTCTAAGTAATTTCACTCAAATCAATACATCTCACAATTAGTTTGTAAATAGAATTCTAACTAAATATCATTAACTGATATAAGTCAAAACTTCAATACAACCAATTGTTATAACCATGATATTAATTATAGTGAATTTCCGAAAATGATGCATTAATAAGTTCACTAGAATTAACATCTCACAATTAATTGAAGACCACAACAGATAGGTCCAAATTAGTTATGATTCAAATTTATTTTGATAAATGAGGTATAGAGCATATACTAACTTGAATTGCTTTAGGTTCTATAACTCATATTAATCAAAATAAATAATTAAATAATTAAATACTAAATCTCTATGAGTTAGATTTTAGCATTTAAATATTTAAATTATCCTTAAATAAACACCACTGAAATATATTACAATTATACACATGGCAATCATTCAACAGATAATTTTCAGCTTGAGGTCTGGATGTAAATAATTTCACAAGTCCTTTCAATATTGACAATTGAATACTTGTAAAATCATTTATGAATTACTTAACAGATGGGATTTACAAATCATATAGCATTAATAAAATCTCAAATTTACAAACCAATCTTGAAAAATTAATTTCATCAAGTGATTTAGCAAACGTGTCTGAAAGTTATTCTTAACTAAAGACATGCTCTCTCAAAAGAATTGATACCTTATATAAGATGCTTAGCCTTGAGTATTCCACAAAGTTGTTTGAGATGAAATTGTTTCCTTGTGTTCTCCAGCTTTCGTACAACTCATTTGATCTGTCTCTGTAGAGATTTTCAATTGTCTCAACAACCAGGAGTGCACTTATTCACATTCCTCTAGCATCCAGATTCAGTAGGTCCAGATGTCCATTATAATCATGAATGTGCAGCAGGTGCCTGATATCCTCAAGTCTTGCCAGGTATACTATTTTGTCAGCTTGTAACCTTGCATCCAGTTTGGCTTTGTCCCTCATAACAATGCCTTGACATCCAGTTAGACTTCTGGTTATCCTTGTACCAAATACAACCTTGTTGTTTGGTCTAGATACCAGCTTCCCTTCAATCTGCCTTTTGTACTGATTGAGATCATCTTGAATTGCAATCACTCAATCTGGATCATTCAGAGCCTTTGTAGCTTTATTAGTTTCTTCTGAAAGAAAACTAACAAAATAATCATTGGTACTTGAAGCTCTGCTAGTCTTTTACTTCCACCATTAAGAACACTAAGAACTAGGACAAAGAATTAATTGAGTCAACACTCTTTGTCTCGGCAGACATGTTCTCATAGTGTCCTTTGATTTTCAATGTGGTGTTGATTTGGCTAGTTGATCCTTCTGCTGCTCCCCCTAAGCTGTTGCTGGGTTTACATGAAGATTCTCCATGTTTGACATTCATTGGATCTGAATTACCATAACCATTGACAGCTGGGAGCTAGAAGTTGTTGAACATCACTAAGACTTTTAATCACCTTCTGTTGATTAATAACAATCACCCTGTAGGTTGTAGACTCCATTGAGTAACCAAGGAGATTATCCTCTTGAGCATTAGCTGATTGCCAGGATGCTCACTTTCATTTATCATTGAAAAACAATTTCCTTCATAACTTATGAGGTCTTCCTGTATTTCTCACTAATCAGAGTTCAATCATGTTAGTAGCAAACTATTGACTGCCTTAACATTAATACTCTTGAAGGTGCAGAAATCATCCAGAACACTAATAGATATGTCCTGTAATCTGATCTCCAAGTTGTCATAGTCAGTTTGCTTCCTGCAAATCTTCTAGATGTGATCAATCACCATCAGTGGTGTCTTGTCTTCAGATTGTCTGAACAACAACTTGTTTGTTGAGAGAAGCCATCAGTCATCACCACTAAAGTATATTTTTCTTTGATGTAGAACTTCTGTGTGATGCTTCTTTGACTTCTCTTTATGACATTCCTCATAATTTTATTTTACATTAATTCCAGATGAGGTAGTCTCCTTTACTGATTCGATTTCCAGGAAAGAATCTCTTGATATGACATTCAGGTGAGAGAGCTCCTTATGTCATAGCTGAACTCCTGTCTGATGAATCTTTAGATTAGACATATTGACTTCACCTTAGACTGAGATTCCATGTCAAATATTGATAAGTTCTCTTTCCTTAATCCTCGAACAGTAGGCTCTTCATCTTGTAAAAGATGCTTTATTACTGACAACATTTCATAGCTATTGAATAGCCTTGACCCTGAGTCATACCCTTGCTGTTATCTCCAAGGGATACCACTTGGCCAGATACCTTCACCACTTTTGATAGCAGGGTTCTATCTTTGGTCATATGCCTTGAACATTCACTGTCCAGAATCCACACAACACGATCTACCTGTTACACACCCTGCACTGCCAAAATGGTTAAACTTTCTTCGGGACCCAAGCTTGGTTGGGTCCAGAGTACTTGAAAAATTGGCCTTTGTCAGGCAAAACAACATTTTTCACCTTGACACCATCAGTCAACAAACATTTGACCCTATAAATAGATTTGACAATCTTTTGTTTCATTTTAGGTATCCATGTTTGTTTAGCAGCAATAATATTCTTTTCATTGACTGGACATTTAACCTTGTAAATAGCCTTAGTAAAACTTTGTTTTGGCTTTGGTACAAATGTCTCTCTCCTAACATGAGGAGGACTAGCAGTCTTTGATCTAACATTTTTATTTCTATTCATATGTTGTCGAGGAGCAGTCTTATTAGCACATGCATGATTACCATTAAAGTAAGCAGACATAACATTAAATGCACAAGACATACAACTGACAACACCACATGCTTTATGATTAGAATCAATGATAGGCATGGTATTCATGTTAGACATATTATTGTTTTGCTTCAACTTATTACCACCTAACCCAGTTTTAGACGAACTGGTTGACTCAACAAACTTAACTGGTTCCTTTGAAACAACCTTATTAGATTTAACATTTTTGGTTGTAGGTGCCTTAACAGATTTTTCATTAAGTTGGACACTTCCACTAGCAATGTCCTCAATACGCATCTCCTCTTGAATAACGAGAGAAGTCAAATCTAGAGGCTCTGCAATAGACTTCTTAAAGAGTGGATCTTCAACATCCTTAAGCACATGTGGTATTCCCCTTTCTTTAGCACTAACAGGATTAGGGGAGTTTATGCCTAACATTCCAATAGCCTCGTTGTAGCCAAACCCTATTCCTACGGTTCGGTCTACAGCTTGTTTATTGAAAAACTCTTTAGAAGTTTTAACAGAATTAAAGCAAGCAGATAATTTGACATCCTGTTCCTTTATCTTAGTTTCAAGTTCAGCAATTTTAGCAACTTGTTTTAACATGTATTCTGATATCGACTTTTCTCTGTAGTTAAGTCGAGCTATTTCTTTTATTTGCTGATCTTGATTATCATGCACTTTTTTTAGTTCTAACACTTCATTTTCAAGATTAGTGTTTAACAGATTTATTCTAGCATTTTCAGTTTGTGCATTACCCAAGGAATTACGTAAACTACGAATAAGTTCAGCGTCAGTAAGAATTACCGGAGTAGTATAACGAGTTGATGTATCAGCATTTGCCACCAGTGCAAAATCATCAAACTCTTCATTTTCGCTGTCTGTGTCATCCCAGCTTTTACCTTGTACCACATAGGCTGTGTCTGTGTTCTTCTTTCCAGATGCATACTCTCTCCTTGCATCTTGTTGAGGTTGATGACACTCAGTTGCAAAGTGTCCAATTTCATTGCATTTAAAACACCTGATCCTGCTTCTGTCTACCATCCCAGTTTCGTAGCCACCCCTTGTGCTACTTGATGAAAAACTTCCATGCTGGAATCTATTCTCAGTAGACTTGAATCTGAAATTTGGACTTCTTCTAAATCTGAAATTATCAAATTGCCTTACAATCATTGCCATTGACTCATCCTCCAACTGCTCCAACTCCTCTAATGAATAAAATTCTCCACAACCCTGATTTGCAGCTGTCTTCCCATATTCTGCTACAATCACCTCCTTTTCAGAGCTGTAAGGTTGAACAACCTTAGCTTCCATCTTCACCGAGGCTTCACCAACCAAAGCAGTAGAAGTGTCATCTACCCTTTCCTCATTTATTGTCAAAATGGTATCCCAGATATGCTTCGCATCTTTACAATTAACAACATGATTGTGCATGATTAAATCTAGGGATTCCACCAAAATCAGCTGTAGGTTCATATCCAGGGCAGCTTCCTCCTTTTCAGCAGGGGTATAATTATTAGGATCCTTTGGATACGTCCTTTCAGCACATTCAACAACTCCATCCACAATTACTTCCTCTTCTGTAACCATATGAATTATTGGCCCGGTTTTCAATATTCCTAAATATTTAGGATTGGCCACTTGTAGAAAAAGAGTCATTTTCTTTTTCCAGAGTTCATAATTTTTCTTATCAAATATGGGTATCTTAACAGAACCAACTTTTGAAGACATGATGAATTTTTAAGTGAGTTAAAAATTCAAGATAAATTTTTGATTGAATAAAAATAGGATCTTGATTTGTGTATCAATCAATAGGCTCTGATACCAATTGTTAGGTCCGATAAGATTGTAGAAGGGGGGGGGGGGTTGAATACAATCTATACCAATTTATCGAAATTTGTCTTTTAAATAAAATTTAGTTTAGACAAATTTGTGCGGAATAAATTGAAACAAATTTTCAAGTTGAATATAACAATATATTAACTTGATGGGTGTTACAATTTCAGTACAGATTAATTATCAAGTTGATAAAAACTAATTAGAAAATTCAACATGAACTTTTCTAATTTAGTTAATAAAAATCAAGATAAGAACTAGGAAACTTAATTCGCTAGTAGTACAAGAATCACAAATAATTAAGTTCTAATGGATACAATATTTGATACAAGAACTCAAGAATTTATAGCAATTTAATTGCTTGATTTTGCTTCAAAGATGAGAGAGATATGATATTCAAGGCTGCTGTGTCTTTGTTGCTTGTACGTGTTGTTCTACTTGTCTGTTGCCTTCATTCTTTTATATTTCATTCACTGAAATATCTTCTGATGCTTTTTAACACTTATACAGACTATCCAAAGACTATCAAATGACTTGCAGACTACCCACAGACTACCGGTATGACTATCAGCTCTCTGCAGACTACCGGTGTGACTATCTAGCTTGGCAGACTACCCAACTCTTTCTCCAGACTATCAGAATGACTATCCTGATAGTCTTTAATACATGATTTTTCTGGCAGACTACCATGCAGACTTTCTGGTAGACTATCACCTTAGCAGACTATCAACCTGTGCAGACTATCTTGCAGACTATCAGACTTTGTTGTGCAGACTATCAGCCAGACTACTTTTAAATAGTCTTTTAACATTAAATCATAGTCTAAAACACTTCTAATAGACTTTTAGAAATTTATATTAATTCCGAATTAATTAATTCAATAATTAACTTAATAAATAAATTAATTCTTGAAGAATTAATTTATTAATCAAGTTAACTAAATACTTTAAATTAATTAAGAGAGAATTAACATAATTCTTTTTCTTGACTATGCAGACTAACTTGTAGACTATCCAGCAAATAGACTATTAAGAAACCTGGCCATTCTTTTACTAATTCATACGAATTGTTTAACAACAATTCATTTAGTTCAATAACCAAGTAAATGACCTGCTTGACTTGTACATTCATTTACCAAAAACCGGGCCTATTTTGTCCTATTAGGAATGGGCTCCGTAGAAATGCTTTTTAACCCGCACAGCTTATAATCTTTAATTAATAAATAATTATTTTAATCCAGAAATTATAAAAATAAATATCTAATAATATTAGATATTTATAAATATAATTTTCTAAATAAATAAAATATTCATTAATATAAATAAATCCTTAAGCTCTAAGCTGCGGTTACCTGAGCGTCTGGAACCGGACTCCTTTTGCTTAACAAAAATTATATCAATTCCAACCGGGGTTCCAGCTTTAAGAATATATCACTTTCCATATTCTTGTGATAATTCTATTTCCTCGTAGCCAGTCCACTTGATAATAAAATCCTTGTGATTAAATAATTTAGCACTCATGTTGCTTGCACAATGATTTTCTCTCATACCAGTCTTGATATCTTGAACCACTGAATTTAATGATGAACAACCACTGTTAAATGTTGACACTCGATGTACTGTCTGGTTCATTAGTGACTAACCGCAATGACTGTTCTTCATATATTGACTTTAAAATCTGGTTCCTTTTCTTTTCCAATCTCTCTCTTTAATCTTCTGTACTGTCTCTGTCACTGTTGAAATCTCTATCACTTTAAACGAATCCACTTCTTTAACGAATACTTCACTGAGGCTTGATCAGATGACTGAGCTTCTTTCAATGCAGTAAATCTTCAAGTCTGTAGATTGACCTTGATCTTTTTCTTCTGACAGATAATACAATCTGAGATTCCTTGTGACAGTCTATATACTATTTACTATTACAATCTTGTTTAAGTTGAGTTGTATCCTCAAAATACAAATAGGCTACATCATATGCCTTTCACTAAGGCAGGGGACCATAAAGGTATTCAAGGGAACACAATGGCATTCAACTATAGCTTTAACGGCATAACAAGTGGGCAAGTGACTATTGGTAGAATCAATGTATGTCAGGAGGGGACACCAATCACTGTTCCAATAGTGGCTCACTGTAGCTTTAACGGCATAACAAGTGGGCAACCAAGTGGGTGAACAGTGATTGGAAGACCCGGCCTATAAATACCATCATTCTACACATAAGGTAAGATCCACCATTTCAATAACACAAACTTATTACTCACTCTCTCCTTTCACACAGATACATTTTCACCCGTTTCGATTATTATTATTTCGATTACTGATTCTCACACCGGAGGTGCTTGACGGCCACCACCCCCGGGCAAGCATTGTTTTGCAGATACACAAACTCAGGCGAAGTATCCCCGGAACAGTGCTCGGAACAGTGATCGGAAGCCATTAATCGGCCATGGGAATTATCATTTGGCGCTAGAAGGAGGGGGTATTTTCTTGAAGAAAAACCCACCACCTGCTCTACCAACACAGTAGCTACTCACACACTCAAAATACAATACAAATCAAAACACCTCAAACACACTATATGGAAACCGTAATACCCCACCCGGACGAACAAGAACACGAAGGAAATACAACTAGCATCCTGCCGATAAACCCACCAATAAACCCGCCTAGAGATGATGAACGAGAACAAATCCTGAGTCTCAACCTCATAGGCTGTAACCAACAACAAATTGACTTATGCCAAACACACTAGCAAACTTATGTAGAATCAAAGCCTATGTAGAAGGTGATTTGGTCAACAGAGCAACTGAAGCATCCGACCCCAGACACACTGGCAAACTTATGCCAAAATGGGAAGGACCCTACGAAATCATCAAAGTACTCAGGCCGGGTTCCTACAAACTAGCCTACCTAAATGGTACCGAAGTTAACAATACTTGGCATGGCGACAAACTACGCAAATACTATCAATAGATGGCTAAACAGTCACTTCCCTTTATCTTTTTTGTAAAAAAGGGAACTATGTTTTCAATGGAATACTTTTACTGAAAAACAGTCTACATTTACAAGTTTCTCAACACTTACGGAAGTCCCAATGGGCCAGCAACCATTCATAAATTACACAGTCCCTCAGCGGACCATTACACAATTACAAATTGCAAATTTTACAAAGTCCTTCAGCGGACCATTACACAATTACAAATCCCCAAACTTTACAAAGTCCCTCAGCGGACCATTACACAATTACAAATCCCCAAATTTTACACAGTCCCTTAGCGGACCATTACACAATTACAAATCCCCAAACTTTACAAAGTCCCTTAGCGGACCATTACACAATTACAAATCCCCAAACTTTACAAAGTCCCTTAGCGGACCATTACACAATTACAAATCCCCAAACTTTACAAAGTCCCTTAGCGGACCATTACACAATTACAAATCCCCAAATTTTACACAGTCCCTTAGCGGACCATTACACAATTACAAATCCCAACTTTTACACAGTCCCTTAGCGGACCATTACACAATTACAAATTGCAAATTTTACACAGTCCCTTAGCGGACCATTACACAATTACAAATCCCAAATTTTACACATTCCCTCAGCGGACCCTTACACAATTACAAATGGTAAATTTACACAGTCCTTCAGCGGATAACTACAGCACTACTTACAAACTTTACAAGGTACATCAGCGGACAACTACAGAATTGTAGTTGGAAATGTCACAAAGTTATCAGCAGACAATTACATGGCTTCCTTTTCAAAATCCCTTGAAGGACACTCTAACAACCACGGAACTAAGTCCCCTAAACGGGCATAAAGACAACTATGGATTCCAATCTACGGTTTTCATCAAGAAACAGCAAAGTCCCCTAGACGGGCACTTACTACAACAAAGAGCCGATAACTTCGTGTCAAAATTACAAGGGATGAATACTACAAGCAATCTGCAACAAAATGTCTACACACTACACAAATACAAAGGCAATATGCTCAAAACAAAAGCAGAAAACAAATGGATGCAAGGAAGAAATAAATATTTTATTCAAAAAAATATTTTCTTACAAGCATGTTATTACAAGGATTGAAGATTCCTACATCTAAAATCCTTCATGCCTGGGGAGCTTCCTTCTTAGCTTCCGCGCCCTTCTTTTCAGAGCTTTCACCCTGAGGAGGGGCGCGAAAACCGAAGTCGATTGCATCCGTCTCCGGTGCACTCTTGGCCTCTTCCGCAGCGCGAGTACGGGCGATTTTCCGAGCATGCTTCCGGAATTCCTCAGCCATGTACAGATCGCCATCCTCCTCATGCTGATTGGCAAGGGCTAGCCACAGATTCTCACTCTCTTTCGAGAGAGAACGCTCCCGTGCCCCAGCAAACGGACTGAAAAATTCGTCCATCTTAGACATATCCATGCGGTTGTGTAACAAGAGGGATTCTTTAACAGATACAGAAGAGGATTACCTGAATCCAGAGCCAAACCCCCTTATTTATAGGGGGTAAAAGAAGGTTAAAGTCATCACCGGTCAAAAAATTACAGTCCCCATGCAGAAAGAAGTAAAGACACAGTCAAATTTTTTGACTCCCATACAGTATTAAATGCTGAAGACAAACTCCCACAGTCAAAACTACAAATTCCAGGTAACCATTTTCCCACACATATTTACTACAAACTTTGACACAGAAATACAAACACAAATTCAGTTATAGCTTGAAGCAAAATTACCAAAATGTCAAACACAAAAGTATCTTAGAATGTGGAATTTCCAAAGTACGAGATCAAATCAAGATGTTTCCAAACCACACAGCGGACATACCCGCTGAGTGACTTCAAAACAAGTCAGAGAAAAGTTCATAGCAAAAATTACAAAAATTATCCTAAGCCCAACGAGACCCACTCAAGGGACCCTCCATACCCCTTAACGGTTCCGCATCTTCATCCTCACTGTTATACGCAGTAGCGATGGCACTAAGGGGCTCGACAGCAACATCAGACACAGCGGGCGTTCCGCTAGCCTCCGTAATATCGGTATCAACAATAGCAACATCCACTTGCTCCCTTTCATCCTCAACAGGCTTCGCAGCGGCATCCGCTTCAATATTACTTTCACTATAAACAGCCGCTATCGTTGACAATGGATTTGCACCTTATATAACCAAAGGGTTCTCAGCGGGCTCAAGGTTCTCAATAGCAACCATCTCACTCTCAGCGGTTGGTGCGCCCACTTCACCAATAGCAACATCAGACTGACAACCAACACTCTTTCTCTCAGTTTTCCCAAGGCGGGCTTTCAGGGCTCTGGCTTTACGTTTGGATTTCTTCACTTTTGCCTTTAGCCTAGCTATCTCAGTTTGTAGCCGGGCAATCTCAGCTGCGCCCTCAGCGGGATCCTGCCGTTGCTGCACTACGGCATCGCCCGCCACCGCTGTAGCAACCTTGGCAGCTTCAGCCTTCACAATCTCAGCAAATTCAGCACTATTTCTGAACTTTAATATGGCATTTGCCTCGGTTGGTCGAGAATTCAGATGGGCTTCAGCATCATCACCACGCTCCTTCTCAGCTTTCAGCATAGCAGTCAAACGCTTTACCTGTTCGGATAAAGCGGCTTTCTCAGTTTGGAGCTCTATTTTATCCTCCGCCAAAAACCTTCGCAAGTCAGCACTATACTCATAGCTTGCTTTAAAGTCATTTCTCTTAATTTCAATCTCATATAAGGCACTGGTAGCGTTATTTTTCAGATATTTCTCAGCGGACAGCTCCTCCTCCAGTCCTTTGATCCTCTGTTTCAAAGCAATGTTGCTACCACGGGCCATCAATCCTGTATACATACATTGGTTCTACAAACAACACAAAAAACATACACTTCAACAACGGACATAACCAGATGAACTATACGAAAATATCAAAAAACTACTTACCCGTGCAGCATATTTTTGGGATAAACGGCACATCCGCTCCCAATTCAACTCATTCATCCTCACAAGATCATCATCAGTCATGGAATCGACGGTGAAGGTGTTGGGCCCTGATTTAAAGAGAAACCCATAACCTGGCCGGGACCCAACTTCTGCATCATTCACCTCATCGTCACTACTTGTATAATACACTATCTCCTCATCACCATCATCACCACCATCCTCAGAACCGTCCTCAGAACCATCCTCAGAATCATCCTCGGTATCTCCTTCACAATAATCCTCAGCATCATCCTCACTATCAACATCATCAGAATCATTCTCAACGGGTTTCTCCCGAACAGTGGTATCATCAACAGCAGCCTCACTCACCTTAGTAGGCTCAATGCGTCTACGCTTAGAAGTACTAGCCTCAATAACGGACTTCCTCTTTGAGCGACGCAGGGGAATTTCTGGATTTTCATCAGCGGTCACTTCCGCTCCCTTCACTGGTACCTCTTCCTCTGCCACGGCGGACACTTTCTCTCCGCTGTCAATATCCGCAACTATTTTGCCTACGGTAGAAACTACCTGGACAGGCTTAATAACAGAACCCCGCTCCTCCCTTCGAATAACAACCTTTACTCTTGGAGAGCGAATGTCAAAATCATCATCACTATCTCCGACTATATGAGACGCAAATGTTCTCCTAGCCGCAGCACCATCACCCTCACTTTCAGAATCAACAACAACACCTTTATCAACAGATGGCTCCTTTTCAGTAGCAACGTCCCTCTCAGCGGATTTCTCTATCTCAGTGACCGCTTCATCCTCCGCGGGATACTCATCACCTTGGGCATCTTGCAAATTTGGCTCCGAAATAGTATCCCTTTCCCTTACGGGCACACCGCCTAACAACTCAGACAAAGAATCATCCTCAGAGTTTCTACCACCACCAGATTCTTCTTCCTCAGATTGAGCGTTACTCCCAGGCACTTCTTCCTCTTCAGCAACGGGTTCTTCATACTCAACCCGCTCAGCGGTTTCCCCACCAGTACCTTGCCCAGAAAGATCAAAGGCATCTATGATGTTTTCCACAACAAACATCCCACGAACCCGCTTTGGCCTTGGTGGTTGGAGAACCATGAAATCAGCATACATCTTAGCCTCCTGCTCGATGGGCAATGTGGGGTGAGGATCCAACTCTGCTTTACGAGGATCCAACACTACAAAAAAAAACACAAGAATTTCAATAAAAGCAAATAGCAAAACCCAAAACATAAAGTGAAAACAGAAGCTTACAGCAATGTCTTCTCAAATCAGCCGGGTCAATCAAATTCGCCTCGGTCCACACCTCACCCAACGCCCTCACTATCCTCACCAAAATGTCTACCTCCACCTGGCTAAGACGGTTACGATCAGTTCTGTAGGCACACTCAACCTTCTTGACAAAATTCTTATGCCACGCGAACTCCCCACCACCAACCACCAAAAATTCCTCTTGCCAACCCGCCATGCCCTTGGGGAATACAAAAGGGCGATATCCATCCAGAGCTTTTCCAATACGCGTTTGGGAATTTACAAATTGGAGCTCATAGAAGGGCTTCGCATGGCTGGCTTTAACATCAAAGAGACAGAAAAAGGCCCTAAATGTAGGCTGTTTATTCACGGCCTCGTTGCTAGCTATAAACCAGTTAATTTCCCTTATCGAATTGGGAGACATTTGAGCCAACGGCCAGCGAAAGTACAATCGAAATAAATCCATCAGAAACTTGTGTGGCGGCAACCGAAAACCCGCCCTGAAATGACTTACGGGTATGCAAACGGAATCATTATCAAAACGATGGTACAACTTCTCACCAGGTAATGCCCGTCTCCAGAAATAACCATCTTCAATTCAGAACATCCTCTCGACATAATCCCCCCAGTCATCAGCCTTAAAAGTGTTGTCCTGTTGCAAATGAGGAAATTCAGCAAATCTAGCATCCATTTCCACCTTCGAATACTCGGTTGCCAACACGTCGCTCGCCCGCCACAAGCTCTCACAACTTTCAAAGTATTGATAGCGGTTCCTCCGCAACACGGCCGGATAACTCAACGTACCTACGTCTGCCCAGCGGCCATACATGTTCACTAGCGGCCGTTTCTCTCCAGTGGCGGGATCTACGAATTCATCACCCATCTGCAGACATTAACACAATTCCTCAATTACTACCGCTAACAGGCAACATGCCATCAACAACGACTGGTACACACATACATTTTAAAGCAATTTTTTATTCTAAATTATCAACAAATCAAACAAAACGGTTCATAGTCCATTCCCTCCACAAACAACAAAACCCTAGAATCAAAAGGCAAAACACACACCATATACAGAATATACACACATATACAAATTACAAACATCTCATGAACACTACGAAATCTAAACAATTATTTCACACGAATCGAGAAACGGATCAAAACTACCAACATCTCAGTACCAAATACACAAAACCGCAAACTCACAGATGAATAACCTTTACAGATTACACAATCGAACCCAAATTACAAATACTAGAACATGCAAAACCAAGATATAAACAAAAAACCCACTCACACAAACCACGAAAATAGCAAATGAAATGACAGATTAAACTATGAAAAGAGGAAACAGAAATCACAAAAGAAAAAATGGCGAAAGCATACCTCGAATCAGGAGGATATATATATGGCTTCAATGGCAGATATACTCGGCAAATGCAGTGAAAGCGTAGCAACAAACTCGGAGAAGACAAAGAAAAAGGAGAGACAAAAGTACAGAAAAAGCAGTAAAAATACAACAAATGATCCACAACTCCCTCTTTTATACGCGTGAGGCGCGTGACATACGGGTGAGAAACTTACAAACAATTCGTGGATAGCTCTGATTGGTCCACGTCATTACTACAGCCACCAGTAACCGCCTCGTTCCAAGCAAAACTGCCCACTAAGTCTTAATTTCCCACTTACTCATGACACATTACATCACAAAGGTACATTCTCTTTCCACCCAAAGGTCACTTCACTCATTAATACGAACTACCACTTATCATTTCTCTTATTATTGACATTTAATATTATTCCATCATTTATTTCGAATTTCTCATTTATTACCAATTATTGCATTTATTATCAAGCAGTTACACATATCATCCAAAAATGTTTCAATTGCACAGCCCGTCGAGCACCATAACCCGTTGTCCAACTTTCACATATTTTCTCAATTTTTTTTCTAACTCCTCAGTGTTGTCCGCCAACACTTGGGGGCATATTTTCACAAATTTTTTCTAACTCCTCAGTGTTGTCCGCCAACACTTGGGGGGCATATTTTCACAAATTTTTTCTAACTCCTCAGTGTTGTCCGCCAACACTTAGGGGGCATATTTTCATAAATTTTTTCTAACTCCTCAGTGTTGTCCGCCAACACTTGGGGGGCATATTTTCACAAAATTTTTTTCTAACTCCTCAGTGTTGTCCGCCAACACTTGGGGGCATATTTTCACAAATTTTTTCTAACTCCTCAGTGTTGTGCGCCAACACTTGGGGGGGCATATTTTCACAAATTTTTTCAAACTCCTCAGTGTTGTCCGCCAACACTTGGGGGGCATATTTTCACAATTTTTTTCTAACTCCCCAGTGTTGTCCGCCAACACTTCGGGGGCATATTTTCACAAATTTTTTCTAACTCCTCAGTGTTGTCCGCCAACACTTGGGGGGCACACATAGTATCATTTTCAAAAAATTTCTCAAAACACTACGACATCTTTAGTTTCTCCTCCTCCTGTCTGCTAACACGCACAGAAGGAGTGGGGGCAATGATAGGTACCCGCTGTAAGCTTACAGCGGGCACCCCCTGTAGCAACCCAGCCCGCCATTGCATCTCCACCTGTAACAAATACTCACTAATTACACATGTGTCATTTCATATTATTGTTACTAAAATACTCCACTTGACAAATAAATATCTTTACATAAATATTTGTGCAAAATATCTTGTTATCTTGCTCACTAAGGCAAGGGACCATAAAGGTATTCAAGGGAACACAATGGCATTCAACTGTAGCTTTAACGGCATAACAAGTGGGCAAGTGACTATTGGTAGAATCAAGGTATGTCAGGAGGGGACACCAATCACTGTTCCAATAGTGGCTCACTGCAGCTTTAACGGCATAACAAGTGGGCAACCAAGTGGGTGAACAGTGATTGGAAGACCCAGCTTATAAATACCCTCATTCTACACATAAGGTAAGATCCACAATTTCAATAACACAAACTTATTACTCACTCTCTCCTTTCACACAGATACATTTTCACCCGTTTCGATTATTATTATTTCGATTACTGATTCTCACACCGGAGGTGCTTGACGACCACCACCCCCGGGCAAGCATTGTTTTGCAGATACCCAAACTCAGGCAAAGTATCCCCGGAACAGTGCTCGGAACAGTGATCAGAAGCCATTAATCGGTCGTGGGAATTATCACACATAATTTCTCTCCCACACTTCATCTCTCCATCTATTGCCTGTCTTGCTCCCTCGTATCTGTTTCCCTGCTGCACCTCAATCTTCTCCAGGTGAATCGTTATTTTATTTATATATTGTTTTTAGATTAAAGTTATTTTGAATAATATTAGGGTTTTCTGGTGATTTCAATTAGATGTTTGTAATTGTATTCATGTATTTCGTTTGTATTTATTTTTGATATCAAGTGATTTGTCATGATCTATTCATACCGACCATGATTTGAAATGGCTTGTGTTGTTGATTGTCCCATACTGCTATACTCTAATTTATGGGTACAATAATTTGTACTTTCAAATTTATCATGTACAGTAATTTGTAGAAATTGATATGTTTAATTTCCTAAATATGATCAAGTTATCCTTTTTTTAAGGTTGTTGATACAGTGAAAGTGGGAGGCCATTGTTAAATAGGACGTAATCTACTTATCTTAGTATGTCATTTAGAAATTTGGTAGTTTACGGTGAGTTGGGCAAAACCAGGATTATATGTTAATTCTTCTTTATGATTTTGGATCCAGAAATGAAGGTGGAGTAGTTGCTTAATTTAAACTACTTATACTGAGCCAATATTCAAAGTCGAATTTTCTTTATAAGCCAATATTTTCATATTTGTCAATTTGTGAGACACTTGCTTAAACTGAACAGTCACTTCTTTTACGTCCGATAGTGTATGTACAGACAACTCATATGTGAATTTTACTCTGTTTGACGTGCTTTCCAGTTTCACACCAACCTTGCAGAATCATGTAGCTCTTGTCAACAACATTATCAGCCTTTACTTAAATTATGCAATTACCTTGCTTAAAATTCGAAGTTACGGATAATTAAGGCACTAATGTTTATTATTATATTCATTTTAACATTTTAAATAGCCTTAGAATAGAAACCATATAGGTTCATTTTCCCTCCAAAATTTGCTGCTAGGAAAAACTCAATCTAAAAAAATCATTTGATGGCTGTGTAATAAGTGTAGCATGGACCCCTGTCAAAACCATGTAGGTTCATCTTCCCTTTAAAGTCCACTTGCAGAAAAAAAAAAAAAAAAAAACTCGACCTCTATAAATTATTCGATGGTCATGTAACATAGACCCTTGTCAAGCATTATCAATATAGGAGATAGATAAGTGCAAAATGATGGTGTTATATGATTGATGACAGCTTAATTTTTTTGCCATAATTCTAAAGGTCAACTATTTCCTCCCATCTGCCTCTTGTTGTTCCTATTATATACTACAGTTAGTTTAATAAAAGATCATCAGGTAGCCATTATCATATATCTATTTATAGTACTTTTTTTTTGTTATGGAACTTTTTATTTGGGTGTGTTGATACAGTTACCCCGCGTTCATGGAACAGTCACGACGGAAGAGACTAGAGAGGCAGGCCTACGGTTCCTGTGTGACAGAGGAGGTGATCGAGGCACGTTGTTTGTCTAAGCAACGTCACAATCGCCAACAAAGAGGAGGTTAATTGATGATCCAGTTGTGTGTTAGTTCTCATTTCCTGCTTTTATGCTTTTGGGCTTTGCAGTGGCAATTATTTTGACGCTCTGGCTAACCTTTTCAGAACACACTTCTTTGCATTCGCAGGAAGTGATTTGGCCGGCCCTTCCCGCTTGGCTGCAGGGTGTGATACTTGGTACTAGGCTAGGTTGGTTGTCTCTGCATTCTTTGTCAACTGCATTTCAATCTTTAGTTTCCAATTAAAATAGGACATTTGGATCTTGAGTTTCACGAGTGCAATGAACTTCTAGAGTTGATTGGGGATCCTCATGTAGCCACTAACCTAGTAAAATGTTCTATAATTGGTAATTTTCCGCTGAATTCTACATGTTGCTAACGTTTTAAAATCTATGATTACAGTTTTGCTGGAAAGAAGTATCGTGCATAATTTATAGATTTCGGACTTCATCAATGTAATTAAAGGATTATAATCCACCAGAACTAAAATTTCTCAGTGGAGAATAAAAAAGTCCATAGAAGGTTTGGCTATAAGACTTCCAAAAAAGATGCAAAATCCATAATATGATGTGTGTCAAAGTTTCAGGAACTTGTATCATATTTGCATGATAATTTTCCATACTAAAATGTTTACCTTTGCCTGTTATTTTTCATTATCCTAACATGTATATATTTGTTTCTCTAGAAGTTAAAGAAGCTCAAGAAAATTAAAAATGGAAACTGGACCAACAAAACCAGAACCTGGGCGTAGTTGGACACCTCAACAGAGAAGCCATATGGCATGTGGCTACTTATCAAGATCCTCATGTCTTCCTTTTTATTTTGTTTTCTATGTGTGTTGCATTCTCTTGGGTGACCAACCTATTGAGATAGGTACAGTCAAAGGTGAGGTCAATTTAGCAGTTGCCCTTATTATATGGGAGGGGTTATTTAATAAATCTTGCATAAACTGTAGCAAATCCATGCCAAGCAAGGAATAACACTCAAGAGAAGTTTTGTAAAAACCCGTTTCCTTTAAGGATCTCTTAATTATAAGAGTTCTAGATAGGTAGACTTGGTCATAGAGGTACAAGAAATCATGTTTTACGTTTACAACCTTTGATACAATTAATGTGAACAAGACTTCTTAAGCCTACTTCTTTATCTGTAGGCGGGACGGTCAGATCTGCAGCTCATCTACAGAGGAGAAAGTTTAAAACATCTAGTCACTTGTGCTTGTGGAAAGTTGATTCTTGCAAAATGGGTATGCAGGAAAGAAAGGGAACACTGGAATCTTTTTTGACTTGCACTGCAGAAATTTATGAATCCAAATCCATTGAAAAAGGAACTGCTGGCTTCCGTTTATATTAAAGAAGGTACTCAGATGTTTAATTTTATTTTGTGTTTGTAAATAGTTTGAAAATTAATGCAATAAAAAACTAGAGCGAAGGCCTTGCATTTTTAGGTGCCATATCCACTTGTTGATCAATTAATTTTAAAATTGCTTGATTACATATTTATTCTGGTACAACAAGTTGATAATTTTTTTAAATGTTGGTTCTACAATGGCAAAGCCACTGGGCAATGGAATCCACTTGCGTTCGTAAAAATTCATTTTAACTTTTAGTTTTTTAAATTATAGACAAGTGTTTTTTGTTCATTTGGGAGGGGTAAATTCTTCTAATTTGTTTGAGTTAAGAAGTTAAGGTCCACAATTAGTTAAGAAGATTTGGTTGACCAAGTCTTGTGCTTCTACTAATCCAAATAGAAGAATTTTTAGGTTTTCTGACCCTATACAAAACATAGCATGCTCTTTCAGGTTACTTGGCATGCTACATCAAGTTATATATATAATGTTGTCTGCTAAATTGTTATCTGTTTACATTTCTAACAATCTATCGTAAGAACAAACAGGTGGTGATAAACCACATTACAATGCTACTCTTGATGGAATCTCACCGCAGGCTTCATTAAAATAGGGATTCGACAGGTGAGGAAATAAATTTAAGATGCAAGCCTAAGGGGCCATTTGTTAAATGTGAACAGTATTTTCTGAATAGTTAAGATTCTGGATGAATGATAAATCTGAATGGTGAATAATTGGGATTGTTTGATAAATAATTCTAAATTTTCTGAATGATGATAGTTACCTATTTTATCCTATTAAAATATTAATTAATTTGTTTTGAATTTATTTTATATGGCTAGATAATTAAACAATATTGTTTTTAATTAAATTTTGTAAAAGTATAATTTTTAGCATAATAAGATAATGTTCAAAAGTATATTTATAATCTGAAAAGATTTGAAGGGAGATTAAAATATATATCACAACATTTTTAGTTAATTAATTAGCATGTGTATAGTCAATAAATAATACAGTACAAAATTACGACATTTTTCATTTAAAATTAATGAAGATTGATAAAAAAAAATGGTCAGCAAAGTTAATAGCAGGTGACTTGACTTAAGTTAATAGCAGGTGACTTGACTTGTAGAGTGTGTAATGAATATTTGAACAATCCAGATAGAAATTAAAGGAATAGTCGTTCAGCAAGCATCCAGCCAGGAAATTTTGCATCGTCCAGATTTTAAAAACAACAATCAAACAATCTGAATAGAAAATATAGAATCATTCAATCCAGATTGTCCCATTCAGCTATAAACAAATGACCCCTAAGTAAATATCATACATTAGCAAATAACAAAGCTTCGAGAGAGAAGCAGTTAAGAAATGGAACACACCAGGGAGCAAATGCATGCCCCAATTTCAATTTGCTTTAGGACTTTATGTCCCGTAACCTAACAAAATTCGTAGTCAACCAATGAAGGCGAGGAAACATGTAGATAACATGATCTCGATTGTAATAACAACCCCAAATCTCTTCCCAAGCAATGGATGGATGATACAGGAGAATTACAAATTTACTATCGCTTAAAAGGTACAGAGATTCATGCCTACTCGAGATGGCACTAAGCAACAAATAATGGAGAAATCTTGCGCTCATAACACAACATATATTGCATTAACAAGCTAATATTCAAATATTCGCGAAGTCATTAAGTACATCTAGGGCTCTAGAGCATGCCCGTACCTCGCACGGGCTATAAAGCTAGTTTTTCCTTTATAAACAGAAAACATAATAATTTTCGCACCGTTGGGCTAGCTTTGAATTAAACATAGTGTTTAAATAGATATAATTCAATTAATAACTGAGCCAGATATTTTATTGTGAAAAGGAGGTAAGCGGGTAATTTATTTGAATCTACAGTAACATATTTGAAGGTCATCAACTCTTACATCATATGAATAGATCAAGGTTTTCAACATCACAAGCTTAAAGTACATTCCATATTTCCATTAGTAAGTAATCAGCAGGCACGCCCATCTGCAAATCATCATAATATCGGCTCCATAGGATGTTTCATCCGTGAACTATTAACTCTTGCCGGAAGAGCAGAAAGTATAAGAAGGTGCGAGTCACTGGATGGCAATTGATACTCCCTAGTGACAGAGTTCAGAAGATGAAATCACTCAGTGGATTACATTTGCGGCTATGGGCATCCTTTTTGTAAATGTATGCACTGCCCTCTACATCTGCATTCAAACAATTGATTCTGTGCCTGCAGCATTAACAAGGTGAAATTTTGTCATTTTGTAATGAAAGCTAAAAATATATGTGGATGGATTAACAGATACAAACTTACCACTCAAAGTGATCCTCACAACATATTGACCCGCGTATTATAGAAAGTCCGGCTGCTTTCCTAAATCAAGATACTTTATTCAGTGTATCACACAAGGCAGGCACAAGAGGCCAACATATACAGAGTTACAGACAGTACTAATGAAGAGCATAATGCAACTGAAAGTTTTAGTTCTATCACATCTTTTGAAGAATTGAAATGATTGAAGAGATTAAGTCAAAGGAATTAAACTTAACATTTAATGCAAAGCAATTACCAGGTTGCCGTATACATATCGTAGAATTTGTCAAAGGCTTTATTAAAGCAGAAATGACAAGCTAAAAGATCTTTGATATCAGTGACCTTACAATTTGATTTACAGCACTTCACCTGTGTCACATACAAAAAGGAAATAATGCAGTAAATAAAAGTTTTATACATGTGTGTGCGCACAGAGACGCACACAGAGATGTTTCAGCAATATTACATTTTAGAATCTCACCAGGTGTTTCAGCTTGTAGGAGTAATATTGTTTATGGGAGGGATGCATCTTGATGTGCTCACTCAAATGACCTGCACTGGAATGTCCATACATTCAGTTTTGAGCTCAATTTCTGAGATAGACTTCCAGATTGACATGCTAATGGCAATGCTATAAAAAGAGTAAGCAGCTTCTAATTTATAAGAAATAAGCGAAGTCTGAAAGACTGTAATCTGAATCGATCAATTTCTCAGCCGTTTCAAACACAAATTCAACTGGAATTCGTAAAATCAACAAGGTTATAATGGGAATAAATTTATGAAAATGGACAAATTGTACAAAGGTGCAAATATAAAGGGGCGAGCTGTACAAAGGACAAACATAAAGGGAGAGGTACGATTATTTACTTTAAGGGTTCATGTGTCCAATGGAATACTTAAAGGACCAAATCGTTAATAACCCAAAATTACATGTAGTCGTTCACTCTTACCTATCGCAGCAGGTAATATTACACTCAAGACATGTAGCCAAATCTGACAAATTACTGCATGAATTGCATCTCACAGCATCCGCATTCCTGCTGAATTGGTGACATCTGCAGTTAAAGGAGCAATTTCGAGTTGTGACATCGCAATCTATTCATCATACACAATGTAATGAATTAAAATTTGAAAGGATAATCCGAAATGCCAAATGGCAACACAAAAACTGGTTTGTCAACTCACAATTGCTCTTCTAAACCTCAAGTTTGGGGAACAAACAAGAAAAAAAAAATGCATAAAGCATAACAATTGCCCTAGAAGAAGTGAAATAAGTTTAGACTTGAAGAACCTTTTGTACAATTCAGACAGATCTCTGGGTATGAAATTGAAACCTGACTTTTTCAACGATATCACCTGGAAGCAAGGAGTATATCAACAACCTTGATGAAACTTATCAAGAATAAAGTGTATATTACTAGTCAGTGACATCTCACTGACCCACTCCAAGACATGATAGAAAGTTGCACTACCTGGGAACATTTTTCACCTGAAGAAGCTGATTGGGAAGTAGATGTGAAAGCCAAACAGTCATCAGCTAGATGTCCAGGCCGCTGACATTTCCAACTTAATAAAAAAAGAATGCATTTATTAGGGCAATCACAATCTTTGCAGATACAGGAAGAATGACAATGAGAGAGCATGCATTATGGTTATACCATCTATAAGTGCATAGGCTTGATTTCTTTACAGACCATCTATGGTTGTTATGATCCCAGGTGTCCCCTCCAAACTCATATGGTTGTATTGGACAATTAGGCCCAGATGAAGATTTTTCTGCGATAAGGTTTTTTGATAGCGCCTGGAAACAAGTTTCACTTTAATTTCAGAGTCCAAAAAAGGAATAATAAAATCGATAATTTTTTTTGGATAACTAAGAAAAGATGAAATATTAATATATTGACAAAACCAACAAGCATCATTAGCAAAATGACACCTTTTCGCGTTTAACGTTCTCTAAAAGCTCAGCTTTGCAATCTATGCTGCAAACATCATCATTGGTCTGCAAAAAAAAACACATTGTGATGACAAAAAGATCCTACTGCAAGAGAACAAATCGAAAAAGGTGAAAAATTCAATTTCATATAATTGATTTAAACGCTATCCTACCTCATTGCAGATATATTCTCCATACTTTCCACATAAAATACAAGCAGGCTCTCCTGGAACAGGAAAACGCTGCTCACTTCTATTTTTCACTCTCTCGGATGCATTAATATTACCTAAAATAAATTAACTATTAATATTAAATAAATATAAATGTTCATTACGCTACTCTACTAAAGAATAAAGAATACAAAACATCAAATCTATTTTCATTCCTAAAACTTAAAAGTCTATCCATTGTATGGTTTGTATCTATATTTGGGTTAGGCTTGCTGTTGTAATGGAAGAGAAAAATGTTAAAGTGCAACATACTGCATACAGCATTCAGGAAATTATCACAAGTCTCTTTAGAAATATAATCCATCAAGTGATAAGAAGTAATTGTGTAGCCATGAAAATCTTTCCAAAATAAAGTTTTATAATTTTAATTATTGCTAAACAGAGAACGTAATTAAGAAAGACAAAAGTTGTAAATAATACAGTAGTTAGGGGCTAGGGCTGATACCCTCGTTGCACAGATACGATTTTTAGAATTAAAATCTAAATATTATAATCATGAAATTTCATTTGTTTCAGTGACAAATAGATGGCCTTTGTGCCAAGAAAAAGGTTTAAAGCAATACCGTGACTTGAAATTCATTGTGTTCAGTTTTTATATTTCTTCATAATTCAGTGTAGCTTCTCCTTACAGGTAATTTCTTAGACTGCATAATATTTTCCTCATGTATACTGTAACTATTATAGTGTCTCGCTTTAGAAAAAGCACAGTGTACTGAACTACTTTTGCAAAACTTATTTACACTTTCAAACTGCTTAGATATGAATTAGCTTGAATGACTACATTCTACTGTATACATGATGAAAAATGACAACAAAAGATACTAATATGGCAAAACGAACCAGAGTCAGGGCTATGCTTTTCTTCGCAAGAATTATTGACCAAACTCGAAGCATCACGTTTCTCAATCTCCTCATGTTCTGAGGAAGTCGTTCCATCACCTGAAATTTCATGAAACAATTGTAAGTGGTGAAAAGCTTTTCTAAATTTATGTACAAAAATGAAAGTCAGCAATCGTGGTATGCCCTCACTCAATATATAAAAAATAATAAAACCTTAATTAATAGGTAAATCAATGGATTTGGAAGGGGGGCGGAGATGCACATAAACTATCAACAGTATGAAGAAAGTTCCAAAGTAGTTTGAGCTTTTAAGGTTTTGATTTGATAGTACTTACAAACCATAGAAGCAAGCAATGTGATTATATCATTCTCATTTAACACAAAAATGTAATGCTTGGGGCGATGAAAACAAGTGGGATTAAGGTCGGTCTAGTGAGGTATTGATGTCAGCAATGTGGAAATGTAAAACTAAAATTATGCTGCGACTGACAGCTTTATGGTAATTTTTCATACATTGACGATACTAATTGGGTAATCTCAAATATATACAATATTTCAGTATACATATTGCAAGTATTCTCATTTCGAGCACTAATGACTATTAACAAGTTGTATAAGAACTTACTATCATACTCAACTAAAGGCACACCCGAATTCGAAGTTTCCTGTAACACAACCAACCATTAACATCATCACATCACTGTAAAATGAATTAATAACTCGAAAATAAAACACAAAAGCTAGCACTACTAGTCAATCAATATCTCAATTACCAACAAACTTGCTGGCAATTCCTCAAGTACTTGACAAGATTTAACTTCCCTCCTGCACATTTCAACCATAAAAAGATTTAAAACACAAAATTTGATGAAAATCAAACATTATAAAAACTTAAAACTGACAAATTAACCTTCTCTTTTCAATGTAATCCTGGTGAGACATGGGCTGATCATCATAATGCTGAAAATGGGTATTTTGTCCCGGCGATGGCCGGTGTTCACGGCGGCGTTTACGACGGCCGGCGACTATATTTTCGCCGGAAAATTGTGATGGTTCTTGGATAGTCGGAGGAGGTAAATTACCGGTAGCAAGATTGTAAGCTTCAAGATTTTGAAGAGCAGAGTTGAGATTAAGATCTTTGTTGTATGTATAAGATGGGTTCTTGTAAAAATTTGATCTTGTCCCCATTTTCTTGAATTTATTAGCTCTGGTTTTGCCTTTTTAGTTTTGTGAGGAAGATAAATTAAGCGAGAGATTTTATAAATGTGGGCCTTAGTACATGACAATAACACTGTCAAGCCCAAACCAGGCGCAGCCCATCATGATAATAACCCGAAAAGCCCAAACACAATAAATTAATATTCCCTCCTTCGATACGCAGCTTGGGAAAGGGGATACTTAAAAAAAAAAAAAAAAAAGCGTGGGGAAGGGGAAAGATCATTTACAAATAATAAATCCCCAAATCCACTTTCTTCCAAAACCCTAAAGTTAGACACACAAAATTTGTATCTATACACATCTCCATACTTCAATTCATCAAATGGGTATTATCAGAAGCGGCTTTCACTTCATGCTTGGCACAGTGTGTGGCGTCTACATCGCCCAAAACTACGACGTTCCAAATATTGATAAGCTTTACAAAACAGGGCTCGTGATTGCTAAGCACTACGAGGAAAACTATCGCAAATCCAAGAAGAAAGAGGATGATGATTCGTAGTATGATAATGGGTCTCGATTTGTTTCGGATTTTATGCGGTATTTTTCATAAAGTTTTGATCTTTATGTGAAATTTTATGTAGGTATATTATGAAAGAGGTTGATTTATGATATGGGTTAGTTTTAGTTGACTATTAATTGTTACAAAATTGAATGATATGATATTTGATTTTTTAAATTTTTTCGCATTGAATTGAATGTTTCTGTTATTGGTAATTCTTTGTGGTGAGTGTTTGTTCAAACTTCAGTGATTTGAAGTTAATATAACTTCAAGTGGAATTATAGTTCAGTTTCGGTACTAAGTGTTGGTTAAATTTTGCGGATATATTGACTTGCAATTTTTAGTCGGTTGGTATAATATGTATTTTGCAATGCGTTTGATTTAAACTATATTGTAACCTTGAAATAATGACATTTTTACCATTTTTTTTAAACTTTTTGACAAAAATACCACTTTTAAATATTTTGGCCAAAAATACGAGTCTATTATCCATTTCAAAAATGGGTAATAGTATTACCCATTTGTCAAATGGGTAATACATTTAAATTACAAAAAAAGGAATCGAACCCGCATCGTTAGCTTTTTTTATTCCTGTCACGCATTCCAGGGATGCTTAACACACCAAAGTTTGGGGTGTGTGGGTGTGTGTTGTTACGCATTCTTGGAATGCGTGACACGAATATTTTTTTTTTTTTCGTTTTTTTTAAAATTCTTACATGATACCCATTCCTCAAATGCGTAATAGCATTACCCATTTTGTAAATGCGTAATAGGTTGGTATTTTTGGCCAAAAAATTTAAAATTGGTATTTATGTAATAAAATTTAAAAAAAAATGGTATTTTTGGCCATTACCCGAGGGGAGTGCTGAAAGACTGCCTTGCCTCTAGGTTATCAAAGAAACTTGTGTTGACTGCTACTTCACTGGTAAAAAAGCTGAATTTGCAATGAATTTGGACTTGCAAATCAGAAAATAAATTAGCCAGTCGTCCTGTGGTATTTATAAAGAATTTCGTTTGCATTAATAGAATGGATTTTAGTCTCCGTTAATCTTTGTGTGCTAGTTGTGAAACTTGCATATCTTCTTCAAGAAGTTAATCATTATGGTTGTCTTTTTTTTTTTTTATGTGTATCTGCCTTTGCTATACATTGTTGATATTTCATGGAGATTTGGTTCGCGTGTTAGCCTGTTGGCTTACAAGGAAATTTCAGTGTATACACTAGTTTGCAGAATCAAATCTTGATACTTCTGATGCAATAAGGATAGTCTTGGTAGGGTTCATATGTATTAAACATACAGGAAACTATCTGTGATCAAACTGTCAGTTAAGTATACAAGTAAATGGCGGAATCAGGTGTCTGAAATCTATCATATTGATCATGTACTTTGGGCTAAAGTAAACTAAGCTATCTTAATTTTGACTTGAAAACCTAAAGCTTGCGGCAACCATTCTGCAAGCCATCTGTATGGAATCAGGAGTCTGAATTCTATTATAGTGATCATGTACTTTGGGCTAAAGTAAACTAAGCTTTCTTAATTTTGACCTGAAAAGCTAAACCTTGCGTCAACCATTTTGCAAGCCATGTGTCTTCCCCGAAACAACCTCTACCCTTACCTGTATTAAGTATTAACCCTCCTACATCATACTTCCGAGTGAATCTACCCTGTTTATTTGGTTTTAGGAGTAAAAGTGTAAACCTTTTTATCTTAGATGTAAATGCTATGTATTGTCCATATTTTGAAACAATCTCAATAAACATGTAATGCTAATTGATGATTCATGTCCCATTCTGGAGAGTACAAATTACAAAGACAATCCTCTATAGACTTATCAACTCTTTATTGTTTTATTATTTCCTTTTCCATTTGTTGTTTGTGTATAATCAGTGTATGCCACGGATATGGAAAAAGGTTGAAGAGGCTCAAAATTGTCTAGTTTAGCCACTTGTTTTGTAAATCCACCTCTTGAAATAAGGTGCAACTTTCATTTTTTATTGTTACGTTACGTTACTAGGCAATGGGACTGTGGGTGTTCATGGTTTGCACGCTTGCGACTGAGAGGTGAATTTGGATTAACCAGTGTATAATTTTGGTTCTTAAATACCGTTGCAGAAGCAGAACTGATTGGATCTAGCTTTATTTCTTGAAATCTTATTCCTCTGGTCTTTTAAATTACATTTCGCCTTTTTAATTTAGGATGAGCATAAAATTGCAAAGAATTTATCAAAATTCTTGCTAGTCCATTTCCAGTTTGGGTGCCCGAACACTTTATTTTTCATAAATTCGTAAACATCATTTTTTTGTTTGTATGAGTGGCATCAAGAACAAGAAGTTATGAGAGGTAAAAGGCATAAAATGATGCTTTATATGGTATGCAGTTATGCACTAAGAATAGTAATGCATTCAAGGTGTTATTTGAGTACAATCAAATCCATTAATTATTTGGATGCAACTCAAATTCGATAAATTTCAATTTGTCTTTATAATTTTCACATTACCATAACAAAGAAGTTTAGATATAATTCAAATCCAAGGTATATAAATTTGTCAAAATTAAATCTTGTCACAAAATTTCATCTCCATTGCTTGTTTATTAAACTTGCGAAACTCAAATTTCCTTAATGGCCTGTTTGGTAACTTGGAATTCATTTGAATTCTTGAAATTGACCAAATTTAATGTTTGACAAGATTAAAAAAATTTGGAATTGTTGAATTTCATACCAATTAGACATTAACTATATTTTAGTAATTTGAAATTACAAATGAAAGGTAGTCATTTAAAATTATTCTCTACCAAAATATATGATCATCTCTCTTTTTTTGGAAATTTTTAGAGAAACAGTTTTTGAAACTTTTTGAGATTTTTTTTCCGAGTAGAAAAAATTTTTTAGAAGAAGTTTTTTTCCAGGAAAATTTTCTCGAGAATTTTTTCTAGAAAAATTTTCTGTATATTTTTTCCTCCGAGAATATTTTCTCGAGAAAATTTTTTCCGGAAATTTTTTTTCAAGAAATTTTTTTCCGGGAAAATTATCATTTTTGAGAGAAATTTTTTCTCACGAAAGTTTTCTCGAGAATTTTTTTTGGAAAAATTTTCTTGAGATTTTTTCCCGAGAAAATTATCTCAAGAAATCTTTTCCCGGGAAAGTTTTATCAAGAAACTTTTTTTGGGAACATTTCTCTGGATTTTTTTCCCTGGAACATTTTCTCGAGAAATTTTTACCGGGAAAATTTTCGTGAGATTTTTTTTCAGGAAAAATTTTCTTGAGAAATTTTTTTCCGGGAAAGTTTTCTCGAGAAATATTTTCTAAAAAAATTTCAAAAAAAAAAATTTTCAAGGAAAAATTTCTATAGAAAATTTTCTGGAGAAATTTATTTCCGAGAAAATTATCTCGAGATTTTTTCCCAAGAAAATTATCACTAATTTGTTTTTTCTCGGGAACATTTTCTCAGATTTTTTTTAGATAACATTTTTTATAGAATTTTTTCCTGGAATATTTTTTCCAAAAAATTTTATTCATGAAAATGTTTTTCAATAATGTTTTTTTGAGAATGTTTATCCCAAAAATATTTTTAATTAAAAATTTTGAAATTATAATATTTCATAAAATTTTAAATTTCTGAATTTTAAATTCTCATACATACCAAATAAAGAATTTGGATTGAAAATCATAAATTTCAAATTTTGAATTTTAAATCATGGATTTGAAATGAAATTTAAGTTCCCAAAGGCCATTCATTTATACTCTTGAGTTGATCTCAAGCTAAATTATAAATTATAATTTTGTAGAGGCATGTGTTGTATTTTGAATTATCCAAATTATAGATACACCTAATAATCTTGAAATTTGTTCCAAATTTTATAGTCAGCCTAGAGACATTTAAATATAAAAAAGTATTATTATTTAATATCAGAACCTGAAACTTATTTGTAAATCAAAATAATAAAGTCCTTTTTGTTTTCTTTGATAAAAAATACTTATTCATACTATACTATTATATAATAAGTAAACAGTGGTATAATTTGGTTGTTTGGTTTAACTTGGTTCAACCATCTGAAAAAATAGTAACCATTAGATATTTAGTAAATAGATGATAGTCGTTAGATCTAATAATAAGGAACATTCTGTATTTAAATCCCTCTTCTAAAGATACAAGGTTCGAATCCCGTCAACAACAAATTTAAATTAAGATTTTATTTTGTTAGTTCTAATCAATACATGTCATTTATTAAATAACTATTATTATTACTAATAATTTTATTAATTAATATTATAAAGTTAAATTATATCCATAATAAATTACTATACTCTATTATATATATATATATATATATATATATATATATATATATATATATATATATATATATTATACTCATTCCGTCCTTTCGGTTTCTTATCATTTCAAAATAGGGTGTCTAGCACGCATTTTAAGGTGAATTTTAAGAATAGTTTTACTAACTTATTTTTGAAATTTTCTTTTTTTGTATAAAAATAGAATAATCCTATTTTTATACAAAAAAGAAAAATTTAAAAATAAATTATAAAACTATCCTTAAAATTCACCTTAAAATGCGTGCCAAAAAGTGACAATAAAATTGTAAAGAAATAGATAGGACGGATGGAGTAATAAGCAAACATGGTATAATTTGGTTGTTTGGTTCAACCATCTAAAATAATAGTGACACTTAGATATTTAGTAAATAGATGCTAGCATTAGATCTAATAATAAAGAATATTCTATTTAAAATACGTACCATATCTTCAAATTAATATTATCCATCGTACCATATCTTCAAATCATTAATATTTGTTTTCTAATTAAAATACGTTACCTTTTTAAAAAAAAACTAATCTTACAATCATTAATATATACCCAAAAATATCACACCATATTTTCAATAATTAATAAAATATATGAAAAATCCCTATACGTTGTTTATAATAAGAAAATATTAGTATAATATGTAAATATGAGTGACAAGGCTGTCGCGTGCCTATTAAATAATAATATCTAACAAATCCTTCTAACTATGTAGTAGGGGTAAGTCAGAGTCGATCCCACAGAGACAAACATATCAATCACCAGTTATTTCTGATTTAATTCGGCTAAGCAAGTAACACAATAAATATTGAGAGATTATTAAACTAATTTTGTACTAAAGAGAATTGTGTTTGTATTAATCAAATATTAAAAACATCCAGAATTAAGTATCCCCGCTAGCATGAATTAATGCAATCGTGAATTTCCTCCCCAATTAATCAGATATATTACTCAAAAGGAAAGATGCGCCCTATAAATACCAATAACCCCTCTCGAGTATTAATGGCTTCTCTTAAATACAATCAAACCTATTCTCATGGTATCATGCAATTTAGAGACATTAATCACAGCATCCTAACTTCCTAACAATTCATTCTACCTATTCTCATGGAGAATTTCATGTTCTTATTGGATAAATCACAACCATCTAAATCCAACTCTCGCTGATAATTAGATATTGGTTCAAACAATACACATAATCACGTCTGATTTGTAATTGTTAATTTAAAACAACTCAATAAGTAAGAGCAATTAAACAATCAAATTGGGGGAATTGGAAAATTCACACATCAATCATTACTAGGGTTCAACTTAACCCCGGATTAATAATCTACTCACTCATAATTGAATTAGCAAAACAAGAATTATAAGATGAACACATAATTATAAGAAAAGAGAAAAACCTTTAATCTTCAAAGAAAATAAAAGTTCTCCAAAAATCTCCCCAAAAGATGTTTACAAATTTTAGTGCGTACAATAATCTTTTTTTTCGATCCCCAAAATAATACCCTGGATGTGTTTTTATATCGTTACAAGTCTAAGTAATTGCCTTAAATAAATAGGCCCAACTAGAGGTAATTAGAATTATATTACAAGTAGAAAAAGGAGATATAAAATTCTGCAAACAGAAAATTCCCGCACAAACAGGTGCTTGCAGGCGCTGTTGCGCTAGGAGTGGCGCTATAGCGCGAGTTCAATTCTGTTCAACCCGTTCCCAGCTTCTTCTCACGCTGTTGCGCATCAATATTGCGCTATTGTGCCTCACAAAATCTGTTGAAACACTATGGACAGAGCAGCAATGCGCTGCTGCGCTACTATCAGCGCTATTGCGCCTCGACGAGACTGTTGAGCTCCCCATTCATCCCAAAATCTCAAACAACGAACCAAGATTTCATCAATTCTTCTCGAAAGTTCACCAAATAATTCTTTTTAGCTAACAACTCCGAAAAATCATTAAAAACCATTAAACTCCTTCCAACTTGGCAATTCTTTATTTCCTGCGACAAACTCATCAAAAACTAATTAAATCCACACGATTATTCACAAAAGCACCGTAAATGTGGGAACAAAATCCTATAAAGTATATATAAAATACACTCTATCAATGAGTATATTAAATTAAAATTTAAAAAATTATTTAATTGACAATTATATAAAAACATAATTGTACTATTAACTAAAATTTAATAAATACCTAAAATATAACAATTATCTCAGCATGATAAAGTAAGGCAATTTACAGAGGAACAAAACTGCAACCTGGTTTCACCTATCATGGAGGAAGAAGTCAGGGCAGCTGTGTTTGCAATGCATCAAGAGAAGGCACCAGGCCTTGATGGTTTAAACCCAGCATTTTTCCAAACTTATTGGAGTATTGTGGGTGGGGACGTTGTTAAGTTTTGTAAGGATTTTTTTGATACAGGAGAGTTATCGATGGGAGTGAACAGTACACTTGTGTGCCTTATCCCTAAAGTTAAGCATCCTAAACAGATGACGGATTTAAGGCCAATCTCTTTGTGCAATGTTTTGATGCGTATTCTGTCGAAAGTTTTGGCAAATAGGTTGAAATTATGTCTTAAGGATATAGTGTCAGGATAAACAAAGTGCGTTCATTGAGGGTAGGCTCTTGACTGATAATGCTTTAATTGCATTCGAGATAAATCTTTATATTAAGAGGAAAACGCAAGGAAAGAATGGCGTGGCTGGGTTAAAAATTGACGTCTCGAAGGCATATGATAGGTTGGAATGGAGCTTTATTGAACAAATGTTGAACAGGTTTGGTTTTCATGCTAAGTGGGTGGATAGAATAATGACATGTATAAGGACTGTGTCGTACAGCTTCTTGCATAATGGTGAAGTTTTTGCGGAGGTGATGCCACAACGAGGGATTAGGCAGGGAGACCCTATATCGCCATATTTATATATTTTATGTGCTGAGGGTTTGAGTGCAAATTTGAGAAGATATGAGGAGACAGGGCTGCTACATGGATGTAGGGTGGCGAGAGGTGCTCCAAGTATAAGTCACCTGCTGTTTGCAGATGACTGTTACTTTTTCTTCAGAGCTTCAGAATCAGAGGCATCGATTATGAAGAATGTATTGGTGAGATATGAGAAGTTATCAGGACATGCAATTAACTATAATAAGTCGAGTATTGTATTTAGTCCTAACACTTCTGAGCAGGATAGAGTATGTGTGTGTGAACGGTTGCAAGTGCAGGAGATTGATACACCTGGTAAGTATTTGGGCATGCCAATGTGTGTGGGGCAGAATAAGACTGAGACTTTTGGTTTTATGTTGGATAGAGTGGAGCAAAAACTGCAAGGGTGGAGTAATAAGGAGTTGTCCAAAGGAGGCAAGCTTACGTTGTTAAAATCGGTTGCACAAAGTATACCCAATTTTTGGATGAATTTGTTTTTAATCCCAGTAAGTTTATGTGAAGGGATGGAGAGAAGAATGAATGCATTCTGGTGGGGGCATGGAAGAAATGGGAAAGGTGTGAAATGGATGGCATGGGATAAACTATGCTGGCCTAAGGCAAATGGTGGTTTAGGGGTTCGAAATTTACGAAAGTTTAATTTGGCCATGTTGGCTAAACAAGGCTGGAGAATTTTGAATGAAAGTAACCCCCTAGTTTCTGCAATTATGAAAGCAAGGTATTTTCCTACTACTGATTTTATGAATGCGCAATTGGGGTCAAACCCGAGTTACGTGTGGCGGAGCATTATGAGTGCACAGGAAGCTGTTAAAACAGGAGCAAGAAGAAGAATTGGGGATGGGATGAGTACGAACGTATGGGGTGTACAGTGGCTACCTGATGTGGAGAATGGATATTTAACATCGTATATGCCTAATCAATTACGAGATAGCAAGGTGTGTAATTTTATGGATATGGAAGGGAAAGCATGGGATATGGAGGTCATTCGTGATATTTGTAATGCAAGGGATGTAGAACTTATAAAGAATATTCCAGTTCCTATGAATAAATGTGCAGACAGGTGGTTTTGGTTTCTGGAGGAAAATGGATGTTTTTCAGTTCGAAGTTGTTATAGACGTCTGCAGGGTGAATGTAGTTTGGTGAATGCAAGTTTCTGGAAGCGATTGTGGTCCTTTACAATGCCTGGGAAGGTGCTAAATTTCCTTTGGAGAGTTTTTAGGGGTGTTTTGCCAACTATGCATGCGTTACAAATGAAACGAGTAAATGTGGATGCAAGATGTCCTTGGTGTCATAGGTATGCAGAAGATGATACTCATGTGTTGTTTGCGTGTGATTTTGCTAGGACAGTGTGGTTCAACTCTAGGATGCAGCAGTTTGTACAAGCCTCTCTGGCTGATACGGCAGGTTCGATTGTCATGAAGGTTTTTGAAGGGTGTACAAGAGAGCAGTGTGTGTTAATAGGAATGATCTGCTGGGCATTATGGAATAGGCGCAACAATTGGGTTTGGGAGAAGGCAAATGGGTCTGCGTTTGGGGTTCAAGCTTCAGCTGTGAATATGTTGCAGGATTGGCGTGAAGCACAGGAAAAGGTTAATCAAAGCAGAATGCAAGAAGTAGCAGGGGGAAGAGTATGGACTAAACCACCAATGGGATGGGTAAAGGTTAACGTAGATGCTGCAACTTTCTTGGATGGAAGTATTGGTGTAGGGAGTGTGATACGAGATATGTAGGGACAGTTTCTTAGTGCCAGATGTAGGAAAATCGAAGGGGCCTGGAAAGCAAGGGAGGCAGAAGCTATAGGTTTGAAAGAGGCCATGTCATGGGTGAAGGAAATGGGTATTACTCATTGCGTTTTTGAAACGGATTCGAGGAATTTGGCTGCTGCGTGTAATGGAAAACCAGGAGAAGCCTATTTTGGTATTATTGTTTCGGATTGTATCCATTTAATGAAGCACATTGATCACGTGCTAGTTGAGTTTGTTTACCGATCTGCGAATAGTGTAGCTCATGCATTAGCTCAAGCTGCATATTCTATGTCAGATATAGGGGAGTGGCATGTCACTCCGCCTGATTTTATTTATCATGTACTGCAATTTGATATTGTTTGATTAATGCAAGTACGTTTTTTCAAAAAAAAAATAAATACCTAAAATATCTTATTTTTCAATCAATTAAAAAGACGTTTACTTTTAATTGAACATATTATCCTTTATACACACTTAAAATATCGTATCTTCCAATCATTAATATTTATTTCCTAATTAAAAGACGTTACCTTTTAATTTAAAACATAATTTTGCAATCATAATCTTCCAATCATTTTCTAATTAAATACACTAGCTTTTAATTTAAAACATAAATTTACAATCATTAATGTATAACCAAAAATATAACATCATATTACCGTTAGATTTTTAATAATTAATAAGAACCGTTAGATTTAATTATAAGGTATATTTAATGATTAAATTACTTTACTAGATATTCAAGGTTCAAATCCCGTCAACGACATATTTAATTTAAAATTTTTTTTTATAAATTTTAAATCATGCAAATCATTTATTAAATTTACTTCAAATTTTATTAAATTAATATTAAAATAATTTTTAAAATTAATTATTATATAAAAACATAAATATAAAATAAAATGACTTTTTTGCACGATAGTGGCCTGAACTATAATCTTTTTGCACAAAAATGGCCAACCTATAATACTGAGCACCCGCATGGCCCAACTCTAATATTTTAAGCACCCGATTGCATTCCGTCAATTATGTGTAACGGCAGTTAGTTTTAGAGGGGTAATATGGGTTCTTCAATTCTGCAAAATTAGGGTTCTTCATGAAATTTAGGGCTTTTTGATTCTTTGATTTTCCGGTGTTAACTCGAATAACTTGTAGAAGGGGGGGGGGTTGAATACAAGTTATATAATCGTGTCTGATTTTTGCTTGATTATATGAACAAGAATAAACGAATGAATCAAACTCTGTTTGTATTAATAAGATCAAATACAAACTCTACCAAAGGTGTACAATACCTTTAGCAGCTTCTGACAATACAAATCTCTCTCTCTGTTTGTTTCGAACTCTCGAATACAAACCTTATACAGAGCTACGCACACTTGCTTAACACACTTGTTCGACTCTTTTTACAATGATATAGAGAGAGTATTTATAATGCTACCTATCAACTAATAACAGAAAGATATAATCTATACATGACAATGTTCTGCCTTCTAGTCGATAGTTTCCATCAATAGAAAACTCTTTCCTTCATAATATCTTCTTGCTTGTTCTTCAAACAACGATCCTGTTTTATAGCACTTGCCAGTTTCTGTAGCATCCATAATGACATCATCAGTAACAAAACTGATATCAGGATCTGCACACTGCATCAGTATCTGATCAACCATCAGTATTGAACCATCATCAGGATTTGCTCTCTGTTCCTGACATGTAGTCTCCGATACACTGTTCATTCCTGACTAAACTATACAGATAACTGTCTTACACATAAATCCTATATACAGTGCTAAATCCTTTATAAGATCAGGATTACAAGAAGTATAATGTGTAAATTCTATTCTTAACATCACAACTTATGAATTATTCCTAACAATCTCCCCCTATTTATGCTTTAAAATCTGAAGCATAAATCTAAGTTGTGGATGTCAAAACATATAACAATACAACCAGAATAGAATTTATGAATGTAGAATTATGAAGTTAAGTACCTCCTTCTCAGATGTAGACATTTATCTAGTACTTAGAAGTAAGAATTTTAACTATTAATGCTGCTCTTCCTTTACCACTTCCTAGCTGAGATTCACCACTGTCACTCCTGGTTCTTCTTTTTACTACCCTTTGTCTGCTCTTTATTTCCCCCAGCTTTATCTCCTCCAGTCTGGTGGTGTTGTTGTTGTCTTTGAACTGTCTTTATCTCCCCCTTTTTGACATCAGCAACATTAATTCCAAGAGATTCAGAAACAGAACAAATGAGATTCATAAGAACTGCTTGATTTTCCATAATTGTGACTTGGTTATCTTCAAGTGATTGAAGTCTTGTGTGAATAGCAATTTGAGAATTCTGAATATCTTTCAAAACATCAGAATGAACTTCAATGTTGGAAGTGCTTCTAGTATCTTCAGTATCAGAATCAGAAAGAACTGTATCTTCAAGTCTTGTAGAAGAAGTTGCTTGAATTGTATGATATTCAAGTAATAAAACCTGATTAGAAGTATCAACATCTTCATCTTTCTGATCTGGAACTGAAACATGATCATCATCTCCTTCACCAGTATTCTGTGTACTAACATCTTCAAATCCTGACTTCTCCTTAGAGTGATCAGAGACTGTAGATGTCTCAATTCGAGCTGATATTGGAAGTACATACAAAGGAACACTAGGATCATTAGGATCTTCATCTGGTACATATGTATCAAGAGATTGCTTTATCCTGGCACCTCTTCTGTTAATGATTCCTGCAAGCCTCTCCTTTTGCTTCTGAGCTTTAACTTCTGGCTTTGCATTGTGATGTGCTAGGTCATTCTTCTGATACATTTTGATGAATGAATAAGTACCAGCATCCATATCCAAATTTTCAGACCAAGATTCAGGAAAAACCTGATCCCAGAAATCAAATGATGGTTTCCTAATTTTCTCTCCCTCACTATGGAGTTGATCATCCATACCCTCATTCTCACTTTGACTTACTAAAGTCAACACTCTTTCTACCTCACCTTTTGCCTGGTCAGGAGCCAGCCGCTCAAATTGTGGATCTAAGTCCGTCTTTTCAAGTGTATCACTCAAATTTAGATAAGTGCTCTCATGACCAACAGAAAAATAGGGTTTAGAAGGAGTTTTTATACCTGAACTCACATGGAGAGAGGGTTCCTCATATGGCATGTGGCTTGAGGTTTTCTCCAAGGAGTGAGCTGCTATAGTCTCTGAACCCTTACAATCATCTTCTTTCCTTTCAGAAACTACAGGCTTCAGTATACCACTTTCAGGTTCTTTACTAGACTCTGATGTCTTCAGTAATACTTCATTAGACACCATAGTTAGTACATCACCGTCTTTAAGTGTTGTTTGCTGAGACTCACCCTCAAGGTGGATAGACTTTGACTGAACAAAATTTGTTTGATCTTCAGAAAAATCAACCAAAGTCATTCCTCCCATATCATAGGGTATCTCACTTGCATTCTCAGTCATCACAGAAGACCTTTCAACATCAGCTATCACAGCTCCTGAGTCATCCTTCCTCTGACTAGATGGTTCTTGTGTTGTAGTGACTGTGATCTGATCTTTCCTACTATTCATCACTGGTGCAATAGTATCTTCTGTTGACTGCTTTCCTCTATCTACTTCCTCCAGTTGTTCACCTTGAGCTAAAGCATCTTCAATAATGACATCCTTGTCAAATAAATATGCATGAAGTGATTGAAGTGCAACATGCTTTGAGAGTCCAAATTTCTTGACTAATTGTCTTCTGACAGATACATAGAAATACATCTTCATTAAGTCAAGTCTTTGATGTAGAAGTCCATATTCATTTGGAAATAAAAGTTTTGGTACTCTTTCAACCAGAAAATCTAGAACAGGCCTTGACAACTTCAATTTGAGAGAAATTAGTCCCATAGCCAGTCTGTATGATAATGTAGTTTCCCATGAAGAATCAATATCCAGATCTCTCTTGTCAAATACTGACATAGATGTAGCTTGATTTGTAGAAACCTGCATGATATTAGTTGGACTAGACTCTGTGTGTGTAGGTGACAATTGAATCTTTCTCCTTGTTCTCCTGATATAGTGAGCAAAAGATTTATCCTGAGAAGACTCAAGAGGTGTAGACACAGAAGTGATCTTGGGATGAGATCCTTTTTCAATAGACACAGTCTTTTGAGAGACAGTATCCAGTAACTGTTTTCCCTTTTTAAGAACTACAGCCTTTTGAGAGACTGCAGCCTGGCTGTGACTAGGTTTTTCATCTCTTTGTGCTAACAAAGAAAGTTGAATTGCAGCCTTCAATTCTGCTCTCTCAGCAAGAGTTAAATCATCATCTTCACTAGAATTACTACTACTACTTGACACAACAAATCTTCTCTTCCTTACAACTGATGTCTTTTGAGAAACACCAGAGGTTGGTTTCTTTGAAACAATAGGCTGTGGATCAAAATTTGGTTCTTGAATTGTTTCAGAGACTATAATGTTTTGGGCTACTTGGGTAGACACAGGTGGGTTCTCCTCCATTTGAGATTCCTGAGCCATTTCACCACAAAAGAAAGAAGAATTGTAGAGAGTAGGAAGATGAGTTTTAAGAATTACCTGAACATGATGTGGATAATGAATTGCAGGTATTTCATCTATATTCTTTTCATTGTCCTTCTTTGTAATATCAGAGAAAATTCTCTTTTGCTGTTCATAAGAAGAAACACAATGTTCCCTACCAAATCTAGTTTCAACATCATGAATGAAATGGTTAACAAACATTTGCATAAATCTATGATAATAAACCATTTTCCTATTTTGATCTCTTGACCCAAGTTTGATACTCATCTGACTTAAGATAATATGACCAATGTTAATTACTCTGTCATAAAGCAAACTATAACCAATATGTGATGTAACATAAGTAATTTGCTGAAAAGAACTACATTTGCCAGTAAAACATTTAGCAATTTGATCAAAGTAAAAAAACCATTCCTTTCTAAGAAAAGACCTATTCAACTGGCTCATGTTATCTAGAGGTCCACTATAACCTAATTCAGACAACATAGTTCTTATATTATCATCAGATGGTACATTCTCATAACTATCAGTAACAGGTAAGGAAAGTACTGAATTAACAACAGATTCAGTAATGTCAAATGAATCTTGTCCTAAATGTAGAACAATCTTACCTGATTGACTCTGAGTAGAATTAATTACCTCAGCATTCTCCCAAGCTTGTGAAACAGCTACTTGATTAATTTGTGGAGATGCTGTCAATGCATAACTTAATGGTCCATACACCAGAAAGTCCATGATTGGATGAAAATCATATGACACTCCTTCCTTGTTGGTGATAGCTGCAACATGATTGTTTGTCATAAAATCAAAGTCACCAAATTTGAAGGCTACTGATTTAGGTAATCTTCTCTGAGCTGCCATTTTTGATCTGAAAAGAACTTGAAAAATTCTTGAAATGGATTAGTGATTTTGAAAACTCAAGAGTGTTTTTGCTTTAGAGAATGTGAAATTAGAGAAAGCAATTACACGATTAGAGTTTCAAAACAAATATATTTCACAAATCTTTCAGACCACTATCCCACGTTGACACGTAGATTGACAGGTGTCAGTCCCTGAAAAATGCGGTTACCCACGATTTTTGGAAAATAAAATCCAAAATTGATTTTCATGAAATAAATCAGGGTATAAATAATCAATACTGATCAGCTTCCTTTTCCTGTTGACCTCTCATAAAAATAATCACAAAACATAATGCGATAATAATTCTCAAATCCTGATGGTCACACATGAAATCCTGATCAATATCATTAGAGACTTAATATGGAGTTTCCACGTGACATTTTTCTTTTATCTGAAAAAGAAATAAACAATTAATCTGAACAAAAAAAATCAATTGGTTAGATATATTCAATATTTCTTGAAAACAAGAAACACAGTCACATGCAATAATTAGCATTTGACTTCATTAAAACTTCCAAGTGACTGTTCAGCTTCTCACGTCTTTCTTTAAAAGAACCAGACGCCTTATGCCATTCTCCATAATCCTTTCAATTTTTTTTCTTCTCAACAATGCTTCTCAAACCAAAATTCCCTTCAAACCCATTTTTCAGATTTTTCTCGATCGATGAACATCCTGTTCTTGACCATCTCTTTGAACAGACAACTCTTCTCATCGAACTAATCATGAATGGATTGGTTTTCGAAAATATCTAGAGGTTTCTCCTAGAACATCCATCTGTTGGATACAATCTTTACCTAACCTCCTCAAAACTTGAGGATGAAGAATTTGGCCGAGAGTCTGAGGTTGATCTTGATGGGGATGCTATACATTTAAGTTAGCTGCTCTCATTCAAGTCGCCCAGACAAGGAATCCAAGAGCAAATGAGGCTGTTCATCCCTTGATGAATTTCTTGAGATGCTCCTTGTCCTGTACCTCAGAGTTCATATCAATAGACAAGTATAGAATTATCAGTAGAAATTTAGACAAAAAGAAGTTGTATTTCATTTCCATGTAATGATTTTTATTAATGAAAATACAGTTTCTTGTTATCTGCTTGTCTTTAGATTATTGAATGATGTATAAATTATCAGTATGCAAATATTAAAACTTGCTAGCATAGACTTAACACATCACAAAATCAGATTACTACACAAAGTAAACGTCAGGATCTGAAACAATTTTCATAATCCTGATACTGACACAATACTGATGACGTCAGCATCCTGATGACAAATCTAATCCTGATGATTATTAACAAGTCTATCATACTGAAATTTATCAAGGCAATGTGTTATAGCTCAAGGATTTAACTATCAATTATAGATCCTGACAAGAATATCAAGTCTATAAGCTAAGAACAACATACCTTGCTACTTTTGCAGATGTTAAAGATCTAAAAATTTAACATTCCTAACTCACTTACTAATCTACTGAATGTAGTCTCATCAAGTGGTTTAGTTAGAATATCTGCAAGCTGTTTGTCAATAGGAACAAAATGAAGTTCCACAGTACCATTCTCAATATGTTCTCTAATAAAATGATACCCGACATCAATGTGCTTAGTCCTTGAATGTTGAACTGGATTTTCTGCAATTTTAATAGCACTAGTATTATCACAAAACATAGGAATATTACTAAGTGTCATACCATAATCCATCAACTGATTTCTTATCCAAAGGAGCTGTGCACAACAACTGCCTGCTGCTATGTACTCAGCTTCTGCAGTTGAGGTTGAAACAGATTGTTGCTTCTTGATTGCCCAAGAAATCAATCTATTTCCCAAGAATTGACATGTACCTGTAGTGCTTTTCCTGTCTATCTTACACCCTGCATAATCAGAGTCTGAATAGCCAATTAGAAAGAAATCAGATTCTCTAGGATACCACAAACCAAGATTTGGAGTTCCTTTGAGATATCTAAAAATTCTCTTCACAGCAATTAAATGAGATTCCTTAGGATCACTTTGGAATCTAGCACATAAACAGGTAGAAAACATTATATCTGGCCTACTTGCAGTTAGATATAACAATGAGCCTATCATGCCTCTATAACTAGTATTATCCACACTCTTTCCTTTAGGATCAGAGTCTAGTTTAGTGGTTGTTGCCATGGGTGTTTTTGCAACTGCACAGTCTTGAAAGTCAAACCTTTTTAAAAGATCTTTGATATACTTTGACTGATTAATGAAAATACCAGTCTCAGTCTGTCTGACCTGCAAGCCTAAGAAATAATTTAATTCACCCATCATGCTCATCTGATACTTAGACTGCATAAGCTTGCTAAACTTAGCACACAACTTTTCATTAGCAGAACCAAAAATAATATCATCAACATAAACTTGAACTAAAAGCAATTCACCTTTTATCTTTCTAAAAAATAGAGTTTTGTCAATTGTACCTCTTGTGAAACCATTTTCAAGAAGAAATTTAGACAAAGTCTCATACCATGCTCTTGGTGCCTGCTTTAGTCCATAGAGTGCCTTGTCAAGTTTGTAGACATGATTTGGAAACTTTGGATCAACAAATCCAGGTGGCTGTTCCACATACACTTCCTCATCAAGTTTGCCATTTAGAAAAGCACTCTTTACATCCATCTGGTATACCTTGAATTTTGAATGAGCTGCAAATGCAAGAAACATTCTGATTGCTTCCAATCTTGCTACAGGTGCAAAGGTCTCATCATAATCAATGCCTTCTTCCTGAGAATAACCCTTGGCCACCAGTCTTGCTTTGTTTCTTACAATCATACCAGATTCATCTAGCTTGTTTCTGAAAACCCATCTTGCACCAACAATAGATCTATCTTTAGGTCTTGGTACTAGTTTCCAGACTTTGTTTCTCTCAAACTCATTTAACTCCTCCTGCATTGCAATTACCCAATCAGGATCCTGTAAGGCTTCTTCAACCTTCTTAGGTTCATTCTTTGAGAGAAAGCAACTATACAAGCATTCATTTTGAATTGATCTTCTAGTTCGAACACCACTATTTGGATCACCAATTATCAAATCTTCAGTATGATCCTTTGTCCATTTTCTAACAGGTGGTAGATTAACTCTGCTAGTCTCTCCCCCTAAGTTAGTGGTATCTCTTGTAAAAGAATTCTCTCTACCTTCAAAAACTCTCCTTTGATCAATAGAATCAGTAGATTCCATATTGCTGCTAGTTACTGATCTTTCCTCAGTAGACTCTGAAAGGTCAGTTCCTGATGGAGTAGACTCTGAAATGTCAATTCCTGATGGAATAGACTCTGAAAGACTAGTCTGCTCCTGATGATCACTGTGTTCTCTTTGATTTATTTGCTCCCCCTCAACAGTAGCATTCCTTTGAGAAGCAATAGAAATTCCTTCTGGAGAACCTTCATCATCACTGGAGAGTATCTCAGAAATCTTCAGATTTTCAAATTCCAATTTGTCATGGCTTTCATTAGTTTGCAAAATTCCAAATTTCTTATCATCAAATGCAACATGAATTGATTCCATAACAATGTGAGTTCTGAGATTATAAACTTTGAAGGCCTTAGATGCTGAATATCCTAGAAAAATTGCTTCATCCGATTTGGCTTCAAATTTTCCAAGATGTTCTGGATGAATTTTTAGGACATAGCATTTGCATCCAAAGATGTGAAAGTATTTCACACTTGGTTTCTTTCCTTTAATCATCTCATAGGGAGTTTTTCCATGACTATTTACCAAGGTACAATTTTGAGTGAAACATGCAGTGTTAATAGCTTCTGCCCAAAAGTAGGTTGGAAGTTTTGCATCTGCAAGCATGGTTCTTGCTGCCTCTATGAGAGTCCTGTTCTTTCTTTCCACTACACCATTCTGCTGAGGTGTACCAGGTGCAGAAAACTGTTGAGTAATTCCATTTTCTGCACAAAACCCCTCCATTGTAGAATTCTTGAATTCTGTACCATTGTCACTTCTAAGTACCTTGACTTTGTACTCAGAGTTATTATGAATATTCTTGATAAGTTCAATGATTTGCTGAGGAGCTTCATCCTTCTTGTGTAGAAAGAACACCCATGTGAACCTTGTGAAATCATCCACCATAACTAGAGCATATCTTTTCTTGCTGATAGACATAATGTTTACTGGACCAAACAGATCAAGATGTAGCATGTGAAATGGTTCAGTAATCGAATTTTCAGTCTTGCTCTTGAAAGTGGTTCTTCTTTGCTTTCCAAGCTGACATGCATCACAAAGTCCATCTTGTACAAAATTTGCCTGTGGTAGGCCTCTCACCAAATTGTGCTTAACAAGTTGATTAAGCTTCTTGAAATTAAGATGTGAGAGCTTCTTGTGCCAATTCCAGCTTTCATCACTTGTTGCTTTGCAGTAGAGACATCTAACAATTTTTTTAGATGTATCACCTAAGCTGGCTTCATATATGTTACCATGTCTTTGACTAGTTAGAACAATGTCTCCATTCTGCATATTCAAGATTTTGCATCCTTCTCTGTCAAAGATTGATTTGTAACCTTTATCACCCAGTTGACTTATGCTTAAAAGAGTATGTTTCAAGCCTTCAACCAGTGCTACATTTTCTATGATGACATTCCCAAAAACAATTGAGTCATATCCCAGAGTTTCTCCTTTGTTGCCATCTCCAAAAGATATTACTGGGCCAGCTTTCCTCTCAAACTTTGTAAGCAGGGACTTCTTTCCAGTCATATGTCCAGAGCATCCACTGTCCAAGATAATTGAATGCTTCTTTCCTGTGCCCTGCAAACAAAAAGTAACTAGTTAGAATTTTTTAGGACCCAACTTTGATTGGATCCTTTCTTACTAGATTTAGAGACAACAGGCTTTAAAGATTTTACTTTTATTTTACCTGTTGCAGAGTCAACTTTAGACTCTGATTTCACAAACTGTTTGTGACTAGGAGTTTCAGATTTCAAAGAATAATAGTCATAATACAGTTCATGATATTCTCTACACATGTAAATGGAATGAAGTAAACTACCACAATGATAACAAGCTTTTTGTGGTTGGTATTGAATTTTCTGAGTCTTGGGGAATCTGGACTCAGTTTTCCAAGAAGGTTTTTTATTGCAGTCTAGGGCCAAATGATTATGATTTCCACACTTATAGCATTTTTTCCTAGGTGCATCAGGTACATTCTTGTAATTATTCTCTTTGTTAATACCTTCTTTTCCATTCCTATTTCTTTTGATCTTGCTAGACTCTGAAAGACCATCTAATCTCTGTTTCAACTGAGACTTAGACAGAAACCCTATGTTTACATTCTTAGGTTTCTCTAACACTTTCTCATCTGAATTATTATTGTTAATCCTTTTGTGTACACCAAGGGTACCTTCTGAATCAACAAATTTAACATGATTAGGTTCAGAAACACTTTTCTTACCTTCAGATTTGGATGTGTTAGCTTCTACCTTACTATCATCATTGACAATAGCTACTTTTTCTTCTTGTCTAGCCTTATCAAAACCTAGACCATTAACCTTACCACGAATTCCACTTTCAAAGATTTCTATAGTCTTCTTACTGGAATTGTTAATGGTCTTAATCACATCTCTCTCTTCTTCTAGTTCTTTTCTGACATAGTCATAAGCCTCAAGAATAACACTATAATCATGCTTAGCTTTATCAGAACTTAACTTGTATTCTTCCATTTGAATTAATTCAGACTCAATAAAATTATTTCTATCAACTAATTTATCATTCTTAACCTTAAGTTCATCTCTTTCACAAGTAAGAATTCTAAAATTAGTCATAAGATTCTTAAACTCAGCATGGATAGATCTAATTTCATCAGAATTTAAGCTATCAAATGAATCAAGAGAGTGAAGTGATACCTTAACAGAGGATGGAGAAGTTTTCTTTGGAGATCCAGGTTTGTCTGAACTATTGGCCATCAATGCAATGTTGTCATAATTCAATTCATCTTCAGAGTCACTGGAATCAGCCCAATCCTTCTGTGTGACCATAAGTGCATTACCCTTTCCTGAATTCCTAGGCTTCTTACACTCACTAGAAAAGTGTCCAAGCTCGCTGCAGTTAAAGCACTTGATCTTGGCCTTATCAAGCTTGACAATTGTACTTTTGCTTTTGTCACTCTTCTTCTCCTCCTTCTTTTGAAAAGGTCCTTTGCTAAATCTTCTCCTGTTGAATCTTCCTTTCTTGAAAGCTTTAGCAAACATAGCAAAGAGTTCCTGCATCTCAGATTCAGAATCATTGTTGTCAGAGTCTATATCAGTAGTCTCTGACTCAGAACTTTCTTTGCTTTTCTTCTTCCTTGAATTCTTTACAGCAATCTCTTCATGCTGTTCTTCAGGAAGCTTCTTAACTTCAGATTGAGCAGTAAGTGCAATAGTCTTCATCTTTCCTTCACTCCTGCTCTTCTTCTGCTGCTTGTCAAGTTCATAAGCTCTCAATTTTCCATATACTGCCTCTAATGAAATCTCATCTAAATCATTAGCTTCCTCATTCGCAAATATCTTCTCATTGTAGAAATCAGGCAAAGCTTTCATGAACTTTGTATTCATATCCTCCAAGTCATAATATTTACCATGCATGGCCATCTCATTGATGAGTTTTGTAAACCTATCAAAGGTATCAGTAAGTAACTCACCAGACTTGGATTCAAAGTACTCATACTGTTGTATAAGTAATGTTCTCATATTCTTCCTGACAGGCTTAGTTCCTTCACAGTGAACCTTAAGATTGTCCCATATATCCTTAGCAGTTTTACAAGAGAGAACATAGTTAGTGAGAACAGAATCAAGACTATTGAATAATATGTTTCTCACTTTAGCATCTTTAAGAACATTCTCCTTGTCCTTATCTGACCATTCAGATTTTGGCTTCTCTGCTGTATGTTCTGGAACAACCACACCATCAACAGTTGCTTGTCCAACGACCTTTGTTGGAACAAAAGGTCCATCTCTGATTCTGTCAAGATAATCAGGATCTGTTGCTTCCAGATGATGCAACATCTTTACTTCCCATAGAGTATATTCGTTTCTCTTGAGCATAGGAATTTTAGTATTCCCATCCTTGTAACCAGACATGATTGCAGATCTTTATGATTATTCGAAATCAACCTGCTCTGATACCAATTGTTAACTCGAATAACTTGTAGAAGGGGGGGTTGAATACAAGTTATATAATCGTGTCTGATTTTTGCTTGATTATATGAACAAGAATAAACGAATGAATCAAACTCTGTTTGTATTAATAAGATCAAATACAAACTCTACCAAAGGTGTACAATACCTTTAGCAGCTTCTGACAATACAAATCTCTCTCTCTGTTTGTTTCGAACTCTCGAATACAAACCTTATACAGAGCTACGCACACTTGCTTAACACACTTGTTCGACTCTTTTTACAATGATATAGAGAGAGTATTTATAATGCTACCTATCAACTAATAACAGAAAGATATAATCTATACATGACAATGTTCTGCCTTCTAGTCGATAGTTTCCATCAATAGAAAACTCTTTCCTTCATAATATCTTCTTGCTTGTTCTTCAAACAACGATCCTGTTTTATAGCACTTGCCAGTTTCTGTAGCATCCATAATGACATCATCAGTAACAAAACTGATATCAGGATCTGCACACTACATCAGTATCTGATCAACCATCAGTATTGAACCATCATCAGGATTTGCTCTCTGTTCCTGACATGTAGTCTCCGATACACTGTTCATTCCTGACTAAACTATACAGATAACTATCTTACACATAAATCCTATATACAGTGCTAAATCCTTTATAAGATCAGGATTACAAGAAGTATAATGTGTAAATTCTATTCTTAACATCACAACTTATGAATTATTCCTAACATCCGGTTGAAATGATTGTTTATATAGCTTCATATTGATGCTAGGAGTTCAATTCCATGTTCAATTTCATCGTTCTATTGCTAGTTTTGTCAATTCGAATTCTAGGGTTCTTGAGTCAAATTAGGGCTTTTTGATTGAGTATATTTTCCGATTGATTTTATTGTTTGTAAAGCTTCTAGAGATCCTAAGGATCATATCTATGTGTTTAATTTGATTGTTCTAATGCCGGATTGTAATACTCAAAGTTGTTAGTTTTAACCGAATTTTTGAAACAATATTTCGTCTTATTCGTTAATTGTTTGTAATATTGGTTGCCAAGAGTAGTTTGTACGTGTTCTAAGCTTCGTTTTGATATAAAGAACATTGAGTTTGGTTTCCGTTTTGTATAAAAACGAATTTCGCCGAAATTTGGGTTTGAGTTCGCCGAAATTATTCGTTTTTTGGTTAAATACTGTTTGTTTGGTTCGTTTTTGCCATGTTTTAGAGTGCCCAGAAGTTGAGGGTTGGTTTGGTATTAGTTTGGTGTCAAAAAGAAGGCTCAACGGAGCGCTTTTGGTGTTGGCCGGAAAATGGAGTCGCCGTTTTCCGGCCATTGTTGCCAGTAATTAACAATTGTAGAAGGGGGGTTGAATACAATTGTATAAGATTTTCGACTTAAACAGAAATAACATAAGTATGAATCAATAACAACTTGCTTTATTAATTCTGATATAAAACTGTTACAAACTGTTAACTCGAATAACTTGTAGAAGGGGGGGGTTGAATACAAGTTATATAATCGTGTCTGATTTTTGCTTGATTATATGAACAAGAATAAACGAATGAATAAAACTCTGTTTGTATTAATAAGATCAAATACAAACTCTACCAAAGGTGTACAATACCTTTAGCAGCTGCTGACAATACAAATCTCTCTCTCTGTTTGTTTCGAATTCTCGAATACAAACCTTATACAGAGCTACGCACATTCGCACTTTTTACAATGACATAGAGAGAGTATTTATATGCTACCTATCAACTAATAACAGAAGAATATAATCTATACATGACAATGTTCTGTCTTCTAGTCGATAGTTTCCTTCAATAGAAAACTCTTTCCTTCATAATATCTTCTTGCTTGTTCTTCAAACAACGATCCTGTTTTATAGCACTTGCCAGTTTCTGTAGCATCCATAATGACATCATCAGTAATACGACTGATATCAGGATTTCATCTTGCATCAGTATCTGATCATCATCAGTATTAGACCTGTCATCAGGATTTGTTCTTTGTTCCTGACATGTAGTCTCCGATACACTATTCATTCCTGACTAAACTGTACAGATAACTGTTTTAAACATAAATCCTATATATAGTGCTAAATCCTTTATAAGATCAGGATTACAAGAAGTATAATGTGTAAATTCTATTCTTAACACCACAACTTATGAATTATTCCTAACAATCTCCCCCTATTTATGCTTTAAAATCTGAAGCATAAATCTAAGTTGTGGATGTCAAAACATATAACAATACAACCAGAATAGAATTTATGAATGTAGAATTATGAAGTTAAGTACCTCCTTCTAGATGTAGACGTTTATCTAGTACTTAGAAGAAAGAATTTTAACTATTAATGCTGCTCTTCCTTAACCACTTCCTAGCTGAGATTCACCACTGTCACTCCTAGTTCTTCTTTTTACTTCCATTTGTCTGCTCTTTATCTCCCCCGGCTTTATCTCCAGTCTGGTGTTGTTGTTGTTGTCTTTGAATTGTCTTTATCTCCCCCTTTTTGACATCAGCAACATTAATTCCAAGAGATTCAGAAACAGAACAAATGATATTCATCAGAACTGCTTGATTTTCCATAAGTGTGACTTGGTTATCTTCAAGGGATTGAAGTCTTGTTTGCATAGCAATTTGAGAATTCTGAATATCTTTCAAAATATCAGAATGAACTTCAATGTTGGAAGTGCTTCTAGTATCTTCAGAATCAGAATCAGAAAGAACTGTATCTTCAAGTCTTGTAGAAGAAGTTGTTGGAGTTGTATGATATTCAAGTAATAAAACCTGATTAGAAGTATCAACATCTTCATCTTTCTGATCTGGAGCTGAAACATGATCATCATCTCCTTCACCAGTATTCTGTGTACTAACATCTTCAAATCCTGACTCCTCCTTAGAGTGATCAAAGATTGTAGATGTCTCAATTCTAGCTGATATTGGAAGTACATACAAAGGAACACTAGGATCATTAGGAACTTCATCTGGTACATATGTATCAAGAGATTGCTTTATCCTGGCACCTCTTCTGTTAATGATTCCTGCAAGCCTCTCCTTTTGCTTCTGAGCTTTAACTTCTGGCTTTGCATTGTGATGTGCTAGGTCATTCTTCTTATACATTTTGATAAATGAATAAGTATCAACATCCATACCAAGATTGTCAGACCAAGATTCAAGAAAAACCTGATCCCAGAAATCAAACGATGGTTTCCTAATTTTCTCTCCCTTACTATGGAGTTGATCATCCATACCCTCATTCTCACTTTGACTTACTAAAGTCAACACTCTTTCTACCTCACCTTTTGCCTGGTCAGGAGCCAGCCTCTCAGTTTGTGGATCTAAGTCCATCTTTTCAAGTGTATCACTCAAATTTGGATAAGTGCTCTCATGACCTACAGAAAAATAGGGTTTAGAAGGAGTTTTTATACCTGAACTCACATGGAGAGAGGGTTCCTCATATGGCAAGGGGCTTGAGGTTTTCTCCAAGGAGTGAGCTGCTATAGTCTCTGAACCCATACAATCATCTTCTTTCCTTTCAGAGACTACAGGCTCCAGTATACCACTTTCAGGTTCTTTACTAGACTCTGATGTCTTCAGTAATACTTCATTAGACACCATAGTTAGTACATCACCGTCTTTAAGTGTTGTTTGCTGAGACTCACCCTCAAGGTGGATAGACTCTGACCGAACAAAATTTGTTTGATCTTCAAGAAAACCAGTCAAAGTTATTCCTCCCATATCATAGGGTATCTCACTTGCATTCTCAGTCATCACAGAAGTCCTTTCAGCATCAGCAATCACAGCTCCTGAGTCATCCAACCTCTGACTAGATGGTTCTTGTGTTGCAGTGACTGTGATCTGATCTTTTCTACTACTTACCACTGGTGCAATAGTACCTTCTGTTGACTGCTTCCCTCTATCTACTTCCTCCAGTTGTTCACCTTGAGCTGAGGCATCTTCAATAATGACATCTTTGTCAAATAAATATGCATGAAGTGATTGAAGTGCAACATGCTTCGAGAGTCCAAGTTTCTTGACTAATTGTCTTCTGACAGATACATAGAAATACATCTTCATTAAGTCAAGTCTTTGATGTAGAAGTCCATATTCTTCAGGAAATGAAAGTCTAGGAACACTTTCACTTAGAAAATTTAGAACTGGCCTGGAAAGTTTCACTTTTAGAGAGATAAGTCCCATAGCCATTCTGTATGACAATGTAGTTTCCCATGAAGAATCAATATCCAAATCTCTCTTGTCAAATACTGACATAGATGTAGCTTGATGTGTAGAAACCTGCATAATGTTAGTTGGACTAGACTCTGTGTGTGTAGGTGACAATTGAATCTTTCTCCTTGTTCTCCTGGTATAGTGAGCAAAAGATTTATCCTGAGAAGACTCAAGAGGTGTAGACACAGAAGTGATCTTGGGATGAGATCTTTGTTCAATAGACACAGTCTTTTGAGAGACAGTATCCAGTAACTGTTTTCCCTTTTTAAGAACTACAGCCTTTTCGGAGACTGCAGCCTGGCTGTGACTAGGTTTTTCATCTCTTTGTGCTACCAGAGAAAGTTGAATTGCAGCCTTCAATTCTGCTCTCTCAGCAAGAGTTAAATCATCATCATCTTCACTAGAATTACTACTACTTGACACAACAAATCTTCTCTTCCTTACAACTTATGTCTTTTGAGAAACACCAGAGGTTGGTTTCTTTGAAACAATAGGCTGTGGATCAAAATTTGGTTCTTGAATTGTTTCAGAGACTATAATGTTTTGGGCTACTTGGGTAGACACAGGTGGGTTCTCCTCCAAATGAGATTCCTGAGCCATTTCACCACAAAAGAAAGAAGAATTGTAGAGAGTAGGAAGATGAGTTTTAAGAATTACCTAAAAATAATGTGGATAATGAATTGCAGGTATTTCATCTAGATTCTTTTCATTGTCCTTCTTTATAATGTCAGAGAAAATTCTCTTTTGCTGTACATAAGAAGAAATACAATGTTCCCTACAAAATCTAGCTTCAACATCAGGAATAAAATGGTTAATAAACATTTGCATAAATCTATGATAATAAACCATTTTCCTGTTTTGATCTCTTAACCCAAGTTTGATACACATCTGACTTAAGATAATGTGACCAATGTTAACTACTCTGTCATAAAGCAAACTATAAGCAATATGTGATGTAACATAAGTAATTTGCTGAAAAGAACTACATTTACCAGTAAAACATTTAGCAATTTGATCAAAGAAGAAAGACCATTCCTTTCTAAGAAAAGACCTATTCAACTGGCTCATGTTGTCTAGAGGTCCACTATAACCTAATTCAGACAACATAGTTCTCACATTATCATCAGATGGTACATTCTCATAAATCAAACTAACAGGTAAGTGAAGTACTGAATTAACAACAGATTCAGTAATATCAAATGAGTCTTGTCCTAAGTGTAGAACAATCTTACCTGATTGACTCTGAGTAGAATCAATTACCTCAGCATTCTCCCAAGCTTGTGAAACAGCTGCTTGATTAATTTGTGGAGATGCTGTCAATGCATAACTTAATGGTCCATTCGCCAGAAAGTCCATGATTGGATGAAAATCAGTTAATACTCCTTCCTTGTTGGTGATAGCTGCTACATGATTGTTCATCATAAAATCAAAGTCACCAAACTTGAAAGCTACTGACTTAGGTAATCTTCTCCGAGTCGCCATTTTTGATCTGAAAAAGAACTTGAAAAATTCTTGAAATGGATTAGTGATTTTGAAAACTCAAGAGTGTTTTTGCTTTAGAGAATGTAAAATTAGAGAAAGCAATTACACGATTAGAGTTTCAAAACAAATATATTTCACAAATCTTTCAGACCACTATCCCACGTTGACACGTAGATTGACAGGTGTCAGTCCCTGAAAAATGCGATTACCCATGATTTTTGGAAAATAAAATCCAAAATTGATTTTCATGAAATAAATCAGGGTATTATCAAGATAAAACTCAATACTGATCAGCTTCCTTTTCCTGTTGTGATATCCCATCAAAATAATCATACAATGCAATATGATTTAAAAAATATGATAATTCTCAAATCCTGATGGTCACATATGAAATCCTGATCAATATCATCCTGATTCCAGAGACTTAATATGGAGTTTCCACGTGGCATTTTTCTTTTATCTGAAAAAGAAATAAACAATTAATCTGAACAAAAATCAATTGGTTAGATATATTCAACATTTCTTGAAAACAAGAAATACAGTCATATGCAATAATTAGCATCTGACTTCATTAAAACTTCCAAGTGACTGTTCAGCTTCTCACGTCTTTCTTTAAAAGAAACAGACGCCTTATGCCATTCTCCATAAACCTTTCAATTTCTTTTCTTCTCAACAATGCTCCTCAAACCAAAATTCCATTCAAATCCATTCTTTAGATCTTTCACGGTCGATGAACATCCTGTTCTTGATCATCTCTTTGAAAAGATGACTCTTCTCATCGAACTAATCATGGATGAATTGGTTTTCGATAATATCCAGAGGTTTCTCCTAGAACATCCATCTGTTGGATACAATCTTCCCCTAACCTCCTCAAAACTTGAGGATGAAGAATTTGGCCGAGAGTCTGAGGTTGATCTTGATGGGTATGCTATTCATTTAAGTTAGCTACTCTCATTCAAGTCGCCCAGACAAGGAATCTAAGAGCAGATGAGGCTGTTTAAATCCCCTGATGGATTTCTTGAGATGCTCCTTGTCCTGTACCTCAGAATTCATTTCATTAGACAAGTATAGGATTATAAGTAGAAGTTAGACAAAAAGATGTTGTATTTCATTTCCATATATGTAATGATTTCAATTAATGAAAATACAATTTCTTATTATCTACTTGTCTTTTTATTATGAATGATGTATAAATTATCAGTATGCAAATATTAAAACATGCTGGCATAGACTTAACACATCATAGAATTAGATTACTACACAAAGTAAACGTCGGGATCTGAAACAATTTTCATAATCCTGATACTGACACAATACTGATGACGTCAGCATCCTGATAACAAATCTAATCCTGATGATTATTAACAAGTCTATCATACTGAAATTTATCAAGGCAAAGTGTTATAGCTAAAGAATTTAACAATCAAATATAGATCCTGACAAGAATATCAAGTTTATAAGCTAAAAACAACATACCTTGCTACTATTGCAGATGTTAAAGATCTAAAAATTTAACATTCCTAACTCACTTACTAATCTACTGAATGTAGTCTCATCAAGTGGTTTAGTTAGAATATCTGCAAGCTGTTTGTCAGTAGGAACAAAATGAAGTTCCACAGTACCATTTTCAATATGTTCTCTAATAAAATGATACCTGACATCAATGTGCTTAGTCCTTGAATGTTGAACTGGATTTTCTGCAATTTTAATAGCACTAGTATTATCACAAAACATAGGAATATTAATAAGTGTCATACCATAATCCATCAACTGATTTCTTATCCAAAGGAGCTGTGCACAACAACTGCCTGCTGCTATGTACTCAGCTTCTGCAGTTGAGGTTGAAACAGATTGTTGCTTCTTGCTTGCCCAAGAAATCAATCTATTTCCCAAAAATTGACATGTACCTGTAGTGCTTTTCCTGTCTATTTTACACCCTGCATAATCAGAGTCTGAATAGCCAATTAGAAAGAAATCAGATTCTCTAGGGTACCACAAACCAAGATCTGGAGTTCCTTTGAGATATCTAAAAATTCTCTTCACAGCAATTAAATGAGATTCCTTAGGATCACTTTGGAATCTAGCACATAAACAGGTAGAAAACATTATATCTGGCCTACTTGCAGTTAGATATAACAATGAGCCTATCATGCCTCTATAACTAGTATTATCCACACTCTTCCCCTTAGGATCAGAGTCTAGTTTAGTGGCTGTTGCCATGGGTGTTTTTGCAACTGCACAGTCTTGAAAGTCAAACCTTCTTAAAAGATCTTTGATATACTTTGACTGATTAATGAAAATACCAGTCTCAGTCTATTTGACTTGCAAGCCTAAGAAATAATTTAATTCACCCATCATGCTCATCTGATACTTAGACTGCATAAGCTTGCTAAACTTAGCACACAACTTTTCATTAGTAGAGCCAAAAATAATATCATCAACATAAACTTGAACTAAAAGCAATTCACCTTTTATCTTTCTAAAGAATAGAGTTTTGTCAATTGTACCTCTTGTGAAGCCATTTTCAAGAAGAAATTTAGACAAAGTCTCATACCATGCTCTTGGTGCCTGCTTTAGTCCATAGAGTGCCTTGTCAAGTTTGTAGACATGATTTGGAAATTTTGGATCAACAAATCCAGGTGGCTGTTCCACATACACTTCCTCATCAAGTTTGCCATTTTGAAAAGCACTCTTTACATCCATCTGATATACCTTGAATTTTGAATGAGCTGCAAATGCAAGAAACATTCTGATTGCTTCCAATCTTGCTACAGGTGCAAAGGTCTCATCATAATCAATGCCTTCTTCCTGAGAATAACCCTTGGCCACCAGTCTTGCTTTGTTTCTTACAATCATACCAGATTCATCTAGCTTGTTTCTGAAAACCCATCTTACACCAACAATAGATCTATCTTTAGGTCTTGGTACCAGTTTCCAGACTTTGTTTCTCTCAAACTCATTTAACTCCTCCTGCATTGCAATTACCCAATCAGGATCCTGTAAGGCTTCTTCAACCTTCTTAGGTTCATTCTTTGAGAGAAAGCAACTATACAAGCATTCATTTTGAATTGATCTTCTAGTTCGAACACCACTATTTGGATCACCAATAATCAAATCTTTAGTATGATCCTTGGTCCATTTTCTAACAGGTGGTAGATTAACTCTGCTAGTCTCTCCCCCTAAGTTAGTGGTATCTCTTGTAGAAAAATTCTCTCTGCCTTCAATAACTCTCCTTTGATCAGTAGAATCAGTAGATTCCATATTGCTGCTAGTTACTGATCTTCCTTCAGTGGACTCTGAAAGATCAGTTCCTGATGGAGTAGACTCTGAATAGCTAGTCTGCTCCTGATGATCAATGTGTTCTCTTTGATTTATTTGCTCCCCCTCAACAGTAGCAATCCTTTGAGAAGCAATAGAAATTCCTCCTGGAGAACCTTCATCATCACTGGAGAGTATCTCAGAATTTTTCAGATTTTCAAATTCCAATTTGTCATGGCTTTCATCAGTTTGCAAAATTCCAAATTTCTTATCATCAAATGCAACATGAATTGATTCCATAACAATGTGAGTTCTGAGATTATAAACTTTGAAGGCCTTAGATGCTGAATATCCTAGAAAAATTGCTTCATCCGATTTGGCTTCAAATTTTCCAAGTTGTTCTGGATGAGCTTTTAGGACATAGCATTTGCATCCAAAGATGTGAAAGTATTTCACACTTGGTTTCTTTCCTTTGATCATCTCATAGGGAGTTTTTCCATGACTATTTACCAAGGTACAGTTTTGAGTGAAACATGCAGTGTTAATAGCTTCTGCCCAAAAGTAGGTTGGAAGTTTTGCATCTGCAAGCATGGTTCTTGCTGCCTCTATGAGAGTCCTGTTCTTTCTTTCCACTACACCATTCTGTTGAGGTGTACCAGGTGCAGAATACTGTTGAGTGATTCCATTGTCTGCACAAAACCCCTCCATTGTAGAATTCTTGAATTCTGTACCATTGTCACTCCTAAGTACTTTAACTTTGTACTCAGAGTTATTCTGAATATTCTTGACAAGTTCAATGATTTGCTGAGGAGCTTCATCCTTCTTGTGTAGAAAGAACATACATGTAAACCTTGTGAAATCATCCACTATCACTAGAGCATATCTTTTCTTGCTGATAGACATAATGTTTACTGGACCAAACAGATCAAGATGTAGCATGTGAAATGGTTCAGTAATTGAATTTTCAGTCTTGCTCTTGAAAGTGGTTCTTCTTTGCTTTCCAAGCTGACATGCATCACAAAGTCCATCTTGCACATAATTTGCCTGAGGTAGGCCGCTCACCAGATTGTGCTTAACAAGTTGATTAAGCTTCTTGAAATTGAGATGTGAGAGCTTCTTGTGCCAATTCCAGCTTTCATCACTTATTGCTTTGCTGTAGAGACATCTAACAATTCCTTTAGATGTATCACTTAAGCTGGCTTCATATATGTTACCATGTCTTTGACCAGTTAGAACAATGTCTCCATTCTGCATATTCAAGATTTTGCATCCTTCTTTGTCAAAGATTGATTTGTAACCTTTATCACCCAGTTGACTTATGCTTAAAAGAGTATGTTTCAAGCCTTCAACCAGTGCTACATGTTCTATGATGACATTCCCCAAAACAATTGAGCCATATCCCAGAGTTTCTCCTTTGTTGCCATCTCCAAAAGATATTACTGGGCCAGCTTTCCTCTCAAACTTTGTAAGCAGGGACTTCTTTCCAGTCATATGTCCAGAGCATCCACTGTCCAAGATAATTGAATGCTTCTTTCCTGTGCCCTGCAAACAAAAAGTAACTAGTTAGAATTTTTTAGGACCCAACTTTGATTGGATCCTTTCTTACTAGATTTAGAAACAACAGGCTTTGAGAATTTTGCTTTTACTTTACCTGTTGTAGAGTCAACTTTAGACTCTAATTTCACAAACTGTTTGTGACTAGGAGTTTCAGATTTCAAAGAATAATAGTCATAATACAGTTCATGATATTCTCTACACATGTAAATGGAATGAAGTAAGCTACCACAATGATAACAAGCTTTTTGTGGTTGGTATTGAATTTTCTGAGTCTTGGGGAATCTGGACTCAGTTTTCCAAGAAGGTTTTTGATTGCAGTTTAGGGCCAAATGATTATGATTTCCACATTTATAGCATTTTGTTCCTAGGTGCATCAGGTACATTCTTGTAATTATTCTCTTTGTTAATACATTCTTTTCCATTCCTATTTCTTTTGATCTTGCTAGACTCTGAAAGACCATCTAATCTCTGTTTCAACTGAGACTTAGACAGAAACCCTATGTTTACATTCTTAGGTTTCTCTAACACTATCTCATCTGAATTACTATTGTTAATCCTTTTGTGTACAACAGGGGTACCTTTTGAATCAACAAATTTAACATGATTAGGTTCAGAAACACTTTTCTTACCTTCAGATTTAGATGTGTTAGCTTCTACTTTACTATCATCATTGACAATAGCTAATTTTTCTTCTTGTCTAGCCTTATCAAAACCTAAACCATTAACCTTACCACGAATTCCATTTTCGATGATTTCTTGTGTCTTTTTACTAGAAATGTTAATGGTCTTAATCACATCTCTCTCTTCCTCTAGTTCTTTTCTGACATAGTCATAAGCCTCAAGAATAACACTATAATCATGCTTAGCTTTATCAGAACTTAACTTGTATTCTTCCATTTGAATTAACTCAGATTTAAGAAAATTATTTCTATCAACTAATTTATCATTCTTAACCTTAAGTTCATCTTTTTCACAAGTAAGAATTCTAAAATTAGTCATAAGATTCTTAAACTCAGCATGGATAGATCTAATTTCATCAGAATTTAAGCTATCAAATGAATCAAGAGAGTGAAGTGATACCTTAACAGAGGATGGAGAAGTTTTCTTTGGAGATCCAGGTTTGTCTGAACCATTTGCCATCAATGCAATGTTGTCATAATCCAATTCATCTTCAGAATCACTGGAATCAGCCCAATCCTTCTGTGTGACCATAAGTGCATTACCTTTTCCTGAATTCCTAGGCTTCTTACATTCACTAGCAAAGTGTCCAAGCTCGCTGCAATTAAAGCACTTGATCTTGGCCTTATCAAGCTTGACAATTGTACTTTTGCCTTTGTCACTCTTCTTCTCCTCCTTCTTTTGAAAAGGTCCTTTGCTAAATCTTCTCCTATTGAATCTACCTTTCTTGAAAGCTTTAGCAAACATAGCAAAGAGTTCCTGCATCTCAGATTCAGAATCATTGTTGTCAGAGTCCATATCAGTAGTCACTGACTCAGAACTTTCTTTGCTTTTCTTCTTCCTTGAATTCTTTACAGCAATCTCTTCATGCTGTTCTTCAGGAAGCTTCTTTAATTCAGATTGAGCAGTAAGTGCAATAGTCTTCATCTTTCCTTCACTCCTGCTCTTCTTCTGCTGCTTGTCAAGTTCATAAGCTCTCAATTTTCGATATACTGCCTCTAATGAAATCTCATCCAGATCATTAGCTTCTTCAATCGCAGATATCTTCTCATTGTAGAAATCAGGCAAAGCTTTCATGAACTTTGTATTCATATCCTCCAAGTCATAATATTTACCATGCATGGCCATCTCATTGATGAGTTTTGTAAACCTATCAAAGGTATCAGTAAGTGACTCACCAGACTTGGATTCAAAGTACTCATACTGTTGTATAAGTAATGTCCTCATATTCTTCCTGACAGGCTTAGTTCCTTCACAGTGAACCTTAAGATTGTCCCAAATATCCTTAGCAATTTTACAAGAGAGAACATAGTTAGTGAGAACAGAATCAAGACTGTTGAATAATATGTTTCTCACTTTAGCATCTTTAAGAACATTCTCCTTGTCCTTATCTGACCATTCAGATTTTGGCTTCTCTGCTGTATGTTCTGGAACAACCACACATCCAACAGTTGCTTGTCCAACGACCTTTGTTGGAACAAAAGGTCCATCTCTGATTCTGTCAAGATAATCAGGATCTGTTGCTTCCAGATATGATGATGCAACATATTTACTTCCCATAGAGTATATTCGTTTCTCTTGAGCATAGGAATCTTAGTATTCCCATCCTTGTAACCACACATGATTGCAGATCTTTATGATTATTCGAAATCAACCTGCTCTGATACCAATTGTTAACTCGAATAACTTGTAGAAGGGGGGGGGGGGGGTTGAATACAAGTTATATAATCGTGTCTGATTTTTGCTTGATTATATGAACAAGAATAAACGAATGAATAAAACTCTGTTTGTATTAATAAGATCAAATACAAACTCTACCAAAGGTGTACAATACCTTTAGCAGCTGCTTACAATACAAATCTCTCTCTCTGTTTGTTTCGAATTCTCGAATACAAACCTTATACAGAGCTACGCACATTCGCACTTTTGACAATGACATAGAGAGAGTATTTATATGCTACCTATCAACTAATAACAGAAGAATATAATCTATACATGACAATGTTCTGTCTTCTAGTCGATAGTTTCCTTCAATAGAAAACTCTTTCCTTCATAATATCTTCTTGCTTGTTCTTCAAACAACGATCCTGTTTTATAGCACTTGCCAGTTTCTGTAGCATCCATAATGACATCATCAGTAACACGACTGATATCAGGATTTCATCTTGCATCAGTATCTGATCATCATCAGTATTAGACCTGTCATCAGGATTTGTTCTTTGTTCCTGACATGTAGTCTCCGATACACTGTTCATTCCTGACTAAACTGTACAGATAACTGTTTTAAACATAAATCCTATATATAGTGCTAAATCCTTTATAAGATCAGGATTACAAGAAGTATAATGTGTAAATTCTATTCTTAACATCACAACTTATGAATTATTCCTAACACAAACTCTCTTAAGAAATTCTTATGTTCTTAAGAGCTGCTAGGTTACAAGATAACTCATGTAAGCGATTACAATAATGTAAAACCTAAACTGTGTTTATATAGAGTACACAGTTACACTATCAATTACAAGATATTCTAAATCAATTACATATAACTCTGAATGTATATCTTGTATGATAGCTGCCTTCCTATAACCAACATATCAATCTTCCTTGATCTATGGTCTGATGAGAATCTTTACGAAATACTGACCAGCTTCTAATACTGACGATACCTTCATACTGACATTGTATTACTGATGATGTCAGCATCAGTATCAATAACAGTCCAGATCCTGATACACTTGAATCAATATCTAACAATCTCCCCCAATTTGTACTTAATGAATAAAGCACAAATTATTTGATTCAATGATGTCAAAAACTCAAAACAAAATTCTATAAGAAATCTTCAGGATCAGTCTCAGAAATCCTTACTAAGAAATTACTTATCTGCAGGAAACTTGATAATAATTCCTCTTCCTTCTCTGCTAGAATCTGAATCAATCTTTTCTTCAGACTTCTGAGTTCTTCATTGTACGTTCTTATCAATATGATAAATACCAGCCCTGAGATTTTGAATTGAGCTCCTTGGTAAATCCAACTCTCCCAACATTAAATATGCAAGATCTCTTCCACCAGGATTCAAAGATAACTGTTCTTGCATCAGAATTACTTCTTTAACAGCTGAACCCTTTTGCATTTCTACTTCTTGTCCTTCTGTGTTTAAGTACATGGGAGTATAATTACCATCATATCTTGACCCTCCGTCCAAATATCTGGATTTTATTTTCATGAAAATCATAGTACACCAGTTTCTGTAAACACTGGCTTCTCTATCAGGAATGCTTCTATTTTCAAGCAAATAGAGAACATATTTCAGCTCTTTTGTTGACTTGCACAATACATCATGAATGTTCAACCTCTTGACACTTTTGTCTTTCATGAAGTACAACAGCTTTTCCACCATCTTACCATCCATCTTGCAAGCAACAATTGCAACAGATTCAAGTTCCCAAAGATCATCAACAGATAATCTATCACCCAATCTTCTAGTAAGAAAATGTTGATCTGCTTGAAATAAAGATATGAATTCTGCATCCCTAGAGCCAAATCCTCCTCTATTGTAAGGTTCCAGTCCCTTCAGATCAGAACTCATCTTAATCCACCTTGGTGAACCTCTATCAAACTTAGAAGATTTTGCTTTCTGAAGTCCAGGAATCATTGGAGGTTCTGAGATTACTCTTCCAGACTTAAAAACAACTGGTCCAGTATACTTCAGTTTATTAACTTCCACCCACTTTTTCCTTCTCTTCTTTGTTTGTGGATCACTAGGTTCTTCTTCTTCTTTTTTCACTTGTTTAGATTTATCAACAAATAAATCCTTTTCAGAATTAACCAGCCTTCTGAAATATTCTTTGCTAGCTCTTTCAACAATATCATTTACATTGTTTCTGACTTCTCTAGATTTTCTAACATTACCAGTATTAAAGTCAACAGTCTCCTTCTTCTCTTCTTCAACTTTCTTTTTCTTTCTCTCTAAAGGAGTTTCTTCTTCTGCTGTACCAGGCTCATCAAATACATTTGATGATGGAAAATATTCAAGAGATAAAGGAGTTTTCTTCTTTAAATCTTCAGTAATCTCCTCTATTCTGATTCCACTAGACCTTGTCTGCCTTGTACTTACTTGAACAGGTTTCCTTCCTCTGCCTCTATTTCTTCCTCCTCTGCCTCTTCCTCTTCTTGCAGTAGGAACTTCCTTTTGTCTAGCAATCTCCTCAAAAATCCTATTTTGTTCATTTACAATTTCATCAGTAGTCATATCAGGATTTTCTTCAGAAGTTAATTCAAGTGACTTCTTAGCATGATACTGATGAAACTTATCACTGTTTCGATAAACAAGTTCACTTCCACCTGATTCAGTGATAATCTCTTCAAAGAGATGAGGAGCATCTTGTACATCAGTAATCAACATATCTTCATCACCTTCAAGAATTGTAGGAAGAATTTGTCTTTTTCCAGATTCAGAAACATGAGTTGACTGATTAGTTTGAGTCTGAGTTAAACTCCTCCCCTTTACTAAACCAGCATAAGAGGTTCCTTTTCCTTTTCCATGATGTTGAGCACTAGCACTACCATCATTTCCAGAAGTATCATCATCCTTTCTTACAACTGGATTAGGTGTACATTTTGTTTTGACTACTACCTTCTCCCCCTTTTTGACATCAGCATCTTCTTCAATAAAGAAAGATAAGATAAGCTTGAGAGTTTCATCAATAGTGTCAACTTTAGATTCCAAGACATCCATTCTGGAATCCATCTTCTTTTCAAGTGCTTTAATGTCATCAGCAAGAAGACGAGCTTGAGAAGCAGTAGCAGAGATAGATAGAGTGGAATGAATAGAAGCTTGAACTTTAGCATTATCAACCTTCATAGAATCAATCTCACTCTTCAATCCTTTCGCTAGAAGAGCATTAGTCTTGAGAAGTGCTTTAAGCTCAGGAGTAGACATCCTCGTGGCAATATGACTGGAATGAAAAAGAGCATTATTGAAATTCATCTGAGCATTCGGCTGATTCCATTCAGTATCCCATTCATATCCTCTTACAGCTTGAGTATCAGCAGGAAGTGTAGAACTGTACTCCCCTATGAACTCTTCTTGAGTAACAGACTGCATGTACCTACTCGAAGATCCATAAGCAGATACTAGACTTGCTTTTATGGCTGCCTGCATTTGAATTGCCTCATGATCATCTTCAGCATGATCATCATCATCATCTGAGCTATTATCAGACTCAGGAAGTTTTTCATCCACATTATCTTCAGGATTTATAACTCATTTCAATTTCAAATCAACAGTAGATGGAACTGTTGATTCCTGAAGACCTGCAGTGGGAATAGAAATATTTCCTAGATCTCTCTTTTCTTTTAAAGTGATCTCATCTCTTCTCACAACATTACCTAAGTTACTTTCAAGAGTAACTACTACCTCTCCAGAAGTTTTTAACTTCTCACTCTGTTCTACCTCACCTTTTGCCAGTTCAGGAGACTACCTCTTTTCACTCTTCTTTTTCTCTAATTGTTTACTCGCAGTCTTACTAGAAAGGTTCTGGCTCAACAAATTCAAAGAAATAAGAGGTGGCTGAGAAGAGTGGTCTGAATTTATACAAATAGAGGTATCCCTTGTATCAGGTCTATCTGTAATCATACTATCAGTAGCAAGAGAAGTAGAGATAAAAGTGTTACCTGAGGAAGCAATTAAAGATTCCATTGGCCTTGCATAAAGTGGCTCGATAAGCAATGAAATATTTGGATCAGTAGTACTTGCATCAGGATTGACAACTGCAAGTAAAGCATGACTTGCATCAGTATTTTCTACTAATGGTTCTTGTGTAGTCTGAGGTTGTGAAGCTTCTTCAACACTTTGAGTCAAAGGTTCTTGTGTACTTCCCTCGTATGCAGTGTCCTTCAGTATTTCATCACATTCAGCAATATGCTTAGCATAAACAGCTTTCTCTGCTAGACTTTGAACTAAGTCAAATTCAATTCCAGAAGCTCCTTGAGTAGTGTCAGGAAACTCCTTTGCTAATGTGATTTTGCCTGCATCTTCACTCTGAGAAGATGGTTCTTGTGGGGCAGGAATTCTCTTGTCTTCACACTCCCTTTGAGAAAGTGGTTCTTGTGGGACTATTCCTTCAGCAATGTCTGCATCCATACTTTGAATGGATGGTTCTTGTGTGACTAGATCTGCAGTAGCTGCTGAACTACTTTGAAGTTCAGGTTCTTGTGGACTAGATCCTTTCAGAGGTGATGATGTCCTCTTTTTCTTTTGTCGTTCAAAAACTTTTGCTGTAGCTTGTTGTTGCTTATAAAGAGGTGGTGGCTTTTGTCCAAGTTTGACAACAATGTCAACAACCTGTTCTAGTGACATATCAAATGTCCTCTTCTGTGGTGACTTAGAGACTGGGGAATCGGAGATTTCAACAGTCTTCACAGAAGAAGTATCAGGAGTAGAGACATTAAGATCAGTAGTTGAGTCAGGAACTGATGATGCAACCGGATTCTGATCATCTTCTATATCATCCTCAAGATTCTGTATCTCCAGTAGAGGAATGAAGTATCGACTCTTGTTAAGTAATCTCCTTCTTTTCTTTGGCTTTTCAGAAATAGTCAGTTCTTTAGGAGCTACAGGAATGACTTCCTTTTTCTTCAAAGAAACTGATAAAGACAATTTGTCATCATCAGAATCATAATCAGACTCAGAATCAATTTTCTGACTGAATTTCCTCTTTTCTCCTGTTTCCTTATACGCCCATATATCAATCAAAGATTGATCAATCTCAAGTACAGATTTCTCCTTAACCAGGACCCCTTGTGCACCCCCTTATGACTTCTTTTGAGAGTGGGTTGGAGTGGAGAAATTCTTTGACCCTGATTGTCTTCCAGACACATCAGATCTAGTTAATTTCTTTGATTTTACAACTGATGCCTTTTGTGAGACACCAGAGGTGGATGACTGTTTGGTAGTGTGTTTGGGTTGTGTGCTTTGGTTAGAAACAGGATGGGTAGTGTCCTGTCTCATAGCACCAGAAATAGGTCCAAGACCATCAGTAATAGATCCATAATAAGTAGACATTCTCTTTGTCAAAAGAAGCCTGACCTTATCAGGAATAATAGGATTGCCTTCAAAATTATTCACCTTATCAGATTTCTCCAAGGATTTGATATTGTTTTCAGAAATCTTAAAGATACACAATTGATCATCATTTTCAAATTCAACATTGGGACATAAATATGAAAATATCAATTGAAAGAATCTAATAAAATAAACATATCATCACTTTTCTGTTTTTCTAGCATAAAAGGCTTTCAAAAGAAACAATGCATAATCAAAAGGAGTTTCATGGAATAGAGAGTACCCAATTTGAACTGAAGCTGAAGGCAATGAATCAAAGTTAGAGACTTTATTCAGAAAACAGCGACTGATAGTATCAAAGAAGAAATTCCATTCCTTCTTAAGTTTTGTTCTGTATAAATCCCCAAACTTCATTGGTTGTCCTTTGATTCCAAGACTCTTTGCAAAATCAAGAAGTGTAGCATCAGAAACACTTTCTGATGATTTGCCATTGAGAGATGGTAGTTGAAGAGCCTTCTCTATCACCTCTGGAGTCACTCTATAAGTAGTACCATTATACTCAAAGGACATGTACAGATTCTTTGTTGACATTCCTTCACTAAAAACTGCTGTTGACCATACCTGCATAACACTTTTGAAAGAAACTTTGGAGGGTTGTGTTAATGCATAGTTAATCGGACTTGAGGCTAAGAAATCTTGAATGATATGGAAATCATTCGACAAATCCTGATGATCAAGAACATCAACGAAATTGTTAGGTGCAAAAGTAACACCATTGATGACAACTTTACTGTTTGCAAACAATTGATTTTCCATTTTGGTTGAACAGAGAGATTTTGTATTCTCGAACAATTAGGGTTTATGTTTGCACAAAGTGAGAGACGATACAATACTGATACTTTGAGAATAAAAGAATCAATTTAGAAAACTAAATTGATTTTGGACAAATCTAATGATTTCTCAAGGACAGGTGTCAGTAATCGACTCGTGCACACATAAGTAATGGGGTAAATTACGTGTAAGAGTGGTGATAACTACACGCGACACGATTTTCAAACTGTAAGTATATACTCATAAGAGTGTTACACACGCGCCCGCAGTTTTCGAGAAATAAGATTGTGATTAAAAATATAACAAGGTAATTTGTTTTAATTAAAGAAATTATAACATTACAATCTAAAAATACCTGGTACCAACACCAGAAATATGAATCATTTCATATTCTCGTTCCACTCTTCTCTATTTAATCCTAGAGACTTGTCCACTACCTTCTTAACCCTTCTTCTCACCTGCAAACTAAAAACTCTTCTCACAAATATCTTTGTAAAAGAGATGTCGAGTCTTACCATCAAAGAGAAGAATCTCCATCTCGTAGAGAAAAGAGATATTTTCAGTTATACCCGTGAAGAATTTGATGCTTTCAACTGGGAGAGACAACTTGAGACTCTTTGGTTGCAGATGGATGCTGGTCTCGAAGAAATCGAGAAAGAAAGACCTGCAAAGGTGATTGACATCGATGCTGCCCTCCAAACAACATTAGCATGGCTTTCATCTAAGACATCCTCATCCAAAACCATCACCCATTGTTAATGAATATGTCAACAAAAATAACCTTATCCCTATCAACCTCCACCCAAACAAAGTGGCAAAGATGGGATCTGGGATGGCTGCTAACAATGGAGTGGTTTAGACTTCTTTTCCTGTTGAATAGACTGTAGATAGAGAACAAAAAGATGTAATCTATGAATGTACTCTTTCTTATTATCAATGAAAAATTTTGTTTCTCTAATCTTATTCATTGTTTTCTGCATTGAACTTGTTCTTCAAATAATTAAATCAAAGAAATAAACATGAAAACTAATTAAAGTAATCACCTTATTAACAAGTTCAAAAGTCACAAGTATATCAGGAAAACAGAACAGAAAACAGAATACTGAAATACATTACTGATAAGTGAAACGTCGCATCAGTATTCAATGTTTGACTAAAGTCAGGATTGACTTTTCATCAGTATTCGACGAGCATCAGTATTTGCTCTTTCTCTGTTCTCAGAAACTATCATAGTTTGCCATTCCCAGTTCATTCACCAACTTTGTAAACGTAGCTTCAGGAAGTGGCTTGGTGAATATATCAACTAGCTGTTGATCAGTAGGAACAAAGTGTAACTCAGTTGTCCCTTCCATTACTTGCTCTCTTATGAAATGATATCTGATACTGATATGCTTAGTAAGAGAATGTTGTACTGGATTTCCTGTCATAGCAATAGCACTTTGGTTATCACAATAAATAGGTATTTTTGAATATGACAAACCATAGTCCATTAGCTGATTTCTCATCCACATGATCTGAGCACAACAGCTTCCTGCAGCAATGTACTCAGCTTCTGCAGTTGATGTAGAGATAGACTTTTGCTTTTTACTAAACCAAGAAACAAGTCTTCCTCCAAGAAACTAACAACTGCCTGAAGTACTTTTTCTGTCTATTTTATAGCCTGCAAAATCAGCATCTGAGTAACCACATAAATTAAAATCAGATTCCCTAGCATACCAAAGGCCAAGAGATGGTGTGCTTTTCAAGTATCTGAAAATCCTTTTGACAGCTATAAGATGTGGTTCTCTGGGTTTTGCCTGAAATCTTGCACATAGACAGGTTGCATACATGATATCTGGTCTACTAGCAGTTAGATACAATAGTGAGCCAATCATACCTCTGTAATTAGTTACATCCACCTCAGTACCTTGATTAGGATCAAGCTTGGTAGCTGTAGCTATGGGAGTTGATGCAATAGAGCTGTCTTGCATGTTAAACTTTTTCAAAAGGTTCTTTGTATATTTTGACTGATTGATAAAAATCCCATCATCAGTCTGTTTAACTTGTAGACCTAAGAAATAGCTCATCTCTCCCATAATGCTCATTTGATATCCAGACTGCATTAGCTTTGAAAACTTCTCACATAATTTGGAGTTAGTTGACCCAAAAATGATATCATCAACATAAATTTGAACTAACAGCAAATCCTTACCATGATTCAAATAAAACAAGGTTTTATCAATTGTACCTCTTTTGAATCCACTTTCCAGTAAGAATTGAGCTAATGTTTCATACCAGGCTCTTGGAGCTTGCTTTAGTCCATAAAGTGCTTTATCCAGTCTGTAGACATAATCTGGATGTTTTGAATCAACAAAACCAGGAGGTTGTTCAACATAAACTTCCTCTTCTAATTCTCCATTAAGAAAAGCACTTTTCACATCCATCTGGAAAACTTTAAATTTCTTGTGGGCTACATATGCAAGAAAGATTCTGATAGCTTCCAGTCTTGCAACAGGAGCAAATGTCTCATCATAGTCTATTCCTTCTTGTTGAGAATATCCTTTTGCAACTAGTCTCGCTTTATTTCTTATAATGGTGCCATCTGAATCTGTCTTGTTTCTGAACACCCACTTTGTACCTACAATAGACCTTCCTTTTGGCCTTGGTACAAGTTTCCAGACATCATTTCTTTCAAACTCATTTAGTTCTTCTTGCATAGCCATAACCCAATCAGCATCCTTTAGTGCATCTTCAACTTTCTTAGGTTCCTCCTTTGATAGAAAGTTATGATAAAGACATTCATTTTGAGTTGTACTTCTGGTTCTAACACCTACTTCAGGATTCCCAATAATTAAATCAGGAGTATGACTCTTAGTCCATTTCCTTGCTGGTGGTAGATCATTCCTTAAATTTGATGCTCCCCCTGGATTGGTGTTATCTTCAAGAGAACTAGTGTTGATAGAAGCTCCCCCTGAGATATTGCTATCTATTTCTGATCTTATGTCAGAATTGTCACTTGAATCTTTTTCTGATGAATCTCCTCCTGATGTTTGATTTGTTTCAGTGTTGATGGTGTCTTGATATTGCTCCCCCTCAACATTTGCATTCCCATCAATAATCTGTGTTTCATCAGTAATAACTTGTTCATCAGGATTTGATGAATTATCAGTATCTGACAAGCTTTCACCAGAATTCTTGGAGGCTTCATTTGCAAAAATCAAATCATCATGTAAGTCTTCAAAAATTCCTGTAATATTCTTATCATCGAAAGATACATTTATAGACTCCATGACTGTCTTTGTTCTTAGATTGTAGACTTTAAAGGCTCTTGATGATGGATAGCCAATAAAGATGCCCTCATCTGCTTTAGTCTCAAATTTTCCAAGCTGTTCAGGATGAGGTCTTAGAACAAAGCACTTACAGCCAAATACATGCAAATGCTTCAGACTTGGCTTCTTTTCCTTGATCATCTGATAAGGAGTTACACCATGTCTGTTAATCAGTGTAATATTCTGAGTGTAGCATGCTGTGTTGACTGCTTCTGCCCAGAAATATGTAGGAAGTTTAGCTTCCTCCAACATAGTTCTGCCCGCTTCAATAAGAGTTCTGTTCTTTCTTTCAACTACTCCATTTTGCTGGGGTGTGCCTGGAGCAGAAAATTGTTGAACTATTCCTTTGTATTTGCAGAACTCTTCCATTGCTGAATTCTTGAATTCAGTTCCATTATCACTTCTTAAAATCTTGACTTTATACTTTGTGCCAGTCTCAATGAGTCTCACATGGTCCAAAAGTATCTCAGCTGTTTCGTCCTTTCTGTGTAGAAAATACACCCATGTATATCTAGTATACTCATCAACAATTACTAGAGTATATCTTTTCTTACTGATGGACATTATGTTTACTGGTCCAAACAAGTCAAGATGATGCATGTGATATGGTTCATCAATTAAGGATTCTGTCTTGCTCTTAAAAGATGTCCTTCTTTGTTTAGCCTTCTGACAAGCATCACAAAGTTCATCTGGAGTATACAATACCTTAGGCAATCCTCTCACTAAGTCTTTCTTTACCAACTCATTTATATTATTGAAGTTGAGATGAGAAAGCTTCTTGTGCCAACTCCAACTTTCATCTACAGTCGCTTTACTGATGAGGCATGTAGAGTGTCCATCAGTATTGGTATAGATGTTAGCTTCATAAATGTTACCATGTCTTTGTCCAGTTAAAGCAACCTTCCCTGAAGATTTGCTGATTACTTCAAAATGAGTATCATAGAAGTTGACATGATAACCTCTGTCAGTGATTTGACTAACACTAAGAAGATTGTGTTTGAGTCCTTTCACCAGAGCTACTTTTTCAATGATGACATTTCCAATGATAATACTGCCATATCCCAAAGTTTGTCCAATGTTGCCATCTCCATAAGACACAGTTGGGCCAGCCTTTTCCTCAAATTCTGATAGCAGGGTTTTGTCTCCAGTCATGTGCACAGAACATCCACTATCCATGACTAACACATTTTTCTTTTTGCCCTGCAATCAGAATCACAAAGAATTCAGTTAGAATTTTTTAAGAACCCACACTTGTTGGGTTCTTTTAGCATGCAATTTAACATTTTTAGCAGCAGAAGTTTTCTTAACAAAAACGTTTTCTTTAGGATTACCTCCTTTAGAATTTATTTTGTTATCATCAGAATTAACAGATGCATGCTTAGAATTCACATTCTTTGTTTTGCCAGAATTTTCACTTTTATTGAACTTTAGCAATGGTTCATAAACATTGTAGTACAAATTATGATATTCTTCACACATATAAATAGAATGCCATTTACTACCACAATGAAAACAGGGATTTTGTGGTTTATAAAATACTGTCCTATTCCTAATGTCAGACTTAGGAATAACAGTAGTCTTCTTCTTACTCCTCCTGCAGTCAATAGTAAGATGATTAGAGTTACCACAATTAAAACATGTCTTTCTTGGTGTATTTGGAATATACTTATAATTATTCTCCTTGTTTATTCCAACTTTACCATTCCTGTTTCTTTTGATAGTAGGGACTCTCTTCTTATCTGTCACATCACAGATTTTATCTCTCAGTTGTTTCTTTGACAAAAGACCTACATTCTTGTTTTGGACAGACTTTGATTTTGAATTCTGTGCAGAAGTGGATCCCTCTTCAGTAATTGATTTGGGATTTTCTGGATACACATAATTCACAGGCTTTAATTTAGTCTTTGTACTGTCTGTAACATATCTATAGGTTTTTGGATTTGTTGAGTCATTGATAACAACTCTTCCTGGATTTGATGAAACAACTTTTTCCTTATCCTTTTTCTCATTCTCTGGCTTATAACCTAGACACTCTTTCCAGTTTTTATCTGTGATTATCTCATGAGTTTTTGTTCCAGAGTGTGTCCAAGTTCTGAGTTTTTCATTAGCATCCTTAAGTTGCATTTCAAGTTCTTTACATTTAAACTCTATTTCAAGTTTCATGTGTTTAGCATTATCACATTCTGTTTGAACTTCCTGCAAGAAAATTAACTCAGCTTCTAAATGATCATTTCTTTTAGTTACCTCTGCCATCTGAGATTTTATTCTAGTATTTTCAAGAGATTGACTCCTAAAGCTGATATGCAGAGACTTAAGAAAAGACCTTAACTCAGAGACATTATTTGTATCAAAATCAAACAAGGTTTCAGATACCTTAGCTTCAGCAGCAGCAACAGTCTCATCAGTATTGGCCATTAGTGCATAATTCACCTCTTCTTCTTCAGATTCTGAGGAAGAGTCCATCCAATCCTTGCTTGATGAGAAAAGAGCTTTGGTCTTTGCCTTTTTGCACTCAGTTGCAAAATGACCCATTCCATCACAGTTGTAGCATCTGACTTTTGACTTGTCAAATTTGCTGCTTTTATCTTCTTTCTTTTTGTACCTGTCTTTGTCAGCATTGAAGGTTTTCTTCTGGAACTTACCTTACTTCCTAGCCTTTCTGAACTTCATCTTCTTGAAGCCCTTGACTATCATAGCAACCATCTCCATCATATCAGAATCAGTAGAGTCATCATCAGTATCAGAATCAGACTTAGCATCAGTATCTGATGATAAGTCATCAGGAATTGACTCCACGACTCTACTTTTTCTTGAAGAACCTTCTTCAGCTTTTCCTTTTGATTCAACATTCAAAGCAATAGATTTTGCTTTGACATTTTTTTTGTTCTTTCTCTGTTGAACCTCAAGATCGTAGGTTCTTAGCATCCCATAGACTTCATCAAGAGACAGCATCTTCAGATCATATTGATGCCTTATGATTGAAGCTTGAGTATCCCACTCCTCAGTTAGAGCTCTTAGAAACTTGGTATTTGAATCCTCTGGATCATACTCTTTGCCAACTAGAGATAGATTGTTCAGCAGTGTTAGAAATCTATCATAGATATCAGTAAGGCTTTCATCAGATCTAGCATCGAACTGCTCATACTCCTGAATCAACAGAGCCCTTCTGTTTCTTTTGATAGATTTAGTGCCTTGACATTGAGTTTCCAAAGTATCCCAAATTTCCTTTGCAATCTTGCATGCTATGACCCTGTTTGACATGACATTATCAAGACTGTTATGCAAAATATTTTTTACCTTTGCATCTTTGAGCACTTGAGCTTTTTCTTCTGGAGTCCACTCACTCTTTGCCTTGATGACATAGTGTTCAGCAACAGTCTCAGTTCTTGCAACTAATCTTGTTGGAAGAAATGGTCCATCATTGATCCTGTCAAGATAATCAGGATCAGTAGCTTCCAGATACATTAACATCTTCACCTTCCATGTTGGATACTCAGTTTTCTTGAGAATGGGAATCTTAATGCTTTCATACTTGCTTGTCGACATCTTAAGATCGTTTCTGATTGCTATTAATCAGTTCGCTCTGATACCAATTGTTGCCCAGTAATTAACAATTGTAGAAGGGGGGTTGAATACAATTGTATAAGATTTTCGACTTAAACAGAAATAACACAAGTATGAATCAATAACAGCTTTATTAATTCTGATATAAAACTGTTACAAACTCTCTTAAGAAATTCTTATGTTCTTAAGAGCTGCTAGGTTACAAGATAACTCGTGTAAGCGATTACAATAATGTAAAACCTAAACTGTGTTTATATAGAGTACACAGTCACACTATCAATTACAAGATATTCTAAATCAATTACATATAACTCTGAATGCATATCTTGTATGATAGCTGCCTTCCTATAAATTAGGAACCGACATATCAATCTTCCTTGATCTCTGGTCTGATGAGAATCTTTACGAAATACTGACCAGCTTCTAATACTGACGATACCTTCATACTGACATTGTATTACTGATGATGTCAGCATCAGTATCAATAACAGTCCAGATCCTGATATCACTTGAATCAATATCTAACAGGCAATCTCCATTGTTGATAGTCAAGCATTCAAAGGCTTGAAGATGTTCCCATATTACCCCTCTAAAACTAACTGCCGTTACACATAATTGACGGAATGCAATCGGGTGCTTAAAATATTAGAGTTGGACCATGCGGGTGCTCAGTATTATAGGTTGGCCATTTTTGTGCAAAAATATTATAGTTCAGGCCACTGTCGTGCAAAAAAGTCAAATAAAATTTATAACATAGCTATAAGCTAAGTAAATTATAATATTAGAATTAGGGGTGTTCATGGGTTCACCAAACCGATCAAATTGACCTAAACCCGACCTTTTTTTCGGCCGTTCAAACCGATAAAAAAACCCGATACTTGATTGGGTTAGAAAATTTTCAAACCGATTTAAATGGGTTGGGTATGGGTTTTATATTTTTTCGGCCAACCCAACCCAACCCGATCTAATATATATTTTTTATTTTATAATTTAATATAATTTTATTTATAGATGTATGATTACATATGACGTGTATGCATATGATTTACGATGTAATTTACATTATTAAAATTATAACAATAATTAAATTAAATATTAACAATAAAATCCTAGGTTACATATAATTTAATTTTACTTAAGTTCTCAAAATGAGCTTTACTTTGTGTACTTTAATTTTTTTTATAAAATTATTTAACCCATTCAAACCGAACCAACCCAACCCAAACCGATATATAATGGGTAGGGTTGGGTTATAAAATTATTTTTTATGGATTGGGTTAAAATTTTTGAAACCAATTTAATTAGATGGGTTACAAAAACGTCATCAACCCGGCCAACCCGATCCGCGAACACCCCTAATTAGAATGCGTGACTCAAGGCGGTGTACAACACGCACACGTTTTCCTCTTATAAGGCAAATAAAAAAATGAAACATAAAGATAATGATTAGGTCCTGTGAGTCTCTCTAGACTTGTTGTGCACTGCTCATATTAATCAAAATCCACACTTTCTATAGTTGAGGATTGTAAGCATAATCAAAATACATCTATTTACTTCATCCTTCCAAAAAGGTTAGTTTTTTTTCTTCTTCCAAATTTGTGTTCTTTCTTTGGTTTTTAATTCAAGATTTTTCTGGGTTTTTCACAGAATTGTAATTTAATATTGGGTTGTTGATTGTTTGGAAAAAGATTGTTTATTTAGTTAGAATTTGGAAAATCTTGGTTGAAGATTGTTTTGTTTTTTGTAAGTCTTTTTGATGATTGATTGTGTAGGCATCAAAGATCAGTAATTTGGTATTCTAATTGGGGATTTGATGGCAAAGAGTTCATTTAAGCAGGAACATAGCCTTGGTATGATCTTTGATTATATGATTTTTGTTTCTTTTCTGTTGGTTGAATTCTTATATATATGTGTAAAAGGATGATCTAATTGAGTTCTTTTGTTATTGATTTTAGAGAAGAGGAGTGCAGAGGCTGCTAGGATCAGGGAGAAATACCCAGATAGGATTCCGGTGAGAGTCGAATCTCGAAGCTTTAATATTGCAGCGTGTATGATAAATTATGGACTGTTTGGCACATATTTTAGTTTCAATTTTCAAGTATTAGTTTTTCTATGTGAAGGCTTATTGGATTATATTAGAAATTGTCAGACAAAACCAAGGAAAAAACGAATGATATATATGTACAATCTAACTTACCACTGCCGCTAGTGTTACGAATGAATTATTTTCTTGGCGTAATATTGTAATTTGTTCCAATGATATCATTTTCATTGTCTTGATTTGTATTGTATTGTATTTCGCTCTTTTAACCTTGCTCGTCTTTCACCGTCCCTATTAGAACTTAACGTCTCAAACAAATAAAGTGAGTAAGTTTTGAGTAAATTGTTATTGAACTAGTCATTCACAGCAATGAAACACTGTAAGGATTGATTTACATATAGCAGAGAGAAAGAAAGAAAGGTAAAATTTCTAGCCCGGGGTCTCTTCAGAAACATCGTTGCTACTCTTTAGAGTAGAGGCAAGGTCTGCGTACATCTCACCCCCTGCCTTGCGAGCGGGATACACTTTGTAGATTTGGTTTGGTATAGAGAGAAAGGTAGAATCTGGGACCGTGCATTTTATCTGCAGCAGAGGCCAATCCTAGTTTTGGGTTAGCGGTAAAATAAAGAAAGCATTTGGGTTCGAAGTGGCTTGAGAGCTGTAGTGACTTCAGTAGCACATTTGAAAGAAATGTCACTCTTATCTACGTAACAAATGAATGCACTTAGTCAAGTCTCTGCTTACTTGTGACTTGTGAGGATTACAAGACTATATTCTCTTGTTCAAACCTCATGCTTTTGTGGTGATTGAAATGTAATACATTTATCTATACTTAGTTTTTCTTTCTTGGATAAAAAGGAGAGGAGATATATTATATATAGTTTAATGTAATCTCTGCCAACCTTCTAATCTGGATAACAGAGATTTTTGTGACATGTATTGTATTATTTCGTTACAGAAAGATAAAATACTTGTGACATGTATTGTATTATTTCGTTACAGAAAGATAAAATACTTGAAACTTCTGTTCTGTCCACGACTTCTGCTAAATTTACATTAACTTGCTGGATATTGAACTCCATCTGACTTTTGTGTTATCGTGCTCTTGTGAATTAAAGGTCATCGTGGAGAAGGGGGAGAAAAGTGATATTCCTAACATTGATAAGAAAAAGTAAGTCTTTCTTTATGCCCTCAGATTGTTTGGTAGTTAATTATTCTATGACAGGTACCAGTTTTCTCATTGGTACAATATATAACAAATTAGCAGTTCTGTCTTCATTATAATATTTAGTTGACATGTTCTGATACTCTTGCGCTCTGCTTTTAGTAATACCTGTATAATTCATTTCATACTTGTCAAGGCGTAAAGGCGAACCTAGGCGATAGCAAACCGCCTAGATGCCTAGGCGGTAAGGCGCCCGCCTAGGCGTACATTAGGCGAGTTAGGCGATTTGCTATATAGGCATATATTTTAGATATTATATAGATATATTTTTATTGGTTTTAATAATAATTACAATAATGTGAAGATTAGTTTGTTTGATTGAATCAAATAGATTTTATACACTTTTACTTGTTTAATTTCGAGACTTTTATCACGAGTACGATGGTTCAAAAGTACAAGTTTATGAATTTTACCACTAAAAGGAGAAATAAGCAAAGTCGAATCATATATTAGAAAAATGTTTTATATATAGTTGAACACCTAACTCGCCTAGGCGGTGCCTAGTCACCGTCTACCTCGCCTAGGCGTCGCCTAGTCACCGTTTACCTCGCCTAGGCGCCGCCTAGTCACCGTCTACCTCGCCTAGGCAATTAAAATCTAGGCGGTTCGGACGCCTTATCATTTTTTACCGCCTTTCCGCCTAGGCGTCGTCTAGGCGTCGCCTAGGCGACGCCTTGACAACTATGATTCATTTTATATTTTTGAAAGATTCAGTTTTGGAATATTGTACGTGTATCATAAGTTCTTACTTCCAAAATAAATCCCGATATTAGAATTATGTTTAAGGTGAAGACTCAATCATTGGTCCTGTAGAAAGGGAGTTAGAAATTAAAATAGTTAAAATGAGACTTGTTCCTGGATGGGAGGTATATTATTTTGAAAGGGAAACATAGTTCAGGTTTAGTGAAGACTTAACGCAGGTACCTGTCAGGAGAAACACGGTATTCAAAGTAATAGTTGCAGACTTGCAGTCATACAGAAATGCAGGCTGGATAAAAGTAACACTAATAAAGATATTAGGATATCTTCATATTGTTGTAGTATATCATATGACTGATGCTATTAACTAAGGTGAGAGTTGGCATACAGCACTAGCACCATCTTTAATAAAGTAACTAATTTACTTTCCAGATAGTGCAAACTTCGGGACAGTGTACGGCTAAATGCTCAATTCATGCAATTTGTGTAGCACCCCCTCCCTCTATACAAGTGTATATATTACATATATCTATATATACTTGCAAGTTTGTTTTTTTTTTTTTTGTTTTACTTTGAAGTTGTGGCTGTGTCATTTGTCAATTGAGTACCAAGTACCTGTAGAAATATAAATTGTTATAAATATCTGACCGGCAGCCCTTTAGGTTCTTTCAGTATCATCCGTTTGACCATCCATTAGATACAATAAGATCAACAAGGATTTCAGCTGTGTATATGTTTCTGTCAGAACGGATTGTTCATATGTACAAAAGTACAAATACCTAACTGTAGTCTGTCTTTGCTGATGTTCAATCTGTTTTTTGTGTTAAATTTTAGGTATCTCGTCCCATCTGATTTGACTGTGGGACAATTTGTTTATGTTATTCGCAAGAGGATCAAACTAAGTGCGGAAAAAGCAATCTTCATATTTGTGGATAATGTGCTGCCACCAACAGGCAATTGCTGGACTTTACTTATACTGTATTTTATAAAATGACAGTCGTTTTCATTTTCACAGTTGAGCTTGTATGCATCTTGTTTATAAAACACTTGCTATATTTGTTTTTGCAGGGGCGATTTTGTCCGCGATATATGACGAGAAGAAGGATGAAGATGGTTTCCTCTATGTCACGTACAGTGGAGAGAACACATTTGGGTCCATATTTAATGATACCCCTTGATAGTCCTGGAGTTGCATTGCTTTCAATTGTATATAATCTTGATTAACTTAAATAATACTTAAAACTCGAAGTTTTATTTCATGCTCCAATATAATTTTGGATCCTATCATATTTCTGAGCCACAGTTTTAGTAATTTACACTGGGCACAACTTTGTTTCGTGAGATCTTTTTTGCTAAAGAAATCATGCTTTATACCTAGCAATTAGAATGTGGACAGAAATTTGATAATGACCAGCTTGATAAATTTGAATCTCACTTGCGTCCAGTGAAACTAACTAGCAACTCGTTAGGAATTCAAGTAATGAAATAAATGATTAATGCCAAACTAAGAAGGCCAAATCTACAAGATTTGCATTTTTATGTTACAGCAGCCGGCCAGAGATATTTGCTTCAAGTAATGCAAATGTTAGTGCGGTCATCCTACCCCTTAATCCTTTCATTCGCCATCCATGTGCGCCATTCTCTGTCGGTCCTGGCTGTTCCAAGCAGCAAGAAGGGTTTATATAATGATATTTGAAAATACCATGCGATTCCATCAGAGTTTTGCTGTAGGACATGGACATGCTTTTAACTTAATGTTTTCTTTTTATACGAAATTACTAGGCACAATTTGTGCTCACAATCGGAATGTGGCTCATGACACAAGATATATGTAAGTTGCAGATATGGTTTCGATGATGATGGAAGTTCCTAAATTAGATGATCAAAATTCTCCCAATTTTTTTGATGAGATAATAGCACAGGCTTTTAGCTAAGGGTCCACTCGTCGTGATGGATCCAAAAGTCCAGAACCTGCTAAGATACTCGCACATAAGAGACAAATAGAGTTCAAATGAAATGATTAAAGGATGTCTGGTATATGGAAACAATGCATGCCCTGTATCTATGGAACCATAACTAAAACTGATTAATGCCAAACTCAAAAGGCCAGGTTGATACAAAGTACAAACATTGCAGGAATGCTAGTAACATCAAAATAAATTTTTGTGTGTTAACTGCATATCATTTCGTTTGCTTCCTTTTGCTACTTTACATCATAGTCATATCATTTCGTTTGCTTCCTTTTGGTACTTTACATCATAGTCAATCAAGCCATGACCTAAAGGATCAAAAGTATATCATCTGTCACATAATAATAGAGGAGCCGTTTGGATCATGAGATTTCAATACAGATAACAAGAAAGAGAATTAGGTTCTAATACATTTTTGTATTTGACGGCTGTAGGGATTTTAATGACGATCCGTAGCCATCATCTTGGGTTCTTCGTCCCCGTTTTTCATATATGAGATTTTGTGTTTTTGTGTTTGTGTGAAATTGGTCATTAGTCCTTATCTTAAATTTTTGGTCCTTTTTATAGTCCAATTGGTTTTGGTGAGTCATTTGGGTTACCCTTCCATGGTCTGACATGTGTCCCTATTTAGTAGGTGACCAAGCATGTCTAGGAATGACTGAGCAATCCTATGGGTGACAGGTGGGAGAATTTTCAGGTTTTCAGGGATGATTGGTAATCATGGAGGGGATACATATTCAGATGCTTGTCTGGTGTCATGTTAATCCGTTGAAAAGGCCGAAGGGTCGTGGTTCCGTAGGGACAATTGGTGCCGTAGGGATCTTTTCTTTTTGGTCCCTACAGTTTATTGGCCGTAGGCCATAGGCCGTAAGGGAGGTATTATTCATAGTCTAACCCAAATGACTCACCAAAACCAGTTGGACTATAAAAAGGACCAAAAATTTAAGATAAGGACTAATGACCAATTTCACACAAACACAAAAACACAAAATCTCATATATGAAAAACGGGGACGAAGAACCCGAGATGATGGCTACGGATCGTCATTAAAATCCCTACGGCCATCAATATTAAAATCTCATTTTCTGTTTACCGATTCGAAATCCCTTCAGCCCAAATGGCACCAGAGTATTTCTGGTTATCTAGTTTTAACAATTTCTACCTTCAAGGCTTTAATTATCTTACATAATCTTTTGACAGAAGTAGAAGATGCAACAAGTCCTAACTCTGTCCTGCTTTTTACAGTCCTTGCATCTATTTATCCCCCATAATGACCTCTCTGGTCCCAAAATTGATACAAGAGTGAAAAACAGGGGCCAATGCAAGGCACACAAATGCTTAATTTCACATTCGTAGTTTATCATCCCAACACCTGCATGTTCTCAAAGACAACTTAAGAATCCAACATTACATTAGGCCTTTCTTAAATTTGGTACATATACACTCCTTGACTGCTAACAACAGAAAACTCATAGAAACCTTTTAGGCCATATTTCAGGATCATTTTCCATGTCTGGTGTAGTTTATGCCATCCTATTTCTGTCTCTAAAACTCATGTAAAGTCCGTAATCTAAGCGTACTTACTGATAAAAGTGACCTCATTGGCAGGTAAGTGACATAAACTCACGCGAGTTGATAGATACAAATAGCACTCTGATTTACCTATCAGCAGTGGAAATAAAATCCGGTTTCAAAATCTGGTGCAGGATGTACGTAACTCAAAATTCATCGCACTTCAGCACTTCAAAACTGAGGATCCCGAAGCAGAAGAAAATCATTTGAAAAAAATCCTAGAGACTTTAGCCTGTGCAATTTCTGAGGGGAAGGCCTCTGGGGCAACCCTGAACGGAAATAAAAACAAGGGTAACAGCCTGTTAGTATAACAGGCTTTCAAATTCTTTGCTGTCTCTTTAGTGTTCATATGCTGAAGTCTAAAATTTCTTTAGAAATTAAACCATACGCACCATGCAGGCAACATAAAATTACTCCATTCATTATTACTGTAGTGCCTGCTATATACATTTTTTACCTCTTTACTCATCATTTGCATCCTTCAATTATAACAAGATAATATACAGCATTAGACAGATCGACTAAAAAATTGACGCCACTAGTACGTACATGAAGCACTCAACCACATCGCAAGATTAGAGTCTCTACTCCCTAGTCAAGTAAATTAAGTATCTAACATTGTCTTTAAACTACAAAGGTTTGCTTTTGTTAAGAGATATTCTTGATGGAATAGTGCTTAATTTTATCTTTTTAATTTAAAATTTTTTTAGGAACAATCTTGTTAATTGTTAAGTAAATTTTACATGTATATGCCAGCAAGTATAGATAAACTGTTAAAAGTTCCACCTTTAGTGGAATCTGCTGATTAACTAATGACAAGTAGAAAACTTAGATTTGCTTGTGAGTTGTGATGCTATCATCATCTTTCTGAGATCCGCCAGGTCTTTATCAAAATGACCCCTTCATCCAAGTGTGGCTCTTCTTTGGCTCCTTTTAAATATCTTCATGGCCCGTTTAGGAATTTGAATTTCATTTAAAATTTTGGATTTGGTGAAATGACACGTGTGGATGATTAAAAGAATTTGGACTTGGTTTTGGATCCAAAATACTCAGATTTTAGTATAAAAATGAGCATCTGAAATGACACTCAATTTATATCATTAGAAATCCATCATTCGAAATGAAATACATGTTCCGAAACGCAATCTTAGTTCATTAGGCAATGCTTATAATTTTGTGGTAATATGGATCGCGCAAAGTGTGTTTAGATTATTAACAGATCACTGATGTGATGAAGATCCTGAGGAAGCAAGGTCTAACTTGTTAATTAGAAGAAAACATTTTGGATTAAAGAAAGTCAGGACTTTCGGCAGCAATTGACTTATATGTAGCTAGCTAGTGATGGTTTATAGGAGAATAAGAAGTGTAATACTACACATTTATAATTATACGAGTTTTGGATACAAGTGATCATGTAGTCTAATTTACAGCTAATGAATCACTTATAAAATAATGCCTGTGTATGAGCACTTCAACTTATACAACTTTCAAGTCAATTTTTTCTAGAATTTAGAAATTTTGCTATTTTTTCTTTAGCATCTCAGTCGACATGGTACTTCATTTTAATCGTACGAGTCAATGCCCGTTAGAACTTAGAAGTTAGTTATTAAGTGTAAGAACATTTCCAAAGGCACTAGTTATAATGGTTAGCTGTAATAAGTGTTAGCTAAAATTTGCTGAAGTCGTAACACATTGTGCTCCAATGGTGTTAGTAATAATGGTTAGCTATAATTCAAAAAAAATATTTTATTATTATTTTGGTTCACCTTTATCGTTACTTCACCATGTATATAATTTAAATAAGGTAAAAAAGTGACGTGGATATTTTAGATAATGCCTACAGACTCAACAGATATAGAAGATGAAATAAAGGATATCTATAATTTTTGCTAACAGGTCTTGTGATTGGAGGGGTATATTTTTTAGCTAATATATATATTATAGTGCCACCTAGACCTAACAGGTGATGGTGGTTGGAGATGCTCTAAGACAGTTAAAATGGGGCTTTAAAGTTGTTAATGTTATTACCATATAATCAATTTTTTTAATATTCTTTTCTTTCACATCGTTTTTAACATCTTCTTTTTTTTTTTTAAAAAAAAAACACCCCCTTGACCAATTTCACAAGAAAAAGAATAATTTAAATCTGTTTGAGATAATATTTTATTTATTATTGATTCAGAAATAAAATTAACACCCTACTTTTGCTAATTTTCAATATCTCATACCTATCCTTTTGCAATTTGTATCCCAATAATATCCAACAATTTGAATAAAAAATTAACAAAAATATCATGCCAAGTTATGTTAAATCACATGGACACTTCTCTAAACATCCTTGATTGAAAATGCTCTTGTAGCTTCGTACGAAACTTTGGTTTGATCAGCTGAGCTTGTACTCGTCTTCCTAGCCATCAGTTATTCAGTTTAATGTCCTGTCGCTTTACAGAGTTTGAATGCAAAATCTACATTTGACATTCTGTGCATCTTTTTGAGAGATTTTTTTTGGTCTGAGTAAGTATATATATAATCCAAAAAGGAACAGGGGAAGACTGTATATAATTTATGGGGTTAAGTGGAGTGATTGCCAGTTAAGTAGTACTCCCTCGGTTCCGAAAAAACTTTCTCGTTTTGACTTTGGACACTGTTTATTGTAAGCAATTGACTACTAATTTACGTATAATTTATAAGACAAAATATAGTCATGAGTGATTTTGTTTGATTCGTATTTATGAGTACTTTAATACAGTGAAGTTTTTATATTTAATACTTATTCGAAATTGAAGATATTAGCAAACGTGTCCAAAGTAAACAGGAAAAGTATTATGGAACGGAGGGAGTACTATAGAATTTTCATACTTAAATAGGATTAGAATAATAGGTTAACTTATTATTTTCTATCAAAACATTTGCACTACTACTCCCTTACATAACATGAAATATGTACTGCAACTACATGTTTTAAATTAAGGAAGAGTTCGGATGTATTTGGTTGATCTGATTTGTAAAAGTTTTATGTTTTGATTAAACTGAATTTATAGTTTTATTTTTTTGCAAATCTGAATAGTTAGTCGAATAATTAAAATTCTTATCTTTACAGTAACTTTTTTTTTTTTAAAGAAAGAATGGTTTTACAGATATTTTTGTATTTTTTTTTGAAAATTTTATGTTAATGAAAAAACCTCAACAAAGGTGTCTGTTCTTTTCCTTTAATGAAAAAACTTCTATTTTGATTTAAATTTGTTTATTTGGGGTATATTTGAAGATAATAATTTTATAAATATCAAACGCATTAACAGAAAAAAAGTCCATCCATCATCCTTGATTTTAAGACATTCCCATAATTCCAAGGCATGCATCCATTTCATTTCATTATTCAATGTTAAATTCTTTTTGTCTCATCCTTCAAGTTGGATAGCCCAAATACATGATAATTCTCGGTTTAAACCAAAATCTATTCACATTACATATATCAAAATCGTTCCACTGAAAAATTGGAAACTCCAAACGAATCAAAATTTTGTGTCCCATCGTTATACAAACTAAAATATATGTAATTTATTATTTTAGAAAATTTTTTTTTCTAATAACTTTACTAGCAACATCATTCATAAGTATTTCATATATTTATGTCTGAATTTGTTTTTGTGTCTGAATTTGTTTTTGTGCCCCCCACATATAGTAAAATTTTCTTTAGTTGTTCAATAAAAACGAAAAATGTGTCCCTAAATTTTCATTTTTCGTGATATCCCCATTCGAAAACATAAACGACTTGAGCTCAAGTCGATCTATTAATAATATGAATTTCTTTACTAAAATTGTACAAAAAGGATCTGAAAATTTTCATCTATAAATAGCAACCATTGTAACCTTTAATTTTCATCACAAACTAGCCCTTCTCTCTCGCTCTTTACAAAGCTCGTAAAGATTACAAACTAGCTAAACCTTAAGGTATAAAATTTCTTCTTGAGATGGCCTCCAAGGTTTTATCACCAAGCACCACTCTTCTTTTGGCCTTAAATCTTCTCTTCTTCTCTTTGGTTACCTCTACTTATTGCCCTCCACCACCTTCGCCAAAACCAAAACTACCACCGGTTCACAAGCCAAAATCCCCACCACATTCTTCACCAACACCAAAAACTCCGACAACACCGAAGCCGAAAACTCCCCCAACACCAAAAACTCCGGCATCACCTCCTAAAGTCGTCCCAGCACCTCCTACAGTGTCAACACCTCCTAAAGTCGCAACACCTCCCACAGTGTCAACACCTCCTATTGTCGTAACACCTCCTACTGTGGCAACACCTCCTACACCCGCAACTTGCCCTAGAGATGCTCTAAAATTGGGTGCATGTGCAAATGTACTGAGTGGGTTGATTGGTGGTGTTGTTGGAACCCCGTCGAAGGATTCATGCTGCAGTCTCCTCAGCGGTCTTGCTGATATTGATGCTGCTGTTTGTCTTTGCACGGCCATCAAAGCTAATGTCTTGGGTCTTAACCTCAACGTACCCGTTGATTTGAGCTTGCTGCTTAACTATTGCGACAAGAAGGAACCAACTGGCTTCAAATGCGAGTAGTTAATTCTTATTATATATACATGATTCAATCACGTGTCTCTCCAATTTCCTTGTCCTATTTTGTGGTACACTCAGATTATGAGGTACTGCGTACTGGTATTAATTGTTTAAATGTATTGTGTTAGTGTCATATAATAGGCATGCATGTCGTCTGTACTATTAATGCACTGTATCGTTTTTCATTCAGTTTAAAGGTATACTAATAAATGAGATGTGTTGAGACTTTCATGATTAAGCTTTTTAAGAACTACTTATTATTTGCTGAAAATTGATAAAGATATAAGCAATGTATTATATCATTTCAATATTCTTAACATATTTCTTTTTGCAGCTAAGAGGTGCAAAAAACTTGGTAAAAAGATTTTTAGCATTGTTCTTTCGAAGCTTCGCTAACACATATATATATATATATATATATATATATATATATATTCTTTATTAATATGGAAAACGATTTTAACGGTGAGCAATATTAATAAAGTAGCAATGGTTAACACTAAATTCGGGTTCGATTTCTTAGAACTACATACATAATTAAACAAGATTATTTACTTTATTTTTTTTAAATTTTATTCCGGATTCGATTCTCTATAACAACATAATTAAATTGTAATTTATTTATTAAATATTTTTATCATTGATCAATTATCAACAAATATATATTTAAATAATACGTATTAATTATATTCATTCTTAATCATTTAATAATATTAATATTTTAATATTGACTCATGTTCGTCTATACTTTGCACGGGTTACCATTTAATTAAAAATAATGTCAAAGGCACAAATAAAACAAAAGCACCACCTGTTGGACCATGAAGCCTATTGGACCACGAAGCCCAAGGTGGATGGGCTAACTTAGAATTTATTAGGTCCATTAAATATTATGTATTAAAGAGCTAAATTAGATTGTATTAGGACCGTTAAGCATTTTAATTGTATTAGGACCTTGAAATCCACAAGTATAAACTTAGTGGAAGCCAATTAGGTATAAGGGGACCCACAAGGGAATCCCTATAAATAGACATTTAACCCCACTTGTAAAGGGGTTGGCCATTAAGAATTAGAGAGTCATACCTCTTAAAAAATAGAGTGACACATTTTAATGAATACACACTTCACTTTATATTAGATTTCTTCTTAGTTATTGTCATTGCTATCATTATTACGATCGTTTGATAATTAACTCTCTATCAGTGGCGCTAGAAGGAGTTTTTTAATTTGAAATTCCACCCAAAAATGGATGTTGATGAACTAGTTGTTGAGCAGATTGGTTCGAAACAAGAGATGTTAACGACCACTCGAACTGGGGACCAGGTGTCACCTCTTCTTCCTCCTTTAAAGCCGAGACAATTATTTCCAACAACACAAGATGACATAGGTGGATCCCAGAGACCCATCGAGTCAGAACAATTAAATGCTTGACAAAAAACACAGCCTGACACCCGCACGAAGGTCCCTACGGCTACAGAAAAAAAGTGTTAAGAAGTGACATGTGTTTACACCTTCAAAAAATTCAAGAGATAAGCAACCTGTTATCGAGGCTAAAGATTACTCCCATGAAGAACTATTTAATTTGAAATAGCAAAAGCGAGTCTTAGATGAAAAGTTAAGGAGGCACCGACGAGCTCGCCAGTTACAGAAAGGTCCGAGAAATACTATTATCTCAGCTCGTGATGAGGACGTCGATGCCGAGGATGTCAGGGAAATGAATATGAAGAATTTGGGGACGAGGAATCGACTGAGTCGATTTACTCACGACTTTCTACTCGCAAACGCCGAAAAATGCCGTCAGCGAGTCACTCGTCTTGGCGAAGTGACTCTAATGAATCATTTAGACCTGAAGACATCGCTGAGATCCGAAGTGACCTCGCTATGTGCAGGGAATTTATTCGCAATCAATCTGGTTAAATCACATCTACTGAAAGCCCATTAACGAAGGATATCGAGATCACACGTATTGATAGGACGTTGAAAACGCCTTCTCTGGATCATTTCGATGGAACATCAGACCCCAATGGTTTTCTCAATACATTTGATGGCCGTATGGCATTCTTCGGACATTCGGAAATAGCAAGGTGTCAGTTCTTTTCTACATGCCTCCAAGGTACAGTTCTGCGTTGGTATAATAGTCTTCCCCCTCGGTCTATAGACTCTTGGCAGTCTTTAAAAACAAAATTTCAAACCAGGTTCTCTAGTAACTACAAGGGAGGAAAAATAATCGCCTCGCTGATGACAGTTAGACAACGTTACAACGAATCCTTGCGAGACTTCTTAACTCGTTCCGAAGTGAAATTTCTGACATCCCCAAGCTGATTGAAGAGCTGGCAATTAATTATTTGGCTTCTGGTGGGAACTGTAAGAGGTAAAGAATGATTCTTAATCCCTTATGAAGGCTATTAAAGCTGAACATTAAATTTGAATATTTAGTAACAATGCTTACGAGCAATAGACCATAATGGACAAACAAATCTTTTTTACTTTCTTAAAATATTCACTAGTTGTGTGCAAAAAAATCTAAATCTTGAATCTGATCCAGATGTTCAGAATATCCTTTCAAATATGGACATTACTTGCCGCCAAAGACAAAAGACATAGGCACCTTGAGAGGGATCCGAAAATCACACACCCGATTACAAACTCTCAAGAGCAGTCCTAAATATCTTAAAAACCTTAATTATATTCTTTTTTTTTTCTTTTTTTTTTCCTTATATTTACATCTTTATTCTTATTATTTATATCCGAATACCCAAATATAAATTTAATCTTGAAGTTTTGTCCTTAACGAAAATCGGCTTCCACATATACATTCTTTACCTCTTTACTAATCATTTGCATCCTTCAATTATAACAAGATCATATACAGCATTAGACAGATCGACTAAAAAATTGACGCCACTAGTACGTACATGAAGCACACTCAACCACATCGCAAGATTAGAGTCTCTACTTTCTAGTCAAGTAAATTAAGTATCTAAAATTGTCTTTAAACTACAAAGGTTTGCTTTTGTTAAGAGATATTCTTGATGGAATTGCGCTTAATTTTATTTTTTTAATTTGAAGAACTTTAGGAACATTAGTGGAACCTGCCGATTAACTAATGACAGGTGTGGTTATAGATGAGTCGTTTACTTAACAACAAGTATCAAACCTTTTCTTATATCTATGCTCTAAGTTCAGTGCATAGAATTTTGGTATCTGATCATTTGCATTTTGAAAGTTGTATAAACACACTTAGATTTGCTGCAGAGAATATGTGTATATGAAGAAAACTGAATAAATCAATTCAATGCACAATGCCCCAAATTCATCTCATGACAACTGCGCTAGCAACTTGTGCTTGTGAATTGTACATGCTATCATCTTTCTGAGACCCGCCAGGTAGGGATGACAAAAAAATCCGACCCGACGGATACCCGATCCGATCCGTTTGGGTCTACCCGAACCCGATTTTTTGGATTTGGATTTGGATCTTATTTTTGGACCCGAAAGAGTTTGGATCTGGATCTGGATCTTAGGTAACCCGATATGATACCCGACCCGAAACCCGATCCGAACCCGAAACTCGATATATATATATATATAGGCTAGTGGTCAAATAGAAACCAATCTTAGAATAGAAACTAGAAACCAACACTAAATAAATTATATTTCATTCATTCTAATGGCCCCGCCAGGGGCACCTTCACAAAAAGTGTTTAAAATTATTGGCTCCATCCAGCAAAAAATAAAAAAAAAATACTGTTCACGCTGACGTCACTGCCACGTCAGCAGTGAACAGTAATTTTTTTTTTTTTTTTTTTTTTTGCTGGATGGAGCCAAGAATATTATGAACTTTTTGTATTGGGGCACCCCTAATTTGGTCATTAGATTAGCTTGAAATATTTAATTTATGTTTAGTTTCTAGTTTCTATTCTAATTTAGTTTCTATTAGAACAAGACCCTAAATATATATATATATATATATATATATATATATATATATATGTAACATACATTTAATATTTATTATTATTTAGTATATCATTTTATATATTTGAGATACATATCAAACAAATATACAAAATGATCACATATATATATCCACAATTTTTATTTATTCGAATCACAATCTTATTTTTTTATTAAAATATCTTATGGCCCGTTTAGGAATTTGAATTTCATTTAAAATTTTGAATTTGGTGAAATGACACGTTTAGATGAAAAAGAATTTGGATTTGGATCCAAAATACTTAGCTTTTGGTATAAAATTGAGCATTTTATAAAATGTCATCTCAATTCATATCATTTGAAATTCATCATTCGAAATGAAATACATGTTCCGAAATGCAATCTTAGTTCAATAGTTGATAAGCAATGCTTATATACTCCCTCCGTCCTGACGATTTTTTTATATTGTCTTTTTGCACGGAGACCAAAAAATATTGTTAAGATAAATGAAGCAGTGGGTGTAATAGTGATTTTATTGTTAAAATAAGTGAAGTAGTGAGTGTAATAGTGATTTTATTGTTAAAATAAGTGAGGTAGTGGATGTAATAGTGTAAAGTGTTGAAAAAGTGGGGTGAAATAGTGGATGTAATAATGAAGTTTATTGTTAAAAGTTACTATTTTTAGTAATGTAAAGAATTGGTGGGAAGTTCAAAAAGGAAATTGTAAAGAAATGGTCAGAGGGAGTATATTTTGAGGTAATATGGATCACGTAAAGTGTCTTTAGATTAACAGATCACTGAATATCGATGGTTATAGGAGAATAAGAAGTGTACTACACATTTATAATTATACGAGTTTTGGATACTAGCTTCCGGCGCACGGGTAAGTTTATTAATATTTCGTAGTACTGATCAAAAATTTTTTCTTGAAAAATTAGTTTATAGCATTTTGAATAATTTGTTTTTACTTTTAATGATAGTAATACATACTAGCTTATAGCCCGTGCAAAGCACGGGTTACTTTTAATTTTTTTAAAATTTGTTTATAGTATAGTATAATATTATATATATTAATTTTAATATGTTATTGAAAAAATTCTAACCTTATATCTTTGTATATAATAATTTTTAGTATTAAATATGAATTAGTATGTAGTTGGCAAGGATCAAACCTTAGATCTTTATATATATATAACAACTTTCAGTATTGTTATATTTAACGGTCATGATCTATTTGAGTTGCATATATAACGTTGTGAATGAGAGGATAACAAAAAATGAGGGGATAACGTAACTACTCCCTCCGTCCTACCCAATTCTTAACACTTTTTTTGTCACTTTCTGACACGTATTTTAAGGTGAATTTTAAGGATAGTTCCATAACTTATTTTACAATTTTCTTTTTTTGTATAAAAATAGGATTGTTCTACTTTTATACAAAAAAAATTCAAAAATAAGTTATGGAATTATCCTTAAAATTCACCTTAAAATGTGTGCCAGAAACCCTATTTTGAAATGTTAATAAATAGGTATAAATTATACCCCTTTATCTTATTATAGTATAGTATATAGATTTTTATATAAACATTATTTTCAATAAATTTTTAATTTCAATTTAATATAATTTGATATATTCATGTTTAAGCATTATACTTTTGTTTTCTTATTATAAACAATATATACTGATGATATGGGCTAAAAGTAAGCCCTAAAGACACATTTAATGTGGCATTAATTAGACCTAGAATGGTCCAAACGTGGGGCCCACCAGATGGGCCCAAACCCTATTTATAATATTAATTTCGTAATTAATATTAAGGGTAATAACCAGCTCAGCAATAAGAGTCAAACAAGGATATTACTCTTGCCTGACTTAGCCTCCAAGGCACAGAATTCGATATGGGAACTGACTCCTACAAGGAAGGAGTCTAGAACCTTCATTAAGGCGGTGACTTGCCCACCAAGTCACCTATTCCTACCATAATTCTAAGGCTTCTCAGCCTATATAAGGGCCTGACCCCTCATTCTCAGAACTACGTTTTGGCTCAATCCTCGAATAAGGACATACAAGCCACTACGTCCTAGGTGAGCCCTCGTCGTCATAGCCCTGAGGGCACCATCACCTAGAACTACGTCTTGGCTTGATTCTCTAACAATACAGAGATACGTAGGCATCTTGTGAGGACAGATTGAGTCACGAAACACAAGTGCAACCATTAAAGCTCAAAGCTTCCACAATCCATAGTAGTTAATACGCAATAAATACACCCTACTTTTTATTCCACAACATTTGGCACCGTCTGTGGGAATCAAACATCAACCATGATGAACACACGGAGAGCATCGGTGACTACGAACACCACCACTAGCACTTCTGTACCCGTGATTGCGAAACAAGGGTCTGTACCCCCTTAAACGAGTACCCAGATTTTGGGTTCTCAACCTCAAGGACGAATTTCCGAATTACTGAAACTCATGTCTAGGGATCGCAGCCCATAGGGATGAATCCCCAAGGCTAGGAGATGAATCCCCTTAATGGTTATTTCCCTTCTTGGATACGGCATACCCCCATGGAGCATAGATCTCCACCTCCGCAATTCTCGCAAGCACGAATCCAGCCTACGGGCTACTCATCTATCTCCCGAACGTAGGAGGCTTTGGAGAAAGTGGCCATGCACATCGAATGCACAAGCCATAAAAACCCCCATACATCACAGGCCTAGGCCTTGTCTATGAAGGAGGGTACCTAGATTATTCTGGACCCTATACCGAGGATTCATCATCTAAGGATGATCGAGATCGAGCCCCGAGGAGGAGGCGTGCAGAAAAATAACCCACTGATGGGCGTGACTGAAGAAAGAACAAGAGAAGCAATAAAACTGTCTCCCTATTACAAAGGTCAGAGAAATCCCCTTTGTTGATTCGGGGAGGCCTTCAAGGAGGCATAGAAAGATTGAGGTCCCAAGGACAGAGATCCCAAGGTCTGAGCCCAATGATTTAATGCAACCACGAGGTCAGGATGATCCTACCATTCCTTTTATTGAGAAGGTGAAGAGTGCCCGCATTTATCACTGTTCAAGGGTTGAACCCTCTAGGAACGAAAATTTAAATGAGACTCCAAGGAGCCGAAAAAGACAGATTCTAAACTCTTAAAGGACGGATCCCCAATCTTAGGCACGATTTGCCCATAACCGCGTACTGATTAGCATGATCTCTAATAAGGGGTGATTCACCTCATATTTGAGGCTTGGAACCTCCACACGCAGCAGGGAGAAGAAGTCTCAACCATACAATAAAGATGATGAAAGAGCAATCGGACTGATGATCCACTCCCCTTGACTTTCATTCAGGGAATGACTCCCAATGACTCAAAACCCCGTTTATGGGTTGTCACCGTTCCCAATTGCAGATGTAACCATCCATTTACTCATGAGAAGTATGTGCCTTAATACATTGAAGGCTTGGTCCCCTTGTTGGAGGAAACCAAAGTTTCTCTGGATCATACACCAAAGACAACTTCTCGTCTGAATAAGATGAGGAAGAGGACATCCGTTCTAGCAAGAGATGTCAAGGGAAGGAGCCCGCCGAAGGAGCAGGACGTTCTCAACCCCGAGGGACTCAAGGAACGGCTCTTCAAGCCATAGAAGAAAGGATTTAGGGGCTCAAATTACTCATCCGTAGCAGCCAATTGCGGGTTCAATGAATTCAGGGACGAATCCCCTCTGGATGGTAGTGTCGCCCCTCTAGCGTACCATTGGGACTACAGATGTCCATCTCTATCATTACACAACGAACTTAAGGACATCATTCATCGATGGTAGAAGTGATCAACAACATGAGGCATACGTGCCTCAATGCATTTAGGACCTAGAACGCCAATGAAGGAGTCGTGATTTCTCCGGATTTATACTGTTGACAATTCATCATCCACTAATGAAGATAACCATCTCAGAAGGAGAACCAGGCAATGAGCTCGAAGGAGGGTCAGGGCCTTCTCAGCCCCGTGGATCCAAAGGACTGGCTCTCAAGACTTTAGGAGGAAGGATACTCACTCATGAAGCGCTTATCCAAAAGTTGAAGAAAGATTTGGAAATACAAGAGGCTAGGCAGCCCCCAAGGGCTAGGGTCCCCCCATGTTATTAAGTCAAAAAATACCCCAAAGATGATAAGGGTTTATACACAAAGGACTGATCCCGATGACTCGATACCTCTAGGTGATCATGACGATCCAATCATGTCCTTCACCAACAAGATAATGAATGCTCATATCTCTAGGAAACTCAAGACGCCCACCATCGAGGTGTGTAATGAAGCAGGAGATCCCACTAATCATATGAGGACATCCTTCAATGCACTGCTAATTTCAATCCGTGACTAAATCAAGTGTAGGGCGTTCTCTCAAACCCTGGAGGGCATGACACAATGATAGTATAGTCGGTTGCCCCCGAACTCGACCGGATCCTTTAAAGGACTAAGTTGGGCACTTATCACCCCATTTATTGATAGAAAGTTCATGAGAAAAGTTTTGCATCCCTATGAACGTGGAACAAGGAAAGAATGAATCCTTGAGGGATTACATGAAACGAATCACCAAGAAAGCTTTGAAGGTAGAGTAGCCATCAAGCTAGATGAAAGTGTAAGGGAAGCCTCGACCCATATTGGAGGCAATGGAGGAAATAACAAGAAGCAAAGGTAGTCAAGAGTAGAATATTAAGGATAAGCATCCTCGAACAAGTAAAGATTCTGACTCTCCCTCGAAGAAGAACAATCAAGGATCGAGGTTCACCAGCCATGCACATTTGTATAATAAAAAAAAAGCCAAATCCTGATGGACATTGAGAAACACAAGAATCTCTGATGGCTGAAGCCACTAAGGGCTGACCCCGGGAAGAGAAATAATAACCAATATGGTCAGTTCCATAAGCCAGTGGGGAATATCACTCACGATTGTAGACAGCTGAAACACAAGATCAAGTTTCTGATCCAAAGAGAAAAGTTGAATAAGTTCATCAAGGATGGCCAACAGGGTAACCTAAGGCAGTATTATGAAGTAGAGATTATGAAAGGAAGGATGGCGATCGAGATCGCAATCCATAGCCCTAGGAGGCCGATGATAAGCATGATTTTTGAAGACCCGACAACGATCGGGAATACAAGGAGCTCCCGTAAAGCTTACACTCAAGAAGTTATGCACATTATAGGAGAAGCTCCATAGCGAGCAAATACTGAAAATGACATTTGTCTTTGATGATTCTGAAGGGGTCAAGTGCCTCCATGATGACCCGTTGGTCATAACACCTGTGATAGGCAACTCGAAAGTGAAAAGAGTTTTGGTAGACAATGGAACATCAGTAAATATCTCGTTTCATGATGCATTCTTGAAGATGGGATGCAACGATTCTCAAATTGACCCCCTCCAACATGTACGTCTATGGGTTCAATAGAGTTGAGTCAAGAGTTGGAGGAACTATTCGGCTGTCCATGATATTAGGACGGTAGCCTAGGGAGGCCACTCAGATGTTGAACCTTTTGGTGGTTAAAGCAACTTTCACTTACAATGTGATCCGTGGAAGGGCATGCTTGCGTGACTTTAATACGGTTGCCTCGTACTAAGACCTGAAGATCAAATTTCCTACAAGGAAGGGAGTTGGTAAAGAAAAGAAAGATCAAACAATAACAAAGAATTGATATCCAGCCACTTTGAGGCCTGATGGAATCGGGGGGCAGGTCCTCTCGATTGAAGACATGGATGTCCAAGAAGATGAGAAACAAAGAGAAAACTCCGCAAAGGACTTAGTCCCCACTCCCCTAGTTCCTGAAGAACCTGAAAAGTTACCCACGTAGGGCATTGCTGAATGAACCCTTGAAGGGAAAATTAGATGCGTTCCTCAAGAGAACATTGTTGTATTTACTTGGACAATAGCTGATATGCCAGGGGTCGACCCCCAATTAATTATGTAAACTAGACGTCCACCCGAATAGGGATACGATGAAACGGAAGAAAATAAATTTTGATTCCAAGAGGCAGGAAGTCCAATGGAGAATGAAGGATGTGTAATTGAATTCATTGGATATGAAAGATGCATGTCTTAGTGACTACTTTCCCCTACCAAGGAACAATACATTGACCAATGCAACAAAGGTGACGTCCTAAAGAGGCGACATCCCAAAGATTGATAAATAAGATCTTTGAGCATCTTAGTGGGAAGACTATAAAAGTCCATGAAAATGATATGTTAGTCAAGAGCCTCGCTAAGGTACATCACATCGAGCATTCTCATGAGGCGTTTGAGGTGTTAAGGCACCACAAGATGATATTGAATCTGACTTAATAAGCCTTCAGCTTAGGATCAGGAAATTTTTTGGGTTTTACGGTCTCCAAACATGGAAATTAAGGCCAACCCAGATAAGAGCAGAGCAATCCTTGACACGGAACCTCCAGGTGTTGACATAACCAAATCACAGAAAGTTACTGCATCTATACTTGGATGTACTTAATACAGATTTGAGTGTCGTCCTCGTGAAAAAGGAAAACAAAGTTCGGAAACCCATCTGTTATGTGAAAAAGGTCTTGCATTGGACAAAGTAACCACAATAAATCCCCAAGCACTCACTGACTTCATGGTTGAACACACCATTGACAACCAAGAAGTCGGGGGGCATGAGGTAGTACCCCAGGAGGGCAAAGGATTAGAGAAGGAGAATTTGAAGCGGTACTCAATGAGTATTGGATCGATTTTGACGGAGAATCAAAATCGAATTAAGTCAGAACATACCCCGATGGGCTCATGCTTGAGAATGCCCCATAGTTGGATTTCCCAACGACAGACAACGAGGCTGAACCTTGATAGCCGGACTTGGCTTGAGGCCTGAGGGTCAAAAACCTCAAAGACCGTGGAGACTCAAGATCGATAATACCGCAAGTGAAAGGCGAGTTTGAGGGAAGGGCTGGAACCACGACAAATACTTGAAGCCTGACTCAATTCAATGAGTGTTACATGAAATACAACCTGGAAGGAATATGTAAAGGCTGATGTCCTACCCAAGTTTGCCTCCTCGGAGATAGAGAATTATGTTAAAAGTTCTTACTTCCAAGTCTTGGAGACCTGAAGTGTTGAGAGAAAAGCTAATAACACCTGTAGGTATGAAAAATCGTTGGAAAGGTTCTACAAAGGCTCACCAGGAAACTGGTCAGTTACCCGACAATGCCTTGAAGGCACGAAAGTTGTCAGTAAGAACACTAAGGCCTAAAAACGTGAATTTAGCCTTGAAAAGAACTCATGTGAAAATCTGTAGGCAGCACTCGGGGGGCAGGACCCTTGCCCATAAGATGATCCAATTAGGATTCTATTGACCAGACATGATGGCTGATGCCAGAAGTTATGTGCGACCGATATAAAAAAAAACACGCAACTGTTGATCAGTACCCTGAAATATTGAAAACCATCAGTTCCACCACTCCTAGTGGCAAATGCCTAGAGGAAGTTCCTGATAGTTGCAATTGATACCTTCATGAAGTAGACTGAGGACAAACCCCAAGACTGGATAACCACCAAGTAAATGACACAATTCCTGTGGGAAAGTGTGATACGTAGATATGGACTTCCACCAATCCTTGTAGCCAGAAATGGATAACAATTCAAAAACGAGGATCTTACGAGCTGGAATTGTTTGAAAGAAACGTGGTGCCTAGACTTGGCACATCCCAAACCTCAAGGTTTATCATATCTGAGCATCCGGTTAGGACACTCCACCTGATCAGAATAAGTGGAAATAATGTTCGATGAAACCACAAACTTCTAGCTCTAAGGAATTGAAGGCTCGAATAGGCCGCATTCCATTAAATTGAAGGCTCGAATAGGCCATGTTCCATGCAATTGAAGGCTCGAATAGGCTGCGTTCAATGTAATTAAAGGCTCATCAAGTGGGCAATCGAACTACGAGAATTTGATGTTAAGTACAAGCCTAGGACGACCATCAAAGCCCAGGCTCTAGCTGACTTCGTGATTGAATATATCATTGACAACCAAGAAGTCGGGGGGCAGGAGGTAATAGACCAGGAAGGTCAGCAAGGTGAGAAGCCCCTGGAAGAGAAGAAAGAGTATTGGATGCTCTATTTTGATGGGGCATCAAAAACAAAAACCAGTGATGCATGTTTAGTTCTGCAAAGCCCCGATGGGTTCGCAGTTGAGTATGCCTTGAGTTTGGACTTCCAAACAACCTACAACGAGGCAAAGTATGAAGCTCTGATGGCCGGCCTTGGATTGACAAGAGCCCTGAGGGTGAAAGAACCGGAAAGTCTATGGAGACTCAAAGCTGGTAGTCTTACAAGTCAATGAAGAGTTTGAGGCTAGTGAAACGAATATGGCCAAATAATTAAGGATTGTGAAAGATGCGATAGCCCAGTTCGACAAGTGCCACGTTGAGTATATCCCAAGGGAGGAGAATACAAAGGTCGATGCCTTATCTCACTATACTTCTTCAGAGGTCCAGACCCATTCTGGGAACGTCTACTTCCAAGTTCTGAGAACCCCTACAATTGATTCTAAGCTTATTGTTCTTATCGGGATAGGAGGATGCTGGATAGATCCTATCAAAGCACACCTTGAGAATGGCTGGTTACCAAACGATGCCACGGAGGAGAATATCGGGAAGAAGCAGGGAGTTGTAATATTGATCCTTCCACGAACTCAATTCAGTTCGCGAATTGAGCTCGTAGACCCCACGAGCAGTTGTAATATTGACCCTTACACGAACTCAATTCAGATCGTGAATTGAGCTCGCAGGTCTCGCGAACTAGCCAAATATGGAGCGTTACGCGACCTCAATCCAGATCGTAGGATGAGGTCGTGAACCTCACGACCAGGGTGGAAACCTAGAATCAAGCTAAAGGGTTGAAAACCGACAAAGCCACACCAGGCCTGAGGTCAAGCGCTAAGGAACAAGTGAACTACCTGAACGATCAACCGAGAAGGAAAACTTCCTCCATGAGAAACAAGGAGGAGGCAAGAACTAAAGAACTTCATCACAAGGATGAGAGTCAAGCGTTGATGATAACCTTAAGACCAAGGATTCAGCAAACAAGTTAAGGCACAGAAGGTTACAAGGAATAAGAAACAAGTCGTTTGAATTCAAGGTTCATGAAACCATTCAGGGCATAGCAGACACCTCCTTTTGACCTGAAACCTGTTTTGGTAGTTGATTAAGAATACTTGTTAGAAGAACTAAAAAAAAAGGGTTGATACCTCAAATTGGAAATTTAAAAATGAACTTGGGATCATGGATCTTTGATCCAGAACACCAACGTTGAGCATGTGAACATCAACCTTGAATCTTAGGATGAGAAACACGAGATATTAGCCATAAAGGCCAAGATTAGCCATGAAGGCCAAGATTAGCCATGAAGGCCAAGATTAGCTATGAAGGCCAAACTTGAGAAGGTCATGAACCTCCAATCAAGATAAAAAGGTTGAAACTTCAAGACAAAACTTGAAAACCAATATGAAAATTTGGATTCTCGATCCAGAACCCCAAGGCCGAGCACGTGTCAGCCGAGAGGTCGACACAGAAGCCCCAGGAACCAAGACGAACATTGAAGCCATGACGGCCAACCGAGCTAAGAAAGTTTGTTTCAAAAACTTTAGGTTGGTGTCAACCCAAAATGAGATCACAGGGCTAGCTCACGAACTGCCTAATTAAGAGACCATAGATGATCTCAAGTTAGTTCGTAGGTTAAGGTCGAAGAGCTCACGACACATTCGCTTTAAAGACCTTGTACGACCTCATTCCACTTTAAAGAACGAGTTCGTACACAACACGATGAGGCCAGTTAATGAACCTTGGACGACCTCAAACCACCTCGTGGATTGAGGCCGAAGAATTCGCGACAAAGCCATAATGAAGGCCATGGACGACCTCGATTCATCTCGGAGAATGAGGTCGTGAGTCGAACGACAAAGAGGATATGTTGCCCCTACACGACGTCAATTCACCTTGAGGATTGAGGTTGAACAGCCTACGACCAGGCCATTCTGGTGACCATGCACGACCTCAAACCAGTTCGTAGGTCGAGGTCGATAGGTTCGCGACCAGCTCTGTATGGTGCCCTGAGCTCGAAGTAGTTCGAAATTTAAGATCGCAAAGGTCGCGATGTGCCTCTTTAAACGACCTTACACGACTTCGATCCACGTCACGGAATGGGCTCGTAGAATCAACGAACTGCCATATATGGCGTCCTTACACGAACTCAATCCACCTCGTGGATTGAGGTCGAAAGCAGAACGACCTGCCCTATCTGGTGCCCTTGGACGAGCTCGATTCACGTCGTGAGACGAGGTCGGAAACCTCACGACCTGCCTCTTTTACAGCCCTTGGACGAGCTCGATTCACGTCGTAAGACGAGGTCGGAAGTCTCACGACCTGGGCACTTCGTGACGACCTCGATCCTGGTCGAAAAAAAAAAATCGTTATTTTTTCAGAAATTTGAATCGAAACGATAATTTCTGAATAGTAATAGTCTTCAGAAATAAAAAATTTCCAAGCTGTCAGCTCGACCCCAGTCAGGGGCTCTGCCCCTTGGACCCCGCCAGGGGCTGCCGCCCCTTGGACCCCGCCCGGGGGCTGCCGCCCCCGGACCCCCGCTAGCACCGTTTAGTGCCGATAAGCACAGATTAGCACCGATTAGTGCTGTGTAGTGCCGTCTTATGCCGTTTAACATCGTTTTACACTGTTTTAACGTTGTTTAAGGCTGATTAGCGCTGTGTAGTGCCGTTTAACACCGTTTAGTGTCGTTCAACATCGTCGTAAATGCGTCGGTCGCTCCACGCTTTACATTAAGATGATATCGTTGAAAGTACTCGCGTAAGAGCAATAAACCCTGACCCAAGTCTCGGAAAGGCCGTTAAAACTTCAAGGAAAACCTGATCAGTTTTCCTAGAAGTTGGGGGGCAAATGATATGGGCTAAAAGTAAGCCCTAAAGACACATTTAATGTGGCATTAATTAGACCTAGAATGGTCCAAACGTGGGGCCCACCAGATGGGCCCAAACCCTATTTATAATATTAATTTCGTAATTAATATTAAGGGTAATAACCAGCTCAGCAATAAGAGTCAAACAAGGATATTACTCTTGCCTGACTTAGCCTCCAAGGCACAGAATTCGATATGGGAACTGACTCCTACAAGGAAGGAGTCTAGAACCTTCATTAAGGCGGTGACTTGCCCACCAAGTCACCTATTTCTACCATAATTCTAAGGCTTCTCAGCCTATATAAGGGCCTGACCCCTCATTCTCAGAACTACGTTTTGGCTCAATCCTCGAATAAGGACATACAAGCCACTACGTCCTAGGTGAGCCCTCGTCGCCATAGCCCTGAGGGCACCATCACCTAGAACTACGTCTTGGCTTGATTCTCTAACAATACAGAGATACGTAGGCATCTTGTGAGGACAGATTGAGTCACGAAACACAAGTGCAGCCATTAAAGCTCAAAGCTTCCACAATCCATAGTAGTTAATACGCAATAAATACACCCTACTTTTTATTCCACAACAACTGATTTTTAATATATTTTATTAATAATTGAAAAATATGATGTGATATTTTTGGATATATATTAATGGTTGCAAGATTAGTTTTAAATTAAAAGGTAACGTCTTTTAATTAGAAAAAAAATATTAATGACTGAAAGATATGTGTGATTCATGTTTTTAGGTGTTTATTAATGGTTGAAAAATATGGTGCAATGTTTTTGGATATATATATTAATGATTGTAAAAATTGTAAAAAGGTAACGTATTTTAATTAGATAGAAGATAACATGTTTTAATTAGATAGAAATATTAATGATTAAAAGATATGATATGATTTAAGTATTTAGTTGTATATATTAATGATTGAAAGATTAGTTTTAAAGTAAAAGGTAACGTATTTTAATTAGATAGAAGGTAACATGTTTTAATTAGATAGAAAATTAGAAATATTAATGATTAAATGATATGGTTTGATTTATCTTTTTATTTGTTTATAAAAGGTAATATTTTTTAAATTAAATGATAACGTGTTCTAATTAGAAAAAAATATTAATGATTGAAGGATATGCATGATTCATATTTTTAGGTGTTTATTAATGGTTGAAAGATATGGCGCAATATTTTTGGATATATATATTAATGATTGTAAAAAGGTAACGTGTTTTAATTAGATCAAAGGTAACATGTTTTAATTAGATAAAAATATTAATGATTAAAATACATGGTATGATTTTTGTATTTGGTTGCATATATTAATGATTGCAAGATTAGTTTTAAAGTAAAAGGTAACGTGTTTTAATTAGATAGAAGGTAACATGTTTTAATTTGATAGAAATATCAATGATTAAAAGATATTGTATGATTTATGTTTTTAGTTGTTTTTAAAAAGTAATATTTTAAACTAAAAGTTAACGTGGAGGGGCCAATCAGCTTATTATCATTAATTAAATTATGTTATCATTTATTTTAATAAATAGGATAACCAAACCGAAAACCAAAACTTTTAAAACTTTCAATGTTTCGGTTTTAATATAATAGTATAGATAGATGTTATATGGTTTATAAGTATACATTTTTTTTGTAAATGATTTTTCTATAATTTATATTTCAAAATTTAGGCTAACATATTTTTTAGTATTTCATAATTATTTTTGGTTTTTTACAGGTACTATATTCGTATAGCAATTTTTTTAAAATCTTTTTGATTATGTAATTTAACGGTTATCTTAATTTGTTTTGATCTTTTGTTATTTTTTATAGTTTTTAAAGGCATTTTTTAACTTCTTTTGAAATATGTGTGGTATTAAATTTTTTTATTCGTTTGAATATTGATTATAATTTTATATTTTTGTCATGTGTGGTTTTTATTATGTGTTTTTGCTTAGAGTAATGTTAGGGGTTTTTACGTTGTATTATATTGAGATATTATTATAAATTTATTTTGTGAGTGTTTAAATTGCTTTCTAATTAAAATATGTCCATTTATTGATTGGTGTTCACTTTTTTAATTTAAATTTTTTCTTTACAAAGTAATAATTTGTTTATTTGTGCTCACATTTTTTTAATTTAAATTTTAGAAACATATTTGTTGTCAAATCTAAAAATAGAATCTTTAATGATTTTTATTAAAATATTTTTTTCTTAAAGCAATTTTATTTGGTAAACGATTTTTTTTGTAAATTATATTTTAAGGTTTAGCCCAACATATATTTCAATATTTCATATTTTTTGGACAGTTTTTTTCAATTTTATTAGAATATATATAATATATTTTTAGACATGTGAGAACTTATTGGTTTAACTTTAACTATTCTTTATATATGTATATGTGATTATGTAATTGTGAACGCACATACAATTGTACTTTTTTAAAGAAAGTTTGTACTATTTTTCTATGTTTTTGTGTTGGTATATATTTGTTTTAAGTGCATTATATTAAAATTTATTGTTGATTTTAGTTTTCTACATTTAGATATTTTTTTTGAATTTACGTCTGTTTTGTAGATTATATTTTGTTAAATTTTGGTGACATTTTTAATTATGACTTGTTTTTTGATTATTTTTTGATTATCTTAATTTACCATATATTTTCTCAAACCTTCTTCTTTGATTTGTAATTAAATGTACATTCTTGTTTTTTTTAATATTTTTAATTAAAATTCTGATGATATGTTTTGTTTACTTGTTTATTATATATAAAGAATGAATTTTCGACTTATTTTTAATTATGATTTTTTGCTATTTTATCCTTATTTGTTAATATTAGAAACATATTTTTTGTGAAACGAATAATACAATCTTTAATGATTTTTATACAAATAATGTATTTCTTAAAACAATTTTATTTGGTAAACGATTTTTTTGAAAATTTTATTTTAAAGTTTAGCCTAACATATATTTTATTGTTTCATATTTTTTGACGTGTTTTTTTCTATTTATTAGAATATATAAAATATATTTTGAAATGTGGGAACTTATTATAATTTAACATACATGTGAAAATACATACATTTATAATTTTTTTTAAAGAAAGTTTGTACTATCTTTCATTTTTTTGTGTTGGTTTTTATTTATTTTAAGTGCATTATATAAAATTTTGTTGTTGATTTTAATTTTCTAAATTTAGATTTTTTGTTTTGAATTAGAATTTATTTTGTAAATTATATTTTGCTGAATTTTTGTGTCATTTCCAATTATAAGTTGTTTTTTGATTACTTTTTTAATATCTTGTTTTATCATATATTTTCTTTAAAAAAATTGATTTTGTAATTAAATGTATATTCTTGTTTTTTAAAAATTATTTTTTTAATTGAAATTTAGATGGTATGTTTTGTATACTTGTTTATTTTATATAAAGAATGAATTTGTGATTTATTTTCATTATGGGTTTCTGTTATTTTATCCTTATTTGTTAATTTTGTGTAAGTTTTGTGCTGTTACAACTCTTTTTCCTATAATAATAATAATTAAATAAGTTGATGATCAATATTTTATTAGTTTTATTCTTTATTAATTTACTTAAATTTCATTTTTGATGAAATTTAATATTTTTGTAACTTTGAAATTATTAAATTATTATAGAATTTTTTGTACTTATTATATTTACATTCTCTATTAATTATTTTATTTTGAATTTTCGGATTATTTTTCAATTTAATGCTTTGTGTTGACTTTTGTTAGTATAAATTTAAAAAAGACGGGACAATCAGACGACAACCACTCAAACCTCCTTGCGTCAATTATATAATATAACAAGTGATAAATATTATAGATGTTTGGGTAAATTTATTTTTCAGAAAAATTAATTTATTTTAAGAAACAAGTTAAGATTTCTAGTTTTTTTTGGAAAAAAAATACTTTTTTTGTAACTTATGGAATCTTAAACATTATATCCTATATATAATTGGCGTAAGACAGTTTAGGTGGTCTGGTCGTCAGGGTGGTCTGGTCGTCAGGGGTATTGAAAGGCAGAGTGTATAAACTTGTAACACTATAACTAATGTAACTCAATTAAAAGAAAAGATACTTAACCAGAAGACAATCAAGAACAAGAAGTCACAAGAAATCAACACTATATGAAGACAAGGTAATTGATACAATTGAACATGTTAACTATGATCAAGCCAAGAAGAAATCATTGAGAGAAGTTCAAGTCAAAGTTGTTCAGGCCTCAGTGATTTGAGAAATCGAGAATCAAGATCATAACTATTAGTATCAACAAGACCAATTGATTTCAAGTGAACAAGAAGGAAAGCAAATATCGGAAAGCCAAGTTACTAAGTGAATATGGTAATTTATTCAAGAAGCAGAAACACTATCAAGACTAGTCACTTATGAACCAGACCAGTGCATCAAGTGTCAGGACATTGATAGCAAGTTTATGTCAGTAATAAAGATCCATGTTCAAGAGCTTGCTGAAGAATAAAGAAGACATGAAGATATCACAAGCTCAAGATGTGCATTGAAGTTTCAAGTTGAAGACCAGAATATTTTCTAAGTACTAAATGTTCTGGATGGCCAAGTAGAATATTTCTAAGTAGAAGTTCGACTTAGAAATTTCGAGATGGCTAAGTAGAAATTCTCAAGTAGAAGTTCTACTTAGAGTGCAGCTTCAACATGACACATGGCATCTTCTGATTGGCAGATTTCCAAGCTTTCAAGATAAGGCAAGATTTATGTGGACATCATTGGGCCACGTACATCTTAGTCTTTGAAGACTACAGGACATAGATTACATGTAGTATAAATAGAAGCACTTGTGTAATGTTTTAGTTAGTGAGCAATATTGAGAAAAACACAAGAAAAAGAGAGAGAGTATATTCACAGAGCTTAGAATCATTTACTTCTCTCTGAACTTCTGTTATACTTTGTAATGAATGTTGTAGCAACCTTTTCAAGTTATATATAAAGAAATATATTCCTTGAATCTGTGTGTTCATTTATTGCATCGTATTTATTGCTTCTCATAATCGAAAAGTTGTATTCACCCCCCCCCCTCTACAACACATTTGGACCTAACAATTGGTATCAGAGCGGATGTTTAACATACAAAACATAGATCCTTGTGTTTGGTAGAAGAATCGTGAGTTTTCATTTTCTAGATCTACTTTTCATTTTTTCGAAAAGTGTGCTTTAATTCGTTTCCAGTGAAAACTCATCCGGGAAAAATTATTTAAATACTCCAGGTGTGATTATTTGGCTTGGGTGTATTTTAATTAATTTTTGTGAATTAATCTGGGTTCATTGATATTTGGTGTTCTTGAGTGTTCATCATCTGTTCTTGTCAAAGAAGATAACCCAACAACTTTTTGATCTCCTTTTTCAAACAAACAAAGATAGTCAAAAAGGTGTTTTTGTACTTTTGATTTGATTATTATTCCTTGGCCGAAAGCAAAAGAAAGTGTACTCAGTGCTTTGCAGGTGGGTTAGTCACTTTCGGCGTGTAAAGTAATCAAAAGTCAAAAAGAGTGTTAAAGTGATAATATTGTTTATTCAATATTAAAGTGATCTGCAGAAAAATTTATTCTAAGGACAAAAGTTCTACATAGAATTTCTACTTGAGATTTTCTACATAGAATTTCGACTTGGACAATTTCTACTTGGTGAATTTCGACTTGGACAATTTCTACTTAGAGAAATTTCGACTTGAGCAAAATTTCTACTTAGAAAAATTTCGACTTGGCAGAAGTTCTACATAGATATTCTACATAGCCTAGTCTTGGGTACTTAGAAATTTTTTGGTGACAAGATTTGAAATGGCTCCTAAAAATTCTTTCAAGATCCCAATGTTCAACCGAGATCACTATGAAGAATGGGTTTTCAGAATGAGACTCTACTTAGAGACAATTAACCCTGAGTATCTGGAAGTCCTTGAAAAGGGTAAATTTGTTCCAATGAAAGCTATTCCTGAGCGTACGGAAGGAGAGGAGGTTATACCTGCTCGGTCTGAACCTAAAAAGGCAGCGGACTTTACGGATGCTGACAAGGAGCAAATAGCTTATGATACTTCTGTAAGACAAACCTTGATGGAATCTCTTGATCATGAAATGTTCAACATAGTCAAAGGTTTGAATACAGCAAAGAAGATTTGGGACAAGATAGAAGTTGTCATGGAAGGATCTGCAGAGGTTAGAAGCAACAAGACACTTATACTCAAGATGGAGTATGACACCTTCAGAATAAGAAAAGGAGAAAGCATAACAGATGTCTATCTACGATTCAGTCAGTTGGTATTGGATTTGAATCTGAGAGGTGTTACTCTCCCCATGGTTGAGACCAATACAAGATATCTGAGGAACCAGCCAAAGAGCATTGAACATAGGGTCTACGCAATCAGAGAAACCAGAGATTTGCATACAACTTCTCTGGAAGAATATTATGGAATTCTGAAGACCTATGAGCTGGAGACACTTCAAGATCAAGCATGGGACAATGATTCAAAAGGAAAAGAAACTGCATCAGGATTAGTTGCTGATGAGGAAGAGTCTAAGAAGGCAATGGTTGCAGCAAAGCCTAAATCATCACTTGCACCACATCAAGTTGATAATGATGACGAGTGCGCATCTAACAGTGATGATGACTACTTCACCCAAGAAGAGCTGGACAACATGGACGATAGTGTCGTGGCATACATGGCAAGGAAGTTCAGCAACATGAGATTTAGAAAGAGCAACCGACCACAGAGAAATTCTTCATCTTACTATCGGGCTGCTAAGGGTGGTGGTAGTTCATCAGGCTACAAAAGCAAAGGCAAGAGTACCAGCTACAAATCTCCGTTGGATTTCAAAATGAAGTTCAATTGCTATAATTGTGGTGAACCTGGACATTTTGCCTCGGACTGCAAAAAGCCTAAACAGACTTATCCAAAAGAGACATTTGAAGCCCTCAAAAGCAAGTATGAATCGCTGGTGAAAGAAAAACATGGTAAAAGAGCTTTAGTAGTAACAGAAGGAAGAGCTTGGGATGATTCAGATGAGGAAGATGTTACTCATGTAGCAAACTTTGCGCTCATGGCTGAGACATCAGAGGAACCAGAGGTACCAGTTCTAACCCTTAAAGTAGAAATGTCTATTGATGATTATAAGGAACAGAACGGCGCTCTTAGCGAAGAGATCTACATGTTGTGCAAAAGCCTAGACACTTCTCAAAAGGAACAGAAAACACTTGTCGCCAAAAGCAGAATGCTTGAGGCAAAAGTGGAAGAGTTAGAGGCCGCTTGCACTGTAGATACTTCTCTAAGAGATTTTATTAAATCTTTGGAACACAAGCTCGTCCTTAAGGAAGAAATAGAATCATGTTTAAGGAACAAACTAGCTGAGTTAGAAACTAAATGTGAAGCTTACAAACTAGCTGCTAGTAAAGTGTATGTAGATAATGACGTATTTAAGAAGATAACTGGAGTAGGTGTAGGACTTGATTATTCTGATCTTTCTAAGAAAGAAGGCAAGAGACATATCGATCCTAGCTCCAGTGACCTTAAAAAGGAAACACCTAGTATTCTTAAATCTTCTGTCAAACCCATCTACAAACACCTTGTTCCTAGAATAGAAGAAGAAGAGACTGAATTGATAGCTAGATATGAGATTGAGATGGAAGATCGTCAGAAAGCACAACCTATAACTCCTATTAAACAAGTTAAAATCAATTTCCCTAGTGATGAATCTAGACTAGGAATAGGAGCTAAGGCTGTTAAACAACAAGGGAAGAAAGGCATAAAAGAGGTTAAGGCTGAACGAATAAAGAAAGCATGTTATCACTGCAAATCTACTGAACATCTTTCTTATGCATGTAAAGCTAACATAAATGTTCCTGCTGCACATGCCATGCCTGTCACACATACAATGAATAATCTGCATCAGAATCATGCACAGTGTGGTCAACCTAATTGTATGCCATGCACTTTTAACGTCATGCAAACTTTTGTGAATTTAATGAATGCATCTAGCCAGTCGTGCTCAAATACTGCTGCTAGTTCAAACATCAAGAAAAAGCATGTGAGAGCTAAGACTGTCAGTCCTCCTAAAGTTAGGAGTGACAAACCTTCTCCTAGGACTGATAAATATGTCAAGTCTGAGAAAGGAAAGGAGGAAGTCGAAAGCTCTTGTAATGTTAAGAAAAGTGCATCTCCTGTTGTTAAATCTGTTGATTATCAATCTTATCGAAAAGCCAGGCCCAATCAAAGTTGGGTTCCGAAGAAAGTCTAACCAATCTGTCATTGCAGGGCATTAAGCAAAAGAGAAATAAAGTTATATGGGTGCTAGACAGTGGAGCATCGAGGCATATGACTGGAAACAAGTCCCTGCTTACAGAGTTGGTTATGAAAGCTGGCCCTTATGTTACCTTTGGAGATGACAGCATAGGTGTGACAAAGGGATATGGCAAACTGAAAACTGGCAATGTCATCATTGAAGATATTTCCTATGTTGAGGGATTAAAGCATAATTTGTTGAGTATCAGTCAATTCTGTGACAAAGGTTACGAAATTGTCTTCAACAAGAAAGGTGTATCAATCACTCACATCAAGGAAGGTTCATTGGCTTTGAGAGGAGTTCGAAAGGCAGATCTTTTTGTTGCAGACATGGATTCAGCAAATCAGAATGAAGTCACCTGTTTCTACAGCAAAGCTTCGGATGATGAAAGCTGGTTATGGCACAAAAAATTATCTCACTTAAACTTCAAAACGATGAATGCTCTCGCGAGGCGAGAATTGGTGAGAGATCTACCTCAAATGGAGTTCGCTCCGAAAGGACTCTGTGAAGCCTGTGAAATGGGAAAGTCGAAACGAGCATCGCATAAAAGCAAAGAAATTTCTAGTATCACTGAGCCTCTGCAACTTCTTCATATGGATTTGTTTGGCCCAGTGAATGTCCTATCTTTGTCTAGGAAAAGATATGCATTGGTAATCGTGGATGACTTCTCCAAGTATACATGGGTATTGTTCGCAATGACGAAAGACGAAGTACCTTTCCTAATCATTGATCACATCACTCAAATTGAGAATGTTTCAACACTTACTGTGAAGACGATTAGATCAGACAATGGCACTGAATTTAAAAACGCAATGCTAAATGACTTCTGTGTATCTAAGGGAATACGTCGTCAGTACTCAGCCCCGAGAACTCCACAACAAAATGGAGTAGTTGAAAGGAAGAATAGAACATTGGTTGAAGCAGCAAGAACTTTGTTGTGTGATTCGAAACTTCCTCTGTATTTCTGGGCAGAAGCAGTGAGTACCGTGTGTTACACTCAAAATCGATCCTTGATCATAAAAGATAAAGAAAAGACACCATGTGAGCTAATGAACGGAAGAAGACCAACAATCAAATACTTTCATGTCTTCGGAGCAAAATGCTATGTACTAATAGATGATGAAAATCTAGGCAAGTTTGCAGCAAAAGCTCGTGAAGGAATCTTTGTTGGTTACTCCACAGATGTGGTAGCAGCTTATAGGGTGTTCTTAGTAAATGATCGAAAAGTGACTGAAAGCTACAACGTCAGATTCGACGATACCAAACTCTCATCAATTTCAAGAGATTCTAGTGAACCTGAGTCCCTAAAATTTCAGAATCTGGACTTAGAAGAACTTGAAGATGAACCTGAGTTGGTTGTCCCATTAAATGTTCCAAGTGTACGTGAAGAACCTGAGTCTAGTGAACAAGCTAATTCTACAAGATCAGGAGAGACTTCTTCAGTACGAACCGGCAACAACTCAGGGGGAGTAAATAGCAGCTCAAGGACTACTGTTCAAGGCTCGAGTCGAGTTGACTCTAGTTCTGTAAGAGCTGGTACTAACTCAGGGGGAGTTAGTGAAAGTGATCAAAGTAGTCAGCACCACAATTCAGAAAGTCATGCTGAATCATCAAGACAATTTCCAAGAGAACGGGTATGGAATAGAGACCATCCGTTTGAATTAATTATTGGTGATCCAGATGCTGGTGTGTCTACTAGAAGAAATGCAAGAGCTGACCTGGCTAATATTTGCTTATATTCTGGGTTCTTATCCAAGCTTGAACCTAAAGAAATAGAAGAAGCTCTTGGTGATGCTGATTGGGTGATTGCCATGCAAGAGGAACTCAATCAGTTTGAAAGGCAGAAAGTTTGGAAACTGGTACCCCGACCAAAGAACAAATCAGTAATTGGAGCTCGGTGGGTATTCAGAAATAAAATGGATGAAAACGGACTTGTAACACGAAACAAGGCTCGTTTGGTTGCAAAAGGTTATTCTCAGCGAGAAGGAATTGATTATGATGAGACCTATGCACCAGTTGCAAGACTTGAGGCAGTCAGGATGTTTTTGGCATTTGCAGCACATAAGAACTTCAAGGTTTTCCAGATGGATGTGAAAAGTGCCTTCCTGAACGGAGAGTTAGAAGAAGAAGTGTATCTGGAACAGCCGCCTGGCTTCATTGATCCAGAACTTGTAGATTTTGTGTATCTTCTCTTCAAATCTGTCTATGGCCTCAGGCAATCCCCAAGAAGTTGGTATGAAACCCTATCCGTATTCTTAATTGAAAGTGGTTTTAATAGGGGAGTAATTGACAAAACATTGTTCTATAAGAATGTGAAGAATGATCTAATACTTGTTCAAGTCTATGTGGACGATATTATCTTCGGGTCATCGAATGAGCGCTTGTGCGAGAAATTTGCTAAGCTAATGCAAGACAAATACGAGATGAGCATGATGGGAGAGCTGTCTTTCTTCCTTGGATTACAGATCAGTCAGAGAAAAGATGGTATCTTTATCTGTCAATCCAAGTATGTCAGAGATTTACTCAAGAAGTACAACCTAGAAGATGCATCAGCAGCTAAGACTCCCATGGCAACAGCCACAAAGCTTGATGAAGACAAATCAGGTAAATCAGTTGACATCACAAGCTATCGAGGTATGATTGGCTCACTTCTCTATTTAACTGCAAGTAGACCCGATATAATGTTCGCGACTTGTTTATGTGCAAGATTCCAAGCGGATCCTAGAGAATCACATCTCATAGCCGTCAAAAGAATTTTTAGGTATCTCAAGGGCACACCAAATCTAGGAATTTGGTACCCAAGAGATACAGGTTTTAATCTAATTGGCTATACGGATTCAGATTATGCAGGTTGCAGGATTGATAGGAAAAGCACATCTGGTGCTTGTCAATTTCTTGGCAGAAGATTGGTGTCCTAGCAAAGTAAAAAGCAACATACAGTATCTACTTCTACTGCTGAAGCTGAGTACATTGCTGCTGGAAGCTGTGTAGCTCAAATACTGTGGATGAGGAACCAATTGAAGGATTATGGCATGGAGCACAAGAAAATTCCAATTATGTGTGACAACACAAGTGCTATTGCCATAACCAACAATCCTGTAGATCACTCAAGAACCAAGCACATCGACATCAGGTATCACTTCATAAGAGAACATGTCGAGGAGGGGACTGTGGAGCTACATTTTGTGCCCACAATGCAACAAATTGCAGATATATTCACCAAACCTCTTGATGAAGTAACATTCAATAGGTTGGTTGGTGAATTGGGAATGCTTAACACAAGTTAGTAAAGCCTTCTATCTGTAAAATCCATGTTTATGTTTGTATATGCAAGCTATTTAATCATTATGTGTTTAGACTTTAAAATGCCTAATTAATGATTATTATAGGGGGCATATAGTGTGATTTTGCATGAATTCAGTGTGTTTTAAGTGTCTTTTATAGCACAAATCTTTGAATTTATGCTTGTTAAATTGCATGATCATAGGGGGAGTTAAATTCATAATATTCTAAATATTGCATGATTTTTAGATGAATTTACCTATGATTTTCATGTAATTAGAGGCCTTAGAATTATCAAGGAATGTTTTAATTATGTCATATATTAAAAATCCTTGAATTGATATTTATATTAATTTGGCAAAATTAAGTGTTGAGTTTTTCAAAGAAAAATTGCCAAATTATTCTAAGTATCTTCAAAATTTCGAGTTAAACACTATCTCGAAACTTATCTTGAAATTCTGGTTGAATTTCGATTTAAGCTTCCAGAGTGAAGTTTTGAAAATTCTAAGTCTGGGAAAAATTTCGAGTTAGCCTCTATCTCGAAATTTATCTCGAAATTCGACTTAGGGTTCGAATTTGAGTTACCAGTGTGCCTATTTCCTTATTCAAAATAGTCCATATAATATCTATCTTACAGGGGATATTGTTTGAATTAATCTGAGAGAATAACTTCGAATTATTTAATAATTTCGAGTTAGACTCTATCTCGAAACTCAACTCGAATTTCGACTTGATGTTCGAGATAGAGCTCTCAGTTGTTAAGGGGATTTTTCGAGTTAACTCCTAACTCGAAGTCTATCTCGAATTTCTACTTGAATTTCGAGATAGGTTTCCCTAGTGATGTTGGTGGTTTGTGCTGTTTACATGGTCTGTTATAGTTAAATGGTAAAGTTTTTCGAGTTAACATCTATCTCGAACTCTATCTCGAAGTTCGACTTAAAAAGGTTCGAGATAGACTTCGAGATAGACTTCGACTTAGACTTCGAGATAGAATTTCGACTTGAGTTCTCCCTGTATGTACTTAGAGTTTTCATAATTTTTAACAGGGACACTTTTGTCATTTCACATTCATGTCTATATATACATCTCTAACTCGATGATTTCATTTCACTTTACCTAATTCAGTTTTACAGCCGCACACATATACTTACAGGCGATTTCATACTTTCAGACCACTGATTCGTGATTTTTGTGACTAATCTCATACGGACAACGAATTACTGCCCGACTTTTGACTGCCACTATCTGAGTGACTAGTAATATCTGAGTTTGTGTGTTTGTGTATCTGTTCTTATTTCCCGATATATATACACACGTATATACACACACCACTTCAAAGTCATATACACACGATTTCACTGGTGTGTACACACATAAATTCACTGATTTCACTGGTATCAGATTCTGTTAATTGGTTGTTGATTTTCGCCTCTCACAGTGATAACCCGTAGTTTAATCTTTCAAGAAGTGACTTTTGGTCTTTTTGTTAAATTAAAAGGGCTATAACTGATAATTCTAAAATTAATTGTTTTTCAAAAATTAAAATTAATTTTCACATCTATTAAAGAAAAACTTTTAATTAAAATGGCTCACCAATTTTCACTTGCCAAAAACAATTTTTATAATATTTCTACGGAAATTGGTGATCAACTCCCACGCTTTAAGTCTTGGATACGATTTCTCAATTTGTATTCCAAAGCTAGCGATGCTTTTACTGCTAAACCTACACTAGTACATGATGCTTTACAGCAATTATGGACTAGTGCAGTTTCTTTTGGGAGCAAATCAACCCCCTTTGGTTTCAGGTTTACCATAGCGGGTCAGGAATATGAGGTGACTGAACAAATTGTCAACAAGGTTCTGGGATTCCCCATTAAAGATGCTTATGATTCAGAACCTACAGCTGCAGAACGCCTCAGATTCTTTGAAGAAATAGGGTGTTATCCTCCGACTGGCCGGATCACTGGAAACATCCAAAAACAATTTCTTCATGTGGAATGGAATTACTTTTTCGAGGCCATTACAAGATGTTTTCGGGCACGAGAAAGCGATTACCATCAAATTTCCATTCCCATGCAAAACCTTGGAATTGCCCTAGCAAGAGAGCTGGATATAAATTATGGACGAATAGTTCTCTCTGAGATAGTGGCTGTGATGGGATCTCCTGCAAGTAGAGACCTCAACACAACAGATGTTGTCTGCTGGTTTCCTCGGTTCTTACAGATGCTGATTAATCATTTAATACCGAAGGATGCTCTTACAGTTAGACAGAGTTTTGCCAGAAGTCAAAAATCTGCACCACTAGGGATGGGCACTAAGTCACTTTCAACAGTTGAAAATCAGGATAAACATCATGGAAAACCGATGTCTATTCCTGATACCTTACAACAGTGGCTTACATATGATGAGGGAGTTACCACCTTGATGGAATTCTCGCAAGTTTCATCACATGCTCAGAATCGGTCTGCTCATGCTGAGGCATTTGAAGAGATTCCTGATGAACAAAGCGGAGACGAACAAGGTAATGAATCAGGTAATCTCTCTCGACATTCTACTCATTCCTCTTCCTATGTTTCTGATTCCCAGACCCAAGAGACTGCTAGCCCGCAGAATCTATCCCAGGGTGAGAGCTATATTTCTAATTCTATATCACCCCAGTCACCGGAATCCAAACAGCCAGCACAAGTAAATGTAGGATATGATGAAGAGAGTGAACCCGAAGAGCAGCAACTCATTCGAAAGAAACCCAAAATTTCTCATGCTGCTACTTCTAAATCTCAGTCAAACCCTAGAGTGTCACACGCAACCACTCCACCTCACGAGAGTGGTTCACCTCTTGAACAATCTGCACATAGGGATTTTGATTTTGATGATGATTATGTACCTTTTGAAGATACTGTTGCTTCAAGAGGACATGAAGCTTTAAAAGCTTCAGCCGTACCTTCACCGGTACGTACTGATACTACAAAGAGGATCGGTTCTGATGTCGTACAAGAACACTTTGTAGCCTCTCAGCCTGAGATTCCAACTCAGGAACAAACAGCATTTGATCCCATAACTGCAAATTATATTGCATATCCAGTTTCTGCAGGTACTGCTTCATATTTTGGATCCTTTATTGAAGATATACACGAGCGTGAGACAGGGAGTGTGTGTGAGAGGTTAGGGAGAGAGGGACCTTCATTTTTAAGGCCCGAAACCGAGCGCCAAATGCCAACAGAACGAGAATTAGAGCGAGGTCACCTAAACCAAACACCGTCCCTTAATACTGAAAATCTTGATACTCGTATGTCTTCTATGGAAAATCAAATGAAGCAGTTTGGGCAGACGATGGGGCAGTTAGGGATGAACGTTGGGAACAATCAAAGGGCCCTTGACGACTACGCAGCACGAATGGCAAGTCAAGCTACAGCTTTTAATGATTTGACAAACAAGGTAAATGACTTGGGCCATGCTGCTGGTGTCTTGGGAAACACTCTGAATGACAGGATGGGAGCAATGGAGCTTACAATGGATACTCTGGCTGTGGAGATCAGTAGAGTTATGTTCGCAATCAGAAGTTTTGTGCCCCCAGAGTGTTTCGCGCCGCAACAACCTCCCCCCGATGCTGGTACAGGTGGTGCTAGTGGAGCAGGACCCTATGGTTCTGGTTTTGAAGATTTTTATGCAGCTGGTGGATCTGGAGACCAGGGTGGAGTTCAGGATAACTCACCTAAGGGGGAGAGTATAAAGGAGACGAGACAGCAGGGAGTTCAAATCGAAGAAATTCCAGAACAAGCTGATCTTGTAAAAGAAATAGAAATTGAGCCGTCTATTGATGAAGAGGCTCTAAGAAGGAAAAAGGGTAAGGCCATAGCGATTGAGCAAGATGAGCCATTCGTTGACCTGAGTCATCAAGAAAAAGTACAGGTGGTACTTGACTCAGATTCCGATATGGAAGACGCACCTTTGAAACATGCTATAAAGAGATCATTGAAAGATCAAGGTGGAGGTGCTGGGATGTCTGTCGGAAGGCCTGAAGAAATTACTGTTGATGAGGAAACCCTGAAGTCTCAAAAGTTAGCCTTAGATCAAGCTGAGTTCTTTAAAATGAAGGCAATGCAAGATCGTGCTGCGTTTCAGGAAAAGAAAGCGGAGCTACAAGGGAAGCAGTACGATTATGAGCTGGCAAGGCTAGCTGATCCTCAAATTGATCTGGACAATAGAAGGATAGGGCAGAAGTGGGATGACGCAAGGAAGATATTGATGGGACCATGTACAAAAGGAGATCATAACAAGGAGGCAGATGATCTGTTCTACAACCTAAATTTGCAGAATCCAATGGCTGCTGACTACATAAGTGCTTTAAAGAGATTAATTTCTAAAGTCAGGGTTGGATACAATTCAACGCAAAAGGAGTGGCAGGTTATTTTGTCTTTCACAGAAGGAGTCCCAATGTCTTTCATGTATGTGGATGACCAATTCATGACGAGAAGATCTGCATCAGAGTTGTTCTTGCTAGCAACAAAAATTCAATACTCTCATTCTGAGAATCTAAGCATTCTGTATAGGGATCAGTTAATGCGGCTAGCAGAAGACAAGGGTCCAGAATTCTCAGCATATCCAAATGTTGTCCGGATGGTGGTTGACAGTAAATTGAAGAGGGTGAGCTTGGAGGAAAAGGACTTAATGGAACTTTCAGTGGAATCTCTTAAGGCCGTCTGTAGGCAAATGATGAGTAAGGGATTCGCTTCTGAGCTTAAAGATAAATCAGTGAAGATCATTGAAAGTGTCATACTCAAGAAGAGCAATGAGGTGTGGAAGTGTGATGTCATTGCTCCAAACCCTCTTGATAATGTGAAGATTGAACCAGAGCTGATAGAGAGGAATTGGAATATTCTTCAAGCAATGAAGATTGTTGATGAAGCTCTGAATCTTCCTTCTGGAGCACTTGAACAAGGAGAGATAAGGGAGGCAGTTGGTGTTCCAGGAAGAGACAGCGTATACTGGATACATTCTTTTGCTGATAATACAGCTGATGCCTTAGTATTCATAGATGCAGACCAGAAGCAAACACTCTTGCATATGAGTAGACAATGGCTGCAGCAGACTCAAGATGCTGCATTTCTGGAGAAAGTGTTATATGTGTTCAAATGGGAAGATGTGGAAGTTAAGTATGTGAAAGAAAAGCAGAGACTCGTGAGTTACCTGTCTGATGTAGTAGTGGAAAAGAAGCGAATGGAGCAAGATGCGGCTAGTGTCCACAATACTAACCGTGTCAAAGCCTATCCCAAGATGATCTATTGTCAGTTTAAAGCTGATAAAACTCATAGGAAACCTCGGCTTATAATGAAGAAATTTGAGGAAATTCCAGAGATCAGGACTACTCAGGAGGTGGACAAACTCAGAAGGCTTTTCAAACATCCTTACCCAGAACCCAGGAACCCTCTAGAAATGGAAGCAGTAAGTTTGTTGAATGATAGGTGGACGCAACTTCGTGATCCAGTATATAAAAAACAAAAGCAGCAGGAGGAGAAGCGCAGAAGGCAGAAAGAAGAAAAAGACCAAGCTGCTGAAGCTAGGAAAAGGAAACGGAATTAGGGTTAAAGGTCAGAGTGGTGTGAACTTGAAGTTGGAAAAACTTCATGTCTTTCGGTTGCTTTAACTCACTTGAGGAAAATTCATCTTAGAATGAATCCAATAAGGTGATATAAGTTTGACTAAAAGATATGAAATAATCCAGGTGATAGGAATCATTCAAATGATCTTTAATTTGAGGTTCGAATTCTGTTTCTAGTTTAAGTTCTTTGTATTGTTTTCAAGTACTTTTCAATTGTATATTTTTCAAGAATGTAATGTTAATTATCTTTTCTCGTCTCTTGTTTAGTTGAGTTATCCTTCATTAATTTGAATGTCATTGTTAGACAATCAAATTGGGGGAGATTGAAAGGCAGAGTGTATAAACTTGTAACACTATAACTAATGTAACTCAATTAAAAGAAAAGATACTTAACCAGAAGACAATCAAGAACAAGAAGTCACAAGAAATCAACACTATATGAAGACAAGGTAATTGATACAATTGAACATGTTAACTATGATCAAGCCAAGAAGAAATCATTGAGAGAAGTTCAAGTCAAAGTTGTTCAGGCCTCAGTGATTTGAGAAATCGAGAATCAAGATCATAACTATCAGTATCAACAAGACCAATTGATTTCAAGTGAACAAGAAGGAAAGCAAATATCGGAAAGCCAAGTTACTAAGTGAATATGGTAATTTATTCAAGAAGCAGAAACACTATCAAGACTAGTCACTTATGAACCAGACCAGTGCATCAAGTGTCAGGACATTGATAGCAAGTTTATGTCAGTAATAAAGATCCATGTTCAAGAGCTTGCTGAAGAATAAAGAAGACATGAAGATATCACAAGCTCAAGATGTGCATTGAAGTTTCAAGTTGAAGACCAGAATATTTTCTAAGTACTAAATGTTCTGGATGGCCAAGTAGAATATTTCTAAGTAGAAGTTCGACTTAGAAATTTCGAGATGGCTAAGTAGAAATTCTCAAGTAGAAGTTCTACTTAGAGTGCAGCTTCAACATGACACATGGCATCTTCTGATTGGCAGATTTCCAAGCTTTCAAGATAAGGCAAGATTTATGTGGACATCATTGGGCCACGTACATCTTAGTCTTTGAAGACTACAGGACATAGATTACATGTAGCATAAATAGAAGCACTTGTGTAATGTTTTAGTTAGTGAGCAATATTGAGAAAAACACAAGAAAAAGAGAGAGAGTATATTCACAGAGCTTAGAATCATTTACTTCTCTCTGAACTTCTGTTATACTTTGTAATGAATGTTGTAGCAACCTTTTCAAGTTATATATAAAGAAATATATTCCTTGAATCTGTGTGTTCATTTATTGCATCGTATTTATTGCTTCTCATAATCGAAAAGTTGTATTCACCCCCCCCTCTACAACACATTTGGACCTAACAGGTATAAAGTAAGTACATTAAAAATTAGAAATGGGCTAGAAAATAAGTTGGTGGATTAAAAGTTAAAACTATCCTCACCTAACAAAAAAAAAAGCTAAAACTATGCTACCAGTATTATTTTTAATTTAACAAACAATATCAAAATATTATTTTGCAAATATTCTAGATTTGGTACTAAAGTTGTAAATAAAGTAAAAAATCCGAAAATCTAAAATAAAATAATTAGTAGAGAATCTAAATATAATAAGTACAAAAAATCCTATATTAAATTTCATCAACAATAAAATTTAAAATAAATTAACAAAGAATAAAATTAATAAAATATTCATCATCACAAACTTAATTAATTACTATTATAGGAAAAATAGTTGTAATAGCACAAAACTTACATACAATTAACAAATAAGGATAAAATACAATAAAAAAACATAATGAAAAATAAATCACAAATTAATTCTTTATATAAAATAAACAAGTATACAAAGCATGCCATTAGAATTTCAATTCAAAAATAATTTTTTTTAAAAAAGAATTTACATTTAATTGCAAACCAAATTTTTTAAAAGAAAATATATGTAAAACAAGATATTAAAAAAGTAATGAAAAAACATGTTATAATTGTAAAACAAAAAATAAATATAATGCAATTAAAATATATGTAAAACAAAAAATAATTTACAAAACAAATACTAATTCAAAACAAAAAGTCTAAATTTAGAAAATTAAAATCAACAAGAAGATTTAATATAATACACTTAAAATAAGTATAGACCAACACAAAAATATAGGAGATAGTATAAACTTTCTTTAAAAAAGTGTTTACATGTTAAATTATAATAAGTTACCACATGCTTAAAATATATTATATATATTCTAATAAATAGAAGAGAAAACAGCAAAAAAAATGAAATATTAAAATATATGTTAGGCTAAACCTTAAAATATAATTTTCAAACAAATCATTTACCAAATAAAGGTGTTTTAATAAAAACATTATTTTAATAAAAATAATTAAAGATTCATAAAATAGATAAGTATACAAAGCATACCATCAGAATTTCAGTAAATAAGAAACATTAAAATATATTATATTTAAGTTTGACAACAAATATGTTTCTAATATTAACAAACAAGGATAAATTAGCAAAAAATCATAATTAAAAATAAGTCACAAATTCATTCTTTATATTTAATAAACAAGTAAACAAAGCATATCATCATAACTTCAATTTAAAAAATAATTTTAAAAAAAAACAAGAATGTACATTTAATTACAAAACAAAAAAGAAGTTTCTAAAAAAATATGTGATAAAATAAGATAATAAAAAGGTAATAAAAAAACCTTTGACACCAAAATTCAACAAAATAAAATCTACAAAAAAAAACGCCAATTCAAAAAAAAAGATCTAAATGTAGAAAACTAAAATCAACAATAAAATTTAATATAATGCACTTAAAATAAATATATATTAACACAAAAACATAAAAAGATAGTCCAAAATTTCTATAAAAAAGTACAATTACATGTGTGTTCACAATTATATAATCACATATACATATATAAAGAATAGTTAAACCAATAAATTTCCACATTTATAAAGTATATTATAAATATTCTAATAAAATAGAAAAAACTTCCCAAAAAATATGAAATATTAAAATATATATATGTTAGGCTAAAACTTGAAATATAATTTACAAAAAAAATCGTTTACCAAATAAAAGGGCTTTAAGAAAAAATTATTTTGATAAAAATCATTAAAGTTTCTATTTTTAGGTTTGGCAATAAATATGTTTCTAAAATTTAAATTAAAAATATGGGTACAAATCAACAAATAAACAAATTCTTACTTTGCAAAGAAAAAATTTAAATTAAAAAAATTGAACATAAATCAAAAAATAAACATATTTTAAATTAGAAAACAATCTAAACACCCACAAAATAAAATTATATTCATATCTAAATATAGTACAACATAAAAATCACAGATTTATATAAACACCACACATGTGAGAAATATATAACTAATATGAAAAAATAATCAATATTCAAACAAATTAAAAAAAACTTAATACCACACATATTTCCAAAAAATTTTTAAAAAAATGCCTTAAAAACTATAAAAATACTATAACAAAATATCTAAAATTTTTAAGATAATCGTTAAATTACATAATCAAAAAGATAAAAAAATAATAATAAATTATTACATGAATATAGTACCTATATGTTTCAAGTATATCATATGTAATCTTATAAAATAAAAAAATCAAAAATAATTATGAATACTAAAAAATATTTTTGCCTAAACTTTGAAATATAAATTATAAAAAAACCATTTACAAGAAAAAAAAAATGTATACTTACAAACCATATAACATATGTATTTTTATTATTAAAAGTAAAAATAAATTATTCAAAATGCTATAAAACTAATTTCTTAAAGAATTTTTTTTAATCAAAATTGAACTATAAAATATAGTAATAAAGTTATAAAGCTAGTACATTTAACATTTGGGAAATGCTAACCATGGTTAAGCATTAAATATTCTCATGTTTTCAACATTTAGTCTTAGTTATTTAATTAGTTTTTGGTTTTCCAATGCTTCTTTATAACACTAATTTAATTTTCCAAGTATAGTGGACCCATGTATTCACATCAATTTCCATTAATAAAAAATTTTCAAATTGCTAAATAATCATATTGATATACGTGCAAAATTGATGAATTCCGAATGCATTTATTCACTTACATTCATTCTTAACCATAGCCCTAAGGGCTATCTTTAGCATTACCCTTAATATTTATATAATATTTTTTTTTATCAAAATATGAAATTTTATCCAAAAATAATTTCATAAAGACAAACAGCACCATAATTTTCAGCTAGCTAATGAATCACCTATAAAATAATGCCTGTATGAGCACTTCAACTTATAACGTACTAGATGATAACCGTGCGAAGCACGGGCTCAGGTATTTATGTCAATTAATTATTAATTTATTTTAATTATATATTTATAAAATTATATTACAAAATTATAAAAAAAACTACCTTATTTGAATAAAAAATTTATATGATTAACAAAATATAAACCTAGATTATTTAATAGAAGTGCATAAAAACACGTTTCAGTTGTTTTCATTGAAAAATATTTAGGATAATTGATCGTAATCTTTTTTTTATTCTAAGTTATAATAAAAAAATTGCTAATACAATATAAGAATTATAATAGTAATAAGATTTCAATTTAATTAATTTTTTTTTTAAAAATAACATATAATCGCATGGAAGAATGTTCTAGAGTAGTGTACATGTTCTAGTTGTTCTCTTTGAAAATCTTTTGGAGAATGGATCGTATTATTTTTTGATTCTAAATTATGATTAAAAAAATTGTATTATAATTATAATAGAATTTCAATTTTTTTTTAAAAAATAACATAGAATTATAAGGGAAATATGATTCTAGGGATGAAACTATTTTTTTTATTTAAATTTGTAATAAAAAAATTATAATTATAATAGTATTTTTATTTTATTAAAAAAACAACATAGAATTATAATAGAAATAGAATTAGGATTATAGGGGTGAAACTAAACTATAGTGGAACCAAAAGGGGTTCCATTAAAGGGGGGTGTTTCGCTTTTCATTTTTATTATGTTTTTTTTAAAATAACATATAATCGCAGGGAAGAATGTTCTAGAGTAGTGTATAGAAACATGTTCTAGTTGTTCTCCTTGAAATTTTTTTTGGAGAATTGATCATATTATTTTTTGATTCGAAATTATGATAAAGATAATTGTATTATAACTATAATAGAATTTCAATTTTAATAATTTTTTTAAAAAATAACATAGAATTATAAGGGAAATATGATTCTAGTGAAACTATTTTTTTATTTAAAGTTGTTATAAAAGATTTATAATTATAATAGGATTTCTATTTTATTAAAAAAACAACCTATTATAGTAGAAATAGGATTAGAATTATAGGGGTGAAACCAAATATAGTACCAAAATGGTATCATTAAAGTATTTCGCTTATTTATAAAGATAGATAATAGATAGATGAGTGCTTCAACTTAGAACTTAGGAGTACGAGTCATATTTTTCTGAATTTAGAAATTTTGCGATTTTTTCTTTAGCATCTCAATCGTCGACATGGTATTTCATTTTAATAGTACGACACGAGTCAATGTCCATTAGAATTTAGAAGTCAAGTTATTAACTGTAAGACTGTTAAAATGGGGCTTTTTTATAAAAAAAAATGGGGTTTAAAGTTAATTTTACCACATAATCAAAAATATTATTTTTTCCTATTCTTTTTTTTTTCACATAATTTTTTTTTAAAAAAACAGTCCCATGACCAACTTCACAAAGAAAACAATACCTTAAATCTGTTCGAGATAATATTTTATTTCTTATTGATTCATAAATAAAATTGACTCCCTATTTATGTTAATTTTCAACATCTCATACTACTCCATCTGTCCCTTAAAACTCTTCCCATGGACACGTTTGCCAACGCACACTTTTACTCGTTAATATCTTTAATTTCGTATTAGTATTGAATATAAAAACTTCACTGTATTAAAGTACTCATAAATACGAATCCAACAAGATCACTCATGACTACATTTTATTTTATAGATTAGACGTAAATTATTAATTTGTCACTTGTTATGAACAGTCCCGACATTCTAAATGGGAAGAAAATAAAGGGATAGAGGGAGTATCTTCTTACAATTTTGTATCCCAATAATATCCAACAATTTGAATAAAATATTATACTAACAAAAATATCGTGCCTAAGTTACGTTAAATCACATTGACACTTCTCTAAACATCCTTGATTGATTGAAAATGCTCTTGTAGCTTCGTACGAAAGCTTTGGTTTGAGCTAATATCTGTGCATCTTTTTGAGAGATTTTTTTGGTCCGTGTTAAGTATATAATCCAAAAAGGAACAGGGGAAGACTGTATAGTAATTTTTGGGGTTTAGTGGAGTGATTGCCAGTTAAGTACTCCCTCCGGTCCATTATATAAGGCATTTGACTTTTCTGCACGTAACTTTAAGTGCTTTGAATACATAGTTAAAATTATTGTTTTTTAAAATTTCTTTTTCTAAATAAAAATTAAAATATTATATTTTTATTCAAAAAAAGAAAAATTAAAAAATAATTATTTTAACTATGTAGTCAAAGCACCTAAAGTTAAGTGCAGAAAAGTCAAATGCCTTATATAATGGACCGGAGGGAGTAGTACGGAGTACTATAGAATTTTCATACCTAATTAAATAGGATTACAATAATAGGTTAACTTATTATTTTCCATCAAAATATATTTGCACTAATATAAAAAATGTACTGCAACTGAACATTATTTTTTTTACATTTTCTAAAGGAGGAGTTCGAATGTATTTGATTGATCTCGTTGCAAAAGTTTAATGTTTTGATTAAACTGAGTTTTATAGTTTTATTTTTTGCAAAACTGAATAATTAAAAATTCTTATTTTTACAATAACTTTTTTTAGGAAAATGGTTTTACTAATATTCTTTTTTGAGAATCTTATGTTAATGAAAAAACCTCAATATCAAGGGTGTCTCTTCATTTTAGGGCTGAAAAATGATCCGAATTGAACCGGAGCTCAAGTATCGGATCATTTGTGTCTAGATTTGGGTTCGGGATTATTTTATTCGGATCTAAACCGATCCAGAATTCTGAGATTCGGATCTGAACCGAATATGAGCCAGTATCTTTTTTTTTTCAAACCGAGTAGTTTGTGATCCATCGAATACGAGTTAAATATAATCCACTAACATTATATGTGTCATTTTTATTTGAATTATATAAATAGTCATTTATTCTAATATAAATATAATATTATAAAACTATAATAATCACGAATTGAAACTTAAATAATTGATCTATTAAGTATTTGATGATAAGTACTCGGGTGGATAACTCGTATTTTATAAAAATTTAAATTTTATAAATGTTATTAAGATAATATGCTATTCGATTAGAAATATAATGAAATAAAGATATAATTCATTAATATATACAGCCCTAGTTCTTTTCCTTTATTGAAAAACTTCTCTTTTGATTTAAATTTGTTTTTTTTTGGGATATATTTAAAGATAAGACTTTCATAAATATCAAACGCATTAACGGAAAACTAGTCCATATATCCATCATCCATGATTTTAAGACATTCCCTTAATTCCAACTTTCAAGGGAATGCATCCATTCCATTCCATTATTTAATGTTCTATTCTTTTTGTCTCATCCTTCAAGTTGCATAGCCCAAATACCTCTGTTACAGAAGTCGTCCGATTTTTGAAAAATCGTCGATAAATCGATCAAAAACCGGTTAAAATTTTGGAACCGATTCGGCCGATTTTGCAAAAATCGTCGATTTTTCAACCGAATCACCCGATAAATCGTAAATCGGTACCTCAACCGAATAGTTCCGATTTCCAAAATCTGCAACACTGCCAAATACATAATAATTCTCGCTTAAACTAAAATCTATTCACATTACATATGTCGAGTAGCACTCTATGCAAAACTATCTTACGTTAAGAACCGTGAAGAACTCTTTGATTCTTTAGTAGAATCAAAATTTTTCAAAAAATATTTTTCCTGATTCTGTAACATAACCAAAACTTTCAAAAAAATAAATAAATAAAAATTTCGAAGTTGCCACGGCATCACTACCATGACCTATCACGTCAACAGTGATGACGTGGTAGTGTCACGTTAGCAGCCACGTGACAGTACCACGTCATCAATGATGACGTCAAATAATGACGTGACACTGCCACGTTAGTAAAATAAATCAATCCATTAGTAAAATAAATTTATTTACTAAAACCTGTGTTCTTGAAACCGGACCGGACCGGCCGGTTCGACCGGTCGGACCGCTAACCGGTGACAGGTCCGGTTCGGTTCACACCTAAAACCAGTCCCCCGGTTTTACTGTTAAAAACCGGCCAAAACCGGCCAAAAACCGGTAAAAACCGGTATCGGACCGGATCGGCGGCCGGGCGGACCGGACACAACAAACCCAGAATTCACTTATTTTCAAGAAATTGCAGCGGCCCATACTACCATACTCACAATTCAAAAGATCTACTTCTTTTCTATACCTTTTTTTAATCGAACGATTTTGTTAGCCCTTGTGCAGGCTTTGAATCTTCAAGTTTCTTACAAGAATCTCTCTTTCCAGCCCAGATTTGTCCACTTCCCCTGTTCTCCTAAGTTATTTTCAATCATATATACACACATACACATGTATGTATATAATCTTTTTTTCTCTCTTTGCTAGCCAAACTATGTTTTTTTTCGTTTTGACATAATGGGTTTTATTCATTGGACTTAAAGTTTGATCTTTAATAAATGCAATTAAATTTAGTGACTGGTGTGCTTAATTTTCATGTAAAGTTTGGATGTTTTGGGTGTTTTGACAAAGTGTGTAGTGGAAGAAAGAAAGGCAGGCTTGGCCCTTTCACCCGTAACTGTTACAGTAATTTTTAGTTGCCTCATGTTTTTTCTATCTTTTTCATATTTTTATCATGTCTATCAATAATCCATATCTAATTATATATATATATATATATATATATATATATATAATATTATATATAATTATATATATATATATATTACATAATTATGACGTCACACCGGTTGAACCACTGGTCGAACCGGTTGAACCAATCGAACCAGTAACCAGTAGGGCTTCCGGTTCGATGCCCGGTCCGGTTCTGAAAACACAGACTAAAACTGTACAAAAAAGATCTGAAGTTTTTCATCTATAAATAGTAACCATTGTAACCATTAATTTTCATCACAAACTAGCCCTTCTCTCTAGCTCTCTAGCTACAAAGCTCATAGAGATTACAAACTAGCTAAACTTAAGGTATAAAATTTCTTCTTGAGATGGCCTCCAAGGTTTTATCACCAAGAACCACTCTTCTTTTGGCCTTAAATCTTCTCTTCTTCTCTTTGGTCACTTCTACGTATTGCCCTCCACCACCTTCACCAAAACCAAAACTACCACCCGTGCACAAGCCAAAATCCCCACCACATTCTTCACCAACACCAAAAACTCCGACAACACCGAAGCCGAAAACTCCCCCAACACTAAAAACTCCAGCATCACCTCCTAAAGTCGTCGCAACACCTCCTACAGTTTCAACACCTCCTATTGTCGTAACACCTCCTACAGTGTCAACACCTCCTACTGTGGCAACACCTTCTACAGACGCAACTTGCCCTAGAGATGCTCTAAAATTTGGTGCATGTGCAAATGTACTGAGTGGGTTGATTGGTGGTGGTGTTGGAACCCCGTCGAAGGATGATTCATGCTGCAGTCTCCTCAGTGGTCTTGCTGATATTGATGCTGCTGTTTGTCTTTGCACGGCCATCAAAGCTAATGTCTTGGGTCTTAACCTCAACGTACCCGTTGATTTGAGCTTGCTGCTTAACTATTGCGACAAGAAGGAACCAACTGGCTTCAAATGCGAGTAGTTAATTCTTATTATATATACATGATTCAATCACGTGTCTCTCCAATTTCCTTGTCCTATTTTGTGGTACACTCAGATTATGAGGTACTGCGTACTGGTATTAATTGTTTAAATGTGTTGTGTTAGTGTCATATAATAGGCATGCATGTCGTCTGTAATATTAATGCACTGTATCGTTTTTCATTCAGTTTAAAGGTATACTAATAAATGAGATGTGTTGAGACTTTCATGATTAAGCTTTTTAAGAACTAATTATTATTTGTTGAAAATTGATAAAGATATAATCAATTAGACTTTCAGGATCGGATCAATTTTCGGTTCACGTTTATTTTGATATAGTTCGGATCGGATCGGGTTTGATTCAGTTCGGATCTAATTTTGGTTTTGCATAATTTTGATCGGTTTCGGTTCAGGTTGATTTCGGATCGGATTAAAAATCGGATAAATTTCGGAATAAGATCGGATTAAATTCGGTTCGGATCGATTCAGGTCTTTTTTTTGTCTCGGATCGGATTTGTTCGAATCAAAATAAATTGGTTCTGAATAATGTTGTATTAGTTTTAAATCATCATCGAATGCCAAATTTTGATTTGGAATTTATACACAGCCACGTATTCATATCACCAAATTTTGAATTCAAATTTTGGCTAATTTTTTTTAATTTTTAATTTTTTTACAAACTAGATAAAAATGGGGAAAAAATCAAAAAAAAAAACTAAATTTGTGAAAGTAGGGTAACTGTTGGGATTTATGGGTGATAGATCAGATAGCTTAACTAGATTCATTGGTATAATTATTTTAACTAAGTAGAACATACTGTCGTAGCCAGAAATGTTTTCCCTGTAATTAAATAAGTACTGTCATGTGATAATTGTAATTCTTGGAAGAAGTTCGATTATGTTCAAGCCTCAAGAAATACATAAGTTCGACAGCAAGAATAAAAGTTATTATCAAGCATTGACAGTAAGGTTACAAGGAAACAACATGTTGCCTAGGTCGACAGCAAGTTTCATTGAGTCGACAGCAAGTTTTATCTTGACAGCAACATTGGCGGAGATTCTGATGACATTAACTTTCACATATAGTTTGTGACAACAAGTTTAGAATTCTCGACAGCAACCTCTACGGGCAATTCATACTGTCAACCAAAGCACAATCCTTTGACAGCAAACTTTGTTACCGTGATGTTTTGATGATGAATACAAAGGTAACTTGGTGATGTTATGAAAAGTCAAAGATTTAAAGCTATCTATCTGTTCAGCTCTCCAGAACCAAAACAGCAAGCTGACAGCACAGAATGGGTAACGTTGGCTTACCATTTGTATCTGAACTGTTTATATGCTACTATCATGATTTGTTCTCTATGCTTATTCCAGACCTGAACTAATGTTTCTTTTTGATGGATTAAGGGGGAGAAATTTAGGAGAACTTATTTGCTTGTTTGGTCAAGATATTCGATTGGGATATGATTGATTATGATTTGATTATGCTTGTTTATCTTGAATCTGTTTTATATCAAAATGTACTAATATGCAGGGATTTAGGGGGAGTTCTTATTTCTCCTAAATATTGTGTAATCATCAAAAAGGGGGAGATTGATACTCCTATGGTTTTGATGATCACATTCAGCAAGCTATTTGCTTGTAGTTTGATATAAAACATTGTGTTATGGTTGTACTAACTTGGTTTTGCAGGGTATATTAACTCTACTAATTGTTTACAGAGAATATATAAACAGCAAGCCATTTGGTGTTACAACAGAGACAGTTTGGCAAGCCATTTGCACTGACAGACACAAACAGCAAGCCATTTGCAAACTGCCAGAAATCCTGAAGATATATATCAAGACAAATTCTCATGGATGTAATTCAGGAAATATATTGTGAGGATTCTTTATTATATAATACGTACACAATATATTCTAGAGCTCAAATCTTTTTAAATATCTTTCTTTAAATCATTTTATAAAACTTATGGGAGTTTCTTTATTTAAAAGATTTCTTTCTACAAAATCTCATATACGCGTTTTATAGTTATACAAATCAGAAGGGTTTTGCTTTCATCGATTTCTTTCTCTCAAACCTTCTGTCTAACGTTCACAAGAACGTTTGTAAAATCTCTAACCAATTGAACTTTGAAATTGATTTCAAATCGTTCGAATAATTGGTGATTGATTTTCTGAACGTTGGTGTGAAGCTTTATAAACCTGATTCTTGTGTTCATTCGTTTCTAACAATCCAGAGAAGATTCGGAGAAAACTTTCAAGCACACAAGATTTCAAACAACTCGGTTTTCATTGCTATATTCTTTTGATTCTCTCGAGCTCTTAATATATTCATACGTGCTATATCTTAGAGAGTTCATAGTTTGAGTTGTATTCATTTATTGATTGTATTGTTCGAATTGTAAGGTTTAGTTGTTGGACAAGTTGGCTTGGGAACTAGGGTTTGGTGATCGTTGCTAGAGAAGTATACTTGGGAAGTATAGCTTAGAGAGCAAGTTCAGAAACAGGAGTTCAGCACGCCATTTGTCAACAGCTGGGTATTAAGGGAGATATATTATTGTATCTTGTAATTGGTTTTATTTCAGTGATCAATAATATATTCTCTTACAAAGTTGGTAAGGGACCAGGACGTAGACCATAGGGGTTAGGGGTCGAACCTGGCTAAAAGTCTCTATGTTCTTTATTTTCTGCTCTTTACTTACTGCTTGTATTTGGCTTACTGTTTCTGCACTTTTCTGTACTTGTTATCTGTGCATTCAGCATACCATTTGTCTCTGCATAAAACGAAATCAGTAAGCTGTTTCTGGTAATTTCTAAAATCGGTTTTAGTTAAACATAGTTAGCCATTTACACCTATTCACCCCCCTCTAGGTGTGCATTTTCATTTTGTATCAGAGCTTTGGTATACTAACAATTCTGTAACAGGAAAGTATTCGATCATAATGGCTGAAAACTATCCCGAAGGAAAATCTGATTTTAGGCCTCCACTTCTTCATGGCACACACAACTACCACTGGTGGAAAAGCAGCATGGAAACTCACTTATCCAGAGATCCATTAGTTCTGAGAGTTGTGCAAAAAGGTCCATATGTCTTTCTTGATAAGGATGGCAAGCCAAAGGATGTTGATGATCTCACTCCGGATGAATTAATCAAACTTGGCTACAATGGAAAGGCAAGGAGTTCTCTTATGAATGGTTTGAACCAGGCTGAATATGATAAAGTATCTTCACTCAAATCAGCAAAAGAAATGTGGGATGCTTTGGAGACTTATCATGAAGGTTCGAAATCTCTAAAGAAGGTGAAACTTAGCAAACTAATGAATGACTTTGGAAACTTCAAGCTTAATGAAGGTGAAACTATCAAGGATAGTCAAGCACGGTTTCAAGTTACTATTAACTCACTGAAGAGGCTTGGAAAATCTATACCACAAGATGAAATCAATATGAAGGTCTTAAGTGCAGTACCATTTATCTACGAAGCCAAAGTTACTGCCTTGGAATCCTCACCACTTATTGATACTATGGATCACTTGGCTGTATTTGTTGAGCTAGAGCAATTTGAAAGCAAGATAAATGGAAATCAGGTGGGAAGTTCAAGTGTTAAAGCTCCAACAGAAAAGATGAAGAATATGGCTCTCCATTCTAAAAACAGCAAGCCAATTGACTCTAATGGTGAATCTGATTCAGATGAGGAACTTGCACTTATTTCAAAGAAGATCAAGAGGCTGATAGAAAAGAAGAATATGATGAAAAGGGAAAGAGGTGGCTACTACAACAACAAGAAAGGCTCAAAAGACTCTAAGGAGGAAACTTGTTTCGAATGTGGCAAGCCAGGTCATTATAAAAGGAACTGCTACAAACTAAAGTCAAAACAGCCTACTATTTTCAAGGACAAGAAGAAATCAAAGGCTCTACTGACTTGGAGTGATGATGATTCAGATTCCAGTAATGACTCAAGTGAAGAGATGGTGAACTTAGCACTTGTTGGAATGGAAGATGAATCCATTCTTGGAAATTCAGAAGGAGTGTATGCTGAAACTGATTCTGAAGAGGATCAGAGTGAGGTAAACTCTTTTAATGATTATATTTCTTCAGATGATACTTTGTTAGATTCACTAACCATGTAGGAACAAAATAGTGTTACAATTGAAGAACATATGGCACTAAAGGCTGAAATCAGCAAGCTGACTGATAAGAATGCCTATTTATCCAAAATGGTAAAAGATCTGTTGCCAAAAATGGAAGAATGGGATGCAACTTCATTCAGTAAAACTACAGAGATCAAGGAACTAAATACTAAGAACAGACATTTAGAGGTTAATGTCAAGTTACTTGAAAAGAGAAACAAGACCTTGACTGAAGAAATCAAAGAGCTAAGGTCTGATGTCAAAACTAAAGCTAAAGCATTGGAATCATACAAAATGAAGGAATCTAGTCAAGCCGAATCCTCAAAAACTGCTGAAAAGAGAGTTCAGCAAGCTGAACTCATCAAACAGCAAGCTGAAGTGATCACCCTCCTAGAAACAGAAGTTAAAGATCTCAAGAAGGGCATGGAAACTTTTGTTCAAGGTGAAGACACTTTAAAAACAATGATGAAGAAGGCAAATGTACCTTTGGTCAGAGAAGGTGTTGGTCTCAACTTCAACAAGAAAGATAAGGTGCTCAAATATGATGGAAGGAATGGCATACCCTATGACTATGCTATGCCCTGGAAGACATGCAACAAATGTGGTGCAAAAGGTCATCTGGAAAGACATTGTGTGGTTCAAGTAAATCATAAAGTTAAAACAGCTTACCAAAATGGACCAGTCAGGCGACAAACAGCTTACCAGAATGGACCAGTCAGGCGACAAACAGCATACCAGAAAGCAAATGACAGAAGACAAACAGCTTACCATTATCAGTCTGGCAGAACACAAAGGACTACAAATCAAGCACCAAAAGTGATACAACAATGGATCAAGAAATCTGATCTACATGTTCTTTATGTCCTATCAACAAACCATGGTGGATCCAATAAAATTTGGGTACTCAAGTAGTAAGTATGCTATTTGTCCTCGTACATTTATTTGAATATGATTATATTATTTTTATGGTACTAACGAGATTCCTCTAGTACATAGATGGGATAAATATATGTATATGTATTGTATTATGCAGGAAACAAGAAAGAAGAATACTATTATGATCAGTTGAATGTATATTGTCTAATCAGCAAGCTATTTTCCAGTCCAGAAGAACAATTGTTATCGATGAATATCCTAGAAATGTGTTTTCAGCATGCTGGTTTGATTTATTCAAATTTATAATTAACTAGACTCATGCTTGTTAAATGCTTTACCACATGTTTTATTCGTATATGATTATCTTGTTGACCCTTTTCTGATGATGTCATAGGGGGAGAAGAACATGAATACATGAGGATAAAAAGGGCTATAATATTATATATTGGATTTATCAACTAATGTTTCATGCAGGGATGAGTCGCGTTTATATCTTATTGCATATGATGAATTATGCTAACCTGATTATATGATGAGATATTATGTTAATCAGGGGGAGCAACATAATCTCTCCGATGTATTCAAGTATGTCATCATCAAAAAGGGGGAGAATGTTACCGTTATGTTTTGATGATGAATACAAAGGTAACTTGGTGATGTTATGAAAAGTCAAAGATTTAAAGCTATCTATCTGTTCAGCTCTCCAGAACCAAAACAGCAAGCTGACAGCACAGAATGGGTAACGTTGGCTTACCATTTGTATCTGAACTGTTTATATGCTACTATCATGATTTGTTCTCTATGCTTATTCCAGACCTGAACTAATGTTTCTTTTTGATGGATTAAGGGGGAGAAATTTAGGAGAACTTATTTGCTTGTTTGGTCAAGATATTCGATTGGGATATGATTGATTATGATTTGATTATGCTTGTTTATCTTGAATCTGTTTTATATCAAAATGTACTAATATGCAGGGATTTAGGGGGAGTTCTTATTTCTCCTAAATATTGTGTAATCATCAAAAAGGGGGAGATTGATACTCCTATGGTTTTGATGATCACATTCAGCAAGCTATTTGCTTGTAGTTTGATATAAAACATTATGTTATGGTTGTACTAACTTGGTTTTGCAGGGTATATTAAGTCTACTAATTGTTTACAGAGAATATATAAACAGCAAACCATTTGGTGTTACAACAGACACAGTTTGGCAAGCCATTTGCACTGACAGACACAAACAGCAAGCCATTTGCAAACTGCCAGAAATCCCGAAGATATATATCAAGACAAATTCTCATGGATGTAATTCAGGAAATATATTGTGAGGATTCTTTATTATATAATACGTACACAATATATTCTAGAGCTCAAATCTTTTTAAATATCTTTCTTTAAATCATTTTATAAAACTTATGGGAGTTTCTTTATTTAAAAGATTTCTTTCTATAAAATCTCCTATACGCGTTTTATAGTTATACAAATCAGAAGGGTTTTGCTTTCATCGATTTCTTTCTCTCAAACCTTCTGTCTAACGTTCACAAGAACGTTTGTAAAATCTCTAACCAATTGAACGTTGGAAATTGATTTCAAATCGTTCGAATAATTGGTGATTGATTTTCTGAACGTTGGTGTGAAGCTTTATAAACCTGATTCTTGTGTTCATTCATTTCTAACAATCCAGAGAAGATTCAGAGAAAACTTTCAAGCACACAAGATTTCAAACAACTCGGTTTTCATTGCTATATTCTTTTGATTCTCTCGAGCTCTTAATATATTCATACGTGCTATATCTTAGAGAGTTCATAGTTTGAGTTGTATTCATTTATTGATTGTATTGTTCGAATTGTAAGGTTTAGTTGTTGGACAAGTTGGCTTGGGAACTAGGGTTTGGTGATCGTTGCTAGAGAAGTATACTTGGGAAGTATAGCTTAGAGAGCAAGTTCAGAAACAGGAGTTCAGCACGCCATTTGTCAACAGCTGGGTATTAAGGGAGATATATTATTGTATCTTGTAATTGGTTTTATTTCAGTGATCAATAATATATTCTCTTACCAAGTTGGTAAGGGACCAGGACGTAGACCATAGGGGTTAGGGGTCGAACCTGGCTAAAAGTCTCTATGTTCTTTATTTTCTGCTCTTTACTTACTGCTTGTATTTGGCTTACTGTTTCTGCACTTTTCTGTACTTGTTATCTGTGCATTCAGCATACCATTTGTCTCTGCATAAAACGAAATCAGTAAGCTGTTTCTGGTAATTTCTAAAATCGGTTTTAGTTAAACATAGTTAGCCATTTACACTTATTCACCCCCCTCTAGGTGTGCATTTTCAAACTTTACGGCAAACATACTGTCATACAGAATCAACTTGATTTAGGAATTTTCTAAGTCAAATTAAGCGACAGAGTACATGTTCAAAAGAAGCAGGCGTGCTGCAACATTCAAACTTTACAGCAAGCTTGAAAGTCTATAACAGAAGCTCGAGAGACCACATGGAGCAACCTGTAAAGTCTAGAGCAAGATAAATTTGATAACTGCTAGATCTGGGTGGCTCAAATGTGGAAAGTATCTAAAGTTACTTTGTATGTAATTATTAGATAATCACATGGGAATAAAACGTGTAATGAGCTGCAAAAGGAATATGACAGCAACTCAACAACCCATGTTGATAGTGATAGTATAGTAGAAAAAGATCCAACTATCACTCTATAAAAGGGAACACTCTATCACACAATTAAGTGTATCTCTATTACTGTAATCTCTAGAGAAACCGAAGCTTGAAAATTACTTTGTTCTCAAGGTTGTAGCAAAACTTTGCAAAATAAATACAACATTTATTTTGTGAAACACTGTGCAAGATATAACTTGTAAATGCATTTCTTCTACTAGTAAATTACAATTTCTAGTATGAAGCATTTATGGCCAAACATGGAGAAGAGCTAACTCACATGTTTGAAAGGTTTAGCAAACTGATAGCTGAGCTCCAGATTCATGGAAAGTTTTATGAAAGGAAGGAGGTCAATATCAAGTTTCTGCTAACTCTTCCAGAACACCTCGAGCATAGAGTTACAGCCATTAGAGAAGGAAGAGATCTAAACACTGTCTCCCTTGAAACATTGTATGAAGTTCTAAAATCATATGAACTAGAATACTATCAAAAGAGAGCCATACAAAGTGGATCCAAGGGATTGATGGCAAACATGGCTGCTGCTCTAGTTGCTCAAGGACCATCATACTTTCAAGCAAGTGAGCAAATACAAAGTGCTCAACAGCCTCAATTTTCATCTGTGAAAATTGAAGAGTTGGTTGAGGATGAAGAAAAGGTTGTTCTTCAACTAGAAGATGTTGAAGATGAAGAATTCTATACACTAGAAGAAATGGAGAAAATGGATAATCCAACGATGGCTTTTATGGCAAGGAAATTCAAGAATATAAGGTTCAGGAGGAACAAGCCATATAAGCCTCAAGGTTAATTTCCAAAATATAACCAAGGAAGCTCATCAAAACCTACTACTGGCACCAAGGGTGGATACAAAACAGGAATGGTGGATAGATCAAAGTTTAGATGCTACAACTGAAATGAACTTGGTCACTTTTCTACTGAATGCAAGAGACCAAAACAAATACAAAGAATGAAGAGAGGAACTGGAAGTCAATTTAAGAAAGGACAAGGAAAAGCCTATATGGCCGAAGGAAAATGCTGGGATGAATATGATGAAGAAGAAGAAGAGGAATTTGTGAATCTAGCCTTGATGGCTTGTTAACTCGAATAACTTGTAGAAGGGGGGTTGAATACAAGTTATATAATCGTGTCTGATTTTTGCTTGATTATATGAACAAGAATAAACGAATGAATCAAACTCTTGTTTGTATTAATAAGATCAAATACAAACTCTACCAAAGGTGTACAATACCTTTAGCAGCTGCTGACAATACAAATCTCTCTCTGTTTGTTTCGAACTCTCGAATACAAACCTTATACAGAGCTACGCACATTCACTTGTTCGACTCACAACTTCGTCGCTCTTTACAACGATATTGAGAGAGTATTTATAATGCTACCTATCAACTAATAACAGAAAGATATAATCTATACATGACAATGTTCTGCCTTCTAGTCGATAGTTTCCTTCAATGGAAAAACTCTTTCCTTCATAATATCTTCTTGCTTGTTCTTCAAACAAAGATCCTGTTTTGTTTTATAGCACTTACCAGTTTCTGTAGCATCCATAATGACATCATCAGTAACACGACTGATATCAGGATCTGTACACTGCATCAGTATCTGATCAACCATCAGTATTGGACCGTCATCAGGATTTGCTCTCTGTTCCTGACATGTAGTCTCCGATACACTGTTCATTCCTGACTAAACTATGCAGACAACTGTCTTACACATAAATCCTATATACAGTGCTAAATCCTTTATAAGATCAGGATTACAAGAAGTATAATGTGTAAATTCTATTCTTAACATCACAACTTATGAATTATTCCTAACAATCTCCCCCTATTTATGCTTTAAAATCTGAAGCATAAATCTAAGTTGTGGATGTCAAAACATATAACAATACAACCAGAATAGAATTTATGAATGTAGAATTATGAAGTTTAAGTACCTCCTTCTCAGATGTAGACGTTTATCTAGTACTTAGAAGAAAGAATTTTAACTATTAATGCTGCTCTTCCTTTACCACTTCCTAGCTGAGATTCACCACTGTCGCTCCTGGTTCTTCTTTTTACTACCCTTTGTCTGATCTTTATCTCCCCCAGCTTTATCATCCTCAGTCTGGTGGTGTTGTTGTTGTCTTTGAATTGTCTTTATCTCCCCCTTTTTGACATCAGCAACATTAATTCCAAGAGATTCAGAAACAGAACAAATGAGATTCATAAGAACTGCTTGATTTTCCATAATTGTGACTTGGTTATCTTCAAGTGATTGAAGTCTTGTTTGAATATCAATTTGAGAATTCTGAATATCTTTCAAAACATCAGAATGAACTTCAATGTTGGAAGTGCTTCTAGTATCTTTAGTATCAGAATCAGAAAGAACTGTATCTTCAAGTCTTGTAGAAGAAGTTGTTTGAGTTGTATGATATTCAAGTAATAAAACCTGATTAGAAGTATCAACATCTTCATCTTTCTGTTCTGGAACTGAAACATGATCATCATCTCCTTCACCAGTATTCTGTGTACTAACATCTTCAAATCCTGACTCCTCCTTAGAGTGATCAAAGACTGTTGATGTCTCAATTCTAGCTGATATTGGAAGTACATACAAAGGAACACTAGGATCATTAGGATCTTCATCTGGTACATATATCAAGAGATTGCTTTATCCTGGCACCTCTTATGTTAATGATTCCTGCAAGCCTCTCCTTTTGCTTCTGAGCTTTAACTTCTGGCTTTGCATTGTGATGTGCTAGGTCATTCTTCTGATACATTTTGATGAATGAATAAGTACCAGCATCCATACCCAAATTTTCAGACCAAGATTCAGGAAAAACCTGATCCCAGAAATCAAATGATGGTTTCCTAATTTTCTCTCCCTTACTATGGAGTTGATCATCCATACCCTCATTCTCACTTTGACTTACTAAAGTCAACACTCTTTCTACCTCACCTTTTGCCTGGTCAGGAGCCAGCCGCTCAAATTGTGGATCTAAGTCCATCTTTTCAAGTGTATCACTCAAATTTAGATAAGTGCTCTCATGACCTACAGAAAAATAGAGTTTAGAAGGAGTTTTTATACCTGAACTCACATGGAGAGAGGGTTCCTCATTTGGCATGTGGCTTGAGGTTTTCTCCAAGGAGTGAGCTGCTATAGTCTCTGAATCCTTACAATCATCTTCTTTCCTTTCAGAAACTACAGGCTCCAGTATACCACTTTCAGGTTCTTTACTAGACTCTGATGTCTTCAGTAATACTTCATTAGACACCATAGTTAGTACATCACCATCTTTAAGTGTTGTTTGCTGAGACACACCCTCAAGGTGGATAGACTCTGACTGAACAAAATTTGTTTGATCTTCAGAAAAATCAACCAAAGTCATTCCTCCCATATCATAGGGTATCTCACTTGCATTTTCAATCATCACAGAAGTCCTTTCAACATCAGCTATCACAGCTCCTGAGTCATCCTTCCTCTGACTAGATGGTTCTTGTGTTACAGTGACTGTGATCTGATCTTTCCTACTATTCACCACTGGTGCAATAGTATCTTCTGTTGACTACATTCCTCTATCTACTTCCTCCAGTTGTTCACCTTGAGCTGAAGCATCTTCAATAATGACATTCTTGTCAAATAAATATGCATGAAGTGATTGAAGTGCACCATGCTTCGAGAGTCCAAATTTCTTGACTAATTGTCTTCTGACAGATACATAGAAATACATCTTCATTAAGTCAAGTCTTTGATGTAGAAGTCCATATTCATCTGGAAATAAAAGTTTTGGTACTCTTTCAACCAGAAAATCTAGAACAGGCCTTGACAACTTCACTTTGAGAGAAATTAGTCCCATAGCCAGTCTGTATGATAATGTAGTTTCCCATGAAGAATCAATATCCAGATCTCTCTTGTCAAATACTGACATAGATGTAGCTTGATTTGTAGAAACCTGCATGATATTAGTTGGACTAGACTCTGTGTGTGTAGGTGACAATTGAATCTTTCTCCTTGTTCTCCTGATATAGTGAGCAAAAGATTTATCCTGAGAAGACTCAAGAGGTGTAGACACAGAAGTGATCTTGGGATGAGATCTTGGTTCAATAGACACAGTCTTTTGAGAGACAGTATCCAGTAACTGTTTTCCCTTTTTAAGAACTACAGCCTTTTGAGAGACTGCAGCCTGGCTGTGACTAGGTTTTTCATCTCTTTGTGCTAACAAAGAAAGTTGAATTGCAGCCTTCAATTCTGCTCTCTCAGCAAGAGTTAAATCATCATCATCTTCACTAGAGTTACTACTACTACTTGACACAACAAATCTTCTCTTCCTTACAACTGATGTCTTTTGAGAAACACCAGAGGTTGGTTTCTTTGAAACAATAGGCTGTGGATCAAAATTTGGTTCTTGAATTGTTTCAGAGACTATAATGTTTTGGGCTACTTGGGTAGACACAGGTGGGTTCTCCTCCAATTGAGATTCCTGAGCCATTTCACCACAAAAGAAAGAAGAATTGTAGAAAGTAGGAAGATGAGTTTTAAGAATTACCTGAACATGTTGTGGATAATGAATTGCAGGTATTTCATCTAGATTCTTTTCATTGTCCTTCTTTGTAATATCAGAGAAAATTCTCTTTTGCTGTTCATAAGAAGAAACACAATGTTCTCTACCAAATCTAGTTTCAACATCAGGAATAAAATGGTTAATAAACATTTGCATAAATCTATGATAATAAACCATTTTCCTGTTTTGATCTCTTAACCCAAGTTTAATACTCATCTGACTTAAGATAATATGACCAATGTTGATTACTCTGTCATAAAGCAAACTATAAGAAATATGTGATGTAACAGAAGTAATTTGCTGAAAAGAACTACATTTGCCAGTAAAACATTTAGCAATTTGATCAAAGTAAAAAGACCATTCCTTTCTAAGAAAAGACCTATTCAACTGGCTCATGTTATCTAGAGGTCCACTATAACCTAATTCAGACAACATAGTTCTTATATTATCATCAGATGGTACATTCTCATAACTATCAGTAACAGGTAAGCAAAGTACTGAATTAACAACAGATTCAGTAATGTCAAATGAATCTTGTCCTAAATATAGAACAATCTTACCTGATTGACTCTGAGTAGAATCAATTACCTCAGCATTCTCCCAAGCTTGTGAAACAGCTACTTGATTAATCTATGGAGATGCTGTCAATGCATAACTTAATGGTCCATACGCCAGAAAGTCCATGATTGGATGAAAATCAGATGACACTCCTTCCTTGTTGGTGATAGCTGCAACATGATTGTTTGTCATAAAATCAAAGTCACCAAACTTGAAGGCTACTGATTTAGGTAATCTTCTCTGAGCTGCCATTTTTGATCTGAAAAGAAACTTGAAAAATTCTTGAAATGAATTAGTGATTTTGAAAACTCAAGAGTGATTTTTGCTTTAGAGAATGTAAAATTAGAGAAAGCAATTACACGATTAGAGTTTCAAAACAAATATATTTCACAAATCTTTCAGACCACTATCCCACGTTGACACGTAGATTGACAGGTGTCAGTCCCTGAAAAATGCGGTTACCCACGATTTTTGGAAAATAAAATCCAAAATTGATTTTCATGAAATAAATCAGGGTATAAATAAGCAATACTGATCAGCTTCCTTTTCCTGATGACCTCTCATCAAAATAATCACAAAATGCAATGTGATTTAAAAATATAATTTTCAAATCCTGATGGTCACACATGAAATCCTGACCAATATCATCAGAGACTTAATATGGAGTTTTCCACGTGGCATTTTTCTTTTATCTGAAAAAGAAATAAACAATTAATCTGAACAAAAATCAATTGGTTAGATATTTTCAATATTTCTTGAAAACAAGAAATACAGTCACATGCAATAATTAGCATTTGACTTCATTAAAACTTCCAAGTGACTGCTCAGCTTCTCACGTCTTTCTTTAAAAGAAACAGACGCCTTATGCCATTCTCCATAAACCTTTCAATTTCTTTTCTTCTCAACAATGCTCCTCAAACCAAAATTCCATTCAAACCCATTTTTCAGATTTTTCTCGATCGATGAACATCCTGTTCTTGATCATCTCTTTGAACAAATGACTCTTCTCATCAAACTAATCATAAATGGATTGGTTTTCGACAATATCCAGAGATTTCTCCTAGAACATCCATCTGTTAGATACAATCTTCCCCTAACCTCCTCAAAACTTGAGGATGAAGAATTTGGCCGAGAGTCTGAGGTTGATCTTGATGGAGATGCTATTCATTTAAGTTAGCTGCTCTCATTCAAGTCGCCCAGACAAGGAATCCAAAAGCAAACGATGCTTTCATCCCCTGATGGATTTCTTGAGATGCTCCTTGTCCTGTTCCTCAGAGTTCATATCAAAGACAAGTATAGAATAGAAATTTAGACAAAAAGATGTTGTATTTCATTTCCATGTAATGATTTATATTAATGAAAATACAGTTTCTTGTTATCTGCTTGTCTTTTGATTTTTGAATGATGTATAAATTATCAGTATGCAAATATCAAAACTTGCTAGCATAGACTTAACACATCACAGAATTAGATTACTACACAAAGTAAACGTCAGGATTTGAAACAATTTTCATAATCCTGATACTGACACAATACTGATGACGTCAGCATCCTGATAACAAATCTAATCCTGATGATTATTAACAAGTCTATCATACTGAAATTTATCAAGGCAATGTGTTATAACTCAAGCATTTAACAATCAAATATAGATCCTGACAAGAATATCAAGTCTATAAGCTAAGAACAACATACCTTGCTACTTTTGCAGATGTTAAAGATCTAAAAATTTAACATTCCTAACTCACTTACTAGTCTACTGAATGTAGTCTCATCAAGTGGTTTAGTTAAAATATCTGCAAGCTGTTTGTCAGTAGGAACAAAATGAAGTTCCACAGTACCATTCTCAATATGTTCTCTAATAAAATGATACCTCACATCAATGTGCTTAGTCCTTGAATGTTGAACTGGATTTTCTGCAATTTTAATAGCACTAGTATTATCACAAAACATAGGAATATTACTAAGTGTCATACCATAATCCAGCAACTGATTTCTTATCCAAAGGAGCTGTGCACAACAACTGCCTGCTGCTATGTACTCAGCTTCTGCAGTTGAGGTTGAAACAGATTGTTGCTTCTTGCTTGCCCAAGAAATCAATCTATTTCCCAAGAATTGACATGTACCTGTAGTGCTTTTCCTGTCTATCTTACACCCTGCATAATCAGAGTCTGAATAGCCAATTAGAAAGAAATCAGATTCTCTAGGATACCACAAACCAAGATTTGGAGTTCCTTTGAGATATCTAAAAATTCTCTTCACAGCAGTTAAATGAGATTCCTTAGGATCACTTTGGAATCTAGCACATAAACAGGTAGAAAACATTATATCTGGCCTACTTGCAGTTAGATATAACAATGAGCCTATCATGCCTCGATAACTAGTATTATCCACACTCTTTCCTTTAGGATCAGAGTCTAGTTTAGTGGCTGTTGCCATGGGTGTTTTTGCAACTGCACAGTCTTGAAAGTCAAACCTTTTTAAAAGATCTTTGATATACTTTGACTGATTAATGAAAATACCAGTCTCAGTCTGTTTGACCTGCAAGCCTAAGAAATAATTTAGTTCACCCATCATGCTCATCTGATACTTAGACTGCATAAGCTTGCTAAACTTAGCACACAACTTTTCATTAGCAGAACCAAAAATAATATCATCAACATAAACTTGAACTAAAAGCAATTCACCTTTTATCTTTCTAAAGAATAGAGTTTTGTCAATTGTACCTCTTGTGAAGCCATTTTCAAGAAGAAATTTAGACAAAGTCTCATACCATGCTCTTGGTGCCTGCTTTAGTCCATAGAGTGCCTTGTCAAGTTTGTAGACATGATTTGGAAACTTTGGATCAACAAATCCAGGTGGCTGTTCCACATACACTTCTTCATCAAGTTTGCCATTTAAAAAAGCACTCTTTACATCCATCTGGTATACCTTGAATTTTGAATGAGCTGCAAATGCAAGAAACATTCCGATTGCTTCCAATCTTGCAACAGGTGCAAAGGTCTCATCATAATCAATGCCTTCTTCCTGAGAATAACCCTTGGCCACCAGTCTTGCTTTGTTTCTTACAATCATACCAGATTCATCTAGCTTGTTTCTGAAAACCCATCTTGCACCAACAATAGATCTATCTTTAGGTCTTGGTACCAGTTTCCAAACTTTGTTTCTCTCAAACTCATTTAACTCCTCCTGCATTGCAATTACCCAATCAGGATCCTGTAAGGCTTCTTCAACCTTCTTAGGTTCATTCTTTGAGAGAAAGCAACTATACAAGCATTCATTTTGAATTGATCTTCTAGTTCGAACACCACTATTTGGATCACCAATTATCAAATCTTCAGTATGATCCTTTGTCCATTTTCTAACAGGTGGTAGATTAACTCTGCTAGTCTCTCCCCCTAAGTTAGTGGTATCCCTTGTAGAAGAATTCTCTCTACCTTCAAAAACTCTCCTTTGATCAATAGAATCAGTAGATTCCATATTGCTGCTAGTTACTGATCTTTCCTCAGTAGACTCTGAAGGGTCAGTTCCAGATGGAGTAGACTCTGAAACGTCAATTCCTGATGGAATAGACTCTGAAAGACTAGTCTGCTCTTGATGATCACTGTGTTCTCTCTGATTTATTTACTCCCCCTCAACAGTAGCATTCCTTTGAGAAGCAATAGAAATTCCTTCTGGAGAACCTTCATCATCACTTGAGAGTATCTCAGAATTCTTCAGATTTTCAAATTCCAATTTGTCATGGCTTTCATCAATTTGCAAAATTCCAAATTTCTTATCATCAAATGCAACATGAATTGATTCCATAACAATGTGAGTTCTGAGATTATAAACTTTGAAGGCCTTAGATGCTGAATATCCTAGAAAAATTGCTTCATCCGATTTGGCTTCAAATTTTCCAAGTTGTTCTGGATGAACTTTTAGGACATAGCATTTGCATCCAAAGATGTGAAAATATTTCACACTTGGTTTCTTTCCTTTGATCATCTCATAGGGAGTTTTTCCATGACTATTTACCAAGGTACAATTTTGAGTGAAACATGCAGTGTTAATAGCTTCTGCCCAAAAGTAGGTTGGAAGTTTTGCATCTGCAAGCATGGTTCTTGCTGCCTCTATGAGAGTCCTGTTCTTTCTTTCCACTACACCATTTTGTTGAGGTGTACCAGGTGCAGAAAACTGTTGAGTGATTCCATTGTCTGCACAAAACCCCTCCATTGTAGAATTCTTGAATTCTGTACCATTGTCACTCCTAAGTACTTTGACTTTGTACTCAGAGTTGTTACGAATATTCTTGATGAGTTCAATGATTTGCTGAGGAGCTTCATCCTTCTTGTGTAGAAAGAACACCCATGTGAACCTTGTGAAATCATCCACCATAACTAGAGCATATCTTTTTTTGCTGATAGACATAATGTTTACTGGACCAAACAGATCAAGATGTAGCATGTGAAATGGTTCAGTAATTGAATTTTCAGTTTTGCTCTTGAAAGTGGTTCTTCTTTGCTTTCCAAGCTGACATGCATCACAAAGTCCATCTTGCACAAAATTTGCCTGTGGTAGGCCTCTCACCAAATTGTGTTTAACAAGTTGATTAAGCTTCTTGAAATTAAGATGTGAGAGCTTCTTGTGCCAATTCCAGCTTTCATCACTTGTTGCTTTGCTGTAGAGACATCTAACAATTCCTTTAGATGTATCACTTAAGCTGGCTTCATATATGTTACCATGTCTTTGACCAGTTAGAACAATGTCTCCATTCTGCATATTCAAGATTTTGCATCCTTCTCTGTCAAAGATTGATTTGTAACCTTTATCACCCAGTTGACTTATGCTTAAAAGAGTATGTTTCAAGCCTTCAACCAGTGCTACATTTCCTATGATGACATTCCCCAAAACAATTGAGCCATATCCCAGAGTTTCTCCTTTGTTGCCATCTCCAAAAGATATTACTGGGCCAGCTTTCCTCTCAAACTTTGTAAGCAGGGACTTCTTTCCAGTCATATGTCCAGAGCATCCACTGTCCAAGATAATTGAATGCTTCTTTCCTGTGCCCTGCAAACAAAAAGTAACTAGTTAGAATTTTTTAGGACCCAACTTTGATTGGATCCTTTCTTACTAGATTTAGAGACAACAGACTTTAAAGATTTTGCTTTTATTTTACCTGTTGCAGAGTCAACTTTAGACTCTGATTTCACAAACTGTTTGTGACTAGGAGTTTCAAATTTCAAAGAATAATAGTCATAATACAGTTCATGATATTCTCTACACATGTAAATGGAATGAAGTAAACTACCACAATGATAACAAGCTTTTTGTGGTTGGTATTGAATTTTCTGAGTCTTGGGGAATCTGGACTCAGTTTTCCAAGAAGGTTTTTGATTGCAGTCTAGGGCCAAATGATTATGATTTCCACACTTATAGCATTTTTTCCTAGGTGCATCAGGTACATTCTTGTAATTATTCTCTTTGTTAATACCTTCTTTTCCATTCCTATTTCTCTTGATCTTGCTAGACTCTGAAAGACCATCTAATCTCTGTTTCAACTGAGACTTAGACAGAAACCCTATGTTTACATTCTTAGGTTTCTCTAACACTTTCTCATCTGAATTACTATTGTTAATCCTTTTGTGTACAACAGGGGTACCTTTTGAATCAACAAATTTAACATGATTAGGTTCAGAAACAATTTTCTTACCTTCAGATTTAGATGTGTTAGCTTCTTCCTTACTATCATCATTGACAATAGCTACTTTTTCTTCTTGTCTAGCCTTATCAAAACCTAAACCATTAACCTTACCACGAATTCCACTCTCAAAGATTTCTATTGTCTTCTTACTGGAATTGTTAATGGTCTTAATCACATCTCTCTCTTCTTCTAGTTCTTTTCTGACATAGTCATAAGCCTCAAGAATAACACTATAATCATGCTTAGCTTTATCAGAACTTAACTTGTATTCTTCCATTTGAATTAATTCAGATTCAAGAAAATTATTTCTATCAACTAATTTATCATTCTTAACCTTAAGTTCATCTCTTTCACAAGTAAGAATTCTAAAATTAGTCATAAGATTCTTAAACTCAGCATGGATAGATCTAATTTCATCAGAATTTAAGCTATCAAATGAATCAAGAGAGTGAAGTGATACCTTAACAGAGGATGGAGAAGTTTTCTTTGGAGATCCAGGTTTGTCTGAACTATTGGCCATCAATGCAATGTTGTCATAATCCAATTCATCTTCAGAGTCACTGGAATCAGCCCAATCCTTCTGTGTGACCATAAGTGCATTACCCTTTCCTGAATTCCTAGGCTTCTTACACTCACTAGCAAAGTGTCCAAGCTCGCTGCAGTTAAAGCACTTGATCTTGGCCTTATCAAGCTTGACAATTGTACTTTTGCTTTTGTCACTCTTCCTCTCCTCCTTCTTTTGAAAAAGGTCCTTTGCTAAATCTTCTCCTGTTGAATCTTCCTTTCTTGAAAGCTTTAGCAAACATAGCAAAGAGTTCTTGCATATCAGATTCAGAATCATTGTTGTCAGAGTCCATATCAGTAGTCTCTGACTCAGAACTTTCTTTGCTTTTCTTCTTCCTTGAATTCTTTACAGCAATCTCTTCATGCTGTTCTTCAGGAAGCTTCTTAACTTCAGATTGAGTAGTAAGTGCAATAGTCTTCATCTTTCCTTCACTCCTGCTCTTCTTCTGCTGCTTGTCAAGTTCATAAGCTCTCAATTTTCCATATACTGCCTCTAATGAAATCTCATCCAGATCATTAGCTTCCTCGATCGCAGATATCTTCTCATTGTAGAAATCAGGCAAAGCTTTCATGAACTTTGTATTCATATCCTCCAAGTCATAATATTTACCATGCATGGCCATCTCATTGATGAGTTTTGTAAACCTATCAAAGGTATCAGTAAGTGACTCACCAGACTTGGATTCAAAGTACTCATACTGTTGTATAAGTAATGTCCTCATATTCTTCCTGACAGGCTTAGTTCCTTCACAGTGAACCTTAAGATTGTCCCATATATCCTTAGCAGTTTTACAAGAGAGAACATAGTTAGTGAGAACAGAATCAAGACTGTTGAATAATATGTTTCTCACTTTAGCATCTTTGAGAACATTCTCCTTGTCCTTATCTGACCATTCAGATTTTGGCTTCTCTGCTGTATGTTCTGGAACAACCACACCATCAACAGTTGCTTGTCCAACGACCTTTGTTGGAACAAAAGGTCCATCTCTGATTCTGTCAAGATAATCAGGATCTGTTGCTTCCAGATGATGCAACATCTTTACTTCCCATAGAGTATATTCGTTTCTCTTGAGCATAGGAATTTTAGTATTCCCATCCTTGTAACCAGACATGATTGCAGATCTTTATGATTACTCGAAATCAACCTGCTCTGATACCAATTGTTAACTCGAATAACTTGTAGAAGGGGGGTTGAATACAAGTTATATAATCGTGTCTGATTTTTGCTTGATTATATGAACAAGAATAAACGAATGAATCAAACTCTTGTTTGTATTAATAAGATCAAATACAAACTCTACCAAAGGTGTACAATACCTTTAGCAGCTGCTGACAATACAAATCTCTCTCTTTGTTTCGAACTCTCGAATACAAACCTTATACAGAGCTACGCACATTCACTTGTTCGACTCACAACTTCGTCGCTCTTTACAACGATATTGAGAGAGTATTTATAATGCTACCTATCAACTAATAACAGAAAGATATAATCTATACATGACAATGTTCTGCCTTCTAGTCGATAGTTTCCTTCAATAGAAAAACTCTTTCCTTCATAATATCTTCTTGCTTGTTCTTCAAACAAAGATCCTGTTTTATAGCACTTACCAGTTTCTGTAGCATCCATAATGACATCATCAGTAACACGACTGATATCAGGATCTGTACACTGCATCAGTATCTGATCAACCATCAGTATTTGACCGTCATCAGGATTTGCTCTCTGTTCCTGACATGTAGTCTCCGATACACTGTTCATTCCTGACTAAACTATACAGACAACTGTCTTACACATAAATCCTATATACAGTGCTAAATCCTTTATAAGATCAGGATTACAAGAAGTATAATGTGTAAATTCTATTCTTAACATCACAACTTATGAATTATTCCTAACATGGCTAGAGAGGATGAAGAAGCATCAACCTCGTCAAGTCAGGTACCATCTCTAGTTTTACTAGATATGTCTTTAAATGACTATAAGCAAACTATTGAGGAAATGAGTACTGAAATGTTTAATATTCACACTAGTTTATCTGCTGCAAATGAAGAAATTGCTAGATTAACTAAAGAAAATGAAGTACTCAGATCCAACCATGATGTGTTGTTGCTTAAGACCAGTTCTATTGATTCTTTAGCTCAGGAAAACGGAAGATTAAAAAATGATTTAATCTGTGCTAAAGATATAGAGGAATATCTAAGAAAAGAAATTTCTGAAAATGAATTTAAGCTTAAGGCATTTAGAAATTCCTCTAAAATAATTCAAGAGTATCATGAGAAACATACTGAAAGCAAGAAGACAGGCATAGGCTATGATTATAGTAGGAGACCTGGTAAAGAGGTTGTTTTATAGAACAGTAATGAAGACAGTACTGTCAGACCTCACATCCTCAATAATGTGAGCAATCCAATTTTCAAAAGTACAGAGTTTGAGTTTGATGAAACTTCCCTAATTATTAATCAAGAACTCTGTGATGAAGATGAGAGGGATGACAGTATATCTAAGAAAGAAAAAGATTCTGTCAAATTTCCCATGACAGTAACTTTACCAAATTTCAAAAGATACTGTCACAAAGAATGAGACAGTAACTTTAAAAGATACTGTCAAGAAGGCACCCAAGATAGTAACTTTCAAATCTAATGTCAAGACAATAGGTACAAAAGGTGCTGTCAAAGGTAGCTCGACAGTACCTTCTGAACATACTGTCAAGACAATCGTCTCCAAGCCTAAGAACAGAAATGGCAAGCTAGGCATTGATAAAAAGAATAATTATGCATATGTTAAGCAAGCACCCATGAAACTTTGCAATAACTGTGGCTCCACACAGCATTTAACTTATGTTTGTAAGAAATCAACTAGTAGCATACCTAATGCAACAGAGTTGAAAGGGAACTTACATAGAATCCCCGTTATGCAAAGAACAATGGTTGTCTGTAACAACATTGACTGTATGCCATGCAAAGTTACTGCCATGAGTACATGCTTTAATCTGCAAATTTCATCTACTGAGAAATGTTCTTATATGCAAACTGCAAAGACTTCTGAATCCACTAAAGATAGTAATAAGGCTTTTCTAACTAAGAAAAAGTCTAAGCCTTTTTCTAAACCAAAGTGGGTAATGAAAGAAGTCAAGCAACTATCTTCTGATGATATTGTCTCAAATTCTGGTAAAATTTCTGTTGATACTGAGTCTGCAGGACCCAACAAGGCTTGGGTACCAAATGCAAATTAAACTCAATCTGTTTTGCAGGGAAAGAAAGACAAACGGGTCATGTGGATAATCGACAGTGGATGTTCCAAACACATGACTGGTGATATATCCCTGCTATCACAATATATTGAGAAGGCTGGCCCAACAATTACCTTTGGAGACAACAGCAAAGGTTACACTGTGGGATATGGCTGTTTAAAAACTGGAAATGTTGTCATTGAAGAAATATCTCTTGTGGAAGGTTTGAAGCATAACCTGCTAAGTGTCAGTCAATTCACCGACAAGGGATTCAAAGTCAACTTTGGCATGATGGAATGCACAATCTACCACAAGAAGGATAGAAGCCTGTCTCTGAAAGGAGTTAGGAAAGGAAGCCTATTTGTTGCAGATTTAAACTCAACAAATGAGGAAAGAATATTTTGTTTCTACAGCAAAACAAGTGTTGGAGATAGCATGCTTTGGCACAAGAAGCTTTCTTATCTCAACTTCAAAACAATGAACATGCTAATGAAGAAGGAATTGGTGAGAGGACTGCCTCAACAGGAATTCTATCGAGAAGGACTGTGTGAAGACTGTCAAATGGAAAAAATAAGAAAAGCAATGCATAAATCAAAACAAATCAACACCAACACAGAAGCACTCAAGTTGATTCACATGGATCTGTTTGGACCAGTGAATGTTCAATCACTATCCAGAAAAAGATATGCACTGATCATGATAGATGACTATTCTAGGTACACTTGGGTGAAATTCTTAGAATCAAAAGATGAAGCTGCTCAGGAAATCATTGATCACATAAGGGTACTTGACAGAACCCTAGGAGCAAAAGTTCAATTTCTAAGAAGTGACAATGGAACTGAGTTCAGAAATGCTACACTAGGAAACTTCTGCAAAGATCAAGGAATTGTTCAACAATTCTCAGCTGCAAGGACTCCACAGCAAAATGGAGTTGTGGAAAGGAAGAACAGGACACTCATTGAAGCTGCTAGGACTATGTTGAGCAATGCTAAACTACCAACATATTTCTGGGCAGAAGCCATCAATACTGCTTGTTACACACAGAACAGAACACTAATCAACAAGGCTCATGGTAATACTCCTTACTATCTTTTGACAGAAAAGAAACCAACTGTCAAGTACTTTCATGTTTTTAGAAGCAAGTGTTTCCTTAATGAAGGACAACCATGAAAGAAAAGGCAAATTTGATGCTAAAGCATATGAAGGCATTTTCATGGGATATGGGATAGAAAGAACTGCCTACAGAGTCTATATCATGGAGCACAAGACAATTGAAGAAAGTGTGAATGTCACATTTGATGAAACCAAGTTTCCAGGATTACATGAGGATGGTCAAATGCAACCCTTCAGATTTGAGAATCAAGGATACTTGGAAATAGAAGAATTTGTTGATGAAGAACCCAGTCTCACTCAATCAATGAGATATGAGAAAGAATCTGTCAATGCTCATAATCCAAATCAAACTTCAGCTCAATCACAAACAATATCAGGCATTAATCTACAAGACTGTGAAACTGGAGAAATTGAGTTAAATGAGCAGATCAATGAAAATGGTGGAGAGTCAAATCCTCATACTAACGAAGGTCAATCTAATCAAACAAGAAGCTTGCCTCAATCAACCAAGTGGAACAGAGATCATACCAGTAATCTAATTATTGGAGATCCCACTACTGGTGTAAAGACAAGGAGGAATATCTCTGCTGATAGCATGTTTTCATGCTTCTTATCTCAAATGGAACCTAAGATAATTGAAGAAGCATTGTTGGATTCTAATTGGGTGATAGCCATGCAGGAAGAGCTCAATCAGTTTGAAAGAAACAATGTCTGGAAATTGGTTCCAAGGCCAAAAGGAAAATCAGTCATTGAGACAAAATGGGTCTTCAGAAACAAGATAGATGAAAGTGGAAATGTGACAAGAAATAAAGCAAGTTTAGTGGCCAAAGGTTATTGTCAACAGGAAGGGATAGATTATGATGAAACATTTGCTCCTGTTGCCAGACTTGAAGCCATAAGAATTTTCTTAGCTTTTGCTGCACACTGCAACTTCAAGATATTTCAAATGGGTGTCAAAAGTGCCTTTCTAAATGGAGAATTAGAAGAAGAAGTGTATGTTGAACAGCCTCCTGGCTTTGAGAATGACAAATTGCATAACTTTGTCTACAAGCTATTCAAGGCTTTATATGGCTTAAAGCAAGCACCAAGAGCCTGGTATGACACACTCTCCACTTTTCTCCTGGAAAATCAATTTGTAAGGGGTATGGTGGATAAAACCTTATTCTATAAATACCATGGCAAAGACATCATACTTGTGCAGATATATGTCGATGACATAATTTTTGGTTCAACAAATGAAAAATTATGTGAAAAGTTCTCATCTCTAATGAGAAACAAGTATGAAATGAGCATGATGGGAGAATTAGCATTCTTTCTTGGTCTCCAAATCTATCAGAAGAAGGATGGAATCTTTATCTGTCAAACTAAGTATGTCAAAGAACTTCTCAAGAAGTTTAACTTAGAAGATTCATCACCTGCCAAGACACCTATCTCAACAGCCACCAAATTAGAGTTAGATCCTAAAGGCAATAAAGTGGATTCTAGTACATACAGAGGCATGGTTGGATCACTGCTTTATTTAACAGCTAGCAGACTAGACATAATGTTTGCTACATGTCTCTGTGCAAGATTTCAGGCAGATCTAAAAGAATCACACTTAGTTGCAATCAAAGAATCTTTAGGTATCTCAAAGGCACTCCAAATCTAGGCCTTTGGTACCCTAAGGAAACAGGATTTGATTTAATTGGATACTCTGATTCAGACTATGCTGGCTGCAAGATTGACAGAAAAAGTACTACAGGAAGCTGTCAATTTCTTGGGGGGAGATTGGTGTCATGGTTTAGTAAAAAGCAACATTCAGTTTCTACATCAACAGCAGAAGCTGAATATATTGCAGCTGGAAGTTGCTGTGCACAAATACTTTGGATGAAGAATCAGTTAATGGATTATGGACTAGAGCTGTCAAACATTCCTATCTATTGTGACAACACTAGTGCCATAGCCATATCAGACAATCCAGTTCAACACTCCAGAACAAAGCACATTGATATAAGGCATCATTTTATCAGGGAGCATGTGGAAAAGGTAAATGTGAAACTGGTTTATGTTCCAACAGAAAAGCAGCTTGCAGACATATTCACCAAGCCACTGGATGAAGCAACTTTTACCAGGTTGGTGAGTGAACTAGGAATGCTAAATCATGTATGATTCACTTACTGATTTATCATTTCGCAGCGCATGACAGAAACTTTCAAAGTTACTGTCATGAGAAGGTACTGTCATTAGAAGGTACTATCATGAGAGGTTACTGTATTAAGTGCTACTTGTTCAGACATCATGTTTGCTATGACTATGCTAAAATGATTTATCATTTTAGATATCATGTTTGCTATGACTATGCTAAAATGACTTATCATTTTAGATATCATGTTTGCTATGACTATGCTAAAATGGTTTTACATGTCTGTCCTAATGTGGTAATAAGTAGTCAAGTTTCTTTAACTTAATTTGTGTGTAGGCAGTGGCGGCATGTTTTTGCGCCTAGTTTACTGTCAAATAAACTTGCTGTCACTCATTCACCTTATTGACAGAAATGTTATTAGCGCACAGGTTGCTGTCAACAAAATTTGCTGTCAATAAAAGTTGTTGTCACGAGAATTTGCTGTCAACGATAGTGGAGAGAAGAAAAGCGCACAGGTTACTGTCAATGAAAGTTGCTGTCACGAGAAGTTGTTGTCAAAGATAGTGGAGAGATATATATTTATTTACAGTAATATATATATATATATATATATATATATATATATATATATAAAATTTTAATCCACCAATCCACGATCTAATAGCAATTGCCACGTGATATAGCAAGTGGGGTTAATGGGTAAAATCATTACCACACGTTCAATTAAGACAAGTAAACACGATTCATCTTATAAACTGAATCTACCGTTTAATCTTCTATCACTCTCATCTGCAAAACCTTTCAACCTTCTACATCCAAAAACCACATTCTCTCTCTCATTTTTCAGAACACTCATCAATGGCACCCAAACAATCTATTGCTCAAACTAACTTTGCCGGTATCCATTCTCCTGGTGATGCCGGTGAAAACTTCAAAGGACTTATTTCATTCATAAATAAATCCTACTTAGGTCATGCAATAACCTCAACCCCTAAGCTTGATATTGATAGAATTGAAAAATTCTGGAAATCTGCCAGTATTCAAGGAACTGGAGAGAATGAAGAAATTAACTTCAAGATAGATGATGCAAGCCATTCTCTCTCAGTAAAGGACATTAATAACACTTTGGGTATTGTTTTGGCCAGTGGAGAAAGTTTTCAGGGCCTAGCAAATGATGACACTCTGAAGAGGTTCTTTTTGAAGATTGGGTATTCTGGTTCTAAACTTGAAGAAACCTCTGATAAATGGTATCAAACGGGAGAAATGGACAGGAAGTATCTAAGAAAGGAGTGGAGCATGATCTTTGACATCATGGTGAAGGTGTTCTCTACTAAGTCTACAGGCTGGAATGGAATACCCTCATATATCAAGAAACTCACTCATTCTTTAGTCCATGGATACAAGGTGAACGTTGGAAAGCTAGTCATGGCACAATTGAAAAGCGCCATAGGCAAAAAGGTATACATATACCCTCGCTTTTTAACAATGTGTATTAATCATATTTATGGAAATGTTGTAGATGCTCCTCATTCTGAGGAATGTCCTATTTTAAAGAAAAACACACACACATCTCTCAACACACAAAATTTAAATGCACATATTCCACTATGTCTCACACAACACATGGTTAATCAAGTGCCCAACCTTGATTTTCCATTACCTACAGGGTATACTGTTTTCACAATTGAGAATGAGACTGAATTAGACCTAAATTCAGTTAACCCACATTCTACACCATACATTCCACCTAGGGACTCTAGACTGCCCAAAGCCCTTAAAATAGCCAAACAAGAATCAGAGAAAAGATCCCTAGAGAATGTAACTGGTGAAAATGTTGTGAGTCAAGAGGGAGTTACTGCACCTAGTGCAGCAAATAAGGATGGTAGTGAAATAGAACCCACAGTAGCCCCTTATGAGCCTAAGAAGAAGAGAGCTAGAAGGGCCAAGGTTACTGTCAGCCACCCTACAGTTTCCCAAAAGACTGTAGAGGATGATAGGGAAATAAACTCACCTCTAGGTGCCTCTTCTCAACAAGAGGCATCTATTGAAAATGGCCTGTCTCCCAAGGCATCTTGTAAAGAGTCTGCACAACCTCAAGAACTCACTCTTGAGGAGCCTATACTTGAAGATATACACATAGAGATAGAGCACAGTGAGAAATTTATCCCTACTTTTGATGTTCCACAATTTTCTTCTATGGAACAGCCAAATGATCCATCTAAAATTTTAACTTCTTCATTCATTCCCACATCAATTGTTTCTTCTACACAACCTAGAGAGGGGGACAACACCAACTCCTCAGGTTTTGATCATCCATTTTAAACCATGGATGAGCCCCCATCAAGTGGTCCACAAGAACCCATTTCTCAAAGTGAAATGGAAACCACCCCTTCAAATACTGGACTAGATCAAGGTGGAAATTTGTCAGAAATTGAAACAGCCAGCATCTTGATCGATTCCCTCAAAGCATCTTACCCAAGGGAAGTTGCTGTCATAGCCAAAGTTGCTGTCAAGGACAATCCAGATGGTTCTGTCAAACCATCAAGTGACAGTAACATTCTGGTAAAAGATACTGTCAAGAGCCTTCCTAAAGTTACTGTCAACACACCTTATGATAGTAACTTACAGAACAAAGATGCTGTCAACACTGTCCAACCTCAGTACCAGCAAGGACTAATTGAAGATATATCTGATGATGACATGCCACTCTCCAAGGCTTTTAAGGTAAAATCTAAATCTTCTCTTTCTTCTTTGCATGCTAGTAATGCTCATACTCATGCATCTAGGATGACTGAGGGAGTGCAAAAGAAAAGAGAGATAAAAGAAAAGAGAAGTGAGCCTAAAAATGAGAGGCAGCCAAATGTGCTGACAAAAGGTGAGGGACTTGAGCATGTCCAGAGTGAAAATGAGGGAGCCATCTATCAAAATGCATTAGGCCTTGAGGGACTTACTGTGAGAGGTGATGAGATCACCAATAAAAACAATGAGAGTGTAAGAACCCCAACAGCCTTCTTGCCCCAGACTTATCCCTTACCTACAAAGAGGCTTAGGTCTGGTGGTCCTTCTGCAGAAACAAATGAAAGACTCAAAGCTATTGAAGACAGGTGTGCAATCATGGAAATCAAGTTAGACAACCTGTCCTCCACTGTAAAGACTGGATTTGCTGAATTTCAAGCAACTCTGATGTCTCTTTCTTCCATCATCAATGTTGTCAACTTAACTAAGGGGGAGAAAATGATAGATCAGAAAGAAGCTGAGCAACCAGTAAGGAAAATGAAGTCACAAGGGAAAGCTGAGATTCAGGGGGAGCAAAGGAGTCAGGGGGAGGAAAAAGAAACTGCAATAGCCTCTGGAACTGGTGAATTTTTTGAAACTGAAATAGATGGGGAGACAATGCTAGTATCTAAGGAAGTATTGGAACAGATACAAAGAAATCAAGCATCTTCCATCAAAATTAGTGAACCAGTTCCTGAAAAGAAAGAATCCATTTTGGAGAGGCTTTGGAGAGAAAAGGAGGAGTCAAACAGAATGGGAAAAGGCAAGTACAAGATGCCTGAATATGTGAATCCTCCTGAGTTTGTTACTTGGACTGATGGAAGCACATACTCTCCAGAAGAAGCAGAATCCATGATGGTGAGTCATATGGAGAGTACCCTAAACAACAAGGATGAAGAATTCAACAATCTGGTGAAAGAGGCAATCATAGAATCAGGAGAAAAACCTGCTAAACTAGCAGAGGCACTAAAACAAAGAATTATCAATCTATCTGTGAAGATTAGCTCAGAGAGAAGATGGGCAGTTGAAGTATTTCTGAGGAGCAAACACTCAATATTCATAACAATGCAACTGCTAGAATCTTTCTCTGCCAGGATACAGTACATCCTTGGGCTACTTGTCAAGACCAGAACAATAATCTTCAATGAAAGTATTCATGTACAATTGAACTCCATGATTAACAGCAAACTCCCAGAAGTCAGTCTTCAGCCATATGGTGTAAGCTTCAAACAGGTTACAGCCAAAGGAGCTAAGGGACTTGGCTTTCTAACACTAGGAGGCAAAACCAACCTACAAAGCAAAATCATCATGGATGTACTGAACATATTGCTGAAAGCTCCCATAACCAAGGAAAGGGTTCAAGCTGTTAAGGACATCCACAAGCTTATGGCAAAGAGAGATATAAAGTACAATGCTGAAATCAAGAAACTCATTGCTAAAGTAAATAGAAATGCCAGAGGTGGAAGTTGTTCTTTTGATGATACCTTAGATGAAGATTTTGATGACAATAAAGGTGGAGGTGAAGCTGGAGGAACTAAAGAGTCAGAAAAGGGAAACTCTTCAAAAGAGCAATCCCAAGCTAAAGAAGCTGAGCCAAAGAAAACTTCAGAAACTCCTGGAACAAGCAAGAAAAATAAAGAAAAGGAGGAAGAAAAAGAAATACTTGAAGCATTAGAGACAAATCAAATGAACATGGAAATTGACAGTATCTATTCTGAAAAAAATACTATCACCAAAGATACTGTCAACAAAGATGCTGTCAAGGATGTTGAAGATGCTGTAATAAAAGATGTTGTCAAAGAGGACAATATCAGAAGCCCTGTCAAAGATGCTGTCAAAGAGGACACTGTCAGAAGCCCTATCAAAGATGCTGTCAAAGAAACTACTGTCAAAACATCCAAGACAGGGAGAATAAAAAGAAGGGCAAACAAGAGGATAAAGGGAAAGACTGTCTATTCTAGAAAAAGAAAAGCTACTGGTCTAGGGTTTAAGAAACCAATCATGAGCAGAAGAATGAATAGCTTCAAACAACTACAAGAGAAAGCCAAGGAGACAATCACATCTGTATCCATAGATTTAGATGAATCAAAGGAAAAAGCAACAAGATACATTTTGTGGGAAAATAAGGAAATATTGATTATGGTGGAACCTGACTTCACTCAGATAACAAAATCAAAGGTGATATCCAACAAAATCATTCAAACCTTTAAAACAGTAAGACGAAGAATTGATTATTCCAATTTGGAAAGAATGGTTGAACTCTTGCAAAGCTATGATAATGTTTCAGAAAAGATTATGGACCATGTCCTTAAGTACTATGCAGCCAGACGTGCTGAATTCATTGAGAAGCATGGTAACTGGACACGATGTCTGTGAAGCTCTAGACTTAGAATTTGAGGAGGACAATCCCATTCCTGAGTACAACTGGAAAGAAATGGAGAAACCTTACACAAAGCCAGAAATGGATAGATATGAGGCAGAACAGAAATTCAAAGAAGAATTAGCCTCAAGGCACAAATCTCGTCAACAGATAGAAGATGAGATTGAAGCTCAACTGAAGGAAAGCTACAGTAAACTCAACAATCTCAATAGCAATGAATATAACTATCAGCTATGTGTACTAGACAATCCTTTGAGAATCAAGTATGGAAAAGAAGAAATCTATGCAGACAGCTTTTCTAAGTTGAGAACCAGTATGCTAAAAGAATTGTACTGGCAAGTGGTAGGATCATCAAAAAAACTTGAGATGCTGTGCTCTTGGGAGCTAGATATGATTTTTGATCAAAGGAAAGGAGAAGATCCCAGCTTGGACAGACTAAGAAGGGAAACCTTAAATCAGTTGCCTGGCAGAAGATTCAAGATGGAGGGAGATGTGTTGAAATTCAGATCAATTGTCAAGCAAAATGTTTATTGGATGGAACTTAAAGATGTATTAAACACTAATTCCTCAATGATCAGAAAATACATCTTAGAAAATGAAGATGATGCAGAGTCTCCTGAAGAAAAGGAGCTAATTGAAAGACTCAGAAAGGCTCTGCAAGAAAAGGAGGGAAAATGAGCTAGATGAAATCTCAAATCAAGTTAAGTAAAACATTTTCTATCTACTCAGTCTAGAGGAGTACTTGATTTTTAACTATGAACTTTTATGATCATTGTTTGAAAACAAACTAGATTAATCACATTTTTCAGAAATGAAGGGTTTATTCATTCTGATCTATGTTAGTTAAGTTGTCAGCCTGATATATTTGTAAATTTGTCCTTATTGTTCATAAAAACAAATTGGGGGAGATTGTTGGGATTTATGGGTGATAAAACAGATAGCTTAACTAGATTCATTGGTAAACTTAGTTTAACTAAGTAGAACATACTGTCGTAGCCAGAAATGTTTTCCTTGTAATTAAATAAGTACTCTCATGTGATAATTGTAATTCTTGGAAGAAGTTCGATTATGTTCAAGCCTCAAGAAATACATAAGTTCGACAGCAGGAATAAAAGTTACTGTCAAGCATTGACAGTAAGGTTACAAGGAAACAGCATGTTGCCTAGGTCGACAGCAAGTTTCATTGAGTCGACAGCAAGTTTTATCTTGACAGCAACATTGGCGGAGATTCTGATGACAACAACTTTCACATATAGTTTGTGACAGCAAGTTTAGAATTCTCGATAGCAACCTCTGCGGGGAATTCATACTGTCAACCAAAGCACAATCCTTTGACAGCAAACTTTGCGGCAAACATACTGTCATACAGAATCAACTTGATTTAGGAATTTTCTAAGTCAAATTAAGCGACAGAGCACATGTTTAAAAGAAGCAGGCGTGTTGCAACATTCAAACTTTACAGCAAGCTTGAAAGTCTATAACAGAAGCTCGAGAGATCACATGGAGCAACCTGTAAAGTCTAGAGCAAGATAAATTTGATAACTGCTAGATCTGGGTGGCTCAAATGTGGAAAGTATCTAAAGTTACTTTGTATGTAATTATTAGATAATCACATGGGAATAAAACGTGTAATGAGCTGCAAAAGGAATATGACAGCAACTCAACAACCCATGTTGATAGTGATAGTATAGTAGAAAAAGATCCAACTATCACTCTATAAAAGGGAACACTCTATCACACAATTAAGTGTATCTCTATTACTGTAATCTCTAGAGAAACAAAAGCTTGAGAATTACTTTGTTCTCAAGGTTGTAGCAAAACTTTGCAAAATAAATACAACATTTATTTTGTGAAACACTGTGCAAGATATAACTTGTAAATGCATTTCTTCTACTAGTAAATTACAATTTCTATTTATGTTGTTGAAATAGTTTTTGAAATTTATTAGTATTGCATTCAACCCCCTTCTGCAATACATTTCGGGACCAACAATAACATTCATCACACAAATAGTGAGTATTATGACTACATTAGTAGTTTGGTGTGTATAAATTTTAGTTCAGAATTTGGCATTTTTCCCATTTTTATTTAATTTTTTAATTTATTTTACAAATTAGTTAAAAATTGGGGAAAAAATCAAAGAAATGGAAAATAAGTGAAAGTACATTTATCATAAAAATAGTGAGTATGGTCACTTGGTTGTGTATGAATTTTAGTCTTTTTCCTATTTTTATCTAATTTTTTAATTTATTTTACAAATTAGCTAAAAATAGGGGGAACATAAAAAAAATAGAAAATTAGTGAAAGTAGGGTAACATTCATGTGAGTATGACTTGATTACTTCAGTGTGTATGCATTTTAATTCAAAATTTGGTCTTTTTTCTATTTTTTATTTAATTTTTTAATTTATTTTACAAACTAGTTGAAAATAGGGAAAATATAAAAAATAGAAAATTAATTAAATAATAATTTTCCCTAGTTAAAAATTTTTTTTAATTTTTTTAAATATTATATTCTATTTTGCTACTTAACCTATTTTTCTATTTTCGAAATTATAAATTAATAATTTATTCTTTAAATTTTCAATAGTTAGGAGTATTAGTCAAAATACTAGTAGACTATTAAATTACCAATCAAATAATTTTATTTTTTTAATTTTTTTTGTAATAATATTAAAAAAGATGGATTTTGACATCTATACGGTTGGATTGTCGAGAAATATTTTTAAAAATATAGAAACACAAATCAGGGACGAACCCTATTTAGGGGTATTAGTCAAAGTACTCGTTGATCGTTAAATTACCAAATCAAATAAATTTATTTTTTCTCTAAATTTTTTCCAAAAACATTAAAAATGATGGATCTTGACATCCATACGGTTGGATCGTCGAGAAATATTTTTAAAAATATTGAAACACGAATCAGGGACGAAACCCTATTTAGGATAATAATCAAAGTACTAGTTGACCGTTAAATTACCAAATTAAGTAAATTTAATTTTTTCTGAAATTTTAGCAATAACATTAAAAATGGTGGATCTTGACATCTTACGGTTGGATCGTCGAGAAATATTTTTAAAAAGATCGAAACACGAATCTGCGACGAAACCCTGTTTAGGGGTACTAGTCAAAATACTAGTTGACCGTTAAATTACTAAATAAAATAAATTTATTTTTTTCTGAGAATTTGGCAATAACATTTAAAAGGATGGATCTTGACATCCGTACGGTTGGATCATCGAGAAATATTTTTAAAAAGATCGAAACACGAATCAGGGACGAAACCATGTTTAGAAGTACTAGTCAAAGTACTATTTTCCCATTCAATTACCAAATCAAATAAATTAATTTTTTCCCTGAAATGTAGGCAATAACATTAAAACGGATAGATCTTGACAACCGTACGGTTGGATCGTCGAGAAATATTAAAAAAAATTGAAATACGAATTAGGGACGAAACCCTGTTTAGGGGTACTAGTCAAAGTTCTAGTTGATCGTTAAATTACCAAATCAAATAAATTTATTTTTTTCTGAAAATTTGGTAATAACATTAAAAAGGATGGATTTTGGCATCCGTATGGTTGGATTTTTAATATATTTTATTGTTGGTTGAAGATATGGTGGAATTGTAAGATTAGTTTTAAATTAAAAGGCAAAGTGTTTTAATTAAAAAAAGAAATATTTGTGATTCACAGATATGATACAGTTTATTTTTTTAGGCGACTATAAAATGTAATATTTTTTGTTAAAAATTAACGTGAAAAAGACAATCAAATAATTACTAATAATATCTTTAATCAAGTAATAGTATTAATGTATTGATATTCATTTTTTTTTTATCGCAGATCATGGGTTTCAATAAGTTGCAGGCTTGCAGCAAAGGTTTCAAGTATATCGTATTTTTGGCTTCGTAAAAATTATTTTCGTGTTAGCAACTTTAGTAAACAACACTTGAGCAGGGTGTCTGATTGTTGTCTTTGGCTTTAGTCACTATGTTAAAAGATGTAGTTTGCAAGTCAGAAAGCAAGCAAAGTCACAAACATTTATACATCTGTGTGTAGTATCAAGTATGCCTTTAGGGATGAATTTATTGAGGGTCTCTGGTCTCTTGGATACTCTTTTCTATAATTTATTTATCTGGCAAGTCTTCTGTTCTTGATAATTTTAGTAACTTTTATTAATTATTTGTTTTGGATCATACAGATAGTTGTAGTCTGTAGAGGACTAGAGGCAGAATTTTATACCACAACTTCAATAAAAATCTAGAATACAGGACATATGCATAGCACCACAGTACAGGCTTTTAAGGTTATAAGCTCGTACATGTGCCACTTTCTGTTCAGCTATGTTATAAATGATTGGGCCTTTTGAGGTCCTTACCTTTTTAATTTTACGTGAGCAACATTTTTAAGCTGATGACTTGACAAATTTTGACAACAACATTAGATGGCCACAATTCCTTTATTAGTGTCTTTATCAAGATGCATTTCTTTTTCTAAATGTATGGTTTGATTTATTAAAATTGATGAAAGCTTATTCTTAGTTCAAGCCTAGTGGGTGTGAACTCTAAAAAAAATAAAGAAAATGCCAAGGTACCAAATTTGGTAAAAAAAAAATTACAAAATGTTATGTGTCATATTTTGATTGGTTACATTTGTTATAATTCAATTAAATGTGAAGGGTTTGCATGCATCAATATCGATATCAATCAATAAAAATAATTTATATGGTCACATCAAAATACCAAATCATTTTGCAGACAATTTTTGGTACACAATTTTGTACCATATCATTACTCCTAAAATAAATAAATAGTTGAGGGCCTATACGATAGCTTTCTACAGCTAGTTTTCTACAGCTTTTTAAAGAAGAACTAGAACCATTATGGCTGGTTAACCCTGGAGAGACATTATTTCTTTTCTCATCTAGAATCATTAGAGAGGACTTCATTTGGTGGAACACTGACTTGATTGGTTCCTCTGATTGTGCATGACAAAGATTAAACAGTGGTTCTATATGTGGGGGAATAGGAGGATATCTTAAGGATATTAATGGGAATTTGTTGTTCATTTTTTCTGGTCCATCTCAAGCCTGGTGTCCTCTTGAAGCAGAGAGAAATGCAGTTCTATTTCTCTTTGATTGTATAGTGTCAAATACCAGTCTTAAGGGAGCAGTCTCTTTATGTACTGATTGTTTGCTTCTAGTTAATTAGTTCCAAAAGGCAAGGGTAGGATTTAAAGGGGATCAATGGCTGGAAGATATTACTCAGTGGAATGACTTAATTGGTAACTCAAATTTTAAACACTAGGGTTAATATGGAAAAGGGTTGGGACTATCCTACCGAAGGTTTTTATACAGTTAATGTGCACTCTTTCTCTCTTAATCAACCTCTGCCCAATGGCAACGACTCAGGCATTGGTATTGTGGTAAGAGATGATGAAGGTGTCATCATCAAAATGGTGTCTGGATCAATTCAAAATCTTACTGAAAGGGCTAACGAGCTTTGGGGTTTGCTGGCTGACTTGCGTACTGTGGTTTTTGAAGGCATCAACAAGGTTGAGTTGGAAACTGATAACACGGATGCACTAAAGGAATGGGAGGACTGGAGGTGGTTCCTTGACCCTAATCATTCAAGGGTGATTCAGCAACTTGAACAAAGGAAGAAGGATAAGAAGCTTAGGCTAGTGGTTAAAGCCTGTGAGGAAAGCCAAAATCGGTTGGCTCAATATTTGGCGATTGATGGTACAAGGAACAGGTCTCGGTAGGTGGTGTTTAGGAGATCCTTTGGTCGGGTTAGGGAGCTTTGGAGGATGGATATGGGATTATGCTCTGCAGCTGGGATCTTTGATGAATTTTCTGAGGAGGAATACAATAATATGCAAGAACATGAAATTCTTAATGTGGATGGAGAGATGGGAGTTGGTTTTGCTGATGTATCTGAGGATGAAGAGGGTGCATGGCTGGCTCATGATGTGCACATGCCGGGGAATAATGAAAATGTTGTTCAGATTGTTGTTGATCTTCCAGCTGAAAGGATTGATTAGTTTGCTCAAACAGTTGATTGTGCTGGTGCTGCAATTAGGGATGCTTCTGTGCAGCCAATGGAGGGAGGGAATGGTGGTGATATGCAGGAAGATTGAAGGGCATGTTATGCTGTCTGTTCGTGGTCTCCATTTTAGTTTCTGTTCAACTTTTAGTGTTAAGTTATGTTATGCTTTGTTTAGTTTAAGTTGGGTCTTGTTAAGTTGTTTTGTTTAGCTGCTCTAGAACTAAGTGGTGGTGGAATCTAGGCCCAAGTTGGTGTAAGGGTTAGATTGATTTGGTTGTTTGGTTGGCCTAGGGCCTTTTAATATATTTCGTTTACCAAAAAAAAAAAGTTTTCTGCAGCTTTTTACATATTTTTGCAAAATTTAACATCAAAATTTTCCATTGTGTCGAATTTATTTGCAGCATTCTTGAATTTTTTTTTTCGAATTGTAACTAACCAATATAGAATATATCATTGGAACCAAACACATTTTCAATTCTTTACATTTTAAAAAGTCGTTATTATATTTTATTGTTGTGAATCATTAAAAAAAATTGTGGAAATGAGGTTGGACATATTCTCATACATCAAATTCTTTTTTCTATTGTCTCATTTATAAACTCTTATCACAACAAGTTTGCATCCTTTTAGTTGATATTTTTTCACTTTTTCCTTTTTTGTATAAAAATATAATTTCCAGAAAAAAAGAGCATCAATATTTGATAAGTTTATAACATGAGAATATTTATTTATTGGATAATTTTTGATTCGGGTATTTCGGTTTCGGATATATATCGAATCATCACTTTGAGTTTATGTTTGTTCAGACAATTTTTATTCGGATTTGATCGGTTTCTAGTCATTATTGGTTCTAATATTTTGGATTATTTTCTATTCAGGTAATTTTTGGATTGGATCAAATTGGTTTTCGTATCGTTATCGGATTTGACTATAATATACTAATTTCGGTTCGGAACGAATTATTTTGGATTCTGATAAATTTTGGATTTACTATTTCGGATATAAAATCGGATCTCGGTTCCAAGAATTTCGGTTCGGTTATTCGAATCCAGACCCATTTTACCAGGTCTATAAGCAATGTATTATATCATTTCAATATGTTGAGTATTGAATACAGTAAAAGAATACAGAGGGGGGGGTGAATGGATTCGTGAACTTTTCTTGTTCTTGAGTCTATGTAGCAAGATAGGTGTTTGTGTGTGCAAGGATATGAGTGTGGATAAAAACAACACAAGACACGATATCACTTTAATCTAATATTGTATTAGATAAAGGTTGCTACAATCTGTGAATACAAATGATAGTATTCTCAGCTTCGTTTTTCTCAGAGAGATATGACTTACAATGTATGAAAAACTTGACTCCTCAAAAGTTAACAACTAAGGAAGTGAGGCTGTATCCTTATAGAACATGGATACAACCTACTTACTGCAAATAAGGTAGCTAAACAAATTACTTTCTAGCATGTCTATACTTATTGAGTAAGTGTCCAAACGGTTACAGATTTGACTTTGCAAAGCCTGTTCAGATCCACTTCTTTAGCTCTTTTGTCTCTTCTATATCTCTTCAAGCTTCCTTGTAGGCTTTCTAGAGCACATTACAGGTTGTGGTCCATAAAGTACATTGGCTTGTTGCAGGCTTCTGACTTGTACAATATCTTCAGTATTTTGTCTCTAAGAATGTATTCGAGAAGTGACAAAGTAAGTGATTCGAGAACTAGGATTGACTTGATCGATAACTTTGAGTTCTTGAATACTGTTATATGACATATCGAATCACTTCTCGAATAGCTCTTTTCTCTGAGAATCCTTGAGTTGTCGAATAGAGCATTTTGACATGTCGAGTCCCTGAGATATCGAATAGCTTTCTAAGTCCTTGAGATATCGAATGGAACTTTGACTTGTTGACTCTTTGAGAACTCGAATACCACTTTGACTTGTTGACTTCTTGAGTTCTCAAATAGAGCAGCAGACATATCGAATCTCTGAGATATCGAATGAGATATCGAACAGAGTATTCAGAGATATCGAATAGTGTCTTGAGATATCGAATCTCTGACTTCTCGAATGCTAGACTTCTCGAATAGACAAAAGTACTTCTCGAATTGGTACTTAGACAAATTCTTCATTTCTTCAAATCCCAACTGTGATTTATTTTACAGTCTTCATCTTCTCGCTTGAGGCATGAACCTTGGAACTTCTTTCAAGCATTATTCTTGACTATATAAGTACAGTTACACAACTAGAATTTGATGCCTATTACAAGTACAAAGCAAGTAGAAACTCTACAACTAGAGGTTCCCTCAGTTAAGAGGTCATGTAAGTAATGCAAAGCATTACAAACAATTAGGCTTGTTATTAGAGTTAAACAGGCATGTCTTTGTGACTAGCAATCTCCCCCAAATTGTGAGTAAGACCCTTAGTCACAATTTCATGTCTGATAACAAGCCTAACATACATAAAGATAAAACTTTAAAAAGTACAAGTATGAAATTTGATTGAGAGCATGAGTTGAATTACAAGTTGAGTATTCTTACAATATGATGAAATACTAGCCATTCCCCTTTGATTCCATTTTCATTGCTTTGGCTTGTAGATCATCATATGATTTCTGTTTTCTTTCTTGCTCCCTCCTTGCATTCTCATCCATAGCTCTTATGATTTCTGCCATAACATCTAATTCTTCAAGTAGGATAGAGTTTTTGAAATCTTCAAGTACTGGTTTTAGTATATTGGCAGGATAATGATTGAGTAGGTTCATTCTGATATTGACATTGTCTCCATTTCTTCTCCTATACTTCACCACATAGGGATCAAACTGAACTCTACACAATCCCTTAGCCCTTAGCTTTTCTGCCTCAATCTCCAGTCTATCAATTTCTTTCTCTCTTTCTAACCATTTCTCAAGACACCCCTTCCTTATTGCTTCAGCATGATTTCTCTTCATTCTCACAAAGTCAATCAACTCCAGCTTCCATACTCTCTCCACCTTGTCTTCAGAATCCAACAATGCAATAATTCTTTCTATCTCATATAACTTGCCCCAACTTTGACAACCCCCTTGTTTGAATTTTCTCTGTCTTCCATCAGTATACTTGATCTGAAGGAAGTTATTCACAATTATAGCAGAGTAGATTCTTTGAGCTCTCAGAAATAGTAGTTGGTCTTCATCAAAATCTTCATCTAGTGGTTGGAGTTTCAGTCCTGGAATGATTGTTAGGGCTCTTGACCTGGATGGTTTTACTCTCTTAGCAGCATGCTTGAAGTTAGATCTTTTTACTTGATTGCTTGGCTAAAATTTTTGACCTTTGTTGGAAGACTAGAGTAGTATTCCATTAGCAGTTTTCTTTCTGAAACATACACATGGTTTCTTGACTTGAATCTCCTTCTCTTCTTGAGGTAGTAAAACATTTGCAGAGGCCATGGAATTTGACTTTTGTAGGTCACTACTAACAGTATTCACCCTAGACTTAGAGCCTTGTGTTGTGGTGAGGTTACTGTCAATAATGCCTATGGCTTGCTGTTTCACACTTGTCCTCTCATAGACTTTCCCTTGGTCATTACCATCTTTCTTCTCTTTGTCATACCTCTTCTTTTTCTTGTCTTCATCTTCCTTATCACTCCTGTGATGTCTTCTCCTCCCATCACTTTTATCCTCATCTTTGTCATCCTTATTTCTCCTATGCTTGGCAATTTCTGGAGTTATACCAGTTGCAATAAAGGATCTGAGAATTTGTAGTACCTCTAGTTCTTCAGCATTTCTGGTTCCACCCTTCTTCTGTAGTTGATCAGTGATAACAATGATAAGTCTGTGATTTCTAGAAGTGAGATCATTGGGAATGACCAACTGCTTGATGTCTTCAATTTTGGTGCCAGATTGGTAGATGATTGTCCATGGCTTCTTGATTACTTCTGACAGCCTTGAAGGTTGATCATTTCTTAAGTCATCATACAGACTTTTATTGTTTTCATTTGCATCCCTCTTCTCAATAAGCCTGATCAGTGCATCTATCTCTGAATGTTTCAATGATTGTAGAGTGTTGTAGGTTAGATGCCAAATACTGGATTTTGCCACTATCATCACCTCCTTGAGCCATAAGCCATTGACTCTCCTAGGTATCGTGAAATAATTAATCTGATCCCTCAGCCTCCTTAGATATATTTGAGTGTCATCAGCCTGTTCCCTTGAGACTTTCAGAAACTTCAAGAATGCATCATCATGGTAGACATTAGAGTTTACAACTTCTTGTAGCTTGGCCTCAGTAACCACCTTTACTTCTACAGGTTTGACACTTTCAACTTTGGTAGATGGAGAGTTATCAGATGGCATACTCCCTGCAATCACTGTGGTTGTGATAGATTGCTTCTGACCATCAGGAGTGGTGATGTGCATAGTTGGTAGAGTGACAACTGGCAGAGAAGATGGAGGCTCATCAACTTTTGATTTTCCTTTTCCTGGCACATTGGGTATGGATATGGATTTTGAAGCTCTTTGGTGACCACCCTCATTTATCTTGATGCTTTTAGCTTGAGTTTTCTCCCTCTTTGGATTTGAGTTCCTTGAGGTCCTCTTCTCCCCCTTAGGCTTGTTGTCATGCACAGAGGCTTGATGAGTGACCACAGGGTTTGAAGATTCTTTAGGGAGAGGGAGACCCATGTGCTTCATCATTGTAGACAACATGGACTGTTGATGCAGGAGAACATCAGCTGTGGTGGTGGCTTGATTGTTTAGCTGCTCAGTGAGAGTTGCTACCTTGTCTGTAAGATGAGCATTAGACTGAGTGAGAGTGGCTACCTCCTTTTCAAGTGCATCTACCTTGTTGAACAATTGAGTAGATTTGAAGCCAGATAGGGATTGTTCTTTAAGTCTCTACACTTCAAACCTAGTCATGTCATGCACTGGGACTTGAGTGATTAGCTTATCTCCATACTGATTGGCAAAAAGTGTCCTAAGTATGGCATTGGCCTCAGTTGTCTGATTAGAGAGATTTTGGAATTGGTGCCCTAGGCCCGTGACAGCATCTTTGAGAATGGCTAAACCATTGTCCATCTTGGTGTAGGTAGACTTGCAGGCTAGAATATCCTTGACTACAGTCTCCAATTGAGGGAATTTGGAATCAAAAGTCCTCTTTATCTCATGCACCTCCTTGGTTGTGGCTGTACATACTTCATTAAGTTCTGTCTTTAGACCCTTTCCAAGGTAGTGTGCAGCCTTTAGAATGCCCTTGTAGCTGTCATTCACTGCTTCATACACATCACTAGGGGTGAGAGATTTGGCATTGGACCCCAATGAAGTGATGTACTCTTCTCTGAGATACTGAAGACTGTCTGAGAGAGGAATATTAATCTGTCCTTGTAGCCAGGCATCTACATTGCCATCTCTCTCAGTATCATCTATTATTTTTGCCTTCTGTAGCTCCACATCATCTTTGTGGCATAAGAAAATAGCTTCATAGTCAGGATTTGGCAGATTTGCAGTGAGGAGGTTCTGAGCAATCTTTGTGAACTCAGGGATCTGATCCACAATTAAGCTTTGAAGTGCTTCAACCGTCAATTGTTGTGGAACAGACCCTGATCCTGAAGCACTGTCATGTTGCACAGGCTTCAGCCATTGTGACATAAAGTCAGAGCTAGAGCTAGGCAAGCTAGACTCCTCAGTTACATATGCAACTTCTGCAACCGGATGGATTGACTCTACTACTGGTGTCTCCACAAAAGTGGGATGAGTTACACCAGTAGTTGACACAGGCACAGAGTCTCTAGTGATAACTAGTGGAACCTCTGTGTTTGTGATGATGTCATTAGGACATGCCCCAGCATGCATTCCCTCACTATCTAAATGTGGGTCCTGGGTGGTGAGCAACGTGTCATGCACCAAGTCACTTGAATCCATTGGCTCATCAAGAGAAGAGAATTCTTGATGATCAATGCCTTGCTCCTCAATTGTTTGAGTTGCAGGCTCCAAAGAAATATGAGTGGTAGATTCTGGAAGAGAAGTGTTTTGTAGATTAGATTTTGGCAACTCCCCCTGAGAGATAGAGGGAGTTTCAGTTGTGATGTGCTCTTCACTCAGTATTGTGCCAGCCTTATCACTCCCATGTACTGACTCTGTACAAATAGGTGCATTGGGGAGGATGCTTGATTCTATAGATGCACCCTGTTGAGAGGATACATCTAGTGAACTGTGTGCCCCTGATTTTACAACTTCAGCCATTTGTGTGACTGAAGAGGTGGTCCTAGATTTCTTCCTCTTTGGCCTCTATAAGGGTGACTCAGGTTCCTCACTACCTATACCTAATTCCACAGCCAATGCTGCTTCAAATAATATATTCAAGGGTGCAGACATTACCTCCTTTCTCTTCTTTTTACTAACATCACCCTTTTGAGAGGATGATGCAGTTGGCTCACTGTGTGGTAGAGTGTTTGGTTGAGAGGGTTGGTTAGCAAGCCTTGGGTTAGCATCTTGTACTACTTGCTTAGGCTGTGCTAACTGTGACTTTGAGTCAAATGTTGGCATGTTGTGGGGGTAAGTCCTAAATAGACTCTCCATATGAGGAGTTATTTTGAGTCTTACATCCACATCATTCCTAGTCTCCAAATTACCAAAAATAAGTTTGGTCATGGACCTAGGGTAGCCTATTCTACTGTTATCTACTCCAGGCAATTCAATCAATTTAGCATTTTTAAAGTTAAGGACAGATTGAATAAAGCGAGGGAAGAAAATTTCAGTACCTCTCTTGGCTGTGTTCTTGCCAAGTCTCCCATATAGCTCTTGTAGAATAATTTGACCAACATTTATCTTTCTTCCATAAGCCAAGGCATAGCCTATTTGCTGTGCAGGTGCACTAATATGATCGAAGCTTGACTTCCTGTCTGTGAAGACTTGAAGAATGGTGGCAAACACAGAACTCCACTCTTTCCGCAGATGCTTCCGGTTTAGCCTCCCAAGATTGATCACATCTGAGTAGTTGATGAATTCAAAGAATTCTTCCAACTGTGTATTTGTGGCCAGTGTGTCATATGACTCTTGTTGTAATTCCAGTGCTTGATTCATGTCTGCTGTAGTAATAGAAATATCCTGGCCTTGAATCTTGCAATAGACTACATAGGAGGTTATAGCATTCTCGAGGGCAATGACTTCCACAGTGGCAGTTCTCCAAAACCGTTCTAGGAGGTCCAGATACAGAGTTGGGTTGGCTGATAGTACACTCTTGATGTATGATTCTGACATCCAGCGTACAAAGCACTTGAAGTTTGCATTAGGTGCTTCCACATCGTTAGTTATTGCGATGAAATTGGTTTGAGTGGGTAGTGAGTTGGGTGTTTTCCATTTGTATATAGAAGAAAAGAGAATGAAGGTTGAAGAAGAAATTAAGCTTTTTCAGTTAGGGTTTTCAGAGGTTTTGGGGGTTTAGATGCTTGAGAAATCGAATGAAGTGAATCAAATAGATGTAGAATTGTATAGTTATGAAGTACTAGAATTGTCGATTAGACATATGTTTTGTATCGACAAGTCAGGCATTCGAGAAGTAGAAAACAACTATTCGAGAAGTCACGAAAGGCTTAATCGATAACTCAAGCATGTTGTAACTCACAGCTGGCAGTTATCTAACTTAGAATAAATTCTAAATTAGGTAAGATATGTTTTTATGAGTAATTCTGAATTTTGAATAAAAATCCAAAATCGGTTAAAATTCAGCGAGAAACCAGCCTTTTTCAAATGATTCGAGAACTCAAACATGCTATTCGAGAACTCTGTCAATAGAGAACTTAAATACCTTATTCGAGAACTCACTCATGTCTCTGTTCGAGTTCTCTAAAAGACACTATTCGAGAACTCAAGAGTGTCCTGAATAGGCTTGTTAGAGAAGTCGACCACTAACAATGAAATGAACCATTCGAGAAGTCTGACTTATCGAACTATTCTTTTTACTTATAGAAACTCAATTTTCACTATCTTTTGAAAATCTACCAGACATATTCTATAAAGAATATTCCAACAGATTAAATAGTGATGTTCTCAAAATTTCACAAAAATTTCAAGTTGACAAAATATGATTTTCTGCTATATGCAGCAGATTGGAAATATTTATAAATCATATATTCCAGCCAACACTTACTTCAAAAATATTGAGCATTTAAATAACGTAGGTGTTTACTGCTGCAACAACTTAGTTGATATATTCAATTAGCCAGAATCTAAAGAATTCAGCATTCCAATCTCACTAACCAACCTTGTGAAGGTAGCTTCATCTAATGGTTTAGTGAATATGTCAGCTAGTTGTTTATCTGCAGAGACATAATGCAACTAAATGGTTCCATTAGTTGCATGTTCTCTAATGAAATGATATCTGATGTCAATGTGCTTTGTTCTGGAATGATTGACAGGATTGGCAACTATAGAGATTGCACTTGTGTTGTCACACATGATTGGAATTCTTTCCAACATAAGTCCATAATCTCTAAGTTGGTTTCTAATCCAAAGCACTTGAGCACAGCAACTTCCAGCAGCTATGTATTCAGCCTCAGCTGTAGAAGTTGACACAGACTGTTGTTTCTTGCTATACCAAGAGACTAACCTTTGTCCAAGAAACTGGCAGCTACCTAAGGTGCTTTTCCTATCCACTCTGCATCCAGCATAATCAGCATCAGAATAACCAACCAGATTGAACCCTATGTCCTTTGGATACCATAAACCCAAGTTTGGAGTGCCCTTCAGATATCTAAAGATCCTTTTTATAGCAATCAAATGTGATTCTTTTGGATTTGATTGAAACCTTGCACACAAACATGTAGCAAACATGATGTCTGGCCTACTTGCAGTGAGATAGAGTAGAGAACCAACCATGCCTCTGTAGACTGAGATATCTACTTTCTTGCCTTTAGCATCTTCATCTAATTTAGTGGCAGTGGCCATGGGTGTCTTTGCAGGTGAAGAGTCTTCTAAGTCAAACTTCTTCAATAGATCCTTGATGTACTTGGTTTGACTGATAAAGATACCATCCTTCCTTTGACTGACTTGCAACCCAAGAAAGAATGTCAACTCTCCCATCATACTCATCTCATATCTGCTCTACATGAGTTTAGAGAATTTCTCACACAACTTCTCATTTATGGATCCAAATATGATATCATCCACACAGATCTGAACTAGGATAATATCATCACCATGCTTCTTGTAAAACAGTGTTTTGTCCAATGTGCCTCTAGTGAATTGATTTTCAAGAAGAAATTGTGATAGGGTATCATACCATGCCCTTGGAGCCTGCTAAAGTCCATACAATGCCTTAAGCAATCTGTAGACAAATTCTGGGAAGTGTGGATCCTCAAAGCCAGGTGGTTGTTGCACATAAACTTCTTCTTCCAACTCTCCATTCAGAAATGCACTCTTGACATCCATTTGATAAACTTTAAAGTTTGAATGAGCAGCAAATGCCAAGAAGATTCTGATGGCTTCCAATCTAGCAACAGGGGCAAATGTCTCATCATAATCAATGCCTTCCTGTTGAGAGTATCCTTTTGCAACCAACCTTACTTTGTTTCTTATGATTACACCATTTTCATCCATCTTATTCTTCAGAACCCATTTTGTTCCAACAATGGTTCTATCTTTTGGTGCAGGCACAAGTTCCCATACTTTGCTCCTTTCAAATTGATTCCGCTCCTCTTGCATAGCAATTATCCAGTCGGGGTCCATCAGTGCATCATCGAGTTTCTTAGGCTCAACTTGAGATAGAAAGCAACCATAAAGGCAGTCATTTAGAGTTGCTCTCCTAGTTCTTACTCCTACATTTGCATCTCCAATGATTTGGTCTGTAGTGTGTGATCTATCCCATTTCCTTGAATGCTCAGTCTGATTTCTCACTCTTGATGTTGCTTCATCATCCAAGTCATGATCATTCTCATTTCTTCCCCCTGTGAAGTTGCCACTATTCACAGGTGTGTCTTGGATGCTTGTTTCTCCACTGTTGATTGGCATAAATTCTTCTCTTGCTTCATCATTCACTTGAGTTTGTTGAACTTCAGTTTCAACTCCAGTTTCAATCTCTTCATCAGAATCATCTAGATTATCAAACTTTAATGGATCTTTATCTTCATCATTGGTTTCTTCTAATCCAGGTAGTTTGCTGTCATCAAATGTCACATCTGTGCTTTCCATAATTTTCTTTTGACTGATGACATAAACTTTGTATGCAATTCTTTCCATAGAGTATCCAAGAAAAATTCCTTTAAATGCCTTTGCATCAAATTTTCCAACATATTCTGAATTATCCTTCAATACAAAGCATTTGCTTCCAAAAGTATGAACATACTTCAGAGTAGGCTTCTTTCCAGTCATCAAATTGTAAGGTGTCTTTCCAGTGTTTTTGTTGATGAGGGTTCTGTTCTGGATATAGCATGCAGTGCTCACAGCCTCAGCCCAAAAACATGTTGGATCTTTGCATCAAGCAACATTGTTCTAGCAGCCTCAATTAGAGTTCTATTCTTTCTCTCAACAACTCCATTTTGTTGTGGAGTCCTTGGAGCAGAGAATTGCTGAGAAATTCTATTCTCTTTGCAGAATGCTTCAAGTATAGCATTTCTGAACTCTGTTCCATTATCACTTCTTAATGAAATCACACTTGCATTGTTGGCCTTTGCTTCCTTGTCAACTCTCTTTATGTGCTCAATGATTACTTGTGGAGCCTCATCTTTTGATGCCAGAAATTCCACCCATGTATACCTTGTAAAGTCATCAACCATCACTAAGGCATACTTCTTTCTTCCTAGTGACATATGTTGCCCAGTAATTAACAATTATAGAAGGGGGGTTGAATACAATTGTATAAGATTTTCGACTTAAACAGAAATAACACAAGTATGAATCAATAACAGCTTTACTAATTCTGATATAAAACTGTTACAAACTCTCTTAAGAAATCCTTATGTTCTTAAGAGCTGCTAGGTTACAAGATAACTCGTGTAAGCGATTACAATAATGTAAAACCTAAACTGTGTTTATATAGTGTACACAGTTACACTATCAATTACAATATATTCTAAATTAGTTACATATAACTCTGAATGCATATCTTGTATGATAGCTGCCTTCCTATAAATTAGGAACCGACATATCAATCTTCCTTGATCTCTGGTCTGATGAGAATCTTTACGAAATACTGACCAACTTCTAATACTGACGATACCTTCATACTGACATAGTATTACTGATGACATCAGCATCAGTATCTTGATCAGTAACAGTCTAGATCCTGATATCACTTGAATCAATATCTAACAATCTCCCCCAATTTTTACTTAATGAAATAAAGCACAAATTATTTGATTCAATGATGTCAAAAAATCAAAACAAAAATCTATAAGTAATCTTCAGTAATCTTCTCTATTCTGATTCCACTAGACCTTGTCTGCCTTGTACTTACTTGTACAGGTTTCCTTCCTCTGCCTCTATTTCTTCCTCCTCTGCCTCTGCCTCTTCCTCTTCTTGTAGTAGGAGCTTCCTTTTGTCTAGCAATCTCCTCAAAAATCCTGTTTTGTTCCTTTACAATTTCATCAGTAGTCATATCAGGATTTTCTTCAAAAGTTAATTCAAGTGCCTTCTTAGCATGATACTGATGAAACTTATCACTGTTTCGATAAACAAGTTCACTTCCACCTGATTCAGTGATAATTTCTTCAAAGAGATGAGGAGCATCTTGTACATCAATAATCAACATATCTTCATCACCTTCAAGAATTGTAGGAAGAGTTTGCCTTTGACCTTGAACAGATGATGAAAATTGTTCTTCTGTCAGGATTTGAGATTTAACAACTGTTGTCACAGTTCTTTTTCCAGATTCAGAAACATGAGTTGACTGATTAGTTTGAGTCTGAGTTGAACTCCTCCCCTTTACCAAACCAAAATCAGAGGTTCCTTTTCCTTTTCCATGTTGTTGTTGAGTACTAGTACCACCATCATTTCCAGAAGTATCGTCCTTTCTCACAACTGGATTAGGTGTACATTTTGTTTTGACTACTACCTTCTCCCCCTTTTTGACATCAGCATCTTCTTCAATAAAGAAAGATAAGATAAGCTTGAGAGTTTCATCAATAGTGTCAACTTTAGATTCCAAGACATCCATTCTTGACTCCATCCTCTTTCCAAGTGCTGTAACATCACTGGAAAGAATACGCAATTGAGAAGCAGTAGCAGATATAGAAACAGTTGAATGAATATCAGCTTGAACTTAATTTAGCATTATCAGCCTTGATAGATTCAATCTCAATCCTCAATCCTTTTGCTAGCAGAGCATTAGTCTTGATAAGAGCCTTAAGCTCGGGAGTAGACATCCTCGTGGCAATATGACTGGAATGAAAAAGAGCATTATGGAAATTCATCTCAGCATCCGGCTGATTCCATTCAGTATCCCATTCATATCCCCTTGCAGCTTGAGTATCAGTAGAAAGTGTAGAACTGTACTCCCCTCTGAACTCTTCTTGAGTAATAGACTACATGTACCTACTCGAAGATCTATAAGCAGATGCTAGACTTGCTTTTATGGCTGTCTGCATTTGAATTGCCTCAGGATCATCATCAGCATGATCATCATCATCATCTGAGCTATCTTCAGGATTCATAACTCCTTTCAATCTCAAATCAACAGTAGATGGAACTGTTGGTTCCTGAAGACCTGCAGTGAGAATGGAAACATTTACTAGATCTCTCTTTTCTTTTAAAGTGATCTCATCACTTCTCATAACATTACCTAAGTTACTTTCAATAGTAACTACTACCTCTCCAGAAGTTTTTAACTTCTCACTCTGTTCTACCTCACCTTTTGCAAGTTCAGGAGACTGCTTCTCTTCACTCTTCTTTTTCTCTAATTGTTTACTCTCAGTCTCACTAGAAAGGTTCTGCCTCAATAAATTCAAAGAAATAAGAGGTGGCTGAGAAGAGTGGTCTGAAGTCATACAAATAGAGGTATCCCTTGTATCGGGTCTATCTGTAATCATACTATCAGTAGTAAGAGAAGTAGAGATAGAAGTTTTACCTGAGGAAGTGATTAAAGATTCCATTGGCCTTGCAGAAAGTGGCTCGATAAGCAATGGAATATTTGGATCAGTAGTACTTGCATCAGGATTGACAACTGCAACTAAAGCATGACTTGCATCAGTATTTTCTACTAATGGTTCTTGTGTAGTCTGAGGTTGTGAAGCTTCTTCAACACTTTGAGTCAAAGGTTCTTGTGTGCTTCACTCATATGCACTGTCCTTCAGTATATCATCACATTCAGCAATATGCTTAGCATGAACAGCTTTATCTGCCAGACTTTGAACTAAGTCAAATTCAATTTCAGAAGCCCCTTGAGCAGTGTCAGGAAACTCCTTTTGTGATGTGATTTTGCCTGCATCTTCACTTTGAGAAGATGGTTCTTGTTGGGCAGGAATACTTTTGTCTTCACTTTCCCTTTGAGAAAGTGGTTCTTGTGGGACTATTCCTTCAGCAATGTCTGCATCCATACTTTGAATGGATGGTTCTTGTGTGACTGGATCTGCAGTAGCTGCTGAACTACTTTAAAGTTCAGGTTCTTGTAGGCTAGATCCTTTCAGAGGTGATGATGTCCCCTGTTTCTTTTGTCGTTCAAAAACTTTTGCTGTAGTTCGTTGTTGCTTATAAAGAGGTGGTGGCTTTTGTCCAAGTTTGACAACAATGCCAACAACCTTTTCCAGTGACATATCAAATGTCCTCTTTTGTGGTGACGTAGAGACTGGGGAATTAGAGATTTCAACAGCCTTCACAGATGAAGTATTAGGAGTAGAGACATTAAGATTAGTAGTTGAGTCAGGAACTGATGATGAAACCGGATTCTGATTGTCTTCTATATCAAGATTCTGTATTCTCAGAGATAGGTGTCAGTAATCAACTCGTGCACACATAAGTAATGGACCAAATTACGTGTAATAGTGGTGATAACTGGTACCAATACGAGAATATGAATCGGTTCATATTCTTGTTCCACTCCTTTCTCTATATAACGCCTAGAGACTTGTCCACTACCTTTTTAACCCTTCCTCTCACCTGCAAACTAAAAACTCTTCTCACGAATATCTTTGTAAAAGAGATGTCGAGTCTTACCATCAAAGAAAAGAATCTTCATCTCGTAGAGAAGAGAGATATTTTCAGTTACACTCGTGAAGAGTTTAATGCTTTCAACTGGGAGGGACAACTTGAGACTCTATGGTTGCAGATGGATGCTGGTCTCGAAGAAATCGAGAAAGAAAGACATGCAAAGGTGATTGACATCGATGCTGCCCTCCAAGCAACATTAGCATGGCTTTCGTCTAAGACATCCTCATCCAAATCCATCAACCATTGTTAATGAATATGTCAGCAAAAATAACCTTATCCCTATCAACCTCCACCCAAACAAAGTGGCAAAGATGGGATCTGGGATGGCTGCTAACAATGGAGTGGTTTGGACTTCCTTTTCCTGTTGAATAGATTAGTGGATAGAGAGCAAAAAGATGTAATCTATGAATGTACTCTCTTTCTTATTATCAATGAAATTTTTGTTTCTCTAATCTTATTCATTGTTTTCTGCATTGAACTTGTTCTTCAAATAATTAAATCAAAGAAATAAACATGAAAACTAATTAAAGTAATCATCTTATTAACAAGTTCAAAAGTCACAAGTATATCATGAAAACAGAACAGAAAATAGAATACTGAAATACATTACTGATAAGTGAAACGTCTCATCAGTATTCAATGTTTGACTGAAGTCAGGATTGACTTTTCATCAGGATTCGAAATGCATCAGGATTCGACGAGCATCAGTATTTGATCTTTCTCTATTCTCAGAAACTATCATAGTTTACCATTCCCAGTTCATTCACCAACTTTGTAAACGTAGCTTCAGGAAGTGGCTTGGTGAATATATCAGCTAGCTGTTGATCAGTAGGAACAAAGTGTAACTGAATTGTCCCTTCCATTACTTGCTCTCTTATGAAATGATATATGATACTGATATGCTTAGTAAGAGAATGCTGTACAGAATTTCCTGTCATAGCAATAGCACTTTAGTTATCACAATAAATAGGTATTTTTGAATATGACAAACCATAGTCCATTAGCTGATTTCTCATCCACATGATCTGAGCACAACAGCTTCCTGCAGCAATGTACTCACCTTCTACAGTTGATGTAGAGATAGACTTTTGCTTTTTACTAAACCAAGAAACAAGTCTTCCTCCAAGAAACTGACAACTGCCTGAAGTACTTTTTCTGTCTATTTTGCAGCCCGCAAAATCAGAATCTGAGTAACCACATAAATTAAAATCAGATTCCCTAGCATACCAAAGGCCAAGAGATGGTGTGCCTTTTAAGTATCTGAAAATCCTTTTGACTGCTATAAGATGTGGTTCTCAGGGTTCTGCCTGAAATCTTGCACATAGACAGGTTGCATACATGATATCTGGTCTACTAGCAGTTAAATACAACAGTGAGCCAATCATACCTCTGTAATTAGTTACATCTACCTCAGTACCTTGATTAGGATCAAGCTTGGTAGCTGTAGCTATGGGAGTTGATGCAGTAGAGCTGTCTTGCATGTTAAACTTTTTCAAGAGGTTCTTTGTGTATTTTGACTTATTGATAAAAATCCCATCATCAGTCTGTTTAACTTGTAGACCTAAGAAATAGCTCATCTCTCCCATCATGCTCATCTGATATCTAGACTGCATTAGCTTTGAAAACTTCTCACATAATTTGGAGTTAGTTGACCCAAAAATGATATCATCAACATAAATTTGAACTAACAGCAAATTCTTACCATGATTCAAATAAAACAAAGTTTTATCAATTGTACCTCTTTTGAATCCACTTTCCAGTAAGAATTAAGCCAATGTTTCATACCAGGCTCTTGGAGCTTGCTTTAGTCCATAAAGTGCTTTATCCAGTCTGTAGACATAATCTGGATGTTTTGAATCAACGAAGCCAGGAGGTTGTTCAACATAAACTTCCTCTTCTAATTCTCCATTGAGAAAAACACTTTTCACATCCATCTGGAAAACTTTAAATTTCTTGTGGGCTGCATATGCTAGAAAGAGTCTGATAGCTTCCAATCTTGCAACAGGAGCAAATGTCTCATCATAATCTATTCCTTCCTGTTGAGAATATCCCTTTGCAACTAGTCTTGCTTTATTTCTGATGATGGTGCCATCTGAATCTGTCTTGTTTTTGATGTGTCAAATTATACCTAACCGCAAGCACACGGTGTCTATTTCTAGTATAGATGGCAAGCGGGTCGAATCCACAAGGAGACAGGTTCTACTAATTCCTTTTCAGTTATCGCTAATTGTTTCAGGGACAAACGATTATTGGAGAATATTAATTAACTAATTAAACAAGATTAACACTAATTAAACAGATGATAAACAAATTATTTAAAACCTAGGGCAATCAGGTCCACCATGCTTACACAATTGGCTCTTAAGCTAAAGCAATCAATATAATCCTATAACTAGAGTATGTTAATCTCTTTCAAGCATTAACACTCTCGAAACATTCAACACAATTAACCACTTTTAGTAATTCAATCAATCAGGTAATTAGAGTCAAGTTAATCTCTTCCAAGCATTAACGCTCTCAGAAATCCAATGATGCTTCCGCACTCAAATTCAATTCTGCTAATCGTATGTGTGCCTCTAGTAAGTAAATCTCTCGATCCATACCCCTATTTGCATATAATTAATCCATGATATCGGCTGATTACACAAATTAATGATTAAAACATATCAATCAGAATTAACCATAACCAATCAAACCACTATGAAAATCATGCCAATATTAGTGCAAACATGGCTTCCCTTTAAGCCCTAGAAATAACTACTCGCTAATAATTAAACAAGTAAAACAACTAGTAAAACAAGAAAACATAATTAAACTAATAAGAACAAAGAAAAGATTAAGAGAACAAAACCTTCAAACTTCAATGTTGTCACCCAAAAGAAGAGTCGTGGTGTTTCTCTACATCTCCAACTAATAATAATACTAATCTACTCTAAAACTATATTATCTGATCTAATATTACATCCTTAATAATGTGTCCCAAGATGTGTTTATATAGCCTCTTGATTTAGCCTCTAAGCAATTGCCTTCTTAGAGTTGGAATAGAAGATGACAAGTTTCTAAGCTTGGTTGTAAAATTCGTAACTTCTTTTTCTCCTCTGTTTCTGGGCTCTTCCAACTAGATTTTGCTTACTGGACCACCTCTGAATTGTAGATAATTCCACAAGCTTCGCGTGGACAGTAAGATCGTCAAATTCTGACTTCTGGAACTCAAGATATGGCCCAAACAGTGTTAAACAGCCCTTGTAGCCCAATAGTACGAATTTCCTTCTATTTTATCTCCAAATTAGCTCTTTTTGCTCCAAATCCTTCCAAGTCATGAATTTTTTATTTCCTACAATAAAACAATCAAATATATTAAATAAAAAAATCCAAATCAATGCAAAACACAATAAATATGAGAATAAAATCATCTAAAATATATATAAAAATATATTCTATCATTTTTGAACACCCACTTTGTACCTACAATCGACCATCCTTTTGGCCTTGGTACTAGGTTCTAGAATTCATTTCTTTCAAACTCATTTAGTTCTTCTTGCATAGCCATAACCCAATCAGCATCCTTTAGTGCATCTTCAACTTTCTTAGGTTCCTCCTTTGACAGAAAGTTATGATAAAGACATTCATTTTGAGTTGCACTTCTGGTTCTAACACCTACTTCAGGATTACCAATAATTAAATCAGTAGTATGACTTTTAGTCCATTTCCTTGCTGGTGGTAGATCATTCCTTGAATTTGATGCTCCCCCTGGATTGGTGTTATCTTCAAAAGAACTAGTGTTGATAGAAGCTCCCCCTGAGATAATGCTATCTGTTTCTAATCTGTTGTCAGAATTGTCACTTGAATCTATTTCTGATGAATCTCCTCCTGATGTTTGATTTGTTTTAGTGTTGATGGTCTCTTGATGTTGCTTCCCCTCAACATTTGCATTCCCATCAATAATATGTGTTTCATCAGTAATAACTGGTTCATCAGGATTTGATGAATTATCAGTATCTGAAAAGATTTCATCAGAATTCTTGGAGGCTTCATTTGCAAAAATCAAATCATCATGTAAGTCTTCAAAAATTCCTGTAATCTTCTTATCATCGAAAGATACATTTATAGACTCCATGACTATCTTCGTTCTTAGATTGTAGACTTTAAAGGCTCTTGATGATGGATAGCCAATAAAGATGCCCTCATCAGCTTTAGTCTCAAATTTTCCAAGCTGTTCAGGATGAGGTCTTAGAACAAAGCACTTACAGCCAAATACATGCAAATGCTTCAGACTTGACTTCTTTTCCTTGATCATCTGATAAGGAGTTACACCATGTCTGTTGATTAGTGTAATGTTCTGAGTGTAACATGCTGTATTGACTGCTTCTGCCCAGAAATATGTAGGTAGTTTAGCTTCCTCCAACATAGTTCTGCCTGCTTCAATAAGAGTTCTGTTCTTTCTTTCAACTACTCTATTTTGCTGGGGTGTTCCTGGAGCAGAGAATTGTTGAACTATTCCTTTGTATTTGCAGAACTCTTCCATTGCTGAATTCTTGAATTCAGTTCCATTATCACTTCTTAAAATCTTGACTTTATACTTTGTGCCAGTCACAATGAGTCTCACATGGTCCAAAAGCATCTCAGCTGTTTCATCCTTTCTGTGTAGAAAATACACCCATGTATATCTAGTATACTCATCAACAATTACTAGAGTATATCTTTTCTTATTGATGGACATTATGTTTACTGGTCCAAACAAGTCAAGATGAAGCATGTGATATGGTTCATCAATTGAGGATTTTGTCTTACTCTTAAAAGATGTCCTTCTTTATTTAGCCTTCTGACAAGCATCACAAAGTCAATCTGGAATATACAGTACCTTTGGTAATCCTCTCACTAAGTCTTTCTTTACCAACTCATTTATATTGTTGAAATTGAGATGAGAAAGCTTTTTGTGCCAACTCCAACTTTCATCTACAGTCACTTTACTGATGAGGCATGTAGAGTGTCCATCAGTATTGGTATAGATGTTGGCTTCATAAATGTAACCATGTCTTTGTCCAGTTAAAGCAACATTCCCTAAAGATTTGCTGATTACTTCAAAATGAGTATCATAGAAGTTGACATGATAACCTCTGTCTGTGATTTGACTAACACTTAGCAGATTGTGTTTGAGTCTTTTCACCAGAGCTACTTTTTCAATGATGACATTTCCAATGATAATACTGCCATATCCCAAGGTTTGTCCAATGTTGCCATCTCCATAAGACACAGTTGGGCCAGCCTTTTCCTCAAATTCTGATAGCAAGGTTTTGTCTCCAGTCATGTGCACAGAACATCCACTATCCATGACTAACACGTTTTTCTTTTTACCCTGCATTCAGAATCACAAAGAACTCAGTTAGAATTTTTAAGAACCCACACTTGTTGGGTTCTTTTAGCATGCATTTTAACATTTTTGGCAGCAGAAGTTTTCTTAACAAAAATATTTTCTTTAGGATTACCTCCTTTAGAATTTATTTTGTTATCATCAGAATTAACAGATGCATGCTTAGAATTCACATTCTTTGTTTTGCCAGAATTTGCACTTTTATTGAACTTTGGCAATGGTTCATAAACATTGTAGTACAAATTATGATATTCTTCACACATATAAATTGAATGCCATTTACTACCACAATGAAAACAGGGATTTTGTGGTTTATAAAATACTATCCTATTCCTAATGTCAAACTTAGGAATTACATTATTCTTCTTCTTACTCCTCCTGCAGTCAATAGCAAGATGATTAGAGTTACCACAATTAAAACATGTCTTTCTTGGTGCATTTGGAATATACTTATAATTATTCTCCTTGTTTATTCCAACTTTACCATTCCTGTTTCTTTTGACAGTTGGGACTCTCTTCCTATCTATCACATCACAGATTTTATCTCTCAGTTGTTTCTTTGACAAAAGACCTACATTCTTGTTTTGGACAGACTTTAATTTTGAATTATGTGCAAAAGTGGATCCCTCTTCAGTAATTGATTTGGGATTTTCTGGATACACATAATTCACAGGCTTTAATTTTGTCTTTGTACTGCCTGTAACATATCTATAGGTTTTTGGATTTGTTGAGTCATTGATAACAACTCTTCCTGGTTTAGATGAAACAGCCTTTTCCTTGTTCTTTTTCTCATTCTCTGGCTTATAACCTAGACACTCTTTCCAGTTTTTATCTGTGATTATCTCATGAGTTTTTGTTCCAGAGTGTGTCCAAGTTCTGAGTTTTTCATTAGCATCCTTAAGTTGCATTTCAAGTTCTTTACATTTAAACTCTATTTCAAGTTTCATGTGTTTAGCATTATCACATTCTGTTTGAACTTCCTGCAAGAAAATTAACTCAGCTTCTAAATGATCATTTCTTTTAGTTACCTCTGCCATTTGAGATTTTATTCTAGTATTTTCAAGAGATTGACTTCTAAAGCTGATATGCAGAGACTTAAGAAATGACCTTAACTCAGAGACATTATTCGTATCAAAATCAAACAAGATTTCAGATAGCTTAGATTCAGCAGCAACAACAATCTCATCAGTATTGGCCATTAATGCGTAATTCACCTTTTCTTCTTCAGATTCTGAGGAAGTGTCCATCCAATCCTTGCTTGATGAGATAAGAACTTTGGTCTTTGACTTTTTGCACTCAGTTGCAAAATGACCCATTCCATCACAGTTGTAGCATCTGACTTTTGACTTGTCAAATTTACTGCTTTTGTCTTCTTTCTTCTTGTACATGTCTTTGTCAGCATTGAAGGTTTTCTTCTGGAACTTACCTTGCTTCCTAGCCTTTCTGAACTTCATCTTCTTGAAGCCCTTGACTATCATAGCAACCATCTCCATCATATCAGAATCAGTAGAGTCATCATCAGTATCAGAATCAGACTTAGCATCAGTATCTGATGACGAGTCATCAGGAATTGACTCCACGACTCTACTTTTTCTTGAAGAACCTTATTCAGCTTTTCCTTTTGATTTTGATTCAACATTCAAAGCAACAGATTTTGCTTTGACATTTTTCTTATTCTTTCTCTGTTGAACCTCAAGATCATAGGTTCTTAGCATACCATAGACTTCATTAAGAGACAACATCTTCAGATCATATTGATGCCTTATGATTGAAGCTTGAGTATCCCACTCATCAGTTAGAGCTCTTAGAAACTTGGTATTTGAATCCTCTGGATCATACTCTTTGCCAACTAGAGATAGATTGTTCAGCAGTGTTAAAAATCTATCATAGATATCAGTAAGGCTTTCATCAGATTTAGCATCGAACTGCTCATACTCCTGAATCAACAGAGCCCTTCTGTTTCTTTTGATAGATTCAATGCCTTGACATTGAGTTTCCAAGGTATCCCAAATTTCCTTTGCAGTCTTGCATGCTATGACCCTGTTTGACATGACATTATCAAGACTGTTATGCAAAATATTTTTTACCTTTGCATCTTTGAGCACTTGAGCCTTTTCTTCTGTAGTCCACTCACTCTTTGCCTTGATGATGTAGTGTTCAGCAACAGTCTCAGTTCTTGCAACTATTCTTGTTGGAAGAAATGGTCCATCATTGATCCTGTCAAGATAGTCAGGATCAGTAGTATAACGCCCTAGAAAATATCGTATTTGTTATTATTATTATTATTATTATTATTATTATTTAATTATTTAATATTAAATATGGATTATAGGGTGTGATTTTTTTTAGATAGAATATATGTGACATCATGTTTACATGTTTATATGGTGATGTATATGTGAAATGTGGGTCCGTGTATTTTAATTGAATTTTTGCGATAAAAAAAAATCTATTTAAATATGCATTGTTGATTTTATGAGATTTTTATAAAATCATTGGAGTTGATAAAAATCATGAAATCTTTTGTAATATTATCTTTGTTTAATCATTTAGTTTTTAAAATTATTGGGAGAATTATTTTGGGTGTTTAAGTATTTTAAAATGATTTTGTGAATTATTTTTCATTTTATGGAGTTATTCTTGTAAAATCCATATTTAATTCGTTTTTAATCCTAAAAATATTCTAAAAACATGGGGAGATAGATAATTTCATTCTTTAGATTCTAAAAATTAGTTTGGGATTTTTCTCAAATGATACCTATTTACTTTCTGTTTTACAAGTTGAATTTTAAATTTGTTTGTAATTAGAAATTGAATTTTAAATTTCAGTAATGCTTTTATCCTTTTTACGCTTAAAACTCCAAGCCCAGCTTTCCCCCAATTCAGTTTTGTCGGCCCTGTTTTTCTACATCTCTCTCGATTCCTCTAGAACAATCTCTCAATTTCTCTCTGTCAGTCTCTCTCTCAAGCTCGGTAAAAACCAAGCCATGGTCTACCCGTTTTCTTGCTTGTTAAACCTATCTTCCCCTTTCCTTTATTCATCCTTGCGACTGGTTCATGCTGTGTGACTGTGTGTGTTGTTGTTGCGAGCTCGTAGTGTGTTCAGCTGGGAAGGGGGTTCGATTCTGTCGATTCAGTGCGTTTGTGTGCGTGTGTAAGCATTGTATGGGTGGGTCTGAGTCTATGTTGCAGCTCGTGTGAATAAAGGGTATGTGTTTGTGCGTACATATACAGTGTATGTACGCGTGTGTGAGTGGATGTATGGTTGAAGATCTGATTTAGGTTGTGTTTTGAAGATTTAATTTCGATGTATGGGTCGATTGGGGACTGTATTTGTGTTCCATTTTTGGTTGATTCAGCAGCGTTGAGTTCGGGCGTGGCTGCGAGTGTAGTGTATTGCCGGGTGTGGATAGGAATCAGTGTGGGGTTGTGTGACTAGCTGTGCGTGTATAAGACTAAGTTGTATGTGCTGAATCGTGGGTATGTGATGAAGACGTAAGGGGTTCAGTGAAGCTGTTGTAGTGATGCTTTCTGCAGCGTAATTGTGTCAAACATATGGTCGTGTGTTTGTGGTCGGACTGGTAAGCAGCAGGGCTGGTGTGCATTGTTGGTTGTGAATCGAAACTCTTTCACCTCTGTTAATCTGCTGGGTGTGTGCGTGAATTGTTATAGGTGTGTAGCTGGGTGTGTGTGGTGTCTTACCGAGTTCATGTGTACCTCTGTATTGCTGGTTTAACTTCTGCGCTGTTAGGTCGTATGACCTTTGTTTGGTCGTTTCCATGTTTCGTTTGTACTTATAATAATCAATTGAGTCGTGGATGTGATTGTAGGTCAATTTGGTGGGGTATTAATCTGTTTTGAGTGAAAGTTTAAAAAACGGAAAGATTCTGTTCTTGTTCATTTTGGTTTATGTTGGTGAATTATCAGGGCGCGTATTGTGATTGTAGTAACTGTATTTAACTAAATCCATTGAGAAGTTTGTGTGAATTTTTGTAGACTTATGCCCTGACTGAGTATTGTTTGGTTTTAAAGATTGCAGTGATAAATGTCGCTGTATGTTAATATAATTGTATTAATGATTAGATTGTTTTGAGTTAGTATATTGGGTAAAGGATGTTTGATTTCCGATTTGGTTGATAAGTTGTATTCCGACGGGTAGTACGATTTTACAAAGGAGGTGCTGTCCGATTTTTCTTGAAATTATACCCTAATTCCTATAGTAAGTAGACAAATACTATTTGTGAACCTATGTGATGTGTGTATGATAAGGTATAAGGGTAAGTGGATTATACGTGTTACGTGCCTATGTGGTTTACATGGTTATACTGTACTATTTTGATAATGTGGTCAATATGTGTTATACGTGTTATATTATAAAGCATAATAGGATACGATTGGGTAGAATAAGGTTAGACAGTTAAGGTTAATAGCATACTGAAGTAGTATTTTACCTTCCTATAGGTACGAGTAGGAGGCTGGCTAAGAGCTAGTGCACGTGTAGATGGGATGTAGAGGAAGGAGAAAATTATCGGGAATTGACGAGTATGTTCGTGTAAAGACTGACAAGTGATAAAGGAAAGATGGATGTGGGATCGAAGAAAGGTCAATGTATAAAGAAGGAGAGACTAATGTAAAGTGAGTAAAGGATCGTGATATTGGAAATGGAAACTCTGTATATTGAGGCAAGTATACTATTCCCTGCTTATTGTTCAAGTGGGACAAATCTGTTTCTGTTATTTATATATTGTTTCTGTCAAATTAGTTTGCAAGTTTACTATCCCTCACTTATTGTTCAAGTGATGTGAAACCTTTGGTATTATTTGTTCTTTCGAAAATCCCTCTTGCAAACAATTATACTCTTCTTATTTATTCTGAATAATGTGAACCTGTTCTGTTAAGTATACGATGTTCCTTTCAGATCTTTTTGCTAGTGCCTAGACCTTTCATTTTTATTTCCAATGACATTTTTCGTCTATTAATTTACAACCCTCTTTCTCACATTATTCTGTCATTGTTTATTTTCTCACCTATTGTTCAGGTGTTGAATTCTTTTAAAAATTAATTTATTTCAATATTTCCTCGTCTTTATTAATATTTTTCAAAGATCATTTTTTATTCAAATTATTGTAAACTAATTCAAGGTTTATACTGTTGTTGAGGCATGTGTTGCTCAGTGACGGTTAAAACCGAGAATGAATTGAGATCTTCTTAATTATTCAAACTCATTATTGTCATGCCGGTTCTGGCAGCTAAAGCCTATGAGTGCTTAGCCGACAGGAGTGAGACCTTGGGTAATTGAGAATTTCTTAAATCTTCATTTTAGTCTATTCAAATCTATTCTGTTTGTTCAAATTTTATAGTGTAATTTCATAAATTGAAAATCTTTGAAATAAGTGGTTATATCCAGTGCACTGACTTAAATCTTCTATTGAACTTCGAACTTTCTTTATTCCCTGCTTTATTTATAATTGTTGTTCCATTTCTAGATTCTAAATAAGTGCTCAGTTATTTATTTTATCATGTTTCCTTGTTGATATATGATTCTATCTTGTTGAATCCTGCCATGTTTAGTCTAATCTTATTGCTTTACTGTTTATGAATCCTTAAATTACATGTTTCCCTTGAAACTTGACCTTATTGCTGCTGTTCATGATTCTGTATATCAATTGTTTCCCTAAATCTCAATCTTTTATAATTGAAAATGGATTGATTAGTTGAAGATGTTTTTGAAATTCCTTATACTGGGCTGATCTGTTATCAGTGAGTATAAAGGACTTAAAAAAAATGAAATGTTTTAAATTATTAATAAACGGTTATAAATTGGAAAGCGTAAGAGGCTAGGGGTGGTTCCCCTAGTCCAGCACTTTTATTTAGCGTAAGAGGTTAGGGGTGGTTCCCCTAGTCCAGCATTAAAGGCCAATGTGTTGCCTAATTGGGAACCCAATTTCAAAGGAATGGGGACTTTACGTGGCTGATCACCCGTATTGTCCGAAATCAGGAGAATAATAAAAATACACTTAAATGCTTTTAAAACTTTTATGAAAAATATGTTTTGATGATAGAATAGTTCAAAGGAAAGAAATGTTTTGATAAAGAGTTATGGTTTAAAGAAAATGGAAAGTTTTATTTTATGAAGAGTATTGATTTATTCCATTGAGATAGTTTGATCATTGATATTGTTCATCAATGAAATATTCATAAATTGTTGTTCACTGTATTATATACTTGCTGAGCGCTCTTTGGCTCACTCTTGCTTTGTTTTACCTAACCCTTTGCAGTTAGGTTTAAGGATGATTTACTACATTTATTCCTGCGAATGAGAGCGATGAGGCATTCTACACAGGATAGATTTCGGAGCTAGAGCGGATAAGCACAGATTGAGATTGAGCTACGAATTAGATGGTATAGTAATTTTTATTATATCAGAGATAGAAGTTGTGATAAGTTGTATTGATTAGATTCTTGTTTCATACCATAACCTGGAATCGATCCTCGGGGAGGAATCGTTGGTGTATTAAGTTTTATTTATAATTGTTAATTGGAATTTGGTTTGGGTTGAAATACAGGTGGATAGTCTGATTTACGAATATTTCATGCCGGAATTTTCTAAAATTTCTCTATATCAAAGTCTATTTTATTATAAAAAGTATATTTTCAGTATTGGGAAGTTGGGGCGTTACAAGTAGCTTCCAGATACATCAACATCTTCACCTTCCATGTTGGATACTCAGTTTTCTTGAGAATGGGAATCTTAATGCTTTCATACTTGCTTATCGACATCTTAAGATCGTTTTTGATTACTATTAATCAGTTTGATCTGATACCAATTGTTGCCCAGTAATTAACAATTGTAGAAGGGGGGTTGAATACAATTGTATAAGATTTTCGACTTAAACAGAAATAACACAAGTATGAATCAATAACAGCTTTATTAATTCTGACATAAAACTGTTACAAACTCTCTTAAGAAATCCTTATGTTCTTAAGAGCTGCTAGGTTACAAGATAACTCGTGTAAGCGATTACAATAATGTAAAACCTAAACTGTGTTTATATAGTGTACACAGTTACACTATCAATTACAAGATATTCTAAATCAATTACATATAACTTTGAATGCATATCTTGTATGATAGCTGCCTTCCTATAAATTAGGAACCGACATATCAATCTTCCTTGATCTCTGGTCTGATGAGAATCTTTACGAAATACTGACCAGCTTCTAATACTTACGATACCTTCATACTGACATCGTGTTACTGATGACATCAGCATTAGTATCTTGATCAGTAACAGTCCAGCTTCTGATATCACTTGAATCAATATCTAACAACATAATATTGACAGGCCCAAACAAGTCCATATGAATGAGTTGTAGGGGCTTGGTTATTGATGTCACTGTCTTTGACTTGTGGCTCGATCTTTTCATTTTTCCTCTTTGGCAAGCCTCACACACTCCTTCTTGATAGAATTCAAGTGTGGGCATTCCTCTCACTAACTCTCTTTTGACCAGAGAATTAATGGCTTTGAAGTTCAGGTGTGATAATCTCTTGTGCCACAGCCAACAATCTTCATTTGATGCTTTTGAGTAGAAGCAATAAATTTTGTCCTTGTTTGCAGAGTCCATATTGGCTACAAACATGCTTCTTTCCTTACTCCAGATAGAGCAAAATCACCAGTCTTCTTGTGGGTGATCAAACATTCATATTTGTCAAATCCACTTTGAATCCCCTATCAGTAAACTGACCAACACTTAGCAAATTATGCTTGAGTCCCTTGACTAGTGCTACATCTTCAATGATGACATTACCAACTTTCAATTGGCCATATCCCAATGTGTTACCCATGCTGTCATCTCCAAAAGCAACCATTGGGCCAGCCTTCTCCTCATACTGTGATAGCAGGGCCATATCACCAGTCATATGATTTGAGCATCCACTGTCCAAAATCCACATGACTTTCTTTTCACTTTCTTTGCCCTGAAAACACAAAGGTATTACTTCTCCTTTGGTACCCAAACAAGTTTGGGTCCATGTGACTTAGAAACAGTTTTATCATAAACAACATGCTTATCAACTTTCTTGGTGTTAGTCTTCTTGTCACTGTTAGAAGTCTTAGAGCCTGAGGTCTCAGACTTAGGTGACAAAGGTACCTTCCTAGCTTTAGGAGGACTTGAAGACTTTGACCTTGTGTAGTGTGTATGAGAATTGTGACTGATACAACCATCAATGAATTACCTTCTCAAATTGAAACAACTAGTCATAACATTCATATTGTATGGCATGCAGTCAAATTTATCACAAAATGGTGCATCTCTATGTCTTAGAGGCACAGAACAATCATAGAAGAGTTTGGGCACACTACCAACAGGTTTGTTGCATGCATGAGTTAGATGATTGGTACTGAAACACTTCTTATAAGTTTTCCTAGCGGCATTAGGCATATAAACATAGTTGTTATCTTTATTAATCCCTAACTTGCCATTTCTGTTCTGTTTCTTTTTAGTCACTTTCTTTTCAGATTCATGATTTCCAGCTGAAACGAATTTCACAAACTTTTCAATCTTAGGTCTATTACCTACTGGCTCCTTGGCTTTGGCTTTGACACTCTTACTTTTGGAGGATGCCTGTTGTTCACTGGACTATGCCTCATCCTCATCATTTAACATTTGCTTGATGAGTAAGGCTTCCTCATCAATTTCAAGTGTTGGATGTTTAAAAATAGGAGTCTCAGTCTTTTTCAAGATGTGAGGGACTTCCTCTTGAACAGCAGTGTCATCTTCAATGACAGCATAGCCTTTTCTCTGGTTAAGAGTGCCATAGTCAAGTCCAATAGCAGTCTTGGGTTTTGCTTGAATTTTCTCACAATAGGATTGCACTAGACCAGATGATTTCTTAAATGTTTTCAGTTTGAATTCATTTTCAGCTAATTCATCCCTAAGAGCCTTTTCCACTTGACTAGCACATAAAACCTTATTATGCAAATATTCAACTTCTTTCTTAAGGTTTTCTACTTGCATAGCAGTTAGCTTAAGTTTCTCATTCTTTTTTATTAACATTTCATTTCTAGTAGACAGTTTAGCAATCTCCTCATTAGAAGCAGTCATACTAGTATGAATATTAAACATTTCAACAGATAGTTGTTCAATCATGCTTTTATACTCAGAAACAGACATGTCTATAGTAGTGAGAGATGGTACCTGAGAGTCTGATGGAGATGTGTCATCCTTGGAATTAGCCATCAAGTCATAGTTGCAAAATTCTTGTTCCTCTTCATCACTATCAGAATCATCCCAACACTTCCCTTTAGCTATGTAGGCCTTACCTTGTGTTTGCTTTTTCAGAAGGGCCTCATACTTAGCTTCAAGCTCTAGAAACTCTTTATCCTTCTTTTTAGGCTTCTTGCATTCACTGGCAAAATGCCCTAGGTCATTGCATCTATAACACCTTACAGATGACCTATCCACATAGCTGGTTTTAAATTTGTTCTTGTTTGCTTTCACAGGTGCCTTGCTCTTGTTGAATGAATGGCTTTGGGTTTTAGGTTTGAAGGGTTGGTTCCTCTTAAATCTGATGTTGGGAAATTTTCTGGCCATGAAAGCATATGAAGTGTTTTCCATCCCATCTAGTTCTTCAAGAGTGTAAAACTCTTCTTCCTCCTTCTCCTCAACAGGTTCACTAGCCTCAGCTTCATTTTCTTCATCATCTACTATCTCCTCTATCCTCAGTTGGCTTGTAGATGCTTCTAGATCTTGAATAGATTTGTTGACAATCAAGGCACATGATGTGTTTATCATTCTGCCTTGGTTGGCTTGGATAGCCCTTTTCTGAAGCAGCTCAAGCTCAAGAGTTTTTAAAATCCCATAGAGCACATCATATGTAACTTTGTTCAAATCTCTCTCCCTTAGAGAAATGACCCTTTGCTCTGAAGGAATTTACGGACGAGCGGAAGCGCGGTATAACAATTATTCCGTAAAAACCATGTATCGTGCATATAGAAAAGCATATAAAAAGTAGAGAGCGGAGGAATCGAAACCTTACCTTGAAAAATCGAAGCTTTACAAAATGGTGTTTTAGCAGTTGCTCCTCAGAGTGTGAAGCACTCTACCGGTATCCACCAAGATTAATTCTTCGATGAAGCTTTTTATAAAACTAAGCTTTTATAAAAATGGAGGTTTGAGAGAGAGAGAGGGAGATGAAGAAGATGAGGGAGGCAACTAGGTTTTTCACAAAAACCAAAAGTGTATAAACTCATTCTCATCTCATTCTATTTATAGGGCTCATGTAGGGTTTTCATAATTAATATATCATTATATATTAATATATAAATCCTACACTTTATCTTATAAAATGTTAAATAATAATTAAAACAATTTTAATCATTATTAAAACAACTTGCTCTCTCAAAATACTTTCATCAATAAATTAATCTTTTTATGGTGTGACCCTGTAGGTTCAAATTAAGCCGGTAGTAGAAATAAATAATAATAAACTTTTTATTTATTATTTATATGAATTCTAAAATTCATTAAATATAATTAACTGATTAATTATATTTATTCTACATCGTGAGTGATGCTTCTCAACATATCGCGACTATCCGGATAATATGAATTCACTGCTTAGAATACCAAGAACCTGTCAGTGCTAGTTACCGTACAATCAATTCCTTTTACCCTACAATATCCCGATTAAATACAAGGCATGGATCTCGTGTCAAGCCTATCAAATTTAATCATATGATTTCTTATTCATAATGCAAAGTTCATATTAATGCAAATTAGAAACTTCTTTCTAATTTCATACACTCTGGCCAGAGATTCCGGAACTAGCATACTAAGAATAACATAGGATATTCACTTCCTTACTGGAAGGGGTAGATCCTTTATTGACCGTTAACTATCTCCATACACAAATCCCTATGCCCAGAATAGACCTAATGGATGTCCTTGAGACTAAGGACTAAACCAAAGCACAGTTCATTATATACAAGATTACTAACGATCTCAAGTCTAAGGACACTTGTACAACTATCACTCAGTGAACAACTATCGACACGTGAGTAAACTCCATTAGTTGTTCAACTTATCGAGTCATGTTCAGTGAACTTATTCCCTAATAAGCACCTACATACTAGCTATAGTGTCGCCACACAAATGCCTATGAGAACAGACATCCTCCTTAAAGGAGCAAGCATAGTATGTACCAATCTTTGCGGATTTACTAACTTCCGATTAGTTATCCTATGATCGGGAACTGTTTAAGTCTAGAGTTATCATCTTCTAGATCTCACTATTATAATCTCATTATAATTCTAGAAGCTTTACTTTAAACCATGGAATATCTTATTTAAAACACTTTAAATAGATAAAGCCCGTAATAAAAAACAAATAAGTCTTTTATTAGTATTAATGAAATCAAATAAGAATATATGAAAGTTCTTCCTAACTCATCATACATGATTGGATTTAGGACAAACACTTTCAATCTCCCACTTGTACTAAAGCCAATCATTCTAGTATCTAATACTCATTCACTCATTATGACGATCGAAGTGAATCTTAGATTGCGGCTTAGTGAGTGGGTCTGCTATGTTGTTATGTGTGTCAACTTTCTCAATGTTGACATCTCTACTTTCAATGATCTCCCTAATCAAAAGAAAGCGCCACAAAACAGTTTTGTAGCGTCACTTACATCTATAAACTCTGCTTCCGCTGTTGAGTCAGCCGTTGTAGGCTGTTTGGAACTCTTCCAACCAAACGCTCCACCCTTCAGAGTAAACATGTACCCTAACATGGATTTGCTATCATCACTTTCTGACTGAAAACTAGAGTCAGTATAACCCTCTATTTTCAACTCAGATCCACCAAAAACAAGAAAAAATATCCTTAGTCCTTCGCAAGTACTTAAGGATGTTCTTCACTGCTTTCCAGTGGTCTTCACCTGGATCCGACTGATATCTGCTTGTCAAATTAATTGAATGAGCAATATCATGCCTAGTGCATAACATCGCGTACATGATAGATCCTATTGCTGAAGCATAAGGAATCTTACTCATACGCTCTCTTTCCTCAGGTGTCTTAGGAGACATCTTCTCGGAAAGGGATACTCCATGGCTCATCGGTATGAGACCTATCGTGGAGTTTTCATGCTAAACCTTTTAAGCACTTTCTCGATGTATGTACCTTGGGTAAGACCTATAATTCTTCTCGATCTATCTCCTATAGATCTTCATGCCGAGAATCTAGGATGTCTTTCCCAAGTCCTTCATGGTGAAGCTCTTCGATAGCCACACTTTGACTGATTGTAGCATCGGTATATCATTTCCTATAAGAAGTATGTCATCCACATACAACACAAGAAATGTTACCGCGCTCCCACTAACCTTCTTGTAAACACATGGTTCATCTATGTTTTTGATAAAATCAAACTCTTTGATTGTCTCATTAAAATGGATGTTCCATCTACGAGAAGCTTGCTTCAATCCATATATGGATCGCAAGCAAAATCCGAATTGATTTGAGTAGGGCTACATGCAAAAAGTTTCATCAAAGTCAATCCTTTGCCTTTGTCTGAATCATTTTGCCATGAGCCTAGCCTTGTAGGTCTCCACCTAGCCATCTACTCCAATCTTTCTCTTGTATACCCTTTAGCACCCAATAAGTCTAACATCCTCAGGTGCTTCAACCAAGGTCCATACTTGGTTGGCATACATAGAATCCATTTCGGATTTCATGGCACTCTGCCATTTCTCTGAGTCAATACTATGCCACATAAGGTTGTTTAGTTTGAACAAGTGTTTCCTCTTGAACCGTAGTAGTTTGTGTTTCATGAACTTCATTAACTTCTATTTTGCTCCCACTGTTCCCTTCAAGGATAAACTATTTTTCTAAGAAGGTAGCATGTCTGGAGACAAACACTCTATGATCGGTGTAAAAGTGATACCCTAAATCTCTTTAGGATATCCCACAAAACTACATTTTACGGATCGAGATTCCAGCTTATCCGGGTCAACTTTCTTGACATAAGCTGGACATCCCCAAATCTTAACGTGTTTAAGACTCAGTTTCCTTTCTTTCCATATCTCATATGGAGTTTAAGGAACAGATTTGGAAAGCACCTTATTCGGTAAATATGCTGAGGTTTCCAATGCATAACCCCGAAGTGATACTGGAAGATCTGCATAGCTCATCGTGGATCGAACCATGTCTAACAAAGTTCAATTTCTCCTTTCAGATACTCCACTCAACTATGGAGTGTCCGGATGAGTCCACTGGGAGACTATACTATTTTCTTTGAGATAATATAGAAACACACCACTCAAGTATTCATCTCCTCGATCTGATCGAAGAGCTCTAATACTATGTTTGGTTTATTTCTCTACTTCATAACTGTATTCTTTGAACTTTTCAAAGGCTTCAGATTTGTATTTCATCAAATACATATATCTGAATCTAGACCAATTATCTATGAAAGTCACAAAGTATTAAAATCCTGCCATGGTTTGCGTAGACATTTGTCCACATACATCTATGTGTACCAATACCAGCAACTCTCTAGCGCTCTCTCCATGTCCACTAAATGGAGATTTGGTCATTTTACCCAATAGACAAGACATGCATGTAGGATATGATTCAAAATCAAAGGGTTCCAGTAACCTTCCCTTATGGAATGTTCGAAGTCTATTTTCACTAATATGACCAAGTCTGTAGTGCCATAAGTAGGTAGGATTTTCATCATCCTTTTTTTTTTCTTTGTTTAATATGAAGTAAAACATATTCTATGTCACATACATACAGACCATTATTTAAAGTTCCACTACCATAAAGAACATTATCTCTCAGGATTTGATGTTTAATATTCTGAATAATAAATGAAAATCCATCCAAGTCTAACATTGGAATAGAAATAATATTCCTCACAATCGAGGGAACCAAAATAACAGTTATTTAAAATAATAGTCTTGCCCGTAGGCATATGTAAATCAAACGACCCTACAGTTATGGCAGCAACTCTTGCTCCATTGCCCATCCATAGAATCGCCTTCTCTTCCCCAAGAGCTCTACTTTCCTTAGTCCTCGCAACGAATTGCAAATGTGAGAACCATAAGTAGTATCTAATACCTAAGTAGAAGTTTGATTTAGTGACATGTTTACTTCAATCATAAACATATCTGAATCAGAAACGGTAGTCTTACTAGCCTTCTTCATGTTCAGTTCTGCAAGGTAAACCTTACAGTTCCTCTTCCAGTGCCTCACCTTGTTACAGTGAAAACAAACATCATATCCCAGCTTCTTAGCCCTTGAGAACTTTTCTCAAGCTTCGAAGCTAGTTAGCATAGTTGGGATCAGTCAATATGTGAGCATCTAGTATGCTACGGAGTGATTGTGCAGAAGACCTAGTGTATATATCTATATATATTAAGTCTGCAAATGATATACACATAACAACACTTAGCAAATATCCAATTTCATTATCAAAACACTATATGAATCGGGTCTTTATTCATAAGTGGCTCCCACTAGTTTATCTAATTTTTACAACCCCCTAAGTGAATAAATAAGCATTCGAAATGCTAGTGGGAATAGGGATCCTACATTCCATCACACAACCTCGGTTGTAGCACGAAACGCCATGTGATGTTCAATAGGCAGACAACTCTTGTCAATTACATCTTATGTTATTCCCTAATAAAACTTTAGCCTCTTGAATAATTGAGTCACGGCTGTAGCACGACAAACTCAATATTCTAAGTCAAGTCTAACCCAACATTTCGTACAATTGAATCAGTCTCCAACGACCCACGGCTGTAGCACGTAACGACCATTAGATTCTAATTCATTGTACACATCTATATGTAATAGAGAAGTATTTCTAATTTCGAAATCAAAGCCCTCGGCTGTAGCACGAAACGACAATGATTTAAAAATAAGAACTACTTTTCTACCATGTTGGAAGGCTATGACCGACACAAGCCCGTTGTGTCATTGGCCAATTACTACTTGATATTTATAAAAGAGGTTTTTTTTTTAAGGTCACGAAACATTTTCGTATAAACCTATAAGTCTAACGTGTTTTAAGTTTGATAGATAATCTAAATCTATAACAAAACACGAAAAATCTCAATATTATTAGTCAAGTCAAATCCAACATTTTGTACAATTAAATTAGATTCCAATAGCCCACGGCTGTAGCACGTAACGACCACTAAAATCTAATTTTGTACACATCTAATGTAACAGACAAGTATTTTCATGTTGATCGGTAACAAAGTCCTCGGCTGTAGCACGAAACGACAATGCACCGAAAACAAGAAATACTTTCTGTCATGTTGGAAGACCATAACCGACACAAAACTTTTTGTGCCTATGGCCGATTACAACTTGACATATATAATACATAGATCTCATCTTCTTTGTTATTAACCAATAATTAAAACTCTTTTAATTATTAATTCTATTTCTAAACTCTTTAGAAAATTAATCTCTCCCTTAATATAATTTCATAAATTAAATAAATAATTAATAATATTAAGATCACATCTTAATTATTTTATAATAAATTAAATCTCATTTAATCAATTAATAAAATTGCTAACTAATTATTATTTCATAAATAAATAATTATCAGCCATTATTAATTAACTAATATTATTTAACAATCATAATCATATTATAAAGAGATTCTTTTCTTCAATTAAATATTTCAAATCAATAATCGATAATCGGATGATTCCCAGATCGGGGGGAGCATTGTCAAGAGGCGTCACTTAATACCCTTTTCTTACAGATCAAAATCTGTTTTTGACAGAATCATCATTTCTCTCAATATTGAAAATTCATATTTAATTACATGTTTCAAAAACACAAAAATCTCATGATTGTATTCATAATATTATTATTAAGGCAAGAAACGATTCCTATTTCTATATTTTCTAGCGCACGCCTTATGTTGATTTAAGTTCACCTAAATCTATCATCTCATGGTAAACATGGGCATATATCTTATATATAAACATAAATAAATAAGTAAGCATGCAAGCAATATCATGTCACACATTGATATAATGATGTATGGATTTATTATAGCATTTAAAAGCAATTTAAAACAATTAAAACATGCTTTAAAACACTTTCGGGAATATAACTATTTCAAAAATATTATATAAAAAATATTTGACCACTCCATTAGATCCGTCTCGGAAATACGAATCCAACGATATATTGCACGCCCAAAACGGAGTTACGAAACTCCCAAAAAATCAAATTTAATGTGGACAGAAGGGTGTAACGCATTACAGAAATGCGTTACAAAACTTTAAAGCCATTTAAAGATGTAACGCATGACGGTAATGCGCCTCGGGACTGTCACGCATTCCTAAAATGCGTGACCCCCTTTCCCCGGGTTGCGCGCCACGCGCGAGAAAGCAGTTGAACAGTTTTGTTTGTTTTTTTTTTCTTTCTTCTGTCAGACTACCCGTTGCTTTTATAATGTAACTGTTGCTGTTGCTTTATATCTTGTACAGTAACTGTTACTTACTCTTTACTACCAATAATAACTTTTATTATTATCTTCATAATTTTAATATTAATAAATTAATTAACAATTAATTAATAAATTAATAAAAAATCATAAGCACATGATTTCTGAAAATCAACAGCAGTAACATTATCAGATCAGCCAGGGGTCCTTGTGCAATTTTAATTTCATATTATTCACATGCATGATTATTTTATGAATTTTAATTAAAACAATTTTAAAAAATTCATAACAAATAATCTACACATCACAAAATTATGAAAAAATACCTAGATGATCTACAACACTTATAGAACCCAGATCAATGGTCAAAACTTCATGCAAATCTTATTTTGAATTAATTCATAATTAAATCCAAATAAACTTGCAAAAATCATAATAAATCCATACATCCATAAAAAAATCTGAAAATTTTTATATGAATCTCTATATGCAGAACCTGGCTCTGATGCCATTGAAGGAATTTACGGACGAGCGGAAGCGCGGTATAACAATTATTCCGTAAAAACCATGTATCGTGCATATAGAAAAGCATATAAAAATTTTCAGATTTTTTTATGGATGTATGGATTTATTATGATTTTTGCAAGTTTATTTGGATTTAATTATGAATTAATTCAAAATAAGATTTGCATGAAGTTTTGACCATTGATCTGGGTTCTATAAGTGTTGTAGATCATCTAGGTATTTTTTCATAATTTTGTGATGTGTAGATTATTTGTTATGAATTTTTTAAAATTGTTTTAATTAAAATTCATAAAATAATCATGCATGTGAATAATATGAAATTAAAATTGCACAAGGACCCCTGGCTGATCTGATAATGTTACTGCTGTTGATTTTCAGAAATCATGTGCTTATGATTTTTTATTAATCAATCATGTATGATGAGTTAGGAAGAACTTTCATGCTCTAGATGATTTGGTGAAGATAGCAGAAACTTCATGTTCAACTCCTTGGTGCTGTAAACCTTGCCATTCATCTGCAACTCTGTGACTAGCTTGTGAAATCTCTCAAACATCTCAGTGATGCTTTCCTTGGGTTGTGCCATGAAAGCTTCATACTGTGTGACCAGTATCTGTTTCTTGTTTTCTTTGACCTCATCAGTTCCTTCACATAACACCTCAATGTGATCCCACATTTCTTTGGCAGTGGTACATGATGCAATGTTTGCAAACATTGACATGTCCATGGAATCTATAATCAGCAACATGAGATGACTGTCAAGGGCAACCTTCTCCTTTTCTGATTCTGTCCATTTGGATGGTTCCTTGGCCACATAAGATCTTGGAATTGTTGTGGTTCCAACAGTCTTTTCAGGAATCTCCTGTTGGGGAACAAAGGGACCATTCTTGAGAATCTCAGGATATAAAGGATGAGAGGCTTTGATGAACAACATCATTTTTATCTTCTAGAGGTTATAATTCTCTTTGTCAAACTTAGGGACTTTCACTGTTCCTGTAGTCTTTGGTGTATTCAAACTGATGATCGTTTTTCTATTTTTGAATAAACAGCCCGCTCTGATACTACTTGTTGAGTATTGAATACAATAAAAGAATACAAGGGGGGGGGGGTGAATGGATTCTTGAACTTTTCTTGTTCTTGAGTCTATGTAGCAAGATAGGTATTTGTGTGTGCAAAGATATGAGTGCGGATAAAAACAACACAAGACACGATATCACTTTAATCTAATATTGTATTAGATAAAGGTTGGTACAATCTGTGAATACAAATGATAGTATTCTCAGCTTCGTTTTTCTCAGAGAGATATGACTTACAATGTATGAAAAACTTGACTCCTCAACATGATTACCAAAATCCATCTAACTATTTATTATATGTTGGTATATTATTTCTAATCTTAATATTAATATCTATCCTATATGTATGTAAAAAAAACAAAACTATTTTTTTTTCACGTGACAACGTGGGGTGAGTGGTTTTATAATAATAATAATTATTTTTTAACCCCTATTATGTACACTACGTCTTCACGTCCTGTTATATAATTAGGTCTTCTATTTGTGTATGTATTTGTATATTTCATTAATTGATACAGCCAGGGGTTTACACATAGCGCCACCGATCTCTGCTTCACGTGCTTCCTTCTACAATTATCGGAGAATTTTTCAAGGAGAGCTATATTTTTGTTTTGTTACGTGGTGTACATCATGACCAGGGTAACTACTTCCAAGCAACCTGCGAAGAAGAAACAGAAGACTACAGAAACCGTCACACCCGTTCCCACTCCTGCTCCTTCCACTCCTGCAATTCAGAGGTACCCAATTATCAAGTATGTTGGAGACACTCAACGGAAGTTGTACGCCTCACTATCGAAGCGCCAGGTATTTCCCAATAAATACGTAGATGTTTCAGCTTTAAATCGCTTGAAGTGTACTGAGGAGTTTATCCACAAGTTGACTCAAATTGGATGGAGTGATCTACTACATATGGATGAACCTGCATATTCCAATCTTACATATGAGTTTTTGAGTTCATTATCGGTAAGCAGTGCTGGCGCCTTATCATTCAGAATCGCCAACGTCCAACATGAGGTTACAAAATCTGCATTAGCAAATATGTTTGATTGGAAGCTGATAGAGCAACAACCACCTCCAGAAAATTGTGCTACACCTTTTTGGTTGAAAGTTACGGGACTACCAAGCACTGAAACTTATGTACCTCAGGTAGCTAATTCCTCGGAGATAATAAGTCCTTGTTACCGTTATTTTGCTCGGGTCATGTCCTACACTCTATATGGACGTGCGAAGAGTAATGGCAGAATTCAGAAGGGCGAGTTGGAGTTGTTGTACTATTTTGACGCAGAAATTCTAGTGGATTTGACAACCTTGTTGATCAACAGGTTAATGTATCAAGCAAAGAAAGCTGATGGCGGCATTGTAGTTGGAGGTTTTATAACCAGAATTGCTGAAGAATTGGGCATTTTTAATCGTGATACAACCAACTTGAAGATGGTAGCTAATTGGGAAAGTATGTTGAATACAAAGTACTTGATTGGTATGCATATGTTATGGCGTCATCCCCGTTATAGGCAATTGTTGTTGCCGGTTCCTCACAAGCGTGATCCACAACAATCAGGCGCAGCGGTTCCCGAAGAAAATGAGCCGAAGCTTACACTAGAGGAACAAGTTGCACATTTACTAATAGGTTAGGAGGAGCTCCAAAGAAGTCATGCCAAGATCTTACAAAATAAGGAGAGTTTGGGGAAACAAATGGGAGAGATGTTTGCATTTATGCAACAACATTTTCAACACCATTCATCGTGATACCTAGGGGAGTTTTCTTTTCTTTTCTATAGTGGTTTTATTTGTTCTTATGTGTAGGAGTCGTTGTGTTGATTTTCGTGGTCGTTTTCGAGTCATTGAGGACATTGACTCACTTAAGTGTGGGGATGTGTTCTTAAAAAAAATTGAAAATTTTTAAAAATTAAAATAGAATTCTAGGCTTTTAAAATAATAGAGATGATATGGTGAAACGTTGTTAGTTGTCTATCAAGTAGTCGATGCATTACTTGTTTCAAGTTGAGCTAAATGTATCCATGCATGCTAAGTGATCTTGTGTTGTTGATACTTTTGTTGAGAGGTGTAATGCTATGATCTTGCGCACACACTTTTACTAGCAAGTTGAAACTAGTAGACTCATTGATTGTTTTAAGTAATTAAAATGATATGTTTTTGTGTAAGACAATTTGGTTTTCATGCTTTGAGTACAAGTAGGTGTATTAGAAAGAATTCTTTTTGTGACTTGGGATTTATTATCTTTTGACACCAAGTGACTTTTGAGCCTATATGCATGTCTTTTGCATCTTATTATTGTTTGCTTGAGTGTCCACATTGCATTTGCATCGCTAGCACTTGTCTTAGACCTTTCTTGAGATACATGGCATTGAATATATGATAACATGATGAAGACACCTATGATTAACCTTCCATTTTCCCATTTTGACATACCTTGCTTATGTGATCCATTAGTAGCCCTTTGAGCTTAACCGTTTATTTCGGTGACACACCACATTACATACCTATTCCTAATTTTTTTTATTGGCCTTATATAACCTTGATCCCTATGTGTCAAAGGCTAGTGAGATTTGGAGGGAGTAATAAGGTGTGATAAATGAGTTACTTGTGATCTTATTGTCATTTTGGTAAATGTTGAGGTTATTTTGTAAATGCTTATTATGTGTTTTGGGACTTTTAGAGGATCATTGTGAATGTATATACGTGTTTGTTTCACTTTGCTTGTAGCTCTCGAAAAAAAAAATGAAAAAAAAATGAAAGAAAAACACAAGGCCATAAAATAAATAAATGCCTTGAAAAAAAAAAAAAAACGAGAGCATGTTCATTTGTTATGTATAGTTCTTGTGCTTTATGATCCTTTGTCTCGGGCTAGATATATTAATTGTGCTTAATGGTCTAAGTGTGGGGAAGGCATAGGGGTGGATTGTGCGAATAAATATGGAGAATCACTAGCTTTTGACACTTCACCCTATTTGACTTTTCTTGACATACCTTGTCCCTAGCCCCATTACAACCCAAATAAAAGTCCTTTTGATTATCATTATTCATGCATGTTGTGTTTTTAGTTGGATCGATGCCAAGTGTCAAGAGTGTTATTGTATATGATAGAATTGAGTGATACACTTAACCTACTCTTGAGCGTAATTCTTTTGTGAGTGAAAGGTGAGGTATTACTTGATATAATATGAAAGTCCCAAGTCTTCTTGATAGTGTACTCTTGTAAGTTTAGCATGATTACCAAATTTGTTTTGCACTTGACATGATCTTTTGAGTACTTTTGCACATTCTATGAGTAGATTATGTGGATGCTTGCACCTTTGACACCAAGACTTAGCATTTGCATCTCGATTCTTAAGTTGAGATAATATGAGTAATCTTGTTTGTGTGGAGCATATTGGCGTGCATCGAACTCTTGATAGATAAACTTACTTATTTCTATTATCATCTTTATTAGTTTACATGTGCTAGATGGATTTTGTGGGTACATTCGCTATAGGCCCTCACGAGACAAAACTCGTCCTACTAGGGCTGCCTAGGGGTTTAAAGGCTTGTTGCATACGCTCAATGCAATCGTGTCATCTACGAAAGTGGTCTTAATAAGCTAGCTTGTAGTTTTGTTTGTGTTTTATTTCCCCGAGGACGTGCAAGAACTTAAGTGTGGGGATATTTGATGTATGATCTTTATGATCATATTTTCTTTACATTTTTAGTTTATTTTGCACGAATTTGGATTGTTATTTAATTTATTTTTATTTTTTATTGTAGGAAAAAGGAATTTCTTATAATAGAAGAATATTGTGGCTAAAATTGCCAAATTTGAAGTAATTCTAGCAAAATTCGGATTTTCGGATCAGCTTGCCCGGTGTTCACTGTTTTGGCTATTACGGGAGCTCCGGATGTCCGTTTGAGGCCCGTAAGCAGTCATTGGAAAGCTTGCGAGAAGACCTTTAATTCAAGTATGGTCTCAGATTTTATTGATGTACCAAACTGCCCAGAATATTGCTAGAAGCAGACACCTCGAATTTTCTATGTTGGAATCCTACTCTATTAAGGAAACTCTTTTGTTTTATTATTAAATAAGTAAATTATATTATTATTAGATAGAAGTCAGTTGTATATAATAAAAGGGAGGGATAGAAAAAAAAACACGTTAGTGAATGGGGAGAGAGAGCGGTTAGAAAAAAAAAGAGAGAAAACACCAGGAAGAAGAACAAGGAAGCATTGAAGAGAAGAAGCCTTGGAGAAGATCAAATTCTAGAGTTTTCATCTCCTCCTCGTTATTTTCTTTATTGTAACCTTGATATCATGTCTTCATCTTTGTGTATATTACTCTTGGTTGTGATGTTAAACTAGTTCTCTTTCCAGGCCTGTAATGGATTCTTGTGATTTTATATAGATTATTCTTCAAATCTCTATTATGGTGTTCATTACAATTGTTTATAGTGATTTGTATGTAATGCTTTTCAAGGAATGATCAACCTTGGAATTGAATTGGTAATTTAGGTGGACTTGGGAAAGAAAATCTAAGTTAAGACCTAATCACTATAACTTGGGATTAGTATATTTTACTAATTTGTGTTTAAGATAGGAATATACTTAAACACCCTAGGTAGTCAATTAAGGTAGAGGTTAATGCTGTTCAGAAACTTAAATTCTTCGTAGGAATACGGGAATTAGTCAATGAATTAGGATCACTTGAGATTCGGAAGGTCCATGTGATTAGTTAGATGCCTTAGACTAACAATTGGAACACAAAAATAGAGATACACGAGCAATTTATTGAAGAACTCAAGATGAAGTTAGTGGCCTGGTTTTGTTAATCTTGGAATATTATTCGTGTCAGTATAGTATCTAGTGATAATTAGTTTATGTTTTCAACCATCTTTTATTTCGACTTGAATTAGAAATAAGATAGTGTGTGGTAATTATCAGCTTAAATTTAGTCCTTATGGGAACGAATTATATACTACTTGCTACGATATGTGTACTTGCATTTGAGTTGTAAAATCGATAACAAGTTTTTGAAAAAAAAAAATTATAAAAATAAAAAATTATAATAATACTTTAATAATAATAATAATTATAATTATAAAACAAAATAAGATAATAAAAAAAAAATACAAAAACAAGGAATCCACATAATTACAAACTACAAAGTTATTGTAATATATAATCAATAAGGAATTTTAAAAAGAAAGAAAGAAAAAAAAATAACAAAAAATATATACTCGATACTAGTACCACCAGAAGAGCAACAAGCATATGACTTGTTAATGTACAAGGACTTGTACAGGGACTCGAGCACGCTTAGCACCAAAATCACACGGCCACCTTTTTTTTTAACAAAGAATTTTGCACGGGGAACTTGACACCCGCATGGCCAGCAATTATATGATTCCCTTCCCGAATGTATTCCAGGACTCGCGCACGTACATGCATAAAATTGCATGTGCAACTTTTCTATTTAGTGCTCTATTTGTTTTTTTCCGATTGCTAGCAACAGAGATTCACGCATGAGCAACACAAAAGATGCATGGGCAACTTGTTTTATGCCTTCAATTTTTTTTTCTTTAATTGAGAGATTTTCATCTCCCAGGAGAACCAAAACTCGAATGGAAAAATATTTCATGTATTGCCTGAAACACTTAACACCAAAACATCAAGGTACCTTGCGGGAGAAAAATAAAAATAAAAAATAAAAACTACTAATAACCTATTAACTAATTAGCAAAGAAATTAATATACTAGAGTAAAAACTTGTACAAACTAACCGAATAACATGCTTGGGTTGCCTCCCAAGAAGTGCCTTTTATAGTCATGGCTTGACTATTTACTTCCTTCATAATTCCGAGAGAGTGATAGATGAGACATTACGATCAATGTCACCACCTGGCTTCAACCTTTGCCCGTTAACTTTGAATGTTCTCCCAGTATGCATATCTTCAACTTCCACAGCACCATACGGATACACTTGTACAATCCTAAAAGGCCCGGACCAACGTGATTTGAGCTTACCCGGAAACAACTTTAACCTTGAATTAAATAGCAAAACCATTTGTCCCGACTCAAGCTCCTTGGGTAAAATTTTCTGATCATGCCACTTCTTCATCTTTTCTTTGTAAATTCTGGAGCTCTCATATGATTTCATCCGAAATTCCTCAAGCTCATTTAGTTGAAGAAGCCACTTTTCTCCAGCTGCAGCAAAATCAAAGTTAAGCTTCTTGATTGCCCAGAAAGCTTTGTGCTCTAACTCCACCGGAAGATGACAAGCTTTTCCATACACCAACTGATAAGGTGATAATCCCAATGGTGTTTTGTACGCGGTCCTGTAAGCCAAAAGACTATCATCTAGCTTCTTAGACCAATCCTTTATTGTAGAATTCACCGTCTTCTCTAGAATTTGCTTGATTTCCCTGTTTGACACTTCAGCTTGCCCATTGGTTTGAGGATGATAGGCACATGCTACCTTGTGACGAACACCATACTTTAACAACAATGATGTGAATTGTTTGTTAAGAAAATGTGTTCCCTCATCACTAATAATAGCTCTTGGAGTCCCAAATCGAGTAAAAATATTCTTCTTCAGAAATTCAAGCACCACAGATGCATCATTGGTTGGGGTTGCTATATCCTCAACCCACTTAGAAACATAGTCAACAGCCAACAATATATATTGATTCCAGAATGACATCACAAAGGGTCCAATAAAGTCAATACCCCACACATCAAACAATTCAATCTCCAAAATATAATTCAAAGGCATTTCATTCCCTCTAGAGATATTACCCGTACGTTGGCAACGATCACATCTTTTAACAAATTCATGAGCATCTTTAAAAAGAGAAGGCCAATAAAAACCTGATTGTAAGACCTTTGCAGCTGTTATATCACCTTGAAAATGACCACCATAAGGAGAATCGTGACAATGACTCAATATGCTTTCTATCTCATCATCAGGAATAAACCTTCTAAGAACGTTGTCTGGCCCAAGCTTGAAAAGAAAAGGCTCATCCCATAGAAAAGATTTAACCTGATGCAAAAACTTTTTCTTTTGCTGATAATTAAACTCATTAGGAAAGATATTACTTACCAAATAGTTAACAAAATCAGCAAACCAAGGAAATCCTTTATTGGTGATAGCCATAAGTTTTTCATCTGGAAAAGAATCATCAATGATTTGAGAATTATCAGTATTCTCATTGTTCTCCAACCTGGATAGATGATCGGCAACTTGATTTTCAGAACCCTTCCTATCTTTGATCTCCAAGTCAAATTCTTGCAAAAGTAGGACCCACCGAATCAAACGTGGCTTTGCATCCTTCTTCTCAATCAGATATTTGATAGCAGAATGGTCAGTGTACACAATCACCTTGGTACCCACAAGATAAGACCTGAATTTCTCGAAAGCATACACCACAACAAGTAATTCTTTCTCAGTAGTAGTGTAATTAAGTTGAGCACCAGAAAGAGTCTTACTTGCATAGTATATCAAATAAAAAATCTTGTTGCATCGTTGCCCCAAAACTGCTCCAACAGCAAAATCACTAGCGTCACACATCAACTCAAAAGGAAGACTCCAATTAGGTGCAATGATAATTGGTGCAGAAACCAATTTCTTTTTCAACTCCTCATATGCTGCAAGGCAAGAATCATCAAATACAAACTTTGTATCTTTTTCAAGTAAGTTACATAAAGGCTTTGAAATTTTTGAGAAGTCCTTGATGAATCGTCTATAGAAACCAGCATGGCCAAGAAAACTTCTGACTCCTTTTACAGAACTTGGTGGATGAAGCTTCTCAATTGTTTCCAACTTAGCTCTATCAACCTCTAAACCCTTGCTTGACACTTTATGCCCAAGAACAATTCCTTCTTGAACCATAAAATGACATTTTTCCCAATTGATTCCTACATCTAGCCACTTGATAATCTCCTTCTTCACCACTTCTTTCATGATAGGATTAAGCCTCCTTTGATGTTTGTTATAGGGAGAATATTGTATAACAATATTTATGGAGGTTGCTGGATTTGCGGAGCAAAATACGGATATTCTGCTAAGAACACGAAGAACACGGAGGTGATTGGTGAATGATTGTGGCTGCTCTTGTCTATTGATTTTCAGTGGTGAACTGTTTTCTCATCCTTTACAAGATGCCTACGTACCCTATTTATAGGGATCAAGCCATACGTAGTTCTCTTAGAGAAGAAGTTATCTAGACGGGCTAGGGTTTCTATGGGCTCGGTCTTGGCCCAAATCCACTAGTCGTCTTCTTGGGTTATATTTTACCCATTTAGACTGTTCATGACCCATGACCCATTAAAGGGAACCCACGACTCGCCATGATGTCACAATTATAATCATTGGCGAAACTGACTAGATGGTCTCGCATGCGACCTCACTGGGTCTGACCATGCGAGGCGATCCTCGCTTTTATGGAGATAAACTACTCACGCGACCTCGCTGGGTCTGACCGTAAGCCTTCGTGGTAAACATGCTCTAGGCCACGCTGGACCTCTAGGCCTCGCTAGACCTCGTGAACTGCGACCCCATCTCTAGGGCTCGCTGGCGATCCCACTCTACAAAATAATGTGATGAACTTCCCTGTGATGTCGGACTTTAATGACCCATTCCTCATTCTTAGGCCCATTATATGAGATGTACTGGTATTCTAGCCCATTAGGCCTGTTTAGGACTTTATGCCAAATTCAGGCATAACAATGTTCAATAGTACGCTTATGACCCTCCTCTATTGAGATTTTATGCATGCAGAATGAAGGACTTATACCTCGAATGTCAGCAATCTTCCACCCAATAGCTTTTTTGTATTCCTTCAAGACTCGAAGCAACTTATCTTCTTGATCAGATGAAAGAGTAGAAGATATAATCACCGGTAAAGTAGAATTTTCTCCAAGAAATGCATATTTGAGATGTGATGGTAGTTGTTTAAACTCTAATTCAGGAGGTTCTTCAATGGAAGGCTTAGATGCCTTAGATTTCTCGGGCATCTCAAAAGATTCAAATTTTTGAAATGGTCTTCTATAAGTGGGCAATGCATTGAGCTCCTTGATACATTCAGCAATCTCATCACAAGTCTCATCACCTGCTTCTTGTAAAGACAATTCTAAAGCATCCATAGTGTGATGTGTCATCATGTGCACATCATCATCACTTGTAATAACACTCAAAGAAAAACAACTCTCCTCATCATTAGAAAATTTCATGGCAGAAAAAACATTAAATGTCACATGTTCATCTTGCACTCGCATGGTTAACTCTCCTTTCTGAACATCAATAAGAGTTCTTCCCGTAGCTAAGAATGGTCTACCAAGAAGTAAAGGAATGTCTGCATCTTCCTCCATATTAAGCACAATAAAGTCTGCAGGAAAGATAAACTTGTCCACCTTTACAAGAACATCTTCAACAATACCTCTTGGATATGCCAAAGATCGGTCTGCCAATTGTAACCTCACTGATGTATGCTTCACTTCTCCAACTCCTAGCCTCATGAAAATTGATAGTGGCATTAAATTCACACTTGCCCCCAAATCACATAAAGCTTTGCCAAAGTATTGTGTGCCAATAGTGCAAGGAATAGTGAAACTTCCAGGATCTTTGAGTTTTGGTGGAAGCTTTTTCTGTAGAATCGCACTACACTCCTCAGTTAAAGCCACGGTCTCAAAATCTTCCAATTTTCTCTTCCTTGACAAAATATCCTTCATAAATTTCACATAACTTGGCATCTGCTCTAGTGCTTCAGCAAATGGAATATTAATGGATAATTTCTTGAAAACATCCATAAACTTCTGAAATTCCTTATCTTGCTTCTGTTTTTGTAATCGCTGAGGGAATGGAGGTGGGGGATATAATGGCTTCTTTGGTGTTGATGCAATAACTTGAGGATTTGAGAGCACAATAGGTTCTTCATTCACTACTTTTTCAGAATCTTCATTAGAATGACTTTTTATAGCTACCTCATCATCGACCTTCTTTGTATTCCCTTCAATTTCCTTTCCACTCCTCAAAGTAATTGCCTTAAAATGCTCCCTTTTCTCATTCTTCGGATTTGGTTCCGTGTCACTAGGCAATGAGCCTTGATGACGATTATTAATAGCACTAGCCAATTGCCCCACTTGCATCTCCAAAGCATCAGTTTTCTGCATGTATTGAAGTAAAAGATCTTCAGTGGTCGGCTTCTTCTCCATCTCATATGATCTTTGATTCTGTTGAAAACCCGGTGGTGCATTAGGCTTGTATGGCATGTTTGGTCTAGCATTGTTGCTCCATGAAAAATTGGGATGATTCCTCCAACCTGGGTTGTAAGTGTTGGAATAAGGATTGTTTTGCTGATTGCTAGAATTCCCCACATAATTCACTGTACTAGACTATGATGCATCATGATAAATCAATGGACATTGCTGAGTTGGATGTCCTTCCCCACACATATCACAAAAGATAGGAACATTTTGAACATGATGAGCCAAATGAATGGGTTGTTGTCTATCCACAGAAAAAGATTCAAGCTTTTTATTCAAAGCTTCAAACTGAGAAACCATTTGAGCCGAGAAAGATGTCAAAGGATCTACTTCATGAATGCCTGCAACTTTCCTTGAACTTGTCCTATCGTAAGCCCTGCAATTGTTTGAAGTAATATCCTCTAGAATCTCAAAAGCATCCTCGGGATATTGATTGATCAAAGAACCCCTAGCTGCTCCATCAACTTGAGTGGCACACTGAATTGTCAAACCATTATAGAATGTTCGAATCTTTTGTTGATCAGAAAGTCCATGATGTGGATACTTTCGCAAAAGATCTTTAAATCTCTCATAAGCATCATAAAGAGACTCCATGTCAAACTGTTGAAAGTTCTGAATTTCCTTAATCAACCTTTCAGTCTTTGCCGGAGAAAAGTACTTGTTAAGAAATTTCTCAACAAGCTGATTCCATGTAGTGATATAATTATTTGGCAAAGAATCTAGCCACTCCCTTGCTCTTCCATCCAAAGAATGACTAAATAGCCTCAATCTAATGGCTTCTTCAGAAACACCATTTACCTTGAAGTTGTCAACAATTTCTAGAAAATTCCTCAAGTGAGCATTAGGATCTTCAGCAGAAAGACCATTGAATCGGTTATCCCTAATAGCCTGCATTATAGCTGAATCAACATGAAAATTATTTGCTGTTATAGCTGGCCTTGCAATACTAGAATGAATGCCATCGAAAGAAGGCATGATGTACTCCTTCACCCGCAATTGCCTTTGCGCATTAGGATCCGGAGGATTATTGTTATCACCCATCGTGGATGATTGATTCTTAGCTTCTTTAGATTTCTTTTTATTCCTTCTTGCAGTTTTCTCAATCTCCAAATCAAGTGGAAGAAGTGAAGATGAGCCAAGTCTACGCATACAACGATAAACTCCTACAAAATAGAACAAAAGAACAATAAAAGACTTGATCTTAAAATACTAAACAATGTAATGATATTAACAAAGAAATACTTAAAAATAGTCCCCGGCGGCGATGCCAAAAACTTGTTATCGATTTTACAATTCAAATGCAAGTGCACATATCGTAGCAAGTAGTATATAATTTGTTCCCACAAGGACTAAATTTAAGCTGATAATTACCACACACTATCTTTTTTCTAATTCAAGTCGAAATAAAAGATGGTTGAAAACATAAACTAATTATCACTAGATACTATACTGACACGAATAATATTCCAAGATTAACAAAACCAGGCCACTAACTTCATCTTGAGTTCTTCAATAAATTACTCGTGTATCTCTATTTTTGTGTTCCAATTGTTAGTCTAAGGCATCTAACTAATCACAAGGACCTTCCGAATCTCAAGTGATCCTAATTCATTGACTAATTCCCGTATTCCTACGAAGAATTTAAGTTTCTGAACAGCATTAACCTCTACCTTAATTGACTACCTAGGGTGTTTAAGTATATTCCTATCTTAAACACAAATTAGTAAAATATACTAATCCCAAGTTATAGTGATTAGGTCTTAACTTAGATTTTCTTTCCCAAGTCCACCTAAATTACCAATTCAATTCCAAGGTTGATCATTCCTTGAAAAGCATTACATTCAAATCACTATAAACAATTGTAATGAACACTATAATAGAGATTTGAAGAATAATCTATATAAAATCACAAGAATCCATTACAGGCCTGGAAAGAGAACTAGTTTAACATCACAACCAAGAGTAATATACACAAAGATGAAGACATGATATCAAGGTTACAATAAAGAAAATAACGAGGAGGAGATGAAAACTCTAGAATTTGATCTTCTTCAAGGCTTCTTCTCTTCAATGCTTCCTTGTTCTTCTTCCTGGTGTTTTCTCTCTCTTTTTTTTCTAACCGCTCTCTCTCCCCATTCACTAACGTGTTTTTTTTTTCTATCCCTCCCTTTTATTATATACAATTGACTTCTATCTAATAATAATATAATTTACTTATTTAATAATAAAACAAAAGAGTTTCCTTAATAGAGTAGGATTCCAACATAGAAAATTTGAGCTGTCTGCTTCTAACAATATTCTGGGCAGTTTGGTACATCAATAAAATATGAGACCATACTTTAATTAAAGGTCTTCTCGCAAGCTTTCCAATGACTGGTTACGGGCCTCAAACGGACATCCGGAGCTCCCGTAATAGCCAAAACAGTGAACACCGCGCAAGTTGATCCGAAAATCCGAATTTTGCTGGAATTACTTCAAATTTTGCAATTTCAGCCACAATTCTTCTATTATAAGAAATCCCTTTTTCCTACAATAAAAAATAAAAATAAATTAAATAACAATCCAAATTCGTGCAAAATAAACTAAAAATGTAAAGAAAATATGATCATAAAGATCATACATCAGTTAACAACTAAGGAAGTGAGGCTGTATCCTTATAGAATATGGATACAACCTACTTACTGCAAATAAGGTAGCTGAACAAATTACTTTCTAGCCTGTCTATACTTTTTGAGTAAGTGTCCAAATGGTTACAGATTTGACTTTGCAAAGCCTGTTCAGATCCACTTCTTTAGCTCTTTTGTCTCTTCTATATCTCTCCAAGCTTCCTTGTAGGCTTTCCAGAGCACATTACAGGTTGTGGTCCATAAAGTACATTGGCTTGTTGCAGGCTTCTGACTTGTACAATTTCTTCAGTATTTTGTCTCTAAGAATGTATTCAAGAAGTGACAAAGTAAGTGATTCGAGAACTAGGATTGACTTGATCGATAACTCTGAGTTCTCGAATACTATTATATGACATATCGAATCACTTCTCGAATAGCTCTTTTCTCTGGGAATCCTTGAGTTGTCGAATAGAGCATTTTGACATGTCGAGTCCCTGAGATATCGAATAGCTTTCTGAGTCCTTGAGATATCGAATGGAACTTTGACTTGTTGACTCTTTGAGAACTCGAATACCACTTTGACTTGTTGACTTCTTGAGTTCTCGAATAGAGCAGTACACATATCGAATCTCTGAGATATCGAATGAGATATCGAACAGAGTATTCAGAGATATCGAATCTCTGACTTCTCGAATGCTAGACTTCTCGAATAGACAAAAGTACTTCTCGAATTGGTACTTAGACAAATTCTTCATTTCTTCAAATCCCAACTGTGATTTATTTGACAGTCTTCATCTTCTCGCTTGAGGCATGAACCTTGAAACTTCTTTCAAGCATTATTCTTGACTATATAAGTACAGTTACACAACTAGAATTTGATGCCTATTACAAGTACAAAGCAAGTAGAAACTCTACAACTAGAGGTTCCCTCAATTAAGAGGTCATGTAAGTAATGCAAAGCATTACAAACAATTAGGCTTGTTATTAGAGTTAAACAGGCATGTCTCTGTGACTAACACAATATTCTTAACATATTTCTTTTTGCAGCTAAGAGGTGCAAAAAACTTGGTAAAAAGATTTTTAGTATTGTTCTTTCGAAGCTTCGGTAACATATATATACTCCGTCCCATTTTCTAAGATCCTCTGACTTTTTTACGCATTTCAATGTGCTTGGACCGGGTACTTGTGAATTATATTTTTTAATTTTTTTCGATTTGTATAAAAATATTTTTCAATTTGTATAAAAATATAGAATTTATATTTTTATACAAAACAAAAAGTTTTAAAAAATATTGTTTATAAGTACCCCGTCGAAGCACATTGAAATACGTGTAAAAAGAAGAATGTCAAACAAAATAGGACGAAGGGAGTATTCTTTATTAATATGAAAAACGATTTTAATGGCGCAAAATAACAAAGTAGCAAATTATCAATTTTGGTTATTACTAAACTCGGGTTCGATTTCTTAGAACTACTTACATAGTTAAACAAGATTGTTTAATTACTTTTTTTTAAAATTTTTTTTATCCCGGATTCGATTCTCTATAGCCACATAATTAAATTGTAATTTATTTATTAAATATTTTTATCATTGATCAATTATCAACAAATATGTATTAATTATATTCATTCTAAATAATTTAATAATATTAATATTTTAATATCGACTCATTTTCGTTGTGCTTTGCACAATGTCAAGGGCACAAATAAAACAAAAGCACCACCATAATAGGGTCATAAGATTTTATTTAGGGATAGTTTCAAAACTACCCATGTTAACTATTAGATTTTTAAATATATACTACCAACCTTTCTAAAATTCTAAAAATACCGACCTTATTTTCAAAATTCCAAAAATACTACCTTCCTCAATTGCAACTTTTGCAACCTCATTTGCAACTTCGATGCTACAAATTTCTGATTGCAAGTTCCGGGGTTCAGATGTCATTTTCGACCACTCTTTTGGAATATATATATATATATATATATATATATATATATATATATATATATATATATATATATATATATATATATATATATTCCAAAAAACTGGTCGAAAATGACATCTGAAAACTGGAACTTGCAATCAGAAATTCGTAGCATCTCAGTTGCAAATGAGGTTGCAAGGCCCCGCCAGGGGCACTCATAATTGGTGGATTTGGGTTGCAAGGCCCGGCCAGGGATACTCATAATTGGTGGATTTCTGATTTGCAACTTTCAGTTTTCAGTTGCAAAAGTTGCAACTGAGGTTGCAAAAGTTGCAACTGAGGTTGCAAACCTCAGTTGCAACCTCAGTTGCAAAAATTGCAACTGAGGTTGCAAAAGTTGCAACTGAAAATTGGAAGTTGTAAATCAAAAATCCACCAGTTATGAGTACCCCTGGCGGGGCCTTGCAACCCAAATCCACCAATTATGAGTGTCCCTGGCGGGGCCTTGCAACCTCATTTGCAACTGAGATGCTACGAATTTCTGATTGCAAGTTCCAGTTTTCAGATGTCATTTTCGACCAGTTTTTTGGAATATATATATATATATATATTTTAAATAAATGACATCCACCTTTAGTTTTCGTCACGACATAAGATGTACTTTTTAGAAGCTCCTTTTGAAAATGCCTAAACATCTCTTTCGTGTAAATTTCGGATTCATGAATTTCCAAGGATGATTGCAATACTAGTCTCCTTTCCCTTTCTTCGCTCTCGTAGTCACTTTTAACCTCCCTAAGATATTGTGCCTCCAAAGCCTTTTGGGAATTCTCAATGAATTCTTTCAAACCGGTAGATGCTTGTACATATTCATCAAAAAATGCATTCATTGATTCGCTTCTAGAGGTAGTGGTCATACCGGCGGCAAAATGCGACTTTGTGTAAGCACCAATCCATTGATGTCTAATGCGATACATTTCATTTAACCAAACATGATCCTCAAGTTTGTACTTCTCGACCAATTCCTCCCATCTACCTTCAAATTCCGTGGGAGACAACGACTTGTACACACATGCATTAAAATCCGTTTTGAATTCTGGATATTTGGTGTACAAACTAGATAACTTCTCGGGAAATTTACTACTTATATGCCATGTACAATATAAGTGATTTGTTTCGGGCATAATCGTGGCAATAGCATTTCCCAAAGCAATGTCTTGATCGGTAATTATTGTAGTGGGAGGTTTGTTGTCAACGGCTTCCAACCAAGTTTCTAAAACCCATTGATAAAAAGTCTCGGTCTCATCTCTCATGAGTGCAAATCCAAACAAAATATTTTGGTAATGGTGGTTCACCCCCGTAATAGGTATGAAAGGTATACAATACCTATTCGTTCGATAAGTTGAGTCGAACGTCACCAAATCACCAAAATTCTTATAAGCGTTCATGCATCGAGGATCAACCCACACCAAACCTTTAACACGATTCTCGTTATCCACATCCACTCGATAGAAGAAATGACCGAACGCATTCTCTTGTTGTAACTTTCGTAACAAGACCAAGCCACACTCCGCATCACCGGAATCAAACACTCGGTGCCGAATATCCCGTATGACATTACGTACATCTTGATTAGAAAACCCTAAATTTTCAATGCCTCCACATGTCTCACCAAGATATTTCATCACTTTACTCGTCTCGATCCCCGATTTGTTAAACAACTCAATCAATGATCGGGTGATCGGATCGATGTTGCGTGATGTTTGAAAAAATTGTCGCTTATCCGGTGTTACCATGGAATGATTATGTTTCAAATCAACCAAAGTTACCTTCCATTTGTTTACATTCACTAGGTGACATACGTACATTCGAGCACGACAATTCGTTCGTGGATCTACATCCCTAATGCGTCGTTTTCCTTTATCACGATAATCCGATTCCGGTGCTACTCTTCCACCCTTCTTACAAATAAACAAACGGAATGATGGATCATGACTCCGTTGATGTTTATGAGTATTCATAATTATTATCTCGAATCCGACATTTCGACCATAATTTCTATAAAAACTTTCCGCCTCATCTAATGTATCAAAAATCATTCCAACACAAGGCACAACCTTATTAACGTCCGTAAATGTAAAATCGAAATTTTGGTTTCCAATATCCTCATCATCATCATTTTTTCTCATCCTAACATCCTCATCATCAACATTTTTTCCCATCCTAACATCCTCCTCATCATCAATTTTTTCCATCCTAATATCCTCATCTCCTTCATCATCATTTTTTCCCATCCCAAATTTCTCATCTTTTTCATCATCACCATCACTAATAATTATCATGTTTTTACCCTTTCTACCATCATTTTTTTCCCCACCAACATCATCAACATTCATTTTATTTTTATGAACATTGTAATTCACTCTACGTTTATGAACACTACTATAATAATTATCAATATCTACATCATCAACGAATAATTTACGAGAAACATGATTTTTTTTAACGGGCGGCGTAACATAATCATCACCATTACGTTCACTAGATGAACTAGAAGAGATAAATAAAAATGAAGCCATTGAATAGAGCACTAACCTTAATTTTGGATGAATTTTTGAGCTCCAAACCCTTGAAATTCGTTGGTGTTTTCTGCTGTTTGGAAAAAAGGAAATTGAAAAAAAAAAGACAAATTCTGTAACCTTAAAGGAAACAGATTTCACACCTACCGCAATGTTTCATTGCGGCAGGAAGCCTTAAATGCCAACTGCCGCAATGAAACATTGCTGCGGATGGTTCATTTATTACCAGCCACCAACCATAATTAATGTCTTAAAATTTTTCTGAGCCACAACCAAACATTGCGGCAGGAAAAATTACCGCAATGTCTCATTGCGGCAGTAATTTAAGATTTTTTCTTTTTTTTGTTTAATTTTTAAATCTTCAAATATGCATCAAAATAATAAAATATATTAATTTTAACTTTAAAGTATCTTTAATAATGTAATATGGATATTTTTTACATGTTATGTAGTTTAAATAATGATGGAATGACATGTACATCTCAATCTTAGATAACTGTTGAAAAATAAATCAGGATGGTAACATTTTTTGTTATTTTTTCTATTTAAAATATTTAATATAAATTTTTTCTTAACACTTTCATTCATTTTAACTTATATTAATGTTTTATGCTATTTTTTTCATTTTTAAGATTATCCGGGACAAAACACTAGTTAGGAGTACGGGTCAAATCGATAGTTGACCACGACTTTTACCTTCCAAATTAATTTATTATTTTTTGAAATATTGGGAATATCACTAAATTAGACATATATTGACTTACGTGCGGTTGTATCGTCGATAAGTATTTTTTAAAAAATAGAAACAACAATCCGGGACAAAGCACTAGTTAGATATACTGGTCAAATCGACAGTTCACTACCACTTTTACCATCCAAATAAACTTATTATTTTTTCAAAACTTGGGAATATCACTAAATTAGACATATATTGACATATGTGCGGTTGGATCGTCGATAAGTATTTTTTAAAAAATAGAAACAACAATCCGGGACAATATATGCCTGTCCCGGATTGTTGTTTCTATTTTTTAAAAAATACTTATCGACGATCCAACCGCACATATGTCAATATATGTCTAATTTAGTGATATTCCCAAGTTTTGAAAAAATAATAAGTTTATTTGGATGGTAAAAGTGGTAGTGAACTATCGATTTGACCAGTACATCTAACTAGTGCTTTGTCCCGGATTGTTGTTTCTATTTTTTAAAAAATACTTATCGATGATACAACCGCACGTAAATCAATATATGTCTAATTTAGTGATATTCCCAATATTTCAAAAAATAATAAATTAATTTGGAAGGTAAAAGTCGTGGTCAACTATCGATTTGACCCGTACTCCTAAATTAGTTAATCTAATGTAAAATCTCAAAAAATAGAAAATTAGTGAATCTAATGTAAAATTAATCACAGAATTAATGAGTATTAATATTTGAAATTTTATGAATTTAAATTCGAATTTTATCTTATTTTTCTATTTTTAATTTAATTTTCACAAGAATACTGCCGCAATGAAGGGTTACGGACCCTTCTGCCGCAATGAAGGGTTGCGGACCCTTCTGCCGCATTGAAAGGTTGCGGACCCTTCTGCCGCATTGAAAGGTTGCGACTATCCTGGTGGCCGGTCCAACCCACGGTGGTTGTGGACCTGAACGCTATATATAATAGTGTTGCAGATTTCGGAAATCGGAACTATTCGGTTGAGGTACCGATTTACGATTTATCGAATGATTTGGTTGAAAAATCGGTGATTTATCGGCGATTTTTGCAAAATCGGTCGAATCGGTTCTAAAATTTTGACCGATTTTTGGTCGATTTATCGGCGATTTTTCAGAAATCGACCGATTTCTATAACATATATATATATATATATATATATATATATATATTCCAAAAAAGTGGTCGAAAATTACATCTGAACCCCGGAACTTGCAATCAGAAATTTGTAGCATCGAAGTTGCAAATGAGGTTGCAAAATTTGCAATTGAGGAAGGTAGTATTTTTGGAATATTGAAAACATAAAATTATAATGAGGTAGTATTTTTGAAAAAATGATTTTATAGAAGTGAAATGATAGTTGGATGGTAGTAAAATTGGAAATAATTGTTAAAATCTTATGTATTTCTATAAATATTTCTTTTATTTATTGCATTTTTTTTCAAATATTTTATCTTTACAAGTTAGATGTTTAAATGTAAAACGGGTACTATACGGTACTATTTTACGTGATCTTAATCTGATATGAAGAATTATACAAAAAAGAATATGAATATAATGAGATAGAAAGGGAAGAAATGGATGCTGACATGGAGTACGTTAAAATGAATTTACACTGTTATTGCTTTAAAATGTTTCTTTTCAAAAATGAAAATTGATTAATAGAAAAAGAATAATAAGCATTGTCGTTCTCATATCTTATAGGGGAATGCATATATTCTTTCGAACCAAAAAAATCTCATAGACATGACACTTCCCCACCATTTTTATCTTAGAGAAAACGATGTTGAACTTAGACGAAAGTATATGAAGCAATAATCATGCTTTTGAATAATGAAACAACAGACCATTACATACTTCATATATGATAGAAGCTATTTTGTCAAAAAAAAAAAAAAAAAATATGATAGAAGCTAATAAAATTCCGAAACCTCATCTTTGATCTTTCAAGTTGATCATCGATCCGCCAGCTTGATTCTGCATAAACCACATTTAATTTCCAGCCAAAGCACAGTTCACATGGGCCTCTATAATACTTAGATTCAAAGACGGTCCTCAAATTTACGTGATCTTAAACAAAATCAAATTTAGGAATTTTAATGCTACTATTTATTTAAAATTTTTATATAGAATGATTTGAAATTTTCGGAATCCTTTATTCCTCTTAAATGTGTCAAGGATTCTATGCGCTACTTTTATCTGCCTATAGCCATGGTCGTAGATTTCGGAAATCTGATCGAATAAATCGGTTTAAGTAACTAATAACAATTTATCAGTAAATCGGGAATTTATTGGAATGATAAATCGGAACAAAAATTGGATAAATTTAATATTTCAATAATATTTAATATATTAGTCTAATTTATAATATAATGTACTATTTAAAAATATTTCATAATGATAAATCGGATTTTAAAAATTAAATTGTCAAATATTTTTTAACGATATTGATGATTTATCGGCGATTTAGAGGCCACCCATGCTTAAATTTTCTAAAAAAATATTGGGGTGTTTGGGGGAACTTTTTTCCAGAATTAATCAACTTTTTAAGACAAATTTAGTGATTCCTAACTTTTTCCTGGAAAAAGTTAACTTTTTTTTGCAACTTATAAATCTCAAACATACATTAAATACACTCATAATTTATTTATTTTTATCAAAATATGAAATTTTTACCCGAAAATAAGTTCATAAGAACTTAATTTAAGGTCTGCCAAATAGGCCAATAGTAGGATAACATTAATCTAAGCATCTATAAATAGCTTGATACCTATGACCATTTTCAGCACAAACTATACCAAACACTCCTGCCGAAAGCCAACCAAGCTAGTGTTTGCATGCGTTTTGTGCTGATCGAGATGGCGTCCAAGTCTTTTGTTTTAGCTTTAAACCTTCTCTTCTTCACTTTGGTCACTTCTACTTATTGCCCACCACCACCTGCACCCAAGCCAAAATGCCCACCGCCACCTGCACCCAAGCCAAAATGCCCACCGCCACCTGCACCGAAACCAATATGCCCGCCGTCCGTGCCTACCCCATCAACACCGTATCCCGCAACTTGTCCTAGAGACACCCTTAAGTTGGGTGCTTGTGCTAATGTTCTTGGTGGGTTGGTCGGTCTCGTGGTTGGAGCCTCACCAAAACAGCCATGCTGTAGTCTCCTTGAAGGGCTTGTTGATCTTGAAGCTGCTGTTTGTCTTTGTACCGCTATCAAAGCTAATGTCTTGGGTATTAACCTCAACGTTCTTGTTGATTTGAGCCTGCTGCTCAACTACTGCGGCAAGAAAGTTCCCACTGGTTTCCAATGCCCTTAATTCGATCTGTGCTTAATGATTGGGTATCAACCTTATAAAATTGCTACTAGCTAGCTAGGTTTATGATCATTTTCTTCACCTAATTAAATCTCAAGTACCTCGTGTCGTTTTAAAATATTATTTTGCTCAATTATGACCCTAGGCACAACAGTAATTACTTGATCCAACCGCGGTTGAATCATTTTTATTGCTACTTGTATCCAAATATTTCCGAAAATAAAATTCACGAAATTTAAGATTTACAATATTTACGTTAAAAAATAAAAGATTTATATTATTCATTCATATCGATTTAGTCGGTGTAGGACTGTAAGAGGTAATTAAAGAATGATTCTTAGTCCCTTAATGAAGGCTCTATTAAAGCTAAACATTAAATCTGAACATTAAGTAACAATATATGCAGTGCAATAGACCAGAATAGACAAACAATTCTTTTTTACTTTCTTAAAAGCTTTACTAGTTAATTTTTTTTTTTTTTTGCTAAGTTGATTATATTAAAAAAAGGGGGAGGGGTTAACCCAAGCTCTATGACAAACCATAGAGAGATCTAACATGCTAAATCTAGAAATCAAGATTGGAAAAGGAAAGCAACTAAACAACCAACATCTATCAACTAGTAATCCAGGAACTATAAGTGATAGAACAAGCTTTTTTTAAGAACCAAGTAGAGGTGGCCAGTTTGGTCTTTATGTCTTGAATAATCCCAGTGAGGAGTTTTGCAGGATTGAGGATGCCCTTGTCATGGGCTCTGGAATTACGCTCCCTCCACAGATGATAAGCGAATACCTGGAGAGTAAGTAAAGAAAGGTGTCGTAGAATCGGATCTTGAATGTGAAGCCAGGACTGCAACAACTGAAGCCAAGAGGTGGACTGAAATGGCAAACCAAGTATGGTCCCTAAGTTGGCAAGAATGTGATGGCTATACGAGCAAGATAAGAGAAGATGGTCCAGAGATTCCCGCCCTCCCACGCAAAAGTAACAAAGATCAAGTACCTCCATGCCAAAAGATGCAAGTCTTTGCAAGGTATTAATTCTCCCGTGACACATTAACCATAAGTAATGGGCATATCTCAGAATTGCAAGTCTGTGCCATACTCCTTTATGCCAAGCAACAGTTGGCATTTTAAACCTTGTAGAATCCCATATGTGCCAGATTTTTGTTCTACAAATAGGTCGATCGTCCCAAATAATGACATCTGGTTTGCTAAGATCGAAAGATGGGGCATTAAAATTACCTAACCAGTTTGTGAGGACAGAGCTTAGGTGATGATGTCTTGTGTTAGGACTTGGGAGAATCCAAGCCCCAGAGGCGATGATATCATGAATGACAGCAGTGTTGGAGGAGGTAGCTTGAGAGATGATGCAGTCATGCGTCGAAGCAGCCAGGCAACGTGAGTTGTACCATGGATCAAACCACAGAGAAATTTTCTAGCCATTTCCAATTTTGTAGTTCAGTAACTGTTGTGCCAAAGGTCTAAGCTGCAGAATACGTCGCCAAATCCATGAACAGTCACTTGGGATCTCCATAATCCAGAACTTTTGATTCTTTAAAGCAGTGGCATTTATCCAACGAGGCCATAAAGAATCATGATTATTTATAATCTTGCAAAGGTGAAGTAAGAGTTGAGCCCTATTCCATTCCTTCATGTTTTTAAGGCCTAGACCACCTTCTTCTTTTGGAAGGCATAACGTTGCCCAACTAACCTTGCTGCCTCCTTTAGAAAGAGAAGAACCCTTCCATAAGAAGCGAGTAAACAGCTTCTGCAAGTTATTATGCACAGTCACAGGTAACATGAAGTGATTTGTCCAGAATGATTGCATTGAAAACAACACAGACCTTATAAGCTGTGCCCTACCAGCAAGAGACAGAAAGAAGTTAGTCCAAGCCATTATACGCGCAGTGATTTTATCAACCAAAGGCATGCAATCAGTCACAGTAAGTTGTGATGAAATGAGAGGCACGCCTAAGAATTTAACCGGTATTGAACCCTGAGGAATGCCGAAAGTGGTGTTAAACCAGGAGACCAAGTTTGCATCACAGTTGCAGAAGTACACATTGCTTTTAGTAAGACTTGCCTTTAAGCCACTCAAGGAAGAAAATCTAGCCAAAGAGTCCATGGTGTGAGTAATAGAGACTTGGTCCCCCTTAGAAAATAGCAAAACATCATCAGCAAAGAATAGGTGACTCAGATCAAGATCCCTACATTTCCAATGGTGGTTGTAGGTCGGAGGTTTTGTAGCAAGGATACAAGAGAACACATTCATAGCAATAGTGAATAAGTAAGGAGACAATGGATCTCCTTGCCTAACACCTTTAGCACCTCTAAAATAACCTTGCAAAGACCCATTTATCTTCACAGAATACCGCGGAGTAGATATGCACACAAAAATCCATTTAATGAACCTAAAAGGTAACCCCAATTTGTGCAAAGCAGCCACCAAAAAATTCCAGTCAAGAGAATCGAAAGCTTTGTGTAAATCAATTTTCAGAGCACATTTTGCAGTTCCCGTATTCCGATTATAACCACGGAATAGCTCTTGAGCCATAAGAATGTTGTCCGAGATATTACGCCCTTTAACAAAAGCAGACTGAGCCGGATTGATCAAATTGGGGAGCACCTTCTTGAGCCGATTTGCTAAAATTTTTGAGATGCATTTGTATGCAATTGTACACAAAGATATTGGTCGAAAGTCCTTTGTATGTGTGGGATTACTCACTTTAGGAATTAAAGCGATAGAAGTAGCATTAATACCAGGATTCATCTCACAAGAAGCAAAGAAGTGTTTAATAGCTGCACAGAAGGTAGGACCAATGATATCCCACGTAGCTAAGAAAAACTCCAGGGTAAAGCCATCGGGCCCAGGGGCTTTATTGCGCTTAAATGTCTTAAGAGTTTTGAAGATTAATTCATCTGAGACTGGAGCTAAGAGAGATTCCCAGTGACTTTCATTGACGGTGGGGCAATTAATATCAGCCATGTTATTAAGGAAGACTTCAGCTTGAGGATTTACCACAGGAATATTAGGAACCTGAGACAGAGAAGGCTCGTAGTTTAAATCGTGAAGAACTGGAGTTCCAAGAGTTCCCTTGTAGTAATCAACAGCCAGATTCGAGACTGAAGCATGACCATAAAACATCTCACCAGGTCAAGTCTAACTGGAATCGCAATAAAATCCTTTACTAGTTAATTGTGTGCAAGAAATCTAAAAACATATATAATTAGTAGATTATTAGCTAATTAACCTCGATCATATTATCTTGCAAATTGAATAAACTAAACAAATTTTGTGAAAAGGTGAAAGAACTAATAACCATCATGCTTCCACAATAAAAAGATGACTTCATTCTTATTTCAAAATAGAACCTTGCATTGCCTTTGAACTGCTTAAGTATCAGATTTGTTTCGGTTGACACCAAGAGCATCACCCGATAATGGAAATAACAGACTCAGCCATTCAGCTAATAGCAGCAACCTACTAACCTAGAATTAATGTGGTCCATCATTATTAGCAATACTAGTAGTTGAAGTATATGAACCCCGGATTCGGTGACATATATAGATCAGTTACGTACTCAAGATTTCGGTAGTTACAGGAGAAAAGGTCGCAATATAATATCTCAAGTTCATAATAGAAAACTTTCTACACGCAATGATTTAGCTCAAATACATCAATTTCATTTTTTTTTAGACTTAATGTTCCTACAGTTAACTATAGATAATATGCTATAGTTAATTCATTTTTCAATACAAAAGTAAGGGTGTTTTTGTAAATATAGGGGGTTGAATTCTATTATTACAAAAATGTCATCAAACTTTTGTATATAAAATACAATTGATTTTAGATAATTTTCCTACTACTGTAGAAACATTTTTCTATTTTTAGTAACCTACCTTATATTTTTTTGTAAACAAGATTTCATTTTATTTGAAACAATGGGTCATATTTCATGCATGTAGAGTCCTTTAAAATTTCAGTTAACTATATATAGATTTGTCATTGTTAAAAAAATTGAAGGACTTTAAAATCGTATTAATAGAAAATTTTCAGGTTCTAAATTTAGAAAGTCGATTTAGTGTCAGACTCATCACTTCCTTGTAGTAAGTACTATACCTTGTAATAAGTACTATATATATTCAGCTTCAATGTTTCGTGAATCAATAATGTTTTATGAGGGAAAGAAATTAATCAAAAGAAATATATATAATGTAGTCCAGAATTATAAATGAGCAAAAGAAAACTAAATAATCTACAATCTATGATCTAATACACCATTTAGATTTTTATCAAGGGGTATGTACCATTGTAGCATCTCTTTTTGGCTGCATCGACCGGATCATATGGTTACCGAATTCATTATATCCGCTGGGACTATCCGGCGTTCCAACTAGCACGGCTCCTTGTGCCCCTATGCCCACATATTGTTGTATCACCAAGACCGAATACGTGGCAGCAAAATCAGATGAAGCCAACAAATCTCCGATTGCTCCAAGTTCCGGACACTCACTCCAATCGGTCAAACCTGCTGTTAACGGAGATATCATCATGCCTTGCCCTCTCCCAACTATAAATAGATCATGAATATTATCTATTGATCTAATTGCCGCTACGGTTTCGTCACCATTACTTACAAATTTTTCGGTGTATATGATGGAATCATCATTTCTACTCTTTGCCCTGAATGCATTTATATGATCATCATCTAGTTGTTTCTCTTTAACATTATCTGTCAAAACTGTTAGAACTCTAGGATCATCTTGGTCAAAACATGATTCTGAATTTGTTTCGCTCAGGTCTTCTCCCGGGATGAACCGCATTACAGTGAGACTAACGCCAGGATTATCCGACATTTTCCATGCATATTCTAAACCTTCTCGATCATCAGGTCCACCAAAGAAGAGCATAGCAACATGGTGAGAAATTTGATGTGCTGTCAACTTGCCTGAAGAGGTAAACCCTCGATCAACTAAAATCCCAACTGAACATGGAGCATTTGCTAATAAATTTTGGTTAATCATCCGAAAAGATGGATTTGTAACTTCCATTTTCCCATCAACTGTTTGTTGTTTGTGAAATGGAATGATGATGAAAGCTACACGCTTTTCTTCCGCGACTGTGCATATATCTTCATGCATGGTGGAGTATGGCGAAATTGCTGTGAGTGGCTGTACAGTCACGTACTGGACGCCGTGTTCAAAATTTTCGAAAGCATTGATTATGTGATCGCTCTGAGCTTGTGTACGATTAAGAGGCTGACTGCCAGTTTTTCTGTTGTTGTGGACAACTAGCATAGCAGAGGATCGACCAGTGAGTTCCACAAGGTGGAGAACATAGGCACATATTGGTGATCGTTTGGTTGGATTTGAGATTTCGAGGAGATTTATGACTGTTGGAACATTTTTTGGAGAATGAACGCATACTAGTATTTTAATTTCACAATTCTGATTTGTACTCTGGATGGTTCTTTTTTTATGTGATCCATACTTCCTTGCGGGCTTGTAAATTGTTGTAACAGTTGGGGTGATGATACTTGTCATAGCAATTGTCACCAGCACCATTATTGCAAATGATTTTTCATCCAGTACCTGAATGTGTGGCAAATCAAAAGTACCAAATAGGATGCTTTACATAATTCTAGTGCAATGCTATCATAAGGTAATATATTTGAGATTACATACAAAAAATAAAATTTGAAGACTATATATATATACCTTTTGATCCTTGCCAACATTTAGAACAATCATCTCAACAAGGCCTTTGGAGTTCATGAGTATACCGAGGGTGACCCCTTCATGAAATGGCATCCTATAATATAATGCAACAATAAGAGTTCCAGCTATTTTTCCGGCACATGCCAAAAAAACAACAAAAATTAAGAGCGCCCATGTTCCAACCCCATTAATGGCAGAAATCTGTGTCTTAAGGCCACTAATGGCAAAGAACAGAGGCAACAAAAGCCCAGACACAAAGTCCTCGAGTTTTTCTACAAGTGTAGCACCTAGAGGTCCGTTGGGGATAACTAATCCGAATATGAATGCTCCAAAAACAGAATGTGTTCCAATTGAATCCGTAATAAAGCCACATATCATTACTCCTGTGAGAATGATACATATATCAAATTCACTAATGTTTTCGCCTTCGGGTGTTTTATGGATTATCCATTCAATCATAGGACGAACTACCAATATGCAGAAGACTACAAATGCGGCGGCAGAAAGAATCACCCAAAAAGAAGTAAATGTCACGCTTTGGTTCTCAGCAAATGCTATGGCAAGTGCTAGCATAATCCATGCACACATATCATTAACAAGAGCCGATGACATTGCAATTCTTCCCATTTCCGTGTTAAGTAATTTGAGCTCAGCCAATATTCGAGCTAGCACAGGAAATGCAGTGACTGAGAGGGCTACCCCAAGAAATAGTATGAAAGTGCCCTGTTTTACCATTTCCGTTTTTTGAAGTAACAGAAAAGAAAATGATATGCCTATCAAGAAAGGCAAAATCATACCAGCAACTGCAATGACTAGGGCTTTTTTTCCGGTTCGACGGATCACACTAAGATCCATTTCTACTCCAACTAGGAAAAGAAAGTAGAGAAGGCCTACATTTGCCATTGTCTCAAGAATCATTACACTTCTGAGAGGAAATATTGCCTCGGCCAATTTCTTATTTTGCCCCATCACTGATGGTCCCAATATTATTCCACCCTACAAAAATATTAAAATGAACCAATTAATTTAAGGTAACTACTAAGAATAGTCGGAAAAAAAATTATTGCATTTGTAAGTGCATATTTGTACGTGCACATGTATATACTTACGAGGATCTCCGATATAACACGAGGCTGGCGAAAGGGTTTTAAAATGAAAACAAGAATACGAGTCATTAACACAATCATTGTTAATTGCAAAATGAAGAGCGGTAAAGAATAATTCAATGGATTATCACCCTGCCAAATCCCATTTGTTGTGATCATCCTTGGTGAATAACAAACAATTGAATCAGAACTTTTGTTATTATTATTATCTGCCATTCTATTTCACCAGCTTGATTTCACCGAATCCTGGTTTTATGTGTACGCTTTTATATGAAATAAATCAAACCAACCAAATGGGGTTTGATTCCTCCTCCACCCTTTTGAGTTCCAACATGTTGTTGACAGAACTTACTAAATTGTATGATAACTAGTCATAACAGATAATCAAGAAAGAATTTAGAGATGGTTGTTCATGCAATTAAACTTCAATTCCTATAATTTTGATTATGAGAGGCAGTGAGTGTAAGAGTTTAGTTAAATCAATTAATGGTCTAGTTTGTTTGAAAACGCTAGATTTTCTATGGTTAATAAGAGGTGCCTTTCTGCACTAGTCCGTATCTACTATCTACTATTACAGGTAAAGAACATGCATCTTGCACATTTTTAAAAAAAAAAAAAAAAGAATGCCTCTTGCAGCATTAGAGCATCTCCAATCGTTAAAAACCCTTAGCTAAAAGTGTGTGTATTACATACTGTTGTTGGAGGAATTTCGTAACAACACGAAATTGGAGGTTTTCTGGAATAGTATGAGCGAAATTATGATTATGTGGCTGTTTTAAGGGATTAGGGTTTATGAAAAAAGAGGGGGCTGGACTTTGCAGGAGTCTCAATTTGTCTCGTGTATCGGATTACATATGCCAAGATGCCTACGTACCTATGTTTATATAGGATCAAGCTAGCCCACGTAGTTCTGTGAAATTGATTGGTCTTATCCCGAGAGACTTAAGGGATAAGTTTACGTTAATCTGGGTGATTACTGATTTTATCTGATTTAATCTTGTCGTTGTGATATCTTCCTGATTTGAAGAGTATCGTTTGGAGATATTTTCCGTTATTGATTGATTGAGAATGATTGTTTCCTCATTTCAGAGAGAGGATAAAACTTAGCGGTTAAGTAACAATTTATTAATATGAATTAATAATTAATAAATATTAGAAATTTGGGAGATTATTAGACATGCCAAAATATGGCATAACAACTAGCCCCCAGCTCTTCAGTGTAGCTTGCTGCAGTGGAGAACTAAGAATTCTTCAAGCTTCCAAATTTCTCGAGTCGCTGAAAAAATTGAAAATAGATGATTAGAAAAACTCTTAGAGCACCACTGTGCTCGTTAGGCGTATGCGGATGCAAGTGTGATAGCATGTGATGACCATTATAAGATATATATTTGCCAAGGTTTTCAAATGTGCGAGCATAAATAATATTTTTGAAATCCTTTGCGATCCTTGTTGTCTAGTTAGGACCTTAGCGCTTGTATATATCCCGGATTGGCATACACGCTTTTCAAGTGTCTGATGCAACCACATAAGGATGTGTCTGGCGGAGTCTTCACTAAGAGATGTAGATGTAATTCTGGTGAACTTTGCACGCGCGCTGGCTGTGCATGTCTGAAAGATATTTTGCATAGGGATGCCTTCCCACCCATGCGATCTTGAGCTCAAGATCTGGTCATGGGCCTTCAATAAAGATAGTTTGCATAGGGATGCCTCCACCCATTCGATATAGCGATATCTCATGGGCCTTCAATAATTCAGAGGGTGCTGCACTTTACTAAGCATGTTGCATTGCGAGATTTATAGCTTGTCTAAGCTACCCTACTTCAATTTAGTTCGCAAGTTTGAAAATATTTTTGACATATATGTACTATCGCGACGATATATGAAAAATCTTTTGCAAATCCAAACGCAATAATAAATATGCTCTTTTAAGAATGTCGCGATATTTATTTTCTTCGAAAATAATGCTCCTTTTTGTAGAAAATCTTTTACAAAATTATGCGTCTCATATATGTATTTTTTCCTTTAAAACATGCAGCTCGTACGGGATTGTAAAATAAATCCACAATCAATCAGCATAAATATCCGCAATTCATTAACATAAATATCTCGTACGATATTTTCTAAATCGCATTAATTTTACAAGGATAAAAATATCTATTGCTCGCACGAATTTTTGAATAACTAAATATTTTTTTCCTGAAAAATATTTAAAAAACATAATATCATGCATGCATGGCAGGATAATTAATTTGCAAAAAATAAAAAGATAAATCGAAAACTTATCTTTTGATTGATATCCAAGTCGCATCGTCGGGCTGCATTGCATTTCCATTTTTTGCATGCGTGTATATATGTATGTTCTGTTGTCTTGCCTTGCCTCTTGCCTTTGCAATTTACTTGGTTGATGGTTCATCATTTTCTTTTTTATCATGCGGGTTCCACTCCTGATTATTGTGTGCGTGGCCTTCTCCTTTTGTTTTGAGCCTACTTTTTTGTTAAACCATTTTTTACCACTGCTTTGGTTTAGTAGTTCCTGCTGAACCATATTTGTTTTTTTTTAATCCAGCGGGTCCTACCATGTACAAGCAATCCATGTATACTACCACCCATCTTTTTTAGCTTTGTTCCTCTGTTGCGCGTGTTGCCTGTTGGTGTCTTGTCAGCCTAGGATCTTGATTCATCCTTGGTGCTTTTTTTTTTCTTCCACGGTTGCTTCTGACTTGATGCCTCGTTATACCGTATTTTATATTCCAAAATTACGATATGTTTTTGTGATTATTGATCCCTCCACCGCCTTCCTGTCAGAACCACTTTGATTGTGTTCCAACACCATGAATTATGAATTATTCGTCCTCCTCGAATAATTAAAGCCCCTCCTTCTAGCGCCAAATGTTGTTGGAGGAATTTCGTAACAACACGAAATCGGAGGTTTGCTGGAATAGTATGAGCGAAATTATGATTATGTGGCTGTTTTAGGGGATTTGGGTTTATGAAAAAAGAGGGGGCTGGACTTTGCAGGTGTCTCAATTTGTCTCGTATATCGGATTACATATGCCAAGATGCCTACGTACCTATGTTTATATAGGATCAAGCCCACGTAGTTCTGTGAAATTGATTGGTCTTATCCTGAGAGACTTAAGGGATAAGTTACGTTAATCTGGGTGATTACTGATTTTATCTGATTTAATCTTATCGTTGTGATATCTTCCTGATTTGAAGAGTATCGTTTGGAGATATTTTCCGTTATTGATTGATTGAGATTTATTGTTTCCTCAATTCAGGGAGAGGATAAAACTTAGCGGTTAAGTAACAATTTATTAATATGAATTAATAATTAATAAATATTAGAAATTTGGGAGATTATTAGACATGCCAAAATATGGCATAACACATACCATAATTAAATATTTTAAAGAATGTGTAAAATAATTACATCTCCAATGGTACATTCCTGTTATCTAAAATTATAGATAACCCCTACATATTGGCTATATTTGTCAAATGCTAGAGACCTGTAAGAAAACTCCACATCATTTATTACCATATTTGAAAAAATATATTCTATATTTAACAACTGAAATATTTATAACATATTATTTTTAAAATATAGCCAATCATTATAGCCAACTCCATTAAAGTATAATTCCTTACAAATTCAACAAATTTTACATAATCGTTATTTTATATAATTTTAGGCAATCATTTTAGTCAATACCATCGGAGATACTTAGTAAAGTACTAATACATATTTCATATATCCTCCGTATTACGTAGATACGGAACTGAGTTTTCCGTGTTATGCATGATACGGTGGACCGTGTCCCGTGTTAGGTGGGTGCGCAACACAGTCATGGAGCATGGTCTTCCGTATCATGCATAACACGGAAGACTCAGTTCCGTATCATGCCCTATTATGGAAGATCGTGTTCCGCAACACCCCTCATATCACGGTACACGATGTACCGTGTCCCGTCAGTAAAAAGGACCAGCATAATCCCATATGAATATTTTGGGCCATCACCCCGTGAGATTCACAAAATAATCTTTAATTTAATATTTGAATATAATTTTACTAATATCCGAACACAATTTTATTATTAAATCCAATAGTTCTCATCTATTATTTGGTATATAATAGAATATTGAATATAATTTACGTATTGGTCAAATTGGTCTCTTTAATAATAAGCGTAGAAGGGATCTTATACAAAATTTTCGTAATCGATAGTCTGTACGGCTAAATAAATAAGAACCATTAAATCTTAAAATAAATAAATTCATTAAATCTTAAAATAAATAAATTGATATTGCTGAATCTTACATAAAAATATTTCATATTTTAACATGTTGACTAAAGAGTGTATTTCTATTGAAATATGTAAAATATATATCAATAATTTAAACCATATATAATTAGGTTTCCTATCTCTGGATGCTTCCATTTGGACAATAATTGTTATGGGTTTTTTCAAAAATACCCATCCTCCAAATTATTTTTTTTAAAACAGTATCATTTTTTAAACTATTTATAAAAATACCTTTTTAAAATTCTTTCTTCAAAAATACGGTTTGCAACCTGTGCAATCTCATTTATAACTTCAGGCGACGCAGCTGTGTGAGTTGCAAATGAGGTTGCAACTGAAAACTGGAGGTTGCAAAAGTTGCAAAGATTGGAAATTTATATATATATATATATATATATATATATATATATATATATATATATATATATATATATATATTCCAAAAAACTGGTCAAAAATGACAACTGAAAACTGGAACTTGAATTTCGGAAATTCATTTGCAACCTTTGCAACCAAAAATAAAAAGTTGCGGCTGGCGCCGCCCATATATACAAAAGGTTGCATAGGTTGCAAATTGTATTTTTGAAAATAAAACTTAAAAGATAGTATTTTTGTAAATAACTTTTAAAGTGGTACTATTTTTTAAAATAGTTTTAGAAAGATAGGATATGGAGTAATTTACCTAATTGTTAAGTGTTGCCCAGTAATTAACAATTGTAGAAGGGGGGTTGAATATAATTGTATAAGATTTTCGACTGAAACAAAAATAATACAAGTATGAATCAATAACAGCTTTATTAACTCTGATATAAAACTGTTACAAACTCTCTTAAGAAATCCTTATGTTCTTAAGAGCTGCTAGGTTACAAGATGACTCGTGTAAGCGATTACAATTATGTAAAACCTAAACTGTGTTTATATAACATACACAGCTCCACTATCAATCACAAGATATTCTAAATCAATTACATATTACTCTGAATGTATATCTTGTATGATAGCTGCCTTCCTACAATTTAGCAACCGACATATCAATCTTCCTTGATCTCTGGTATGATTAGAATCTTCACGTAATCCTGACCAGCTTCTAATCCTGATAACACCTTCATACTGACGTTGTATTACTGATGACGTCATCAGTAACAGTCCAGATCCTGATATCACTTGAATCAATATCTAACAATCTCCCCCAATTTGTACTTAATGAAATAAAGCACAAATTCTTTGATTCAATGATGTCAAAAACTCAAAACAAAATTCTACAAGTAATCTTCAGGCTTAGTCTCAGAAATTCTCACAAAGAAATTACTTATCTGCAAGAAACTTGATAGTAACTCCTCTTCTTTTTCTCCCAGAATCTGAATCAGTCTTTTCTTCAGATTCTTGAGTTCTTCATTGTTCTTATCAATCTGATAGATACCAGCTCTGAGATTTTGAATTGAGCTCCTTGGTAAATCTAATTCTCCCAATAGTAAATATGCAAGATCTCTTCCACCAGGATTCAAAGACAACTGTTCTTGATACAATATCACTTCTTTAACAGCTGAATCCCTTTGCATTTCTACTTCTTGTCCCTTTGAATTCAAGTACATGGGAGTATAATTACCATCATACCTCGATCCTCCTTCTAGATATCTGGATTTGATTGTTCTGAAGATCATGGAACACCTGTTATGATAAACACTGGCTTCTGTATCAGGAATTCCTCTGTTCTCAAGTAGATAAAGAACATATTTCAGTTCTTTTGTTGACTTGCACAAAACATCATGAATAAACAGTTTCTTAACACTCTTGTCCTTCATGAAGTACAACATCTTCTCTACTTTCTTAGAGTCCACATTGCAAGCAACAATCGCAACAGATTCAAGTTCCCAAAGATCATCAATAGTCAGTTCATCACCAAGTTTCTTAACAAGAAAATGTTGATCTATTTCTGAGCTATAGATTTTAATTCAGCATTTCTAAAACCAATACCACCTCTAGTGCGAGATTCCATCCCTATCAGTTCAGATTGTATTCTTGTCCATCTTGGTGGAGTTTTATCAGACTCAGAAATTTTAGCTTTCTGAAGACCAGGAGTAATGGGAGGTGGTAAAACTATTCCAGCAGATCTGAAAATCCTTGGTCCAGTATACTTCATATCATCAATATCTTTCCATTTTCCTCCTTTCTTCTTGGACTGTGGTTCACTTGAAATTTCCTCCTTAAAAACTTTGTTAGAATCATACCATAAATCTTTATCAGATTCAAAGATTCTTTTCAAGTACTCATTTCTTGCATCATCAACAATGTCATTTTCAGTTTTCTTGATTCTTCTTTCTTCTTCTCTGATTGAAGCATCAATATCAGAAGTAACAATCTGAGTCATTTCAGGAACATCTTCCTGTGCTTTCACAATAGACTTTCTCCTTCTAGTTCTCAGCAAACTTTCTTCTTTAACTTCTGTATTGACAGTTTCATCAGGATCATTAAACTTGTTGTCTGGAATCATTTCAAGAAGAAGTGAAGTTTTCTTCTTTTTATTATCAGAAATTTCTTCAATTCTAATACCACTAGACCTTGTCTGCCTTGTACTTGCTTGTATAGGTTTCCTTCCTCTGCCTCTGTTTCTGCCTCCTCTGCCTCTTCCTCTTCCTGCAGCAGGAGCTTCTTTCTGTCTTTCAATTTCTTCAAGAATTTTCTTCTGTTCTTCTAAAAACTCTTGAGTACTCATGTCAGTATTTTCTAGCATGATGTTGTTGAACTTTAACATCATTGTGATAAACAATCTCACTTTCACCTGTCTTAGAAGTTATTTCCTTGAAAAGATGTGGAGCATCTTTTATATCAGTAATGAAAAAAATCTTCATTTTTTTCAGAAATTGTTGGAAGTGTCTGATTTAGACCAGGCGCTTGAAATTGTTCTTCTGTCATGACTTGATATTGCACCATCATCCTTACTCTTCTCTTGCTAGATTTAGAAACATGAGTTGACTGCTTTGTTTGAGTTTGAGATGTACTTTTCCTTGTCACCAAAGCAGCATCAGAGGTTTCTGCTTTATTTAACTGACCACCACCATCATTTCCAGAAGTATCATCATCCTTTCTTACAACTGGAGTAGGTGTGCATTTTGTTTTGATTACCTTCTCCCCCTTTTTGACATCAGAACCCTCTTCAATAAAGAAAGACAAGATAAGCTTGAGAGTTTCATCAATAGTAACAACTTTAAAAAACAAGGTATCAACTTTAGCTTCCAAAGTATCCATCCTTGTAGTGAAAGAAGTACTTAAACGTGCAAACTGATGAGTAGTAGGAATTTCAGCATAATCCTTGAGAAACCGAGCATGAAACTTTTCATTATCAGATTTGATAGTCTTGACTTCATCTTTCAATCCTTTTGCCAAAAGAGTAGAAGTCTTGAGAAGAGCCTTAAGCTCAGGAGTAGACATCCTAGTAGCAATATGACTGGAATGAAAAAGAGCATTATAGAAGTTCATCTCGGCAGTTGGCTGATTCCATTCAGTATCCCATTCATAACCTCTCATGGCTCTAGTATGTTCAGGAAGTTGAGAACTATATTCCCCTCTGAACTCTTCTTGAGTAACAGACTGCATATACTTACTAGAAGATCCATGAGCAGATCCTAGACTTACTTTGAGAACTGCTTGCAGTTGATTTGTTTCAGGATTATCATCAGCATCATCATCATCATCATCATCATCATCTGAGCTGTCATCAGCCTCAGGAATTTGATCATCCACATTATCTTCAGGATTCATAACTCCTTTCAATTTTAGATCAATAGTAGATGGAACTGTTGATTCCTGAAAACCTGCAGTGGGAATAGAAACATTTCCTAGATCTCTCTGTTTTTTTAAAGTGATCACATCACTTCTCACAATGTTACCTAAGTTACTTTCAATAGTAACTGCTACTTCTCCAGAAGTTTGTAACTTCTCACTCTTTTCTACCTCTCCTTTTACCAGTACAGGAGACTGCCCCTCTTCACTCTTCTTTTTCTCTAATTGTTTACTATCATTCTCACTTGAAAGGTTCTGGCTCAACAAATTCAAAGAAATAAGAGGTGGCTGAGAAGAGTGGACTGAAGTCATACAAATAGAGGTATCCTTTGTATCAGGTCTATCTGTAATCATACTATCAGTATTAAAAGAAGTAGAGATAGAAGTGTTACCTGATGAAGTAGTTAATGATTCCATTGGCCTTGCAGAAATCGGCTCAATAAGTAGTGGAATATTTGGATCAGTGGTACTTGCATCAGGATTGACAGCTGCAACTAAAGCATGACTTGCATCAGTATTTTCTACTGATGGTTCTTGTGTAGCCTGAGGTTGTGAAGCTTCTTCAACACTTTGAGTCAAAGGTTCTTATGTACTTCCCTCATATGCAGTGTCCTTAAGTATATCATCACATTCAGCAATATGCTTATCATGAGCAGCTTTATCTGCCAGACTTTGAACTAAGTCAAACTCAATTTCAGAAGCCCCTTGAGCAGTGTCAGGAAACTCCTTTGCTGATGTGATTTCGCCTGCATCTTCACTTTGAGAAGATGGTTCTTGTGGGGCAGGAATATTCTTGTCTTCACCTTCCATTTGAGATAGTGGTTCTTGTGGGACTATTCCTTCAGTAATGTCTGCATCCATAATTTTAGTGGATGGTTCTTGTGTGACTGGATCTGCAGTAGCTGCTGAACTACTTTAAAGTTCAGGTTCTTGTGGGCTAGATCCTCTCAGAGGTGAAGTAATCCTCTATTTCTTCTATCTATGAAAGACCTTTTCAGTAGCATCTTTCTGTTTGAGTGAGATAGACTTTAATGCAAGTTGTGCAGCAATTTTGTTCACATCATCCACAGACATTTCAATTATCCTTCTTTTTGGAGATGTAGGAGCTGAAGAATCAGAGATTTCAACAGCCTTCACAGGTGAAGTATCAGGAGTAGAGATATCAGGATCTACAGTTGCGTCAGGAACTGATGATACAATCGGATTCAGAATATTCTCTATATCATCATCAAGATTCTGTATCACCAGAGGAATGAAGTATTGGCTTTTCTTAAGTAATCTCCTTCTCTTCTTTGGTTTTTCAGAAATAGCCATTTCTTTAGGAACAACAGTAGTAACTTCCTTTTTCTTCAAAGAAACTGATAAAGGCAATTTGTCAGCATCAGAATCATAATCAGACTCAGAATCAATTTTCTGACTGAATTTCCTCTTTTCTCCTGTTTCCTTATACACCCCTATATCAATCAAAGATTGATCAATCTCAAGCACAGATTTCTCCTTAGCCAGGACCCCTTGTTCACCCCCTTGTGACTTCTTTTGAGAGTAGGTTGGAGTAGAGAAATTCTTTGATCCTGATTGTCTTCCAGACACATCAGATTTAGCTAATTTCTTTGATTTTACAACTGATGCCTTTTGTGAGACACCAGAGGTGGATGACTGTTTGATAGAGTGTTTGGGTTGTGTGCTTTGGTCAGAAACAGGATGGGTAATTTCCTGTCTCATAGCACCAGAAATAGGTCCAAGACCATCAGTAATAGATCCATAATGAGTAGGCATTCTCTTTATCAAAAAAAGCCTGACCTTATTAGGAATAATATGATTGCCTTCCAAGTTATTTACCTTATCAGATTTCTCCAAAGATTTAATTTTGTTTTCAGAAATCTTAAAGATAGGCAATTTATCATCATTTTCAAATTCAACGTTGGGACATAAATATGAGAATATCAATTGAAAGAATCTAATAAAACAGACATATCCACATTTCTCTATTTTTCTAGCATAAAATGCTTTCAAAAGAAATAATCCATAATCAAAAGGAGTTTCATGGATTAGAGAGTACCCAATTTGAACTGAAGCTGAAGGCAATGCATCAAAGTTAGAAACTTTATTCAGAAAACACCGACTGATGGTATCAAAAAAGAAATTCCATTCCTTCTTAAGCTTTGTTCTGTATAATTCCCCAAACTTCATTGGTTGTCCTTTGATCCCAAGACTCTTTGCAAAATCAAGAAGTGTAGCATCAGAAACACTTTCTGCTGGTTTGCCATTGAGAGATGGTAGTTGTAGAGCTTTCACTATCACCTCTGGAGTCACATTATATGTAGTACCATTGTACTCAAAGGACATGTATGAATTCTTTGTTGTCATTCCTTCACCAAAAACTGCTGTTGACCACACCTGCATAACATTCTTGAAAGAAACCTTGGAAGGTTGAGTTAATGCATAGTTAATCGGACTTGAGGCCAAGAAATCTTGAATGATATGAAAATCATTCGTCAAGTCCTGATGATCAAGAACAGTAACAAAATTGTTAGGTGCAAAAGTAACACCATTAATGACAACCTTACTGTTTGCAAACAATTGATTTTCCATTGTAATGGAGAGATATTGTATCTTGAGCAGTTAGGGTTTATTTTCGCACAAAGTGAAAGAGATGATACAATACTGATACTTTGAGAATTAAAGAATCAATTTAGAAAACCACATTGATTTTAAACGAAACTAATGATTTCTCAAAGGACAGATGTCAGTAATCGACTCGTGCTTACATAGGTAATGGACCAAATTACGTGTAAGAGTGGTGATAACCGCACGTGACACGATTTACAAATTGTATGTATATACTCAAGTGAGTACAACACACGCACCCGCAGTTTTCGAGAAATAAGATTGTGATAAAAATAAAATAAGGTAATTTGTTTTAATTTAAAGAAATTAAAACATCACAATCTAAAAATACCTGGTACCAACACCAGAATATGAACCGTTTCATATTCTCGTTCCACTCCTTACTCTATTTAACACCAAAGGACTTGTCCACTATCTCTTTAACCCTTCTTCTCTCCTGTAAACCAAAAGCTCTTCACAGAAAATATCTTAACAAAGAGATGGCGAACTCTACCATTAAAGAAAAGAATCTCCATCTCGTCAAAAAGAGAGATATCTTCAGTTACACTCGTGAAGAGTTTGATGCTTTCAACTGGGAAAGTGATACGGAACGTGATGTTCTCATAATAATATAGTAAAGACAAAAATAAAGTAAACTCTGAATCTCCAAAGATGGAGAAATAAATCTCAAAACTTTGAATCTCCGAGGAAGGAGAAACAAAACTCTAACTCTGAATCTCCGAATGGAGAAACAAAACTCAAACTCTGAATTCACTCCTGAATTCGATTCTCAAAGCTAGCAAATAGCCAAAATTTTATTATCAATAACGTGTCCCAAAATATTACAAGACAAGAGTATTTATAGGCTACATAAATAACCTTATCCAACCCTTATTCAGATAGGAATCTAAAATAAATTCAATATCAGCTAGGAATTTAGCCAATACCTGAACCCAACTAGGAAACCCATCAAAAGCCTGATCCAACTTGAAAAATAAAATCCTAAGTGCTTAAAGCAAGAAAAACCCTTTCAAGTGAAAGGTAAAAACTTGCAAACCAAATATATATAATATATAATTATATAATAAGTAACAATTCTATTTTGTATCGTCCCACACGACACAGGAAATAGAATATGACTTCCCACCAGAATCAACTTCAAATCCCAAAGCATCAATCATGATCTCCACAGGCTCATACAATGGCACAAGATCAACCACCATGGTCACGTAAACACTCCCAGACCTTGTTCTTTTAAGAGACTCATCATTCTCCCCTTCTTGAAAAGAATTTGTCCTCAAATTCGCATCGTCGATGTACGGAGCTAAATCACCAACATTGAATGTAGAACTTACTCCTCCATACAAATCAGGGAGCTCAATTTTGTAAGCACTATCTCCGTATCTCTCTATTACCTTGAAAGGTCCATCAGCTCTAGGCATTAACTTATTTTTCCTCATGTCAGGAAACCTCTCCTTTCTTAGATTAAGCCAAACTAAATCGCCAGGATTGAACACAACTTGTTGTCTCTTCTTATTGGCACGTTCCTTATATCTAGTGTTCATCTTTTCAATTTGCATTTTAACTTGATCATAAGTTCTAAAGAAGGCTTCTTGACGTTTCTTAGCATCAAAATTCAGGATATCGTTTTTTACAATAGGAATTAAATCAATAGGAATGTATGGATTTATGCCATATATTACCTCAAATGGTGACAATCCTGTTGTAGATGAGGATGTCCTGTTATTATGCGAATTCAGCATGTGCCAATTTGATGTCCCAGTCCTTTGTAGTTTTACTCACCAGCCCTCTCAATAATGTTCCCAAAGTTCTATTAGTAACCTCGGTTTGACCATCTGTCTGTGGATGATGTGAAGTACTAAATAGTAACTTTGTTCCTACAAATTTCCATAGGGTCTTCCAAAAATAGCTCAAAAATTTAGTATCCCTATCCGACACTATACTTTTAGGAATTCCATGCAATCTCACAATCTCCTTGAAGTACAAATCTGCAATACGACTAGCATCATCCATTTTATGGCAAGAAACAAAGTGAGCCATTTTTGAAAATCTGTCCACTACAACCATAATAGAATCCTTACCCCTAGCAGTACGGGATAATCCAACAATGAAATCCATACTCACAATATCCCATGGTGCAATAGGAACGGGAAGGGGAGTGTACAAACCCTTATGAAAGTGACTTTTTGCCTTTTGCCATGTGGCACATCTCTCCAAAACAGCTTGAACATCTTTTAACATCTTAGGCCAATAGAAGTGCTCAGAAAGTAAGTCGCATGTTTTGTGTATTCCAAAATGACCAGCAATACCACCACCATGTACCTCTCGAATTAATAATTCTCTAACTCCACACTTCGGTACACACAGTTTGTTTCCTCTAAAAAGAAAACCATCTTGTAGCACATACGAATCAGTCGGCGTCGCAAAAATAGAAGAGAAATCAGGGTCAGTCACATACAACTCCTTCAAATGTTCAAATCCCAAAATTCTTGCATCCAAAATTGTAAGCATATAATGTCTCCGAGATAAGGCATCTGCAACAACATTACTTTTCCCATCCTTATACTTGGAAGAAAATGTAAAGGATTGCAGAAATTCAACCCATTTTGCATGTCTTACACTTAATTTCTGTTGTCCATGAATGTGCTTCAAACTCTCATGATCGGAATGTAAAACAAATGGTGAAGGACGCAAATAATGTGCCCAATAAGCCACAACACGTACAATCGCATAAAACTCCTTATCATATGTCGAGTAATTAAGTTTAGCACCATTTAACTTCTCACTAAAGAATGCAATAGGCCTTCTTTCTTGCAAAAGAATAGCACCTATACCAAGACCACTAGCATCAGTCTCTACTTCGAATACTTTGTTAAAATCTGGTAAAGCAAGTACAGGTGTCTTGAAAAGAAGATTCTTAATTTCCTCAAATGCTTTATTTGCACTAGAATTCCACTCAAATTCTTTTTTCTTCATCAGCTCAGTAAGTGGTGTAGTCACAGTGCTGAAATTTCGAATGAACCATCTATAAAATGAAGCCAAGCCATGAAAACTTCGAACATCATGAGCATTTTTAGGCGTAGGCCAAGTAGAAATAGCATCTACCTTAGATGGATCCACTCTCACGCCATCCCCAGCCACAATATAACCAAGAAAAGTAAGACTAGGTACTAGAAAAGTACATTTCTCCATCTTCCCAAACAATTTTTCTTCTCGAAGAACCATAAAAACTTTTCGCAAGTGTTCTAAATGTTGTTCTCTATTAATACTATACACAAGTTGTTAGGTCCGATAAGATTGTAGAAGGGGGGGTTGAATACAATCTATACCAATTTAACGAAATTTGTCCTTTAAATAAAATTTAGTTTAGACAAATTTGTGCGGAATAAATTGAAACAAATTTCAAGTTGAATATAACAATATATTAACTTGATGGGTGTTACAATTTCAGTACAGATTAATTATCAAGTTGATAAAAACTAATTAGAAAATTCGACATGAACTTTTCTAATTTAGTTAATAAAAATCAAGATAAGTGCTAGGAGTAAAAACTCGCTAGTAGTACAAGAACAATAAATAAACAAGTTCCACCGGATAAAATATTACAAAGGAGATGAACTTAATTTTCTGGGAATTTATTTGTTCTTGGTGTTCTTGAGAGAAAAATGAGAGAGTATGGAGCAGCTAGGTGTGTTTGTAGATATTATGTTGTTGTTTTTTTTGTTGTGGTAGTAGCCTTGATATTTATGCAAAGTCTACAAAACCTTCTGCCAATTCTGTTGTGAATTATGCCTCGAACTACCTTTGACAAGGGTCGGTACTACCTTTCTAGGAAGGCTACTACCTTTGAAAGTGGCGGTACTACCTTTTTAGGAAGGCTACTACCTTTGAAAGTGGCGGTACTACCTTTGGAACTACCTTTCAGTTGGCGGTACTACCTTTGGAACTACCTTTCAGTTGGCGGTACTACCTTTGGAACTACCTTTCAGTTGGCGGTACTACCTTTGGAACTACCTTTCTGATTGAACTTGTACTACCTTTGCTGAAATGAACTTGTACTACCTTTGCTGAAATGAACTTGTACTACCTTCGGTACTACTTTCTGAATAAGCTTGTACTACCTTCGGTACTACCTTTCTGAAAAGGTAGTATCAGTACAATTTTCAGCTTAAATCAATTAAATGATTTTCTGATAATCATTTAATTAATTTTCTTTTACATAAAATTCTGATTTAATTAATTAAGTAATTATTTTAATGAATAAATTAATTCTTATAGAATTAATTTATTAATTAAATTAATCACATAATTTAATCAATTAAAGGAGAATAAATATGAATCCTTTAAGTAGCCAAATCTTTTCTTAAACCACTGAATTTAATAAAGAAATACCATTGAATTTTCTGTTGACGTTCGATGTACTGTCTGGTTCATGAACGACTAACTCCAATGATTATTCTTCATTTCTGACTTTAAACATGTGGTCCTTTTTCTTGTCTCGTCTCTCTTTAATTTTCTGTACTGTCTCTGTCACCTTGAAATCTCTGTCACTTTAAACGAATCCACTTCTTTAACGAATACTTCATTGAGGCTTGATCAGATGTCTGAACTTCTTTCAATGTAGTAATTCCCCAAGTCTGTAGATTGACCTTGATCTTTTTCTTCTGACAAATAATATAATCTGAGATTCCTTGTGACAGTCTATATACTATTTACTATTACAATCTTGTTTAAGTTGAGTTGTATCCTCGAAATACAAATAGGCTACATCATATGCCTTTCAATCTCCCCCTATTTGTTTGTTAGACAATAACAAGCAAATACCTAGAGGATAACTCAACTAACTCACTTAAACAAGAAAAAGATTAAGCATTTAGGAGCTTAGTAAATAATACAAAAAAAATTTCTCTGGTTTGAATTTAACAATTCCAGAATCCTCAGTTGATGAAATGATAGATGATTGTTCCTCTAGCACTGAACTGATCTTCAATAGATAACTCATCTTCATTTCTGATTCTTCATATATCTGCCTGATAATCCTTCATATCTTACATTGGTGATTATCAACATTTCTTGATTTACAATCACTTCCCTTTTCTGACACAGCTTTTCTCACTAAAGAAAAACAACTGTTCCTACTATGTAGAAAATGGTGAATCAATACCATTTCTAAAACTTCTAAAACTTCTAGGAAATCTACTACTCCTTCACTTAGCCTTTATACATAGTACATTGAAAGACTAATAGAATAGTATTGTGATGTAACTGTTCTTCTCCTTATATCTCCACTTTCATCTCAACTGAAAGTTCCCTTACTTTTCCATCTAAATCTCCCCCTTAGTAACTTGACTTTTGAAAGACTAATAGAATAGTATTGTGATGTAACTGTTCTTCTCCTTATATCTCCACTTTCATCTCAACTGAAAGTTCCCTTACTTTTCCATCTAAATCTCCCCCTTAGTAACTTGACTTGCTTCTCCTCCTAAGCACAGTCTGTAAATGCTCCCCCTTTCTAATCTACTTTCCTTTTTCTTGTACCCCTTTACTTCTCCCCCTTAGTTGAGGAATCCTCCAATCAACTAGTTGACAAAGTAGTTGTACCAACTATAGAGTTCTTTGTTAGAAAGGAAGTTTCATTTTCTTCCTCACTGTGAGTGTGTGATAGTGTTTAGTGTACCTCACATGTGTTTCACTCTTCTCTCCACTCATTTGTGTTGAGTGTCTCACTTCTCTCTGTGTTTACACTCTTACTCACTGGTGTATCACTCATCACTCATAGCTCCAACATTCTTTAGTGTACCTGCAAGGAAAAATCACCCTAGCCCCTTCAAGAGAGGTCAGTGGTGGTGCAATGGGAGTTCGCAAATCCCAAATCCTCGTTAGACTCGTCAGACGAATCTGAGTCATAATCTACAAGTTGCTAATTTTCCCTTTTTAGGGTTTTCAGATTTGAATTCTGATAAGGTAAACAATGATCTAGAAATTTAGCATTGAGATCAAGATTTCCTTCTAATGTCTGTGAATACACTTGGTTCATTAAAGAACCTTTAACTTATAATCCTAACCGTAAAATGGTTGGATTACAGGTTTCCGTCAATTCATCCTTAGTGTGTGCAATCTCACTTTGTGCATATGAAATATTTTGGTTAGTGTATAAGGTAGTGACTCTCCAACTGAATATCCCACACATCCTTATTTGCTGCATCAAGTGCAGTTACTCCCTGTGACCTTTAGTCTGATAGGTTACTTCCTTTTAGGGTGTAAGATAGAATGTGTTTGAGTTTGACTGTAGTCTGGGATAAAAGTTGTTGGGTTTACAACCTTATGACTAAACATGTGAGAAAACAAAACTCCATTTAGATGAACCTGCATCACAGAATATGAGCAATAGAGATAGAATGCATTTTTAACATTGAAAAGTTTTCTGAGAAAATATTGCATTTATCTCAAGAGAAATGATGTACAGTTGTGATTTCAAAAGATTTACAATGTAAGCAATCACAGCTGTAGAAAGAAATTTTGAGTAATGGGAAAGATATAGATCTTGAGCCGGTTTTACTAAACAAAAACATAAACAAAAATCTAATTAACAATAACTATTAATCAAATTAATGAATGTTAATGTTTAAACCAATACAAACAAAACTATTTTATCATGTTTTAGATCCTGTATGTTAGATACCAACTGTTACCACTTGTTAACACTTGTTAGGTCTTGTCTTCCAATTGTTAGAACCTGGAAATCAAACGTTTGTTCCTAAACAATTGAATTGACATATACCATTTTGATACCAACAATGTTCCTATATACGAAATTCTGTTAATAACAACAACACAACAAAGATTAGAAGTTAAAACAGCATGATATGTGTGTGTTAAACAAAAGAAGTACAAAAGAACCAAGTACAGGGACCTGTTTGTAAGTTTTGAAAGTATAGTGACTAAACTGAAAATACTATACAAACTATTTATATACACATGAAAAATAATATACAAAATAAGAAATAATATACATAAAAATAATATGAAATAAAAACTAAAAAGAAAAGAAAAAAAATACGATTTTTTTTTTTAATTTTTTTTATTATTATTCAAAAATAACTGTATTAATAATATTTACAGAAAATTAGAAATAAAAGAAAATAATTTACAAAAATATTTATAACAACACACAAATATTAGGTCCGATATCGATTTGAGCTTTCAGAGTGAAGTTTTGAAAATTCTAAGTCTGGGAAGATTTTCGAGTTAGTGAGTCAGTGACTATCTCGAACTTCAACTCGAAACTCGACTTAGATTTTCGAGTTAGTGACTATCTCGAACTTCAACTCGAAACTCACTATCTCGAACTACATCTCGAAACTGACTATCTCGAACTTTATCTCGAAGTTCGACTTAGGATTCGAGTTCGAGTTACCAGTGCCTAGTTTTTATCTTCAAAATTTTCGAGATAAGATCTATCTCGAACTTTATCTCGAAGTTCGAGATGAGGACCAATATAACTATTCTAAAAATCAAGTATTAACAGAATATGTACCAGATTATTTACATGAAGCAATTCTAACAATGAAGCAAATTTAATTATTAAAAGAAGCTATAAAATAGCAAAATAATTTACACTAAAATTATAAAATCGAATAAAAATTATAAAAACAATCATATGTAGTCCCTTTTATGAAATCAAACATTAATAACAAAAGGACAAACACTACAAACCAATTAATAAACTATTAACTATTTACATATTTATTCATGGTAAATTAATAAATCTATATATTTTCTAATAAAATAACTTTCTAATAGAAAATTATTTAAAAAGAAAATATGACTTATTAAACCATCATAAATATAATTTTCAAGAAAAATAAGTTTCTCATAAATTACAACTTGTAAAATTTGAGAAAAATATTTTTAAGGAAAATGAATATATTAAGATGATAATGACACTGATTTGAGAATTAACAAGCAAGAAGATAAGTTGATAAAATAATTATACAAGTGATTTTAATAACAAATATTAACAAAGTAATCACTTATAAATTATTAAAGAGCAAACCTCAGATATTAACTAGTTTAATTACTAGGACTATTTAACATACCCAATTCACCAACAATTCTGGTGAATGTGGATTCGTCAAGAGACTTAGTAAAAATATCTGCTGTTTGTTCTTCCGTGGGTACAAAATGTAACTCCACGGTACCATTCATGACATGCTCTCTAATGAAATGATACCTGATATCAATGTGCTTTGTCCTCGTATGCTGCACAGGATTGTTGGAGATTGCTATGGCACTTGTATTGTCACACAATATAGGAATTTTGTCAAGTACAAAGCCATAGTCCCGTAGCTGATTCCTAATCCACAAAATTTGTGCACAACAGCTTCCAGCAGCTATATATTCAGCTTCAGCTGTTGAGTTGGAAACTGTTTGCTGTTTCTTGCTGTACCAGGAAACTAACCTGCCACCTAGGAATTGACAACTCCCAGAGGTGCTTTTCCTATCTACAACACTTCCTGCATAATCTGAATCTGTATATCCAACAAGATTAAAACCAGAATCTTTAGGGTACCAGATGCCTAAGTTAGGCGTACCCTTAAGATATCTCAAGATTCGTTTAACAGCAATGAGATGAACATCTCTAGGATCCGATTGGAACCTTGCACACAAACATGTAGCATGCATAATATCTGGTCTACTTGCAGTAAGGTAAAGTAATGAGCCTATCATACCTCTGTAGCTTGTGATATCTACCTTAGCAGAATTTTCACATGCTCCAAATTTAACAGCTGTAGATGATGGTGTTCTTGCTGAAGACGAGTCCTCCATTTGATATTTCTTGAGGAGCTCTCTGACATACTTGGATTGACCGATAAATATACCATCTGTCCTTTGACTTACTTGCAATCCAAGAAAGAACTTCAGCTCACCCATCATGCTCATTTCAAACTTACCCTGCATTAACTTAGCAAATTTCTTGCAAAGAAGATCATTAGTAGACCCGAATATTATATCATCCACATAGATTTGAACTAATATTGTATCATTTTTATGTTTCTTTGTGAAGAGAGTTTTGTCTATGACACCTCTAACAAAACCATTTTCAATTAAAAATTCAGAGAGAGTGTCATACCATTTCCTTGGTGCTTCCTTAAGACCATAAATAGCCTTGAAGAGAAAGTAGACATAGTCCATGAATTCTGGATCTTCAAAGCCAGGGGGCTGTTCTACATATACCTCTTCATCTAGCTTACCATTCAGAAAGGCACTCTTGACATCCATTTGATAAACCTTAAAGTTTGAGAATGCTGCGAATGCCAAGAATATTCTGATAGCCTCAAGTCTTGCCACTGGAGCGTAGGTTTCATCATAATCAATGCCTTCAGCTTGTGAATAACCCTTTGCTACCAGTCTTGCTTTATTTCTTGTCACTGTACCATCTTCATCTAGCTTATTTCTGAATACCCACCTTGTGTCAACCACTTTCCTGTCTTTGGGTCTGGGTATCAGCTTCCATACTTCTTGTTGTTTGAATTGATTGAGTTCATCTTGCATAGCAATCACCCAATCAGGATCTGAAAGAGCTTCCTCAGTTTTCTTAGGTTCCATTTCAGACAGAAACCCTGAATAGTTACATTGATTTTGAGTAGCACTTCTAGTTTTGACACCAACATCTGGATCACCAATAATCAGCTCAAAAGGATGAGCTCTATTCCAAACAATCTGTCTGGGAAGATTAGATCTTGATGATTCGCCTTGTTCTTCATTGTGATGTTGTGTGTGACCAGTTGACCCTTCATTGTCTCCCCCCGAGTTGTTGCCGGGTTGACTAAATGATTGTTCAGGAGTGTCAGGGGTATCTTCATTATTATCATTGTTTTCATCACCATTACCCTGATCATCATCATTATTATCATTGTTGTCATTAGCATCAGCAAAAATCTCAGGTGCATTGTCATCATCTGAAACTGTATCTGTCATGTCATCGAAAGATAGCTTTTCAGATGGATCCTCAGTTTGGATACTAGGGAGTTTAGTGTCATCAAATGTTACGTTGACACTTTCCATCATCTTCTGTTCATCAATCACATACACCCTGTATGCCCTCATTGAATAACCAATAAAAATTGCTTCAAATGCTTTGGTATCGAATTTACCACCTTGATCATCACCTTCTTTAAGCACAAAGCATTTTGCCCCAAATACATGAAAGTATTTGAGTGATGGTTTCTTATCAGCCATAATTTCATAGGGTGTCTTCATATGGTCTTTATTGATTAGAGTTCGATTCTGGGTATAGCAAGCAGTGTTGACAGCTTCAGCCCAAAAGTACAATGGAAGCCTTGATTCACTTAACATAGTACGTGCAGCTTCAATCAAGGTTCTATTCTTTCTTTCCACTACTCCATTTTGCTGAGGAGTTCTTGGAGCTGAGTATTGTCTGGTTATACCCTTCTCAGTGCAGAAGTCATTTAGAACTGCATTCTTGAATTCAGTTCCGTTGTCTGATCTTATAGCTCTCACTGGATACGTAGAATCTCGCTCAATTAACTTGATGTGATCAATCACCAGTTGTGGAGTCTCATCTTTAGAATTCAAAAATAGGACCTATGTGTATTTTGAAAAATCATCAACGATCACTAGAGCATATCTCTTCCTTGACATAGACATCACATTAACTGGACCAAACAAATCCATATGAAGTAATTGTAATGGTTCAGTTATTGAAGATGTGTCAGTGCTCCTGTGACTTGCCCTTTTTAGCTTGCCTTTTTGACATGCATCACACAGTCCTTCTTGAGTGAATTCCATTGAAGGCAAACCTCTCACCAATTCTCTTTTAACTAGAGAATTCATTGTCTTGAAATTTAGATGAGAAAGTTTCTTGTGCCATAGCCAACTCTCGTCATTAGATGCTTTAGAGTAGAAGCAAGTAATTTCTGCAGTGCTTCCTGAGTTCATATTGGCTACGTACAGATTGCCTTTTCTAACTCCTGTCAGTTGTGGCTTTTCATTTCTCTTGTGTGAAATTAGACAATTCTTCTTGTTGAAATAAACTTCATATCCTTTGTCACAGAATTGACTAACACTGAGCAAATTGTGCTCAAGTCCTTTCACAAAAGAAACTTCATCAATGATAACATTTCCAGCTTCAAGTCTACCATATCCATCAGTTCTACCTTTGCTGTTATCTCCAAAGGTAACTACTGGGCCGGCCTTCTCCACCACATTTGTCAGCAGGGTTCTGTCACCAGTCATATGCCTTGAACATCCACTGTCCAAGATCCAGGTCACTCGCTCAACCTGCTCAACACCCTGCAATGACAAACGGATTAATCCTTCTTCGGAACCCAAATTTGATTGGGTCCAGAATACTTAAAGAATTGGCCTTTGTCAGGCAAAACAACATTTTTCACCTTAACACCAATTTTACCATTAGTCAACAAGCATTTTACCCTATAAACAGATTTTACAATCTTTTGTTTCATTTTGGGTATCCATGTTTGTTTACCAGCAATAACACTTGTTTCATTGACTGGACATTTGACCTTGTAAACAGCCTTAGTAAAACTTTGTTTAGGCTTAGGTACAAATGTCTCTCTCCTAACATGAGGAGGACTAGCAGTCTTTGATCTAACATTTTTATTTCTGTTCATGTGTTGTCTAGGGGCAGTCTTATCAGCACATGCATGATTACCAGAAAAGTAAGCAGACATGATATTAAAAGCACAAGACATACAATTGACAACACCACATGCTTTATGATTAGAATCAATGATAGGCATGGTATTCATGTTAGATATGTTATTATTCTGCTCCAACTTGTTATCACCTAACTCAATTTTAGATGAACTGGGAACAAACTTCATTGGTTTCATAGAAACAACCTTATTAGATTTAACATTTTTGGTTGTAGGTGCCTTAACAGATTTTTCATTATCAATGACTATACCATTAGCACTGTCCTCATTTCTCATTTCTTCTTGAATCACAATAGAATACATGTTTGGTGGTTCAGAAACAGATTCTTTAAACATGGGTTTTTCAACATTCTTGAGAACGTGTGGTATACCTCTTTCTTTAGCAGGAATAGGATTAGCAGAATGATTGCCCAAAGAACCAGCAGCTTCTTTGTAACCAAACCCTATTCCTACAGTTTGTTCTCTAGATTGTTTGTTGAAGTGCTCTTTGGAAACTTTAACAGAATTATAACAAGCTCTAATCTGTGTTTCAAGTTCTCTAATCCTGATGTCTTGTTCAGCAATCCTATCAACTTGTTTTACCATGTATTCTCCTAGACCCTTTTCTTTGTAGTTAAGATGAGCTATTTCTTTTATTTGTTGATCATTATTATCAGGCACTTTTTTTAACTCTAACACTTCATTTTCAAGTTTAGTGTTTACAAGACTTATTCTCTCGTATCCTTTTTGTGCATTACTCAAGGAATCACGTAAACTACGAATAAGTTCAGCATCAGTGAGAATTACCGGTGTGGTGTAATAATTTGATGACTCAGCATTTGCCACCAGCGCAAAGTTTCCATATTCTTCATCTTCGCTGTCTGTGTCATCCCAGCTTTTACCGGCAGCTACATAAGCTCTTCCAGTTTTCTTCTTTTCAGAAGCATAATCTCTTTTCTGGACTTGTTTGGGTTTCTGACACTCAGTGGCAAAGTGTCCCAACTCATTACAGTTAAAGCAACGAATCTTGCTTCTGTCAACAGTTCCAGTTTTGTATCCTCCCTTGTTACTAGAGGATGAGGAACCTCCTCTTTGGAATCTGCTATTAGACTTAAACCTGAACTTTGGATTTCGCCTGAATCTGAAGTTACTGAATTGTCTCACCATCATAGCCATAGATTCATCTTCTAGTTGATCCAGCTCTTCTAGTGAATAAAATTCTCCACCATCCTGAGTAGCTGGTGTTTGGCCATGTTCAACTTCAGTTTGTTCCTTGTTGAAGCTTTTAGGTTGAACAATTTTATCTTCCACTTCCTTAGGAACCTCAACTACCAGAGCTGTAGAAGAACTTGCCACTCTCCCTTTGCCAGAGAACTCCTTCTGCTGTACTTGTTCTAATTCATACATTTTCATAACACCAAACAGCCTGTCAAGAGCAATCTTATTTAAATCCCTGGATTCTCTGATGGCAGTAATTCTATGCTCCAGGTGAGTAGGCATAGTCAGTAGAAACTTCATGTTGATCTCCTTCTGAGTATATTGCTTGCCATGAACTTGCAAGTTGTTGATTATTTTGTTATACCTTTCAAACACTTCCTGAATGCCTTCATTGGGGCCAGCTCTAAAGTGTTCATATTCAGAGGTCAAAATTTGAAGTCTGTTTTCCCTGACTTCATCAGTTCCTTCATTAATAGTCTCAATAGTTTCCCAAATGTGCTTAGCAGTTTTACAATTCATCACATGACTATACATCACAGCATCCAGGGAATCTATCAGAATGAGTCTCAAATTTTTGTCCAGTCCAGCATCCTCCTTTTCATCAGGAGTATAGTTCTTAGGGTCCTTTGGATAGGATTTAGCAGGTATTGTTACAACTCCATCAGTAACAACTTGTTCTTCATGAGCCATAGGAATTTTAGGTCCATTTTTCAGAACATCCAAATATTTGGAATTTGTAACATCAAGAAACAACTCCATTTTATTTTTCCACATATCATAATTATCCTTATTAAATATGGGAATCTTAACAATGGATTTTGAAGACATGATGAATTTTTAAGTGAGTTAAAAATTCGAGATAAATTTTTGATTGAATAAAAATAGGATCTTGATTTGTATATCAATCAATAGGCTCTGATGCCAATTGTTAGGTCCGATAAGATTGTAGAAGGGGGGGTTGAATACAATCTATACCAATTTAACGAAATTTGTCCTTTAAATAAAATTTAGTTTAGACAAATTTGTGCGGAATAAATTGAAACAAATTTCAAGTTGAATATAACAATATATTAACTTGATGGGTGTTACAATTTCAGTACAGATTAATTATCAAGTTGATAAAAACTAATTAGAAAATTCGACATGAACTTTTCTAATTTAGTTAATAAAAATCAAGATAAGTGCTAGGAGTAAAAACTCGCTAGTAGTACAAGAACAATAAATAAACAAGTTCCACCGGATAAAATATTACAAAGGAGATGAACTTAATTTTCTGGGAATTTATTTATTCTTGGTGTTCTTGAGAGAAAAATGAGAGAGTATGGAGCAGCTAGGTGTGTTTGTAGATATTATGTTGTTGTTTTTTTTGTTGTGGTAGTAGCCTTGATATTTATGCAAAGTCTACAAAACCTTCTGCCAATTCTGTTGTGAATTATGCCTCGAACTACCTTTGACAAGGGTCGGTACTACCTTTCTAGGAAGGCTACTACCTTTGAAAGTGGCGGTACTACCTTTTTAGGAAGGCTACTACCTTTGAAAGTGGCGGTACTACCTTTGGAACTACCTTTCAGTTGGCGGTACTACCTTTGGAACTACCTTTCAGTTGGCGGTACTACCTTTGGAACTACCTTTCAGTTGGCGGTACTACCTTTGGAACTACCTTTCTGATTGAACTTGTACTACCTTTGCTGAAATGAACTTGTACTACCTTTGCTGAAATGAACTTGTACTACCTTCGGTACTACTTTCTGAATAAGCTTGTACTACCTTCGGTACTACCTTTCTGAAAAGGTAGTATCAGTACAATTTTCAGCTTAAATCAATTAAATGATTTTCTGATAATCATTTAATTAATTTTCTTTTACATAAAATTCTGATTTAATTAATTAAGTAATTATTTTAATGAATAAATTAATTCTTATAGAATTAATTTATTAATTAAATTAATCACATAATTTAATCAATTAAAGGAGAATAAATATGAATCCTTTAAGTAGCCAAATCTTTTCTTAAACCACTGAATTTAATAAAGAAATACCATTGAATTTTCTGTTGACGTTCGATGTACTGTCTGGTTCATGAACGACTAACTCCAATGATTATTCTTCATTTCTGACTTTAAACACGTGGTCCTTTTTCTTGTCTCGTCTCTCTTTAATTTTCTGTACTGTCTCTGTCACCTTGAAATCTCTGTCACTTTAAACGAATCCACTTCTTTAACGAATACTTCATTGAGGCTTGATCAGATGTCTGAACTTCTTTCAATGTAGTAATTCCCCAAGTCTGTAGATTGACCTTGATCTTTTTCTTCTGACAAATAATATAATCTGAGATTCCTTGTGACAGTCTATATACTATTTACTATTACAATCTTGTTTAAGTTGAGTTGTATCCTCGAAATACAAATAGGCTACATCATATGCCTTTCACAAGTATATCATCCAAGTAGACAACAACAAAAGAATTAAGAAAAGGTCGTAATACCTCGTTCATCAATCTCATAAAGGAACTAGGTGCATTGCAGAGGCCAAATGGTAAAACCATCCACTCATAAAGTCCTTGCTTGGTCTTGAAAGTAGTTTTCCATTCATCCCCATCTCGAATTCTCATTTGGTGATATCCAATCCTCAGGTCAATCTTGGAGAAAATAGTTGACCCATGTAGTTCATCAAGCATGTCATCCAAGCGAGGCATAGGAAAGCGATATTTAATGGTGATATTGTTGATTGCCCTACTATTGATACACATCCTCCAAGTACCATCTTTTTTCGGAACTAGTAACGCGGGTACAACACAAGGACTTTTACTTTCTCGTACATAACCCTTATCGATCAACTCCTGAACTTGTCTTTGCAACTCTTTTGACTCTAAAGGATTACACCTATAAGCTGCCTTGTTGGGTAATAGAGTCCCAGGGACAAGGTCTATGTCATGCTCAATTCCTCTACGTGGAGGTAATCCCATAGGCAGATCATCAGGAAAAACATCTACAAATTCATCCATCAGCTTACTTAGTTCCAGGTCTTCAATATGAAAAGTATCCTTTTCTGCTTCACGAATGTATAAGACATACCCAATTGCACCATCTTCTATATCCTTTTCAAACTCAGCAGCATTAATCAACATATTGTCCTTCACAAGTTCATGAACCACTTTAGGAGGAAGTGGTTTCAATTTAAATCTTTTTTTCCCGCACAAAACTGAGTATTCATTCTTTTTACCATGAAACATGTCTTCTCTATCAAACTGCCATGGACGTCCTAACAGAAGTGAACAAGCTGTCATAGGAACCACATCACACCATAGTTCGTCTCTGTATTTTCCTATTGAAAAAGTCACAAGTGCTTGCTTCTTGACTCTGATTGGTTCGTTGTCATTCAACCAGTTCAACTTATAAGGTTTAGGATGGTCCCTGGTTCGAAGTTTTAGCGCATTCACCATCTTAGAAGATGTCACGTTTACGCAAGAATGTCCACAATCACATTACAAGTTCGATCTCCAACTGCAGCTCTTGTATGGAACAAGTGTTAGTGTATACTGAAAATATTTATTTGAAGTATATACATTTATTTCTGGCCCAGTTTTATTGAGAATCATTTGAATGTTTACATGCCGTCTGATATTATATTGTGGACAATCTAGTATCAAATGGGATACAGAATATTAGATTGTTAAATACGGTTTATATAATATAATAAGGTTCACAGCACAGGTGGTGTTGGACAATCCACTGGAATGGCTGTAGTATTATTTAGATTAGTTTATATTGACTAATAAATAATACTTGTATACTTTGTGTATATTGAACAGGATCAAATTTAGAATTGTTTCCTTATACTGATTAAGAAGGAGAACTAAGATTCTATGTTATTATTAATGCTTAGGTTCTTAATCCCGATATAGTAATTGACACGTGTATATTATTTACATGCTTTGATTTATATATGAAATAATACTTTTGAATTATATCATTATATTTTGGGTGATGGAATTATATACATGGTGAATATTATTTATAGAAGGAATCTATGTCCTGGTAATATTCGGGTTAATGATGTCCCCTTGAAAGCTCAAAAAGATTTAATTATGTGAAACCCTGCAGGTGGAATTTATTCCGGCATAATTAAATAAAGGTTGAGTGGATAATCAAGGATAAAAGATATTAATTAAATAAATTATCAGTAATTTATTTAATTAATGGGCATGCGCTATTTTAAACATGGGGAATTTAATAAGCAAATAATATTGGAACCCAATTAAATAATTAAGTTGCGGTATTAGGAAAGGTAGTGCAAATATTAATTCTTTAGTGGATTGAATTAATATTTAATTACATTGGGCTAGGCCCAAGATGTAATTAGAAGGCCCAACCTAATTATCCATGATCCCTAATGTAGCCCTATATATATTCTTATTCTCTTCTTGTTAGGGTTGGTCAAGAAAAATATTGTAGCCACCTAGGAGCAAGAAAAGAGGTTAACTTGAGAAGACGAAGGCCACACTTCGCTCAAGGGAATTTGGGAATACAATAGAAGAGCGTGGAATCAACCGTTAACAAGGTGACTTTTGTTTTTGTACTCGTTAATTTATTGTATCAAAAATCGTAGGGCCACGATTTGATTGTCCCAACAACAAGTTCTCCCTTTGTTCTTTTTCTTCTACGGGTGTGCAATCAGTTCTAAGAAGTCTTCTCAAGAGGCCAATGTTGTTCTTCTCTTCCTCCGGCTCAATAGACTCGTGGTTTAGATCATCCCATCTCTCAGAATTATCGTACTCAAAATCTGTTTCATCTTCATCATCATACTCTTGTCCCTGTTGAGCAGAAAGAGTTCTTTCTCGTTCTTCTTGTTCCTCATAAGCTGTAAACAACATGTACTCTTTCCTAGAAAGGGTAACTTTATTCGTACAGTCCTTCGCAAGGTGCCCTAAGCCTTGACACCTGAAACACCTTTTCTTTGCTAGCGCGGCTTGCTCAGGACTCACTTGGATCTTTCATTTTGGTTTATCTTCCTTTGAGAATGCATTGCCCCCACTATAAGAAGTACTCTTATAAGCGCCAGAATTTTCACCCTTGAAAGACGTCTTAGAGAATCCTTTGTAAATTGGTTTTGGTTTTTCTTTCTCTTGCTTTTCAATCCGAAGAGCCAGCTTTGTCACATCATCAAAGAACGTGTAAGGAATAAGTTCGACCTTATTGCCAATAGAAGAATTCAATCCCTTGATATAACGACCAATTTTCATCTCTTCTTCTTCTTTCAAGTCAAATAGGATACACAACCTCTGAAAGGTTCTCGTAATAATATAGTAAAGACAAAAATAAAGTAAACTCTGAATCTCCAAAGATGGAGAAACAAAACTCTAACTCTGAATTCACTCCTGAATTCGATTCTCAAAGCTAGCAAATAGCCAAAATTTTATTATCAATAACGTGTCCCAAAATATTACAAGACAAGAGTATTTATAGGCTACATAAATAACCTTATCCAACCCTTATTCAGATAGGAATCTAAAATAAATTCAATATCAGCAAGGAATTTAGCCAATACCTGAACCCAACTAGGAAACCCATCAAAAGCCTGATCCAACTTGAAAAATAAAATCCTAAGTGCTTAAAGCAAGAAAAACCCTTTCAAGTGAAAGGTAAAAACTTGCAAGCCAAATATATATAATATATAATTATATAATAAGTAACAATTCTATTTTGTATCGTTCCACACGACATAGGAAATAGAATATGACTTCCCACCAGAATCAACTTCAAATCCCAAAGCATCAATCATGATCTCCACAGGCTCATACAATGGCACAAGATCAACCACCATGGTCACGTAAACACTCCCAGACCTTGTTCTTTTAAGAGACTCATCAGAAAGACAACTTGAGACTCTGTGGTTGCAGATGGATGCTGGTCTCGAAGAAATCGAGAAAGAAAGACCTGCAAAAGTGATTGACATCGATGCTGCCCTCCAAGCAACATTAGCATGGCTTTCGTCTAAGACATCCTCATACAACTCCATCAACCATTGTTAATGAATATGTCACCAAAAATAACCTTATCCCTATCAACCTCCGCCCAAACAAAGTGGCAAAGATGGGATCTGGGATGATTGCTAACAATGGAGTGGTTTGGACTTTATTTTTCATGTTGAATAGATTAGTAGATAGAGAACAAAATGATGTAATCTTTGAATGTAATCTCTTTCTTATTATCAATGAAAAACTTTGTTTCTCTAATCTTATTCACTATTTTCTCCATTTAACTTGTTATTCAAATAATTAAATCAAAGAAATAATCATGAAAACTAATTAAAGTAATCACCTTATTAACAAGTTCGATAGTCACAAGTGTATCAGGAAAACAGAACAGAAAATGAAGTACTTAGATACTGAAATACATTACTGATAGATGAAGCGTCGCATCAGTATTCGATGTTTGACTGGAGTCAGGATTGACTTTTCATCAGGATTCGAAATGTATCAGGATTTGACGAGTATCAGTATTTGATCTTTCTCTATTCTCGTAAACTATCATAGTTTATCATTCCCAGTTCATTTACCAACTTTGTAAACGTAGCTTCAGGTAGTGGCTTGGTGAATATATCAGCTAACTGTTGATCAGTAGGAACAAAGTGTAGCTCAATTGTTCCTTCCATAACTTGCTCTCTTATAAAATGATATCTGATACTGATATGCTTAGTAAGAGAATGATGTACTGGATTTCCTATCATAGCAATAGCACTTTGATTATCACAATAAATAGGTATTTTTGAATATGATAAACCATAGTCCATTAGCTGATTTCTCATCCACATAATCTGAGCACAACAGCTTCCAGCAGCAATGTACTCAGCTTCTGCAGTTGATGTAGAGATAGACTTTTGCTTTTTACTAAACCAAGAAACAAGTCTTCCTCCAAGAAACTGACAACTGCTTGAAGTACTTTTTCTGTCTATTTTGCAGCCTTCAAAATCAGCATCTTAGTAAGCACATAAATTAAAATCAGACTCTCTAGCATACCAAAGGCCAAGAGATGGGGTGCCTTTCAAGTATCTGAAAATCCTTTTGACTGCAATAAGATGTGGTTCTCTGGGATTTGCCTGAAATCTTGCACATAGACAGGTTGCATACATGATATCTGGTCTACTAGCAGTTAGATACAAGAGTGAGCCAATCATACCTCTGTAGTTGGTTACATCTACCTCAGTACCTTGATTATGATCAAGCTTGGTAGCTGTAGCTATGGGAGTTGATGCAGTAGAGCTGTCTTGCATGTTAAACTTCTTCAAAAGATTCTTTGTGTATTTTAACTGATTGATAAAAATTCCATCATCAGTCTGTTTAACTTGTAGACCTAAGAAATAGCTCATCTCTCTCATCATGCTCATTTGATATCTAGATTGCATTAGCTTTGAGAACTTCTCACACATTTTGGAGTTAGTTGACCCAAAAATGATATCATCAGCATAAATTTGAACTAACAGCAAATCCTTACCATGATTCAAATAAAACAAGGTTTTATGAATTGTACCTCTTTTGAATCCACTTTCCAGTAAGAATTGAGCCAATGTTTCATACCAGGCTCTTGGAGCTTGCTTTAGTCCATAAAGTGCTTTATCCAGTCTGTAGACATAATCTAGATTTTTTGAATCAATGAAGCTAGGAGGTTGTTCAACATAAACTTCCTCTTCTAATTCTCCATTGAGAAAAGCACTTTTCACATCCATCTGAAAAACTTTGAATTTCTTATGGGCTGCATATGCCAGAAAGATTCTGATAGCTTCCAATCTTGCAACAGGAGCAAATGTCTCATCATGTCTATTCTTTCCTGTTGAGAATACCCCTTTGCAACTAGTCTTGCTTTATTTCTTATAATGGTGCCATTTGAATCTGTCTTGTTTCTGAACACCCATTTTGTACCTACAATTGACCTTCCTTTTGGTCTTGGTACAAGTTTCCAGACTTCATTTCTTTCAAACTCATTTAGTTATTCTTGCATAGCCATAACCCAATCAGCATATTTGAGTGCATCTTCAACTTTCTTAGGTTCCTCCTTTGACAGAAAGTTATGATAAAGACATTCTGAGTTGCACTCCTGGTTCTCACACCTGCTTCAGGATTTCCAATAATTAAATCAGGAGTATGGATTTTAGTCCATTTCCTTGCTGGTGGTAAATCATTCCTTGAATTTGATGCCCCCTGGATCGGTGTTATCTTCAAAAGAACTAGTATTGCTAGAAGCTCCCCCTGAATATTGCTATCTCTTTCTGATCTACTGTCAGAATTGTCACTTGAATCTGTTTCTGATGAATCTCCTCCTGATGTTTGATTTGATTCAGTGTTGATGGTCTCTTGTAGTTGCTCTCCCTCAACATTTGCGTTATCATCAATAATTTGTGTTACATCAGGAATGATTGGATCGTCAGGATTTGATGGAGTATCAGTATCTGACAAGATTTCATCAGAATTCTTGGTAGCTTCATTTGTAAAAATCAAATCATCATGTAAGTATTCAGCAATTCCTGTAATCTTTTTATCATCGAAGGATACATTTATAGACTCCATGACTGTCTTTGTTCTTAGATTGTAGACTTTAAAGGCTCTTGATGATGGATAGCCAATACAGATGCCCTCATCAGCTTTAGTCTCGAATTTTCCAAGCGGTTCTAGATGAGGTCTTAGAACAAAGCACTTACAGCCAAATACATGCAAATGCTTCAGACTTGGCTTCTTTTCCTTGATCACCTGATAAGGAGTTACACCATGTCTATTGATCAGTGTAATGTTCTGAGTGTAGCATGCTGTGTTGACTGCTTCTGCCCAGAAATATGTAGGTAGTTTAGCTTCCTCCAACATAGTTCTACCAGCTTCAATAAGAGTTCTGTTCTTTCTTTCAACCACTCCATTTTGCTGAGGTGTGCCTGGAGCAGAGAATTGTTGAACTATTCCTTTGTATTTGCAGAACTCTTCCATTGCTGAATTCTTGAATTCAGTTCCATTATCACTTCTTAAAATCTTCAATTTATATTTTGTGCCAGTCTCAATCATTCTTACATGGTCCAGAAGTATTCCAGCAGTTTCATCTTTTCTTTGTAGAAAATACACCCAGGTATATCTAGTATATTCATCAACAATAACTAGAGTGTACCTTTTCTTGCTGATGGACATTATATTGACTGGTCCAAATAAGTCAAGGTGGAGCATGTGATATGGTTCATCAATTGAGGATTCTGTTTTACTCTTAAATGATGTCCTTCTCTGTTTAGCCTTCTGACAAGCATCAAAGAGTCCATCTGGAGTATACAGTACCTTTGGTAATCCTCTTACCAAATCTTTCTTTACTAACTCATTGATATTGTTGAAGTTGAGATGAGAAAGCTTCTTGTGCCAATTCCAACTTTCATCTACAGAAGCTTTACTGATGAGACATGTAGAGTGTCCATCGGTATTGGTATAGATGTTGGCTTCATAAATGTTACCATGCCTTTGACCAGTTATTGCAACTTTCCCTGAAGTTTTGCTGATTACTTCAAAATGAGTATCATAGAAGTTGACATGATAACCACTGTCTGTGATTTGACTAACACTTAGCAAATTGTGTTTGAGTCCTTTCACCAGAGCTACTTTTTCATCGATGACATTTCCAATGATTATATTGCCATATCCCAAAGTTTGTCCATTGTTGCCATCTCCATAAGACACAGTTGGGCCAACCTTTTCCTCAAATTCTGATAGCAAGGTTTTGTCTCCAGTCATATGCACAGAACATCCACTGTCCATGACTAACACATTTTTCTTTTTACCCTGCAATCAGAACCACAAAGAACTCAGTTAGAATTTTTAAGAACCCACACTTGTTGGGTTCTCTTTTCATGCAATTTAACATTTTTAGCAGCAGAAGATTTTTTTATTAAAAACAACTTCTTCTGGATTGATTCCATCAGAATTTGCCCTGTTCTTATCAGATGTTAAAAATGCATGCTTAGAATTCAAATCCTTTGTTTTATCAAAGTTTGCACTTTTATTAAATTTCGGCAAAGGCTCATAATAATTGTAGTACAAATTATGATATTCTTCACACATATAAATCGAATGCCATTTACTGCCACAGTGGAAACAAGGATTCTGTGGTTTATAAAATACTAATTTATTCCTAATGTCAGACTTAGGAACTACAATAGCCTTCTTTTTACTTCTCCTGCAATCAATAGCAAGATGATTAGAGTTACCACAATTAAAACATACTTTCCTTGGTGCATTTGGAATATACTTATAATTATTCTCCTTGTTTATTCCAACTTTACCATTCCTATTTCTTTTGATAGTTGGGACTTTCTTCCTATCTGTCACTTGACAGATTTTGTCCCTTAGCTGTTTCTTAGACAAAAGACCTACATTTTTGTTATTGACAGTTCTAGTATCAGAATTATGAGTAGAAGTGGATCCCTTTTCTGAAGTAGATTTGGGATTTTCTGGATACACATAATCAACATGTTTTAACTTAGTTTTAGTATTGTCTGTAACATATCTGTAGGTTTTTGGATTTGTTGACTCATCAACAACAACTCTTCCTGGTTTTGTTGTTTCATTAGTAACAACCTTACCTTTCTTCTTTTTCTCATTCTCTAGATTATATCCTAGACACTCTTTCCAATTTTTATCAGTGATAATATCATGATTTTTCATTCCAGAATGTGTCCAGGTTCTGAGTTCTTTAGCATCCTCAAGTTCTTTTTCAAGTTCAGTACATTTAAACTCCATTTCTAGTTTTATGTGTTTAGCGTTATCACATTTTGCTTGTACCCCATTCAAGAAAAGTAACTCAGATTCTAGATGATCATTTCTCTTAGCTACCTCTGCCATTTCAGATTTTATTCTTGCATTTTCAAGAGACTGACTTCTAAAACTAATATGCAGAGATTTTAGAAATGATCTTAACTCAGATATACTATTAGTATCAAAATAAAACAAAGCTTCAGATACCTTATTTTCAGCAGCAGCAGTCTCATCAGTATTAGCCATCAAAGCATAATTCACTTTCTCTTCTTCAGAGTCAGATGATGAGTCCATCCAATCCTTGCTTGATGAGATAAGAGCTTTACTTTTGGTCTTCTTGCACTCAGTTGCAAAGTGACCCATTCCATCGTAGTTGTAGCATCTGACTTTTGACTTATCAAATTTGTTGCTTTTATCTTCTTTCTTTTTGTACCTATCTTTGTCAGCATTGAAGGTTTTCTTCTGGAACTTCCCTTGCTTCCTAGCCTTTCTGAACTTCATCTTTTTGAAGCCCTTGACTATCATAGCAACCATCTCCATCATATCAGAATCAATAGATTCATCATCAGTATCAGAATCAGACTTAGCATCAGTATCTGATGATGAGTCATCAGGAATTGACTCTACAACTCTACTCTTTCTGCTAGAAACCTCCTCAGCTTTTCCCTTTGATTTTGATTCCACATTCAAAGCAACAGATTTTGCCTTGACATTCTTCTTATTCTTTCTTTGTTGAACCTCAAGATCATAGGTTCTTAGCATCCCATACACTTCATCAAGAGACAACATCTTCAGATCATACTGATGCCTTATGATTGAAGCTTGAGTATCCCACTCCTCAGTCAGAGCTCTTAGAAACTTGGTATTTGAATCCTCTGGATCACACTCTTCGTCAACTAGAGATAGATTATTCAGCAGTGTCAGAAATCTATCATACATATCAGTGAGACTTTCATCAGATTTAGCGTCAAACTGCTCATACTCCTGAATCAACAGAGCCCTTCTGTTTCTTTTGATAGATTCAGTGCCTTGACATTGAGTTTCCAAGGTATCCCAAATTTCCTTTGCAGTCTTGCATGCTATTACCCTGTTTGACATGACATTATCAAGACTGTTATGCAAAATATTCTTTACCTTTGCATCTTTAAGCACTTGAGCCTTTTCCTCTAGAGTCCATTTACTCTTTTCCTTCATGACATAATGTTCTGGAACTGTATCTGTTTGACCAACCAAAGTTGTTGGCATAAAAGGACCATTATTAATCCTATCAAGATAGTCTGGATCAGTTGCTTCTAGATACATCAACATTTTCACCTTCCATGTTGGATACTCAGTTTTCTTGAGAATGGGAATCTTGATACTTTCATACTTGCTTGTCGACATCTTCAGATCGTTTCTGATTAATATTAATCAGTTAGCTCTGATACCAATTGTTGCCCAGTAATTAACAATTGTAGAAGGGGGGTTGAATACAATTGTATAAGATTTTCGACTTAAACAGAAATAACACAAGTATGAATCAATAACAACTTTATTAACTCTGATATAAAACTGTTACAAACTTTCTTAAGAAATCCTTATGTTCTTAAGAGCTGCTAGGTTACAAGATGACTCGTGTAAGCGATTACAATTATGTAAAACCTAAACTGTGTTTATATAACATACACAGCTCCACTATCAATCACAAGATATTCTAAATCAATTACATATTACTCTGAATGTATATCTTGTATGATAACTGCCTTCCTACAATTTAGCAACCGACATATCAATCTTCCTTGATCTCTGGTCTGATTAGAATCTTCACGTAATCCTGACCAGCTTCTAATCCTGATAACACCTTCATACTGACGTTGTATTACTGATGACGTCAGCATCAGTATCTGATCAGTAATAGTCCAGATCCTGATATCACTTGAATCAATATCTAACATTAAGTATCACTAAATCAAAGATAATTTGTTAGTTTTTGGTAGATCGTAAAATTATCCAATTCTAATTTCTAGATCTTAAAATAGAGTTCAAATAGTAAATATGAACTTTTTATAATAAAATAAAGTAATAAAATTCAATTCTACTACATGGGGTGTTTGGGGAAACTTTTTTTCAGAATAAGTCAACTTATTTTAAGTCGAAATTAGAGATTCCTAACTTTTTCTTGAAAAAAGTTAACTTTTTTTACAACTTATAGAATCTCAAACGTATATTAAATACTTGTATAAAAAATTATTAAATATGAAATTTTTACCCAAAAATAAGTTCATAAGAACTTAAAAAAAGGTTAGCCAAACATGCTCATAATCTCTTTCAACTTATATCTTTTTAGATAATAATTTTCTTTTTAATATGATATAGTCTCGATTGTCTATTTTTAAAAATATTGGATCTAACGATTGAGATTATTTTAACGATATTGCACCAAAATTTAAATAAATTCTTTGTTACGCTTATTATATGTAAGAATAAAATTTATTTATTTTTAAATATATCATAATGAAACACATCTACTTCTACTATAAATCCTACTAAACATACTTACTTCAATCATGAATTTTACACGGTCAAACTTTGGTTATCAATGAATAATAAAGCCATACAAGAAAACTTGATTATTTTTTTAATAGATTATATGTCACATAAACAGAATATATATGTTAATTTAAATTTAATTGTTGTGTAGTAAATTATTACAAGGAAAAAAAACCATTTTACTTCTAAACAAATAACATTAGTCTATACAAGTACCTTACTCATGTAGTCTATGCAAGTGTTTTGATCATTCTCTTGCTCGTTCTGTTGATAATCCAGAAAGAGTCGGCAAGAAACCTAGAACAAATCATGCACAGAGCAATGGTCCTGGTGCCTCTGCCTCAACCTCGAACACTGCAACAAATCAGAACCATGTCTCCAAGGCAGAGTATCTAAAAAATATGGAAATGGTGCCATATGTAGTTGGCAAGTTTTGTGGATGCAAAGTAGTTATGGACGAGGATGAAATTTTAAATGAAATTTAAAATGGGAATGACTTAGAAGATTTTGACAGACTTCCAACATGTACAACACCTCAATGTGGCGACTTTGACACCACGCAGTTGAATGACACCACTCTTGTGGCGAATGATGCTGTTCCAATTGCTATTGATAATGGGTTTGCAGCTTTGGCGAACCTATCGGAAGACCAACTTATAGAATTTGCGCCCTCTCCAGGCAAGAAGAGAAAGAATGACAAATCCCCTGTAAACAACAATCGTTTGGAGGTCGTCCTTAACATACCTAAACCACCCAAGCCAAATAGTAAGCCAAACGTTGATGATGTTGGCTTCACCCACGTTTCGAACAGAAAAAGCTCCAGGTTGGCAGGTCTACCAACAACCCCAAAACGTTTATAATGAAGTTTGGATTTTGGAATGTGAGAGGTCTGAATAAAAGTCCTCATCAAAAAGAGGTCACAAATTTTATTTATGTTAATAATCTCTCTCTTATGGGCTTAGTTGAAACTAAAGTTCGAGAGCAGAACTCTTTAGCTATCGCTCGATGTATAAACAAAAACTGGAATTGGATTTTTAACTACGAATATCATGACTATAGTCGTGTTTGGGTTGGTTGGGACCCTAAAATCTGGTCTATTCATGCTCATGTTAAATCAGCTCAGCAAATTACCTGCTTTGTGACATTTCTGGAAAAACAAGTCACCTTTTGTGTTACTTTCGTTTATGCATTGAATAAGCCTCATCAACGTGTATCATTGTGGAGGGAGATTGAAATTTTAAGTCAGACCATTACAATGCCTTGGTGCGTCAATGGAGACTTCAATTGTGTTTTGTCTTTAAATGAAGTAAGAGGGGGGGCGAGCACTGAACTAGTGACATGCAAGCCTTCTCAGATTGTGTTTCCATTTCGGGTTTGGGGAACATTAAAACGGTGGGCCCTCTCCATACTTGGAATAATAAAAGATCTTTCCTAATTCACAAGCGTTTGGATCGTATGTTGGGGAATAAAGATTGGTTTAACGTTCATACTGAAGCTTTTGTCATGGTGAAAAACAGGGGGCTAATGGACCATTGTCCGTTACTTTGTTCTATACCTTTCCAGATTGAGAGAATTATAATTATAATACAATAAAATTGAAATCCTATTATAATTATAATATAATTTTTTTATCATAATTTAGAATCAAAAAATAATACGATCAATTCTCCGAAAGATTTTTTAAGTAGAACAACTAGAACATGTTTCTATACACTATACACTACTTAGAACAATTTTTCCTGCGATTATATGTTATTTTTTTAAAAAACATAATAAAATTGAAATCTTATTTTTAATATAATTCTTATATTGTATTGGCAATTTTTTTTTATTATAACTTAGAATAAAAAAAAGATTACGATCAATTATCTTAAATATTTTTTAACTAAAACAACTGAAACGTGTTTCAATGTATTTCTATTAAACAATCTAAGTTTATAGTTTGTTAATCGCATAAATTTTTTTATGCAAATAACATAGTTATTTTTATAATTTTATAATATTTAATTAAATAAAAGTTAATAATTAATTAATATAAATCCCGAGCTCGTGCTTCGCATGGGTTATCATCTAGTATCAAGTAATATAAGATCATTTTTTAAGTTACTACGTACTTTGCTCAATATTTTTTGGTGTTACTTCGCTTAATTTTCAAGTTACCAAATACTTCCTCTACAATATTTTTTATGCATTATAATTATTAACGGTGTACACGGGTTGGCTAACCCGATCAAACCAATCCAACCCGACACTATTTCGACCGATCCAAACCGAATTTTTTCAATCCGATATATGTTCGGGTTTAAAAACCATCAACCCGATATTAATGGGTTGGATATGGGTTTCAATTTTTTCAAACCGACCCAATCCAACCCGATCCACTTAAAAATAAAGGAAGTTACAAAAAACTAATAAATACATCTCGTATCCATTGTTGTTGTCCCAATACATGAGACTCGATAATTTAGTAAGCTTCTAATAAAGTAAAATAATCTTTTTACAAATATGAGTATAATATAACTAGTGAATATAAGTATAATATAACTAGTGAATCTTTTTAATATTTATTTCGCGGGTTTTCTGTATAATATAAGTATATTATAACTAGTGAATGTGAAATATAGTCTATGTAATGGATCTAATGATCATGGACTAGTTTTTTTTTCTCTGAATTTGAAATTTAGTTCTAATGTTTTATACTTACTACATTTGATTAAAAAATATATATATATTTTTTAAATATTTATTAAACCGATTAACCCGACCCAATCCGATCCAAACCGATTACAACAAATTGGATTGGGTTACGAATTTAATTTTTATGAGTTGGGTTAAAAATTTACCAATCCAATTTAATTGGATTGGGTTAAAAAATTTCCCTAACCGGCCCAACCCGATCCGTGTACGCCCCTAATAATTATCGAGATCTCTATGGTTTGCGTAAAGATATTTTTAACAAACTGATAGGACCCATATCACATGGCTGGTATGCCTGGCTTGCATAATTTTGTGTGGTCACTGATCCTAGCAACTTTCAGCTGTCAGCGTCTCGTGTGTCTATATTGATCTGAATGGAACCAAAATGTACTCACGGGATTGATTTCAAGAAAGTACTCCCTCTAGAAAGTACTCCCTCTGTCCCATCCATTTCTTTACAATTTCCTTTTTGGGCCGTCCCATCATTTCTTTACATTACCCAAAATAGTAAGTTTTAACACTATTACACCCACTACTTCACTTATTTTAACAATATTTTACACTATTTCACCCACTACTTAACTTATTTTAACAATAAAATCACTATTACACCCACTACTTCACTTATTTTAACAATAAAATCACTATTACACCCACTACCTCATTTATTTTAACACTATTACACCCACTTTACACCCACTATCCTTGACCTTCGTGCCCAGCCGCCATGTAAAGAACTGGCTGGGACGGAGGGAGTAGATGATTTTTTTATAGTGCCCAAAATCAAGATGAAAACAATTTGTAGAAGCCAGAAGGCCATAATTTTATTAGATCAAATTAATCTCTGGTAGTCCTCAGTTCCTCATTCCTCAAACATGTATGTACATGCATGCAAGCTTAATTTTGAGAGGCTGAGAGAAGTAGTACTTTTTAGCTATTCCCATTCCCATGCACAAAAATGTAGCGCTAATTTCTATGATCGATAGGAAAAAAAGAGTGAACTACTACAGGTCAAAAAGTCAAATTGCAATTCTAATGAAAACCCTCTAAAATCATACTGTAGATCTTATTCCCAGATCCTGACTTTCTTGATCAGATTTTCTATGTGGCCCGCGGCTTCCATGAATTCGTGTGACCCGAACATTCATTAATTAGATCTAGTTAATTTTCAAAAAAAAAAATTAGATCTAGTTAATTACTCCTAGAGAAAAAGGTTCCTGAGATTGACCTCAGGGAACTTTTCCTGAGATACCTACAGAATATACTTTAAATTTGCTTGGGCCCGCAGGGTTGATTAAAAATTTCTAATTTTACAAAAATGCCCATCCCATATTTTATAAGAATTTAATTAAGAATCTCAGGTAAGTCCCTGAGGTAATCTCAGGAACATTATACTCTTACTCCTGTATCCCTGCAAGTGTTGCCAAACAGTACTACAAGAAAAGAAATAGTGGGTTTTTCACAAGAAATGGTAAATTGTGACCAAATAAATTTTGGCAAGTTGTTCTTGAGTGTTGTAACAATATATGAAGCAACCTACACTTTTTTGGGATTTTTTTACGCTACTGGATGCTCACTCACCAACAGGCAATAGCCGGTTTAATTATAGGAAAATAGGCCGGAATAATTTAGAGCATCTGACTCCAATCGTACATACCCCTTGGTTAAAATTGTATCGGAAATATCATAAATAAAAATTATGAAGAATGTGTAAAATTATTTCATTTTCAACGCGACATAAGAGCATCTCCAATGGAAAGAAGCCCTTAGCTAAAATCAAAAAAAGAATACCATAAATAAAATTTATAAAGATTATGTAAAAAATAATTCACTCCAATGAGACATTATCCTTTGCAAAAAATTTAAATAATCTGTTATCGTTGGCTATATTTGGCCAATCTCTAGAGACCTATAAGAAAGATTATATAAGATCTATTACCTTATATAAATATATCTTATTTATAACAAGCTATTTACAATATAACCAAACATTATAGCCAATAAATCGCCGGAAAAAAACATCTTACAGGTTAAGCAAATTTTACATAATTAATATTTTATTTGATTTAGCCAACCATTTATAGCCAATATAATTGGAGATGCTCTAATTGTTAGCTAAAATTTTAGATAATCTCATCATATTGGCTATATTTGTCGAACCTCTAGAGACATGTAGTAAAACTACACATCATCAATTACCATATTATAATAATATATTCTATTTTTAACAACTTGAAATAATGAAAACATACCATTTTTAAATTATAGCCAATCAATATAGCCAACTACATTGGAGTAAAATACCTTACAGATTCAACAAATTTTACATAATTATTATTTAGCCAATATCATTGAAGATGCTCTTATTCAAAGTACTGGGGTAGTGGGGTTCGCCATTGTTCTGGTAGTGAGCGGCACGCTACCCGCCCGATCGTGCTGGCCAAATGAGCGGTTTTGCCCGGTTCGAGCGTGCCCGGCTCGTCAGAAATTTGCCAAAAAATTGGTATGGAACGGATCGGTTCAAAACCTGCCCAGTCCGTTATTTATCCAGGTCGTTCATAAATTGTAATTTGATGATTTGTAACCAGTCTGGCACGGCTCGTTAAAAACCCTCCTAACCCGCGTAGCTCAACCCGCCCGTGCAACTCGCCTAATCCGTGTTGGGTGAGTGCCCTTTTTACCTACTATTTTAGTTTCTCTCACCAAAATACCCAGATTCGAGAAGTACCGCCCAAAATGCCCACGGGATACGCCCATAACAGAGGAGTATCCTCAGATACGCCCACAGAAAAGGAGTAAGCTGGGGGATACGCCTACTGAAAAGGAGTAAGTTGTGGGATACGCCTACAGTAAAGGAGTAAACGTTCTTGGATGTGCATGTGGCAATAACGCATCTGGAGATACGCATCTTGAAGATGCCTATCATACGTCATCACAGAGCTCTCCGATGACAGACAACAATGGCGATTCTGGTGACTAATTTCGAGCTCTTACTCCGTCCACATCCCTGACTCTCCCATCACCTACCATATAACATTAGAATCGGGTTTCGATTCTCTACAAGCCTATAATAATATTTTATTAGTTTAGTTTTTGGATTTGAAACGCCTAAAACGACGATTCAATCAGCTCAAACAACTTCGACGAGCTTCGTTTCGCCCTTGCGGGGCCGGAGGTGATGAACGAAGTTCGGGAAGTACACGAGCTTGTGGTTATTTTATGATGCTGAAGTCGTGTGGAAAGTGACTGGAGAGAGTGCAATCGAAGGAAGACGCCGGAATGATAAAAGTCGCCGTTGGAGAGCTCTCGTTTTTCAGTCAATTTTTTTAGTTTTCTGGCAAGCAACAGTGACTGGGATACGCCTGTGAAAACGGCGTATCCCGTGGGTATTTTGGGCGTTGTTTTGAAATCTGGTTGTTTTGGTAAGTGGGTACCGATTTTTTGGGTATTTAGGGCATTCTTTCATCCGTGTTCGATAACTATTTACTTTTACTACATTTTTAAAATCAAATATATAGTTATATTAGTATAAGTATATTAGAATTATTAGTTAGAATTTTTTAAAATCAATAACTAATTCTTAAAAATAAGAATTTTTATATTAATTAGAATTATTTTAGAAATATAATTCAACTAGAATTATTTAAAACCAAAAGCAACTTAGAATTATTATTAGAATTATTTTTTAAAAAAATGTAAAAATCAGTTACATATATTCATGTAATTTTTAGAAAAGCAATTTAGAATAATGATTTTTAGAATATTCATGTAATTTTTAGAAAAGCAATTTTTAAAATTATTTGTAAATATTCATGTAACTAATAAAAAAAACAGAATCGCCAACTGAACACGCACCAGCCTGTTAGAAACTAGCACGATCCGCCAGCCCGCGAGTGGGCACATAGCAATTACATGAAGACAGTAGGGGTGATCGCGGTGTGGTCCCCAAAACCGCGGACCAACCCGTGTATACGGTTTGTTCAACTTTCTAAACCGTAACCGCACCGTGAAATTTTAAAACCGCATAAACCATACCGCAAAAATGCGGTGCGGTGTGATGCGGTTGCGGTTTAGACCTTCGATTATAAATCTAAAATTTTAATTTTCATGTGGAATTAATTTTTATAGTTCTTACTCAACCCCGTTTATTAAGTCTTATGCAAATCGTGACCTCTACAAGATTAATGAAATATAAATACTATAGTATGAAATATTGTAATACTAAATTAGAGAAAAATGGGCTATAAACCATTATAATTGATCAGTACAGTCCCAGCATAAGTCTCTAAAATAAATTACCATTAAGCAGTAGGCACTAACGAAGCAAATAACTTGCAAACTATCCCTTAAATCATTAACAAAATACTAACATAATATATATATATATATATATATATATATATATATATATATATATATATATATATATATATATAGGTTTTTGCTCAAATACAAACCAATCCTTAAATACAAACTACAAACTAACACTAAATTAATTATATTTTATCTATTCTAAGGTTCCCGCCAAGGGTACCTTCACAAAAAATGCTTAAAATAATTGGCTCTATCCAACAAAAAAAAAACCTTGCCGTGAAAATGCGAAGCATTTAAGATAATAAATGGATGAGTTAGGTAGTCATGAGGGCCGAAGGCTCTCGACACACCCGTCAATCGTCTATTGCCTTTACCATTGATTGTCATTCCTTACAACTTTAGAATGATAAAGGCGCGAAGCGCCGTACAAGAAGGTGCGAAGCACCGTTAACCAGTGAAATTCACTACCACGTCATCACGTGAACAGTGATTTTTTTTTTTATTTTTTTTGTTGGATAGAGCCAAGTATTTTAAGCATTTTTTGTATTGGGGTACCCCTAGTTTGATAATTAGATTAGCATGAAATGTTGGATTAATGTTTAGTTTTTAGTTTGTAGTTAATTTTAGTTTGTAGTGGAGTAGGACTATATATATATATATATATATATATATATATGCCTTTGCTCCATACAGAACACTCTTATATAACAAACAACAAAGAACACCTTAGATCTATTAGATCCTTTGGCCCCGCCAGGGGCACCCAATACAAAAAGTTATTATTTTTTTACCCTCTATCAAGCCAGCAAAAAAAAATAAAAAAAAAACTTTTAAAAAAATTAATGTTCATGATGACGTCATTGATGACGTCATCATCATGAACAGTAACTTTTTAAAATTTTTTTTTTTTGATATGATGGATGGATAGAGGGTAAAAAAATAAGAACTTTTTGTATTGGGTGGCCCCGCCAGGGGAATGGATCTATTAGATATGAGTTGTTCTTTATTGTTTGTTATATAAGGTGTTTGCTATGGAGTCCAACCCTATATATATATATATATATATATATATATATATATATATATATATATATATGGGTTGGACTCCATAGAAAACACCTTATATAACAAACAACAAAAAACACCTCATATCTAATAGATCCATTGCCCCTGGCGGGGCCACCCAATACAAAAAGTTCTTATTTTTTTAGGCTCTATCCATCCAGCAAAAAAAAAAATTAAAAATTTACTGTTCATCGATGACGTCATCAGTGACGTCATCGATGAACAGTAAATTTTCAATTTTTTTTTTTGCTGGATGGATATAGCCTAAAAAAATAAGAATTTTTTGTATTGGGTGCCCCTGGCGGGGCCAATGGATCTATTTGAATAAATAATTTTATAGTGTTCTTTATTGTTTGTTATATAAGAGTGTTCTGTATGGAGCAAATGCCTATATATATATACAATTAATTTATATATATAATTGTATAATATATTAAATATTACGGTGCTGTTTCAACCGCATTTCAGAAAACTAAAACCGTAATCCGCATCGCACCACGCGATTCATCAAAATTTGAAATCGCAATCGTACCACAGAAAATAAAAATTCTACGGTGTGATACCAATTAATGCGGTGTATGAACGATTTTTGCGATTTGATGCCATTTATGATCACCCCTAACAGACAGCAAACAATAAGACAAGGAGTACGTACTAGGCTAGTACTCTAGTAGTAGGCTGTGAATTGTGATTGTGAAAAAAAAATAATAAATAAACATGCAAGTTGCAACCCAACCCGTGCTGCCCGCCTAACTCGCAGCTCGTTCTGCCTGTTTAATTCGTTCAACCCGTATTTAACAGTCCAGCTTGTTCAACCGTACCGTATACGAGTTATTTATATTAGCTTGTAATCCGTGCAAAACACGAATTACTTTTAAATATTTTTAAAATTATATGATTAAATAGAATAGAGTATACGGAGTAATAATTTATTATGGATATAATTTAACTTTTGTAAATTAATCAATATAATTATTAGTAATAATAATAGTTATTTAATAAATGATATGTATTGATTAGAACTAATAATAATATAAAATCTTGATGTAAATTTGTTGTTGACGGGATTCGAACCTTGGATGTTTAGAAGAAGGATTTAAATATAGAATATTCCTTATTATTAGATTTAACGGCTATCATCTATTTACTAAATATCTAACGATTACTATTTTAAATTATACCCATGTTTACTTATTATATCCTATTATATCCTATTATATCCTTTATTATAATACTTGAGTCTACCACATATCAGTTAACCAATCAGAAAACTATGAATTATTTTAGAACCAATCATAACGTATTCTTAAATTTTAGACCAATCATAATACATTAAGAATTTTCCTTATTTACATTCTAATCCAACTTCATTAACTATGGTTAGTTAACACTTCTCTAATTTAAATACAATAATGATTTTATTTAACATAACCATAAATACATATTTTTAAATCAAAAAATATTTACTACAAAATCACAATTTTTAATTTGAAATTGATATACTATTATATATTTTAAATTAAATTTCATAATTAATCATTCATTAATCAACCACTCTTTCAATATATAAAATCAATCACAATTATATTATCATATACTATAAATAAATTTTCATAATACATGTTGTACAATTAGAGCTGGGATCCTCTGTCCCCTTTCTCCGTGTCTCCTTTGTGTCCCCTGTTGTTTTTAATTAAAAAAAATGCTCTTCTGGAGCCCATTTTTATTATTTATTAAAATGGGCCCCGCAGGGACACTCTTTTTGTACTAAAAAAGGCGGGGGGACACAAAGAGGACACGGAATCCTATTATATCCTATTATATCCTTTATTATAATACTTGAGTCTACCACATATCAGTTAACCAATCAGAAAACTATGAATTATTTTAGAACCAATCATAACATATTCTTAAATTTTAGACCAATCAAAATACATTAAGAATTTTCCTTATTTACATTCTAATCCAACTTCATTAACTATGGTTAGTTAACACTTCTCTAATTTAAATACAATAATGATTTTATTTAACATAACCATAAATACATATTTTTAAATCAAAAAATATTTACTACAAAATCACAATTTTTAATTTGAAATTGATATACTATTATATATTTTAAATTAAATTTAATAATTAATCATTCATTAATCAACCACTCTTTCAATATATAAAATCAATCACAATTATATTATCATATACTATAAATAGATTTTCATAATACATGTTGTACAATTAGAGCTGGGATCCTCTGTCCCCTTTCTCCGTATCTCCTTTGTGTCCCCTGTTGTTTTTAATTAAATAAAATGCTCTTGTGGAGCCCATTTTTATTATTTATTAAAATGGGTCCCGCAGGGGCACTCTTTTTGTACTAAAAAAAGCGGGAGGACACGAAGGAAGGGGACAGAGGATCCGAACCCGTACAATTAAATTTAAACAAACCAGGCCGTAAATAAAACTCTAAACCAACAACCTAACAGATGCATAATTCCATCAGCAATTCAAATAGTTTACTGCAACCAGTTCGTGTTGTTCCTATGCTCAAGTTCTTCAAACATAGGTAGCCGCGCCATCATTAAAGAGTCACTATTCGATTTGAAATCCATCGCAATATATTATTATATATTTTAAATTAATTTTCATAACTAAATATTGATTAACCATTCTTTTATATTAAAATCAATCACAATTATATTATTATGCATTATTATTGATTTTCATGATATACAATTATAATCGATTTAAAATATTAATAATCAAACTCAACCTAAAATCTGAAAAGAGTGTTATGATTTTACGCTAAATAAATTACCAATAAAATAAAAAAATAAATTTAAAGAATATCTGAATTCAATTTTTAATTCTAAATCATATACAAAGTTAATATTATCAACCATACTTATTCTAATTTATTAATCACGGTAAAATAAAAAATTATATATAATAATTTTTCAATTTAATATATTCATATATTATGGTTTTAAATTTATAAAAAAATCAAATTAATATCAATAAATTATAACTATATCGATTATAATTTATATATTATTTAATTATTATACTCATATTATAATCATATATTATATCGATAGATTATATAATTTATATATTATGGTTAAATTATGGTATAGCTTATAACACGTACTTTTGTAATATTTATAATCATATTGATAAACAAAATTGTCTTAATATCCATATTTATTAATATTTATTTATATTGATTTTGATTTTGGTTAGATAGATTTTAATTTTATTAAAGGAAATAAGAACTTCTTAAATTTGAAAGACTTAAAAAAATCAAATGTGAGTACGAATAAAAATAATTATTTATAAGAATTCACTCGGTGAATTTACTATTTTTGCACTATTTTGAGTTCTAAAAATTAGATTTAGACGATTTTACACTCGCAAAACTTAAGAAATCATCTTTAATTTAGCGATCATTTAACAATTATTATCTAACTGAAATTATTCGCAAATTGTAAAGAAGATAAAGTTTTGAATTTTTACAATGAAAATTCTATTCAATTTATAAACCTAATTATATTTGGTTTAGATTATTAAAATTTATGTTTAAATATTTGAAACTAATCCAATTATAAATCACATAAAATTTTTAATGTTAGATCCAACGATTCTCATTTATCTATTTTTAAGATCCAATTATCCATACTATTTTCGTCGTCGACCATACCAGCGTACTATAAAAAAAACATGATAAGATTCTCTTACGATTATTATTATATCTAAATGTACCACATCCTTTATTATAATACATGAGGTCTACCCAAGTTAGATGTAGTTAACCAATCAGGAAATTATAAATTATTTTAGGACCAATAAGAGGTCATTCCTAAATTTTAGACCAATCATATTATATTTAAAGTTTTTCTTATTTACCATTCTCATCCTATTATACTAACTATGGTTAGTTAACAATTCTAATTTAAATATAGTAATGACTTAATTTAACATATCCATATATCACATATTTTTTTAATTTCAAAAAATATTTATAATAAATTAATTTGATACGTCAATCCTCACCAGTCACCAAAAGCCAAAGTAAGGTTATTTTTGTCAACTACTTCCTCCGACAATATTATTAAATTATTCGTACACGAGTGGGGCATATTTTTTTAATATATACTCCCTCTGTCCCATCCAATTCTTAACACTTTTTTTGTCACTTTCTGGCACACATTTTAGTGTGAATTTTAAGTATAGTTCCATAACTTATTTTTGAAATTTTCTTTTTTTTTTTTATAAAAATAGGATTGTTCTATTTTAATACAAAAAAAAATTCTAAAATAAGTTATGGAACTATCCTTAAAATTTACCTTAAAATGCGTGTCGAACATCCTATTTTGAAATGTTAAGAACTGGCTGGGACGGAGTGAGTAATTGTAATTCAACAATTAAAATATCAAATCAATACAATAATAATACTAATTCATGTTTTTTCATACCCTAGCGGATCTAAAACTCAATTTATACAATTTCAAGAAAAACAAATATTACCATAGTTTTTTTTTAAAACAATATTACCATAGTTATTAAACTTGATGATCATAAATTCTCTCTTCTCAATTTTACGCACACAAAAAACACACATAAACACAACAGTTATATATTTAGATACAGTTAACCAATCAGAAAACTATAAATTATTTTAGAAACAATCAAAATTCATTCCTAAATTTTAGAACAATCATATTATATTAAAAAATTTCCTTATTTACCATTCTCATTCTATTATACTACTCATGATTAATTAACAATTCTAATTTAAATATAGTCATGACTTGATTTAACATATCCATATGTTACATATTTTTTTAATGTAAAAAACTATTAATAATAAAATAATATTTTAAATTAAAATCAATTAGGATTATAAAATATGTAATATTAAGCGATTTTTGCCATATGAACTTTTTTAATGCATGGGTCTATTTATCTATATTATAAAATATAATATTTTTATATCTCAAACACTCGATCTATAATCATAAGGTGCAAACAAATTTGAATAAATCTACTCTTATTCAATTAAATATTTTAAAAATTAAAAATAGTTACTACATTATTCTAAATACACCTTCAAAATTTAAGTTATATAAACTTTTAAACTAATCGGTTATAAAAAAACTAAATTCAACCAATTAAAATATTAAAAAATTAATTTGAAACCAATTATCATTAACATTTTACTTATCGGTATTTTTTATTTATGCAAAAATTAATGGGACCAATAAATTGACTTGACGAATAGTATTAGACATTATTTGGTGTATAAATTATCAATCCAAAAAATAAAATTCATTACAGAATCAATTATTATTAGTGAATATTTTCATAGAAAATTGGTCAACTCGGCGCAAAAAATCTAATAAATCATTATTTTTTTGATAAGTAATTAATTTATCAACAAAAGGGCATATGCCATGATGCCATCTACACAAATAATCATTCAAATTTACTTCTAAATCACTATTTTTTATAGGTAAATAATTTATCAATAAAAAATCTTACATTTTCAAACACATATTAAAATAGATCATATCAAGGTAACAAGGTTTCCTTAATCCAAACTACAATTGTTGATCAGATTTTAAATTGTGGTACATCACTAGCTTATGTCACTGAAATATATAGTCTTTCTAGCGAAATAATCTAACAATTTATTCCAATCGTGAGGGAAATGTATATGTGATTTGTGAGAACGTATTCGAACAACTAACCATAATTGTGATTCTATATTATCCAAATGAACCAATATAACAAAATCATGTAGATCTAAGATCTCGGATGCCAAAATAAAGGAAACTACTCGCAAAAGAAAAAAAACAAAACCCAATATATGGATAGACAAAATCCACTAACGGGATACTAGACTTTCAATAAAGAGATGTATTTATTGAAAAACAAAGTAAAATCAAGAAAAAGAAACTGGAGTTATAATTCACAAGAAGAAAGTACAAAATCCAATATATCAGTAGATAAAACCCACCAACGTGGTACTAGACTCTCAATAACGAGAGATATTTATTGAAAAACAAAGAAAAATTAAGGAAAACAATAAAAATGGGCTTATCATCAACTAAAAAGCAGATGTCAACCCCTAAACTTTAGTTTAATTTTTGTTAGGAGAGAAGAAGAGAGAGAAACGGCAATATCAATCGTTTAAAATCAATATTATTGATAACTAGATAGGTCGATACATATAAAGTTATATATTGTTTCTAATAAAAGGTGCCCATTTAATTCTGTATTCTTGAATTCAAATAATTGTATTCAATTCTTATATCCTAATCTAAGAGCAGATATATCTAATTTACTTGGTTGGTTAATAATATTTATTTTTAATATCAACAAAACCTTAAATAAAGGTAATTTTTTTAGTAACTTGGTAGATAGATTCTAATCAAACAGAGATATTAATTAACAATAAACAATTTTTTTTTAAAAAGAGGACTTCAGTTTGGTGTACTCTACTCTTAGTTTTAATTTATAGTATCTCAATGTTGTTTTCAATGATATAGTAACATACTTAGATAACTTGGGACAAAGAGTAACATTACATGTAAATGTCAAATTTTTTCTTTTCGCATATTATTTTCGTTTCGTATACAAAAAAAATTGCGTAGTTTAATACTCCCTCCATCCTATTGAATTCTTTACGTTTGAGATATAAGACTTGGTACACATTTTAAGGTGTATATAAAGTGTAATTCCATAACTTATTTTTTAAATTTTTTTAATAAAATAAAAGTTTTAACATTAATTTTTTATTCAAAAGAAAAAAAAATTAAAATAATTAATGAAACTATACTTTATAAGAATCTTAAAATCCGTGCCGAACCCTCTATCCCAAATGTTAAGAATTCAAAGGGACGGAGGGAATAACATTTGGTATTCGAATCATGGGTACATAAAAGAATTTCATATCATTTTCATGCAAGATCCCAGAGACACATGACATGGATGTTAAGAATTCAAAGGTACGGAGGGAATAGCATTTTGTATTCGAATCATGGGTACATAAAAGAATTTCATGTCATTTTCATGCAAGATTCCAAAGACACATGGCATGAATGTACACAACACATACGATTTTTTAGATCTACGTAAGCGCTTTATTTTAATATATGTCGGAAAAATATACTCACTGTTAAATGAAAAATGAATTTCATGTTTTTTAACCCGATAATTAAATTACAAGGACACATATATAATAATGTGATTACGTGTATATTACACATTTGATTTTAGTTTCATATACAGTTTTCTATTTTAACATTTTAGTCAAATAGAAAAAGATAGGCGATACTCATTTTCAAATGTCTTATTTTACGCATTTGGCTGACAGCGGATTGGAATTGATCCAAATTTTGTAAATTCCAAACCCACATCCAAATATTTTTGGGTTTTAAAAATAAATCCAAATCCAAAACTAAATATCAAAAACCAAATTCGTCGGATTTCGAATTAGATTTGTTTTTTTGTATATGAAATTAGTAATAATGTAGTTAAAATTAAAATAATTGCTACACGCAAAAATATTAATTATATTTATACAAAAATTAAAAATTAAAATGATTAAATTAAGTATTCAAATATAACATATTATACAAACTAATATACTAAGTATAATTTAAATATGTTAAAAAAATAATTCTTCTTATACACAGAAATGAAAATTTTATGTGAAGTAAAAAAAATGTACATCTTAAATGTATTAATAAAATTTGAGATTGAGAAATAAAAGTTCTAATTACTAAATTAATATTGACTATTTCTAATGAAATATTTGAATAAAAATAAATAAAATAATGTGTCTTACATCTAAAATATTATATAAAATAATTTCAAAATATAATATAATATAATATTATTTATGTGTCGGACTGTCGGGTTTCGATAGTGGATCGGGTTTCAAATTTTCGGATAGGATATCGGTTCGAAACAACTTAAATTCAAATGCAAATCGAAACTATTTCGGGTTTAAAATTTATATCCAAACCTAAATCCAAAAATTCGGGTTCGGTATATCCAAAAATTTGGGGTTCGAATCGGGTACCATCAAATCGACTTAAATTTCATTCCATATTTATGCGTAAAAAAAACTAATATTTAATATACCATATTCTGATAGAAAAGAATAAAAAAATTCAACATACAAACTCCCAAACTAAATATACACTTTTTAAGTTGTCATTAAAAACAAGCTGATGACAATCACCATAAACTCTAACAGTCATATCTTACTCAAAAAACGGGATATATTGAATTTGTTTGGTTAATTGATAATGTTTATTTTTTATTATAATCAATTCAGTAATAAAAGAACAAAAAATTTGTAAAAATGATATGGAACAAACACATTGGAAACTAGATTAGATGAAAGTTTTCCTTTATCATAATTATGTTCGTTTAATGGATCTTGCACAGTAATGATCCTTTCTCATATCACTGAAACATGCAACCTTTTTTAAGAGTCAATCTAATGATTTATAATGGTCGTTAGAAATAAGTGTTTATGAATTTTAATATATATTCGAAAAATTGACCGTGACCCATGCAAATATTTTGATTATTAATATAATAAAAAATTATAGAAATCCATTGTACTGCACATTTAAATATACCAAATTTTGAAAATAACAAAACTTAAAATATGGATAAAAAACTTATGAACTTGGTTGAAATATTCTAAAAATGAGAGAAGTCAAATGAAAAATAAAATCAAGAAAAAACAATAAAAAGGGGTTTAGAATATTTAAGCGGGGATGTGAATGTCATGATAATTGTTTGATAATATCAATGCAATTGGTATAAATTGACGATAATTTTATACTTAAATTTGAATAAAATTATCTTTTTATAAATAATGATTAAAATAATATGTATATATTAATTAATTAATTAATTTTTTCCAATGATTTTTTTGGGAACTCTAGAATTACTCCCCAAAAGTTGCTAAATTTCATTTTATTCGCATTTATAAAATGAAAAATATGTATTTGATTTATTTTTCTATAAATAATTATGTTTTAATTGTTCTCTACGCTTGATCCTCAAAACATGATTATAATGAACCAAAATTTCTGTAACTATTTATTTTTTGATACACTATGAGCCCGTTTGGGTTAACTTAAAAATTGTTACTTATCACTTAAAGTGTAACTTAATCACTTTAAGTGAAAAGTGATAATTTTAACTTTAAGTTAGGGGTATCTGTTTGGCTAATTTACTTAAAGTAATAGAAATTTATATTTTTTTAAACATAATATAAAAATATAAAATACAAATATATGCAAAGAATATAATGTGAGTTAAAAGGTGAATCGAATATATAAAAATTGATAGTAGAAAAAAAAATAAGTTGAAAAAATGTACCTCAAATGTACTTAAATTTTTTGAACAAAAACTTACTTTAAGTTGAAAATTTTAAGTAAAGACAAACTCCTCAGAAATCACTTAAAGTAGAAATCAGTTTACTTTAATGGGGGTCAAACGGGCTCTATATATTTGTAATTTATTTTTTGATTATAATTTATTTTTTTGATACACTATATATTTGTAACTATTTTGAAATTTTAAAATTGTGCTTTAGGTGCGTAGCACGGTGAAATGCTAGTAATAAGAGTAAGAGGGATAACAAACGAGTACTACCATAGGTCAAGAGTTCGATTCCTTTCAACAACATATATTTTATAAATTAAATTTAAAGTTAATAATAAAACTTAATTAATAAGTTAATTGAATTTACACTTTGATTTGTTTATGACTCGGCCTAAAAATCTTCTAATCATATTCTGTCTATACTTGCTTTTGTGAGTAAATATGTGCATAAGAGGAAAAAAGTTCATATTTACTATTTAGATTATATCTTGAGATTTAGAAATCAGATTTGGATGATTTTACAATTCACGCGAAACTCATAAAATTATCTTTAATTTAGTGTTTATCTCAAAATTATTATTCAAATGCAAACACTCAGAATCTGAAAAAAAATATTATTACAAATTTTTTACATTAATCCTATTTAAGTAATTATACGATGGAGGGGCTTACAACGAATCTTTACTATTATATAAATTCCGAAACATTGAAAGTTTTGGTACCTGTTTTTTTGGTACTAAGTGAATTTACTTATTTAAGCTTCATCATAAAAAAATATATATATGATATCTATACTATTAAAACTTCTAAATATATATATCATCCTCAGGGTTCTACCTGAGGTTAGACCAAATTTCAATACAAATTTAAGGGCTTTTTTGTAAATTACTGAAAAACAATTTATATTTACTAAAATGCCCCTGCGGGGCCCCTTATTTTATAGCTATATTTTGTTCTAACCTTAGGAGAGGTACCTGAGGTTGTCCCCAGGCCCAGTTTTCTCTATATGATATCTATACTATTAAAACTTCTAAAATAAATAATAACATAATATAAATTAATGGTAAGTAGTCAATTGCCTTTTTTCGCATTTACTTTTAATTGAAGGTATTAACTTTTATTAACTCCTAAAAACATCAATCATATTATATCTTCCAATCATTAATATTTTCTTACAAATTAAAACACGTTACCCTTTTAATTTAAAACTAATCTTATAATCATTAATATATTAAAAGTCTGACTTCGAGTGGGTTTTTGATGGTTTTGATTACATATATGCATAGATTGGTGCATATAAAGATGTTGTGTATATGTATAGATTAATATAATATCATATTTTTCAATTATTAATAAATATATTAAAAATATGTATACACTATTTATAATAAGAAAACATTAGCCGAAACATTAAAAATTTTAAAATTTATTTTTTGGTATATGTTTCTTAGTATATCATGAATTTATTTATTTAACCTTTACTAGCTTATAACCCGTGCAATGCACAGATTTCTTGTATTATGTTATAAATTTTATATAATATTATAATTATGTTTTTATATAATCATTATTTTTAATATTTTTTAATTTAATTTAATTTAATATACTCAAGTTTACGGGTTATACTAATGTTTCCTTATTATAAACAACGTATACGATTTTTAATATATTTTATTAAAAATTGAAAAATATGTTGTGATATTTTCGGATATTTCACATTTACTTTTAGTTGAAGATATTACCTTTTATAAACACCTAAAAACATTCGTATCATATATTTCAATGATCATTAAATGTTTTGATACCTATTTTTTGGTACTTCGTGAATTTATTTATCTACTCTTCATTATAAAGAAAAATAAATACACGTAAAATAAATAATAACATAATAGAATTCATGGTAATTAGTCGAGATATTAGATTTTATAAACACCTAAAAACATCAATCGTATCATATCTTTCCATCATTAATATTTCTTTTCGAATTAAAAAAAGTTACCTTTTTAATTTAAAACAAATCTTACAGACTAATTACCATTAATTTTATAATATTAATGTGAAAAAAGCAATCTAATTATTACCATTAATTAGATTATGTTATTTTTTTATTTTAGATGTTATATTTTTCTTAAAAATTATTGTCTAATATTTTCCGGTATATATTAATGATTGTAAGATTTGTTTTAAATTAAAAAGGCCTAGGTCGTAGTTTTGATAGGGACTCAATTCCGAGTCCGGTTAAACATTGTATTGAGTTGGATTTGAATCATTAATAAAATTCCCAGCTTTTCGTGAAAAAAAAAATGGTAACGTATTTTAATTCGAAAGGAAATATTAATGATGGAAAGATATTATACGATTGATGTTGTTATGTGTTTATAAAAGGTAACATCTCAACTAATTACCATGAATTATATTATGTTATTATTTATTTTAGGTGCATTTATTTTTCTTAATTTATAATGAAGGGTAAATAAGTAAATTCACGAAGTACCAAAAAACGGGTACCAAAATTTTTAATGTGGGTATATACTAATGATTGTAAGATTTGTTTTAAATTAAAAAGATAACGTAGCAATCGACTAATTAACATTAATTTTATTATACTAATGTGAAAAAGGCAATCGAATTATTACCATTAATTTTATTATGTTAATCGACTAATTACCATTAATTATGTTATGTTATTATTTATTTTAGGTGTTACATTTTTCTTGAAAATTATGGTGTAATATTTTCGGGTATTTATTAATGATTGTAAGAGTTGTTTTAAATAAAAAAGGTAACGTGTTTTAATTCGAAAGGAGATATTAATGATGGAAAGATATGATATGATTGGAAATCGAATTATTACCATTAATTTTATTATGTTAATCTACTAATTACCATTAATTATATTATGTTATTATTTATTCATGTGTTATATTCTTCTTGAAAATTATGGTGTGATATTTTCGGGTATCTATTAATGATTGTAAGAGTTGTTTTAAATAAAAAAGGTAATGTGCTTTAATTCGAAAGGAGATATTAATAATGGAAAGATATGATATGATTGATATTTTTAGGTATTTATAAAAGGTAATATCTATTTTGTTATTATTTATTTTAGGTGTATTTATTTTCTTTATAACGAAGGGTAAATAGGTAAATTCACGAAGTACCAAAAAACAGATACCAAAAAATAGGTAAATATTTTTCAACGAATTGAATCAAAAAAATTATTACACTAACAAATAAAGAGTATCCATATACTCCTTCCGTCCCAAAATAAATGTCCCTTATGTTAAAAAAAATTGTCCCAAATTATATGTCTCCCTCTTCTTTCCATACAAATATCTCTTCTTTCTATACAAATTTAAGTCTAATTTTTCAAAAAATTACCCCTATATTTATATTTTCAATGCTTGACTTTTTTAAAACTTAACTCTATTCTCATTTTTCAATGCATTTATTAAGGTAATTTATTGAAAAACCTTATCCAACCAACCTTTTTCTTAATATGCGTATTTTTTCCAAAAAGGACATGTAAATTGGGACGGAGGGAGTAATACTTTAGAAGTCCTACATTGATAATGCTATTCAACATAAAAAAAATATTCATTGTAGAAGTCTAACATTGATAATGCTATTCAATGTCCTAATTATATATGATTTAAATAATTAACATACACCTTTTCGTATTTCAATTTAAATACACTTTTTAGTTTATTATTTATTTTGTCGTACGGATGACCAAATTACCGATTATCATAATTGTATTTTGTTGTTAGTAAGCTTATTTTGATAATCGAAACGAATTATAATTTATAGTAGAATTCATAAATCCAATAAAATTTTCAACATAAAAAATCGTCAATTTCTTCTCTCTTTTGTTTCTGCGTAGATTTAATTGGAAAATAATTGTTAAACCATCACTAAATTAAAGTTTATTTTGTTAATTTCACATGAGCTGTAAAATTGTCCAAATCAAATTTTAAGAATTTAAGATAGAGTAAAAACCAAACATACCCAGTATATCCTGCACAGAGCAGGGTCTGGGGAGGGTGAGATGTACGCAAACCATGCCCCTACTTCTTACGGTAGGAAGGTTGTTTCCGTGAAGACCCCCAGCTTAGTGTACAACAGAAAAATAGTGTGTGATATTTACAACGGTTTCATAAATTATGGTAAAGATCGCAGTCAAACCTGAGCCCATGGCTTTGATCACATGGGACTTACCTACGTCGGGTGTCCACTCCGTTCTCGAAACACTCTGATTTAAGATAGAGTATAAATATTAAATCGAACGTGTAAAATCTTATATATATCAATTTTTTAACAACAATTTGATATGTAAATTATTAACATAGCTTTGCACGAGTTATAAGCTAGTATATAATAAGAGTAAGAAGGATAATAAAGGGATCGATTCTTAAGAACTACACATATTTTTTTAATATTTTTTACGAACTAATATATTAGACTATGATAAGAATACTATATGACTATGCGTGATTTTTGAGCAGGTTATTTAATTTCAAATAAAATTTAATCAACCTCCGATCGAATTATTATAAAATTATATAGGAGTATTATATTCTATTATATAACATGAACAAAAGAATTTTTTTCTAAAAAAATAAATTATATTTAAAATACTATCGTAGATGTTCGACCCATACACAACATGTTGAAAATAACATCGTATAATTGAATACTTTAATCTAAACTATTAATATGTAGAGAGAAAAAGGGCCCTGAGGTTACCTCAGGAGAGTTACCTGAGGCAGTAGTGTAAATATTTGTGGCATTTTTGTAAATATTGAATTTTTTTATAAAAAATCCTGTAATTACAATTATACCCTCGTGCATTAATATGAAAAATCTATGTTATCTCAGGTAATTTTCCTGAGATTACCTCAGGAACATCAAACCCATATGTAGATCCTGAAGAAAAAAATTAATAAATTATTACTCTTTTTTTAAATGAGAATTTTTTTTTTTATAAATTTAACTTTTTAGATTTCACTTGGATATGAAATCGGACTCAAGTTGGATCCTAAGCTTTGGTGTTACGTTAACTCTGCTAACCCTATAAATTTTATAGTTTTCTTATAATATATTTAAGTCAAACATAATGTAGCTATAAATTAAAATATTATTTTTTAGGTTTATGCAATTTGTATTGGACATAAATGTGTACTAAATTAGTAAAGTAGTGAGTTGGGCCTGAAAATAAGAAAACGTAAAATAGAGAAAAGTTAGAAATGTAAGTAAACTGGTAAGTGAAGCGGTAGTACTAATTGATACTCCGTATATATTTAAGATCTAAAATGAGTATAGTAGAGTAAAGTAGTTTTGTATATAATTGATTTTATATTAAAATATTTTACTAATATGAAAAATTTTAAGAACGTCAAAAATTGAGAAGGATATTCAAAAAAAGAATGTATAAAAAAGTGGATGAGATTGAAGGAATAGACATAACAACAAATTTACAATGATGATATATAATAAGTATAATTATTATATTTGATATGTGATTAAGTTAAAAATAATTTTATTCAAAATACTAAAAGAAGAGTTGTTAGACTTAAAAGTGCATAAATGAAAACCACTGAATTTAAAATTTGGAAGTGTATTTGGTTGTAGTATGACTAATTCAAATACTTAAAAATATACTTTAGTGGTGCACTTCCATAAATATGTAATTTTTTAAATTGAATAAAAGTTTTAATGTAAAAATTCACAACTCATTTTCTCCTCAATTTTTAGGTAGTCACAATTGGTTGATAATTTTAGGCAGTTACAACTGGTTGATAATTTTTAAAATAGAAGATCAAGATTATATCAAATTAAAAAAAATTATAATCTAAAAATGATATAATTAAAAAATGTTATATTAGAATTTAATTTAAAAAAAAATTAAAATCTCAAAAGAATATAAATAAAAATGGTTGCATTAGAATTGAATTTTATTTGTTTTTTTATTGACATTAAAAAAGTTAATATTTGCTATTTGAGATCTATCTCGAGATATAGAAATCGGAATTGGATTATTTAATATTTATAGTCCACGCGAAACTCATAAATTTATCTTTAATTTAGTGATTATTTAATAATTATTATCCAAATGTAAACACTCAGAATCTCATGATAAAAAATAATTACGATTTTTTATATTAATCACATTGGGTTTAGAAGAGCTACATCGATTTTTTTTTGTTTGATTTTTATTACGGAAGAAGACCTACATTGATAATTATATTCAATGTAGAAAACCTAATTATATATAATTTAAATCATTGGAATTCATTTTTTCGTATTTCAATATATATATACTTTTTAGTTATATGTTAAAATATAAATATTTTTTATGCTAAATCCAACGTTTTTCATCTGTTTATCTTAAGGTCTAACGAATCTTATTTATTTTGTCTCGAGGACCACCGACTATCAAAATTTTGGACAAAATGCCTTTTACACCTATTAAAACTTTATTTGGTTTTTGGTACAACTATTTTCAAATAACAAGAAGGTTATTTTGATAATTAAAACTAAATATAAATATATTTCCTAAATCGAATAGAATTTTCAACGTAAAAAATTATCAAATTTTTTTTTTTCTCTTTTTTTTCTCGATAGTTTTAATTGGAAAATAATTATTAAACCATGACTAAATTAAAAATTATTTTGTTAATTTTACTTGGCCAGTAAAATCGTCCAAATCAAGTTTTAAGAATGCAAGGATAAAATATATAGTAAATTGAACGTATAAAATCGTATATATATATATATATATATATATATATATAGGCTAGCGTTCAAATAGAAACCAACATTAGAATAGAAACTAGAAACCTACACTAAATAAATTATATTTCATTTATTTTAATGGCCCCGCTAGGGGCACCTTCACAAAAAACTCATAAAATTTTTAGCTCTACTCAACAACTCGCATTTCCTACCCCCACCCCCACCCCCACCCCCACCCCCACCCCCCCCATCGGCACCGGCCACCCACATCCCTCATCGGCACCGACATCGGAACCGGTCGACTACCTCCTTTTCCGTTAAGATTTGTGGCCCCGCAAGGGCACATCTTCATCCACCAACAATCGCACTTGTTCCATTTCTATCTTCCCCTTTCCTTCACCCCCAACAATCACACTTCATTTCCCTTCATGTTGCTTTAGATATCAGGTAGATTTGCTTTAGATTTAAAATTTTCAAATTCGATTTCTTTCATCTAGTGGTGGTTATGGTGGTTGCGACGTCTGTAATGGGCAAGATGAATGATGTATGGTGGAGATGGTGGTGGTAGGTATGGTGAAGGCAGCGCTTTACGTGATTTGTTTAAAAAGAACTTGGCGATTTGTATCGAAATTTGGTGATTTGAGTTGAAATTTTAGTAATTTGGACAGAATTTTGGTGATTATGTATGTTTTGATAATAGTAGCAATCTGATGGTGATTTGTGTAGGTGGTAGATTGGTGATAAGGGTGGTTTAGTGATAGCGCTTTACTTGATTTGTTTAAAAAATTTTGGTGATTTGTATCGAAATTTGGTGATTTGGGTAGAAATTTTAGTAATTTGGACAGAATTTTGGTGATTCCGTATGTTATGATAATAGTAGCAATCTGATGGTGATTTATGTAGGTGGCAGATTGGTGATAATGGTGATTTTGTTTTCATCATCAATTCAGTGATTCGAATATAATTTCAACGGTGATTTTATACGCGAATTAGATCATGTTGTACATGTTGTGGAAGCATTTTGAATCGATGGTGATGAAAAGAGAATGTCAGCGTTTTTTGGTGATTTCTTTTATAAAAAATTAGTGATTTGTGTTGAAACATGGCGATTTCCGTTAAAATTTGGTAATTTGTAGTGAAACTTTTGCGATTTAAGCGTAATTATAGAAATTCTGTCCAAGTTAGTTGGGCGGGCATTACCAGGGAATGAAAGGAGCAGAAGTGTTAATATGATGGTGAGTGTTGATAATAATACTATCAGGAATTCTCTTGTTGAGGTCTCTGAGGATTTCAGCCACAGGACGAGTGATGCAAGAGGTTGAATTTGAGTCCATAGTCACCACGTAATTGGAATTGGGGACTGCACCTGGTGGATGCTGCCGCCAATAGCTAGAGCCCGCATACAGTATATACATACATATACTACATATACTGTATGTATACGTTGAGTACGGTAATGAAAAAGTGTGGGTGGAAGGTGGTCACGATGGCAGAGAAGAAGCGCGCGTTTTGATTATTGGGCTTTTGTTAGGTGGCCCAATGTGCTGTTATCACTATAACAGGGGTCTCACTAGAGCAGCCCCCTATATATATATATATAAAATTTTAAATAACAATTTGATATGTAAACTAATAATAAATAAATAAAAAAAATTAATATAATTATGAATATTAGAAAAGGAGGTGTTTATAATATTACACGACCCTATAAACAAGTTATAAAAAAATAAAAGTAACTCATGCTGTTTTGCACGAGTTATAAACTAGTTATATACTTATATAATAGTATAGATATAAATCGTCACCAGCCTTCACGACCTACCTATTTGCTGGCGACACCTCCTCTATCATCCACCGTGTGTTTGCGAGTTACACAAAAATTGAATCGATCCGGTTAAAAACCAGTTTGGCATGCCCGACCCGATCCTTTGGCCACTTCTAAGTGTGCCCTTGAAGTACATAATTAATGTACAGATATAGATTATTTTTGTTATAGACCCAAAGAGAGAACAGTGTGTGTGGGAGTTAAATTTTAATTATTTTAATCTAGACGATACGTGTATCTATCGGATGATATTAAACCAAAGTTTTATCGATTGAAGGAGATCAGAAAACCAACATTTTGGGTACACTGAGAATTTGGTTAATAAAATTTTGATTCAAATTATGCTAGTTGATAACTCATGCGAAATATAGGTACGAGTCGATATTAAAATATTAGTATTAATAAATTATTGAGAATAAATATGATTAATAAATATTATTTAAATATTGTTATAATATAATATAAAATCCATATAAGATTTTCTCTAACATCTTAAAGTTTTAGATGAGTTGCTTACTTAATATGGTATTAGAGTTCATGCATGCAGAGATCCAAGGTTCGAATCAAATTCGAGTTTAGTGATAACCAAATTTGATACTTGATTTTGATTTTAGATGAGTTGTTACTTAAAAAATATGTACTTGTAGAGAATTAAAGAGTATAGATATACGTGCTTCTACAGAATTGATCTATAAAGTATTTAATAAATATATACTATTTAATTATGTTGTTATAAAGAATGGAATCGTGATTGATAAGTGGCTTTATATCTACTTGGAGCGCTTCATATCGGCTTAAATTGATTGTTTTGGACTCAAGTTTGTTGTAGTTTTGATGTGTTTTGCTTAGTTGTGCAGAGTTACGAGAATGTTGATTAAGGTGGATGCTTCTATTATTTTTGGAGAATTAATTGATTAAAATTCGGATTTCTGAGAAGGGTTGCGCAGTCTACACTGTTTTGGCCATATCTTGAGTTCTAGAAGTCCGTTTGAGGCCCATAAGCAGTCCACGCGAAGATAACGAGATTCTCTATCATTCTAAAGTGGCCCAGACGTCCAATCACAACTGGAAAGGCTCGGGAATACTAAAGAAAAGCAGATACGAATTTTCCTTAAAAAACAGACTCAGTTTAGGAAACGTATTTTTGCAGAAATTCTATTATAATTCTGTTTTGGTATTTTCTTGCTGGGCAAGACTTTTAGAGCCTATATAAACACATCTAGATATAGTTTTTAGGGATCGAAAAATTATTGTACATAACTTGTATATTCTAGTATAGAGAGATTGGAGATAGCTATTCACTTTTCTTTGGAGATTGAAGGTTTTTCTCTATTCTTTATAATATTATGTGTTCATATTATATCTCTTGCTTTATTAGTTTAATTATGTATGAGTAGATAATTAATCTAGGGTTAAGTAGAACCCTAGTTATGATTGATGTGTGATTTTCCCAATTCCCCCAATTTGATTGTTTAATTGCTCTTGCTTATTGAGTTGTTTTAATTAGCAATTACAAATCAGACGTGATTATGTTTATTGTTTGAACCATTGTCTATTTATCAAAGAGAGTTGGATTTAGATGGTTGTGATTTATCCAATGAGGACATGAACTTCTCCATGAAAATAGGTAGAACGGATTGTTAGGAAGTTAGGGTGCTGTGATTAATGTCTCTAAATTGCATGATACCATGAGAATAGGCTTGATTGTATTTTAGAGAAGCCATTAATACTCGAGAGAGGTTATTGGTAATTTATAGGGCGCACCTTTCCTGTTGAGTATTATACGATTGATTGGGGAGGAATTCACGATTGCATTAATTCATGCTAGTGGGGATACTTAATTCTGGAAGTTTTAGTTAATTGATTAATTGCATTAGTATAAAATTAGTTTAATAATCTTTGATATTTTATTGTGTTACTTGCTTGGCTGAATTGAATTGAGAACAACTGGTGATTGACACGTTTGTCTCTGTGGGATCGACTCTGACTTACCCTGCTACATAGTTAGAAGGATTTGTTAGATATTATTATTTGATAGGCATGCGACAACCTTGTCAGTGATGAAGTTAAAAAAAACTAAAGTAAATAAATCGTATAGAATTAGAAAGGAATCGAATTCGAGTTTAGTGATAACCAAATTTGGTACTCTATATCGCGTCATTGAAATATGATTTTCACATTAATAAAATGTAAAGCTTTAATAAATAAATACTATTTAATTATGTAATTATAGATCGAACCCTGGATAAAGCTAAGGAAATTAAAATAAATAAATATTATATAATTACGTAATTGGTAATTTGATAACCAAATTTGGTAATTTGATATTATATATATAGAAATGGATTTGAGGATGATCTCAGGTAAGTCCTTTGAGGTTATATCCATTTCTCATATAAATTTAAATAGCATTTTTATAAATATTATTTAACGGCAATTTTGTAAATGCTAATGACTAATCCTGAATTTATAAATCTATCCTCCTATATTCATATTAGAAATAATTATAACCTCATGTACCACCCTACGGTCAACCTCAAATATATGTTACTCGATCAGAGCCGGCTCTAGGGGGAGTATTGCCATACTCTTGCCTAGGGCCACCAACTTGTTAGGTGTCTCATTTTCAGTCATTACATATACACATAATATATGGAAGTATATAATTGTCAATAATGTTTAATGTTACAAATAAAAAAAAATTATTGTTACAAATAAAAAGGAAAAAAAATCTAAATATCATTATAAAAACTTATTTATTAGTTCGCCTTTAGATTTCAATATTTGAATACTAAATTAAAAATTCAACCATACGGAAATACATATCTATTAAAAATAAATATGTAAATTTTCAAATAATTTAGTAATTTGGATAAATTATTTTTTAACAAAAAATAATCGATTAATCTCTACCGTTAGCATTATACAAGAAAATAATATCATTATAAAACCAATATTTTTACAACTTAAATTTGCATAAAAAATATTCTACAATAATATTTGACATAATATTCACATTCGTACGGTTGGATCGTTCAAAAATATTTAAATAAGACTTAAGGACACACTACTCGATTTTTTTTAAGAAATTAGATTATAGTGAGAAAATGATGTTAACTAAATTGAATTATAATGATTTAATTAGAAATTTTGCACATTGAAAAGTGAGAACGATAATAAACTCTTAACTTCAAATTATACAAAAAACCAAAATTTGGATTATTAAATTATTTCAATTTTTCATGTAAATTGATTTATAAAATTTGTAATTTTCATATATTGTTTGGAGAAAAATTGAGCCCCCAAATATTAAAAAGCTAGGGCCTCCAAATTGATGGAGACGGCCCTATACTCGATCTATTATATATTTATTATATATTACGTGCCATTAGAATATGACTAGGTAACAAAGCCGCGCTATGCGCGACACAAAAAACATTTTTAAAAATTGTATACATAACCTCATCGTTCATTGTGTTTTATTATTTGGAAATTGATATGATGAATTGAAATTTGTGTAAAATGTGTAACTAAATTTGAATGTTAAAGAATTATAGCTAAAGAATTAGCAGAAAAAGAACATGCTTCAGTTAAACTCTTGAGTATTATTAATATTTTCAAAGATATTGACGACACCTATTTTGTCGCATAAAAAATGTTTTGAAATCCAATATTGATAAATATTTGCAAAGTTTGGCATTGGATAAGTAAAAGTAAAATTATTAAAATTTTTTAATTTTTGATGGCATTATCAGAGACATGATTGCTTAGTTTGTTAATAAATTTAGTTGTATGATGAGAAAAAACAGAATGTAAATGTGATAAGAGGTGTGATTGACTTAACTTATCCATAAATTTGGTTGCAAGACAAACAAAACAGTATTCAAATGTATTTTGCAAGTCATGCTTTATATTTTGGAGTGATCCAACACCTATATCTCTTCATCTGATTAATTTTTTCAAGCATTTATTAGAATTTTTTGTATGTAATATTAAATTTAAAATCCTGGACACATGTTCAAACCTCTCTGATCTCCTCGTATTACAATATACTCGGCAATTTATCCTCGCTTCGCGCGGTTTTAAATAAATGTGAAAACAGATGAATTGTTTTTTATTATTTTTAAAAATTGATTGGTCTCTTTAGAATTTTTTTTAATACATCGATTCAAAACAATTTACATGAATTATAAGTTTGAAAATACTCTCTTTATATATCTAAAATTTTCAAAAAGACGCGGAAAGCCCGAAGGCTTGCGAAGCCACGAATTTTCCCTCGAAATCCCATGATTTGCACCCCCTGCGCGCACGTAGGAGATGGAACAACAATAAACCAACACAAGTGAACACTCCACTTGTGTTATACTATATAAAGCAAAAGACACCCCTTTTCCTTATCAATGTGGGACTTCAAGTTCTACAACAAAATTTCCACTCTTAAGGGACCAACTTTGAGTAATCATAACTCATCCATCCCTTAGTCATTTTGAATGTTTAAATATGCGTTGGAAAGCCCTCGCGGAGGAGAACACTCTCCAAGCACCACTTGTTGCAAACACACACATAAGACACACTCAAATCGGAGCTCAAAATGACTCGACAATGTGGGTCTAAAAAACCCACATTTTCTAACATATATATAAAGCCAGTCCGTCCGTAAATCAAACTACAGAAACTGTAAATTGATTTGATTATACGTTATTGCACATGCATTACATTAACAAAAATTAATAGCACTATCAGTAATTTCTATTAAATTTTAGTTTTTATATTATTAATTAATCAAAATTATGAGCTGTTTAGGGTACTGACAAGACAAAAGAGATAGAGTAGTAAGTTTCAGGGTCAATATTTTTTCAGTATTTTAAATACTAAATACATATTAACACATCCGACTTCTTTTTGAAAATGTATGAGAACTCGACGTTGCATAAAAATATGGGTATTTATAAAATGGGTTTCATGTGCCTGAGGTTGACCTTAGGTAAAAACCCTTGAGGTTAAGACAATTCCCATACAAATTGATGGGTATTTATGTAAATTACTGAAAAAAATAGATAGTTACAAAAATGCCCCTGCGGGGCCCCTTATTTTATAGTACAAATATTTTCTAATCTCAGGAGAGATCCCCGAGGACAACCTCAGGCCCATTTTTCTCTTATAAAATATGTCCCAAATTCAGGGGTGCTTTTATGTTTATATCCCACTTTATTCATAATTCATAAATTTGTCCTAAGGTTAAAATTTAACTCTTATTTAACTCATATACATATAATTATACATATATTTATATTTAATAAGACCAAAATACCCCTTAATACATAATAATATCTATTCTCTTTCTTTCCCCATCCTCCTCCTCCTCCCACCCTTTTTCTCAGACGAACATCGCAGCCACCGTTACCTTCTCCTCCGAGCTCTGGCCCCGCACCGCAGGGACACCCTTTCCCGTCGACCCATAATTAAAAGAATCTTCTAATAGATTAGATATTAGAATTGATTTTATATGCCATATGCGTTGGTATCAGAGGACTCTATGTTGAAAATCTGTCATAAATGACGATGCAAGGGAACTGAGCTTTAACCCAGTTTCTCCAGCAATGTTTTTTAGGGAAGAAATATCCTGCTGTGCCTGAAATATGAACTTGATTTTTTTTTTTTTTGAATAAAATCGAACTTGCATTAAACAACAGAATCCAACTCCAAAGATCGAACAAGGAAATTAGGTGGAGTGACATGCCACTCCCCTACGTCTGACATAGAATAAGTAGCTTGTGCTAAGACATGCGATACATTATTCGCAGAGCGAAAAACAAACTTAACTAGCACTTGATTTATGTGCTTACTTAACTCCACACAATCCATCACAATGGTATGGAATGAAGACCTCCCTAGGCTTCCATTACAAGCATCAGCTAGAGCATAGCAATCTGTTTCAAAACTACATTGCCTATACCCTTGAGTAATTGCCCATGAAATAGCTTCTTTGAGTGCTATGGCTTCTGCTTCTCGAGGCTTCCATGTACCTGAGAGTTTCTTTGTGCGTGCTGCTACAAAACCTCCTCTATCATCTCTAACTACCGCTGCAATTCCAATCCCACCAGTCATGTAAACTGCTGCATCTACATTGATTTTCAACCATCCACTCGAAGGTGGTAACCAACTTCGATCTCCCATCTCTCCTCTAATCTTCATATTTTCCTCTCTTGCTTGCGCTTCCGTCCATTCTCTCAATAAGCAGGTAGCTGTATTTCTTACACCAAAGATGGATCCATTGATTTGATTCCACACCCATCTGTTTCTTCGATACCATAGGCTCCAGCACAGCATCGAAATCTGCAGACATTGATCCTTTGAAGCTTGATTAAAAACACGAGCAAGCACCATTTTTGGATATTCATTTTCAGAACATTGCACTACAGAATGAAGACCTACTGCACGCCACAAAGTCTGGGCAAAGTCACAAAGAAACATAACGTGAGTTCCCGTTTCTACTGCAGAGTGGCACCATGGACATGCAGGATGCACATCGACATACTTGCTATACAAAGCTGCATTTGATGGTAAACAGTCCTTGCAAAACCTCCACAAAAGATGAGACACCTTACGTGGTAGTCTTAACGCCCAGATTTTTCGCCACAACCTGTTGTAATCGTCTTGACATTCCCCTTGCAACAGCCTGTAACAGCTCTTTACAGAGAACAATCCTTTATCCTCCATTAGCCAATACCAGGAGTCATGTGCAACATGACTTGAAAGAGGGATACTTTGAATCAACTCACAGTCCTCCCTATCAAATAAATCCTTGATAATTTCCACATCCCACTCTCTCCCCTCCACTGTCATTAAGTTGCAAACTTTTATGTTCCTTAATTGATCATTAACCCTTTATCACTGGTTATTAAGTTTGACATTTCCTTCCAATCCTTAAAAAGTCTATTGTCAAATAATATCACATCCAAACATGTAACCGGTTTTTCGGGTTTAACAAATGGTGGTGGGCCTGGTGGCAGCGGAAGTACATGACCGTGGCCTCTTTCTACATCAAGTAATAAATCGATTCAGTCAACAATATTTATCCAGAGGCACAACTTATGTGTAAGTGAAATTATATACGTATAAATTAATATACAGAGTGAACTCCTTAATAACAAAAATTAAAAATAAATAAGTAGAGGACAAAATTGTCTTTTAATAATGTATAGTTAGTGAGTTAATCATAACTACAATTAAAAATGGGACATATTAATAAAAATGGATATATTTATATTTACAATTAAAAATAGGACATATTCATAAATGGTTTATTCAAATGGGACATATTAGAAAAAAATCTTAAAAAAATAGTGAGAAATATCGTTTGAATGCAACAATACGTGCATGTGGTGATTTAGCTGCACCCTTTCTGCCTTTTTCTCTTTGGTAAAACTAAAGTTAACCTAATAGGCCGATTCTAGTATCAAAATAGTGTTAACCTGGCTAATTTTCAACTTATCTAGGGGGATTCCAGAAAGTGTTCAACGTAGTTCAGTGCCAATTTCAATAATTTTGGTCCGTTTCTGTTGGATATTTAATTTAATCCAAACATATTTATTTTATTTTGGATGTGTAGTTGTCATGTGTAGAAACAATGTGGGCCGAGTCATCGGGCATAGCATTGTTTTAGGATCAGAATAACGGGTAGTAGAGAAAAGGTAGGAGTCTATTAATGTAGTGGTTTCTGGTTTATAGTAACCACTCTTTGCGTTCATTTTATATCTCTGTACGTCTGCATTTGATTAATAAGAACTTCCGTTTTATTTTCTTCCAGTTTAAAATACAGACAAGTGTGAGTGTGTTTATCAATACGTGGTATCAGAGCTTAGGGAAAATACAGAGCCAGCAACGCCCGATGGAGACAAGCAAAACCAAAGAGAGCTCTTTTGGTCTCAGCTATCCCATGTTAACGAAAACAAATTACACGGCGTGGGCTTTAAAAATGAAGGTGTTTATGCAATGTGTGGGAGGCCATAGAACCAAAGGATCATAAGGGTGCAGTTGATGGTAAAATCGACAAACGGGCGCTAGCTGTTATATATCAAGGGGTTCCTGAAGACGTGTTATTTTCACTCGCAGAAAAGAAGACATCGAAGGAAGCTTGGAACGCAGTCAAGACAATGTCGTTGGGGGCAAATAAGGTGAGAATGACGAAGGCGCAAACTCTTAAATGCGAGTTCGAGGCTATGTGCATGAAGGACACTGAACAATTTGATGAGTTTTATCTGAAACTCAACAATCTGGTCACCAATATTAGGGCACTGGGAGGGAAAGTGGAGGAAGTTTACGTAGTTAAAAAGTTGCTCAGAGCGGCTCCCTCCAGGTTCTTGCAAATTGCTTCCGCCATCGAACAATTTGGTAACCTAGAGGAGATGTCGGTGGAGGAAGTCGTTGGCTCGCTCAAGGCTCACAAAGAAAAGAACGGGTGAAAGGTGTAACTGAGACAAGCCAAGGACAACTTCTCGTGATAGAGGAAGAGTGGAGGAAAAGGGAAATTAATGAGGGGCAACTGCTACTAACTCGAGAAGAATGGTTGATATCACATCCATGTTGCTGAAGGAGGATTTAGTGGTTCTAAAATTGCGTACGAGTAATGAAAAACAAAGGGAGTCACAAGTTTGGTACTTGGATAACGGTGCCAGTAATCATATGATTGGAGCACGCGGGAAATTCAAGGAATTAGATGAGCGGGTGACTGGAAGGGTAAAGTTTGGCGATGGGTCCACTATGGTTATTAAGGGAAAAGGGACAATTGGATTCCAGTGTAAAAACGGTGAAGAAAGGGTCTTGACAGAGGTGTATTACATTCCGAGTTTATGTAATAACATCATAAGCTTGGGACAATTATCCGAAGCAGGCAACAAGGTTGTTCTGGAAGGTGATTACTTGTGGGTGCACGAAGGCAGCAGCAAATTACTAATGAAAGTAAAAAGAACTGAGAATCGCTTGTATAAAATAAGCCTCGAAGAAAGTAAGGCATCATGTTTTCTTACAAAGGTGGAGGAAGATACATGGCTGTGGCACAATCGACTCGGACATGTTAACTTTCGGGCCCTAGAGCTTATGTCGAGATAGAAGATGGCATACAGACTTCCAAAACTAGCACAACCACTTAAAAGATGTGAGGGGTGTCTAATGTCAAAGCAATCCATAAAGCTGTTTCCATCACAGTCCAACTTCGAGTCAAGAAAGGTACTGGAGTTAGTGCATGCGGATATTTGTGGACCTATCTCGCCCGTGACACCCGGAGGTAATCGTTATTTTTTTGTTATTCGTTGATGATTTCAATAAGAAAATGTGGGTATATATGTTGAAAGAGAAGAGCGATGCATTTGAGAGGTTCAAAAATTTTAAGGCATTGGTTGAGGATGGGATAGACAAAAGGATAAAGATTTTGAGAAGTGATCGAGGTGGGGAATTTTGCTCGAAATAATTTACTATGTTTTGTGAGAAATCCGGTATTCAGAGGAATTATACAGCCCCATACACCCCACAACAAAATGGGGTGGTGGAGCGGAGAAATCGGACGGTTGCTGCAATGACAAGAAGCTTTCTAAAGGAAGCAAAATTACCTGCGTTCTTGTGGGGTGAAGCAGTGCGGCACTCAATTTATATCCTTAATCGTTTGCCAACTCGTACTCTAAACGAAAGAACCCCATATGAAGCATGGAGTGGGAGGAAAGCAGACCTGACCCACATTAAAGTGTTTGTAAGCATCGCGTTCATGAAAGTCCCATAAGTTCATGTTAAAAAGCTAGACGATCGGGGAAAAATGGTTGTGTATTTAGGCAAGGAACCTGGGACAAAAGGCAGTAGATTGTATGATCCCAGGACGAAAGAATTACACGTGAGCAGGGACGTTGTGATAAAAGAAGGTGAATTTTGGTCATGGGAGCAGAACAGAGGAGATGAGGTTACATTCCCTGGACAGTATGTCGAGGTGGTAGAATTAGAAGGCGGAGGTGAAATCGAGGAAACAAAGCATGAATCACAAACACCATTGCAGACACCTTCACAGTCCTCGTCTGTGCGCTCTGAGACACCTATATCAACTGATACATTAGGAAGAACAGGTGATGCATCGTTTGCAGAAAGTAGCGAACCCAGGCGATTTAGATCGTTGGAAGAAATTTACAACGAGACTGAAATCACTGATTTGATTAATGAGATGATGCTTCTGAAAATTGAGGGACCAACTTCGTTTGGTGCAGCAACAAAAGAAAAGGAGTGGCAAGATGTAATGCAACTGGAGATTGATATGATCGAAGAAAAATGACACTTGGACCTTGACAGATTTGCCACCTGGGCATAAGCCAATAGGATTGAAATGGGTTTTTAAATTGAAGAAAGATCCCGAAGGAAACGTGGTGAAATACAAAGCACGCCTCGTTGGAAAGGGCTATGTTCAACGAAAGAGAATTGATTACGACGAGGTGTTTGTACCGGTGGCTCGCTTGGACACAATTCGATTATTATTGGATCTCTCGGCTAAGGAAGGTTGGGAGGTTCACCAACTTAGACGTTATGGCTGCTTTCTTGAATGGTGAAATTAATGAAGAAGTGTATGTCGTTCACCCAGAGGGCTTCGTGAAGAAAAGACAAGAATTGAAAGTGTATAAATTGTCAAAGGCTCTATACGATTTGTGACAGGCCCCTAGAGCATGGAATGCTAGGCTGGACAAATGCTTGAAGGATTTAGGCTTTAACATGTGTTTACACGAGCAGGCAGTATATACAAAGATCACTTGTGAGGATGTTGTCATTGTGGGAGTCTACGTCGATGACCTGTTGGTGATAGGCTCGAATAAATGTCAAGTAGAAGAATTTAAGTTACAGATGAATAAGCAATTTGAAATGAGTAATTTGGGGTTGCTATCGTTCTACTTGGGCATAGAAGTAATTCAAGGAGGCTCATTCACTGCACTGAAGCAATCTACATATACGAGAAAAATATTGGAGAAGGCTGGAATGTTGAGTTGTAATTCGTCTAAATTTCCAATGGAGCACAAACTACAACTTGACAATGATGAATGAGGTCAGTTAATCGACGCCACTGATGTTAGGTCCATTAAGATTGTAGAAGGGGGGGGTTGAATACAATCTATATCTTTTTATCGAAATTTATCCGTTAAATTAAATTTAGTTTAGACAAATTTGTGCGGAATCAACTGAAACAAAATTCAAGTTAAATATAACGATATATTAAACTTGATGATTGTTACAAAATCAGTACAGAGTATTACCACGTTAATAAAAACTAATTAGAAAATTCAACATGAACTTTTCTAATTTAGTTAATAAAAATCGAGATAAGAACTAGGAAACTTAATTCGCTAGTAGTACAAGAGTGATCAATAAACAAGTTCCAACGGATCAAATATTACAAAGGGTTTGAACTGAATTTATTGTGAAATTTAAGAGCTTGGCAGTTGATATTAAAGATGAGAGAGTCTGATGCTTTTGTTCTCTTTTAATATCTTCTGTATGTGTTCCTCGTATGCTTCTGTCTATTTTTCTTTTTATAGCCAAGTGAACAACATTGCTGTCGGTTGTAGATCTTTTGCTGTTGGTATGACCTAAACTGCATTAAGACATAACTGGTGATTGTCGGTATGACTTAGCAGGTCATAATGAAGATGCTCCAGGTCTTAATCACTCTCAGAAATTCGGTATGACCTAACAGGTCATAGTGAGTCTGCTCCATGACTTAACTGATCAGCATGACCTAAATCAGCATGACTTAAATCATTATGACTTAGATTTGATTTCTGCTGATTATGACTTAACTTGTGTAGCCTCAATGAATCTTTTCTTTAAGTCATATAAATCATATTAACTATCTAATGATTAATTAATTAATTCAGACTTAATTGATACATTAAGTAATTTAATAAATAAATTAATTCTTTTAGAATTAATTTATTAATTAAATAAACTATTAAGATTTATATCAATTAAAAGTGAATTAACTAACATCATTAAATAATCAATTTACCTCAATGAACCACTGTAAATAATGAATAACTTCCACTGGATAATTGTTGACGTTCGATGTACTGTCTGGTTCATGAACGACTAACTCTAATCTATGTTCTTCACTTTGACTCTCAGTTGTGATCCATGTACTTTCTCAACACTCTTGAATTCTTCTGTACTTATGCTGTCTCCACAACAATCTCTGTCACAATAAATGAATCCACTTGCTTCAATGCTATACTGAGGCATGATCAGCTACAAATAGGCTGAGTCATATGCCTTTCAATCTCCCCCTATTTGTTTGTTAAAATTTAACAAGCAAATTCCTAGAGGATAACTCAACTAACTCAACTTAAACTAGTAAATAATAAAACTTTAATTGCTAAGTAAATAATGAAAAAGTTCTGGTATTTATAACAATTTCCAGATTCAAACATAATGATAAATACAAGATAGATGATCCTCGAGCCTGATCATATTTAACATAATCCTATCTTGACCTATCTAGCTCTAAAGATATTACATGTATAGCTGTTCTTCATTTCTGACTGTCTTCTCTCCTGAATTCTCCTTCTTCAGGTTCATCCATCTCTGGCAGCATTTTATGCAACTCTGCATCAACTAGTAGCTCTCTTCCTGATGGGAATCCTTGAGGACGAATCAGTGGAATTCCAATTGACTTTATCAATTCACCCTTGAACCTTTCAGAATAGGTCATGTTGGTTTGTGCATAGGATTGAATATGATCTGCGTTTTCTAACTTCTCTGGAGTTGCAAACCCTTGATTTCTCAGAACATGTTCAATATAGACCAAGTGCTTGGCAGAATGAGTATACAATTCATTTGTCTCAAGATTGATTGTATGAAGTATTTCACCCTTCAGAAATTTCAATTGTCTCGACAAATCAACTATTTCTGGACCAGCTCTTTCGGCAAACTCTTTAAATTTATCATGAAGTAATACACCCAATTCAGAAGAGGTTGTCACCTTTTTCCTAAATACCCAAAGTTCTGTTAGTGATCTATCATAACAGAACTGGATAGAAACTTTATGTGTTCCCATTTCATGACAGCTAACAAAAATTGCTAACTCATCAGTTTTTGGTTCAAAACCAGAAGATATCCTGACCTCTTCATTTCTTAATGCTTTTATGTACATCTCATGATTTGGATTCTTGCTTTTAAACTCCTCAAGAAGAACAACAAAACGACGATCATCGTTCTCAGAAAACTGATGTGAGTCTATAACTTGTTGAGCACTTTCCCATTTCTTACCACTCTTATACTTGACGTATAACTTCCTCTTTTCAACATTGAGTGCATGTTCTTGTTGCTTTGCTTCTGCTTCCTCTTTGAGAAGTCTTGCCTTGTGTGCAATCAGATCTCGTTTCTTCTGAAGCCTTACATCTCGCAATTTAAGTTCTACTTCTTGCCTATCAATTTCAAATTCATTTTCAAAATCCAGTTGAATTTGTTCAGCTTCAGCTTCAGGATCAATTGGCACTTCATCTTCCACTTCTTCCCAGTTGCTAAAATCTGGTTATGGTAATTTTTCACTCACACCAGAGAACTCTAAATTAGCAAAAACATCAAAGTTATCTGGTTCACCTGTGTAGTAATACCCTTCAGATTCTTCAGCAACTTTCTGATGATCTACATCTGCCTTCTTCTTCCCCTTATCACTCACTTGTTCCCTTTGATCAGTTTCAGAAATTCCCACTTTTTACTTGTCTCCAGTAGCACTAGCTTCCCTTCTTGACTTCTCCCCCTTAGTTGAGGAATCCTCTACAGAAGTATTAAGTGTACCTGTTCCTAGGTCTCGATCATCAGCATCACCATCTATTCCTTCAAAGAATTCCTTTTCTTCTGCTGTGGGCGCATGAGTTCTGCTAATCATGTTGAACATAGTTTCAGCCCTTTACTTTGTCTTGAATTCTGCCTTTCAATTTGACTGAGACGATGTTCAGTGGATAAGTGATTCTCATTTATGTCATTCTGAAGATCTTCAATTTGATTTGGCATAGAAGAAATAATGAAATCTTGAGTCACTGTGACGTCTCCGGAGTCTACAACTGCTTGTTGTTGAGAGAGTTGGATTGCATTGATCTTGTTGTTGAAGATAGTCCTCATGTTGTCCATGTCATGCCTTAGGTTTTTATTCTCAGCTTCAGATTGAGCAAGCCTTTGTTTCATTTGATCAAGTTATGCCATAAGAGATAGAGTGTTTGTGTCATTGTGTGCGCTCACCTCAATATCTCTCTGAGTATCACTCACCTCACGTACTAGTGTTTCACTCAGATTTGAGGTAATCCTTACATCACTTCTCTCATATTCCGGAGCTACATCCATTGTACCTGCATCAGAAATCACCCTAGCCTCCTCTTGGAAGGTCAGTGGTGGTGCAATGGGAGTTCGCGAATCCCTTTCCTCAGTCATTTCTGTCATTTCATTTGGAATTGATGTCTGAATTACTTCAGTGACAGAAAGACCGAGTTGCCTTCCACTTTCTCCAGTCGAAACTGCGAGTGGAAACTCCCTTGAGGGATTCAGGTATGTTCCACCTGAGAGGGGAGATGATGATTCTATTATAAGTGGCTCAGAATCAAGATTTCCCACTTTAGCCTGTGAAGGCTCCTCTACCGTGACTATGGTAGGCACTGTTTCCAACCCTACGTGCTCTCCTTGCAAAGTGTCCTGAGATTCATCTAAAGTAGTGTTTTCCCTCATTGTGTGTAATAGAGGTGTGCTTGACTCTTTACAAGGTGCCAAGGCCCTATGGCTAACTTCAATAGTGTCATCCTGTTGAGAGGATGAAATTAGTAACTATTTATCGGCCATTTCAATGTCCAAATCCTGTTGGGAGGATATGGATGGGCTTACAGTTGCCTCAGGTTCATTTCTACTCTTCTTTAGTAGAGGCAGAGCTGTGGGTTCATTCATTTCATTACTACTTCTTTCAGGTCTTTTCAAGGATAACTTCTTTCTGGTAAAGCATTTGTTAAATCTAGACTTTGTGTTTGGCTCTTTGACCTGGGTTAGAGATTGTGGTGCTACAATCCCTTGGTCAGCCCTAACAACCACTTGGGTTCCAGAAGAAGATTGAGAATGAGAAGAAGTTAAAGGATCAGAATGCAATACCTGGTCAGCAGATGGAGGTTGAAGTTCTGGCTCAACTTGCTCTTGAACAGGTGGTTCTTGTTCAGGTACTGGTTCAAGTGGCTCAGAAACTTGTTCTTCAAAGGGAAGTGCAAGTTGTTCAACTATAGGAGGTGCTTGTTCAAGTGCTGCTTCAGGTTGATCAGGAACTGGAGCAATTGCATGCTGAATGACAGGTAGTTGAATGTAGGTGGACATGTATTGAGTAACAACCACTTGCACATTTGGAAACTTTACTTCAGTACTGTATCCTGTGAATAATCTGGTTGAGGGTTTACCAGATACCTTAGCTTGACAATTCAGGAATGGAACATGAAGTTCAATTGGAACTAAGTGATTAAAAATCAATGTAAAGAATCTAGGGTAATAGCATGAGACTTTTTCACCCTTATCAAAGTTCTTCTTAGCATTGATAATTCTTCTAACCATAGGAACACAAAGAAGTCTGCCTATATTGATGCTTCGATTATGAGCAATTGCAAATCCAATATGTTGCAAAAAGGAAGGTATCACACTGAAATTGCCTTTTGTAGAATTTGCAAACACCTTTGCCAGCGTGTCAAACAGATAATCCCATTCTTGAACAAGATACTTTTTATTCAGAGAAGAGAGTTCTATTTCATGTTGATAATTAATTCCAGTGAAAAAATTAATCAACTCTTGATTGGACGGAAGATCTTGAAAATTGTCATTTGGAAAGTTTAGAACTGTGTTAATAACAGATTCATCCACTGTGTACTGGTTTGTTCCGACAGAGAAAACAAATGATCGGTTATCATTTGAAACAACAGCAGTGGTACACATTATTCGCAAGGGATCAATTTTCAGAGGAGCATCTAATCTTAATGCAGTGCGAACAAGTGAATGATCATTCATGAAACGAATCCAAGGCCGAAAACGTTCAAGAGAACACTTTCCGGGATCAAAATACCCAACCAAATTATGCTTTATTAGCTCAAAACGACATCAATATTATTAGCCATTTTAATCAATTTTTACCCTCTGAAAAACTTAGATTTTAACAAAATAAACAATTAAACCGAATTATTTCGAATTAATAATTAATTAAAAATCCGAAATTGTTCAATGTTCTTCCAAAATTCTGAAAAATTCAGGATATGATCTTGATACACACACAAACACCCAGGTATTTTAAGTTTTTGAAAAATCAACACCGAAATCCTTGAATTTCAGATCGTATTTCCGAGTTTCGAAAAACAAAACTATCAAGAACTCAACCAAAAAGAGATTTTGAACCGTCGATTTACAGATATTAAGTCAAGTAATCGAAGGGTGTTCTTAGTTCAACAAGATTTCTGGGAAAAACTCGGCAGCAATTCGACTTAACTGATCGTGTATATTGTGTGTATATATAAGTACTCTGTGACTTAACACGAGAGTTTGAACAAGACTAAAAACTGAATATGACTTAACCTTACAAACCTGTTATATATATATATACTACAACGCGAATATGACTTAAATCTAACAAAGACTTAAATCTGAGCCAATATGACTTAAATCCCATTATGACTTAAACTCAGTATATCGTTTAATTCATACCGAGCAGAAAATAAACGACATAAACTAAGACAAAATAAGAATAGGTCATATTGAGGTCCTAAATTTATTTAAGTCATATCCGAACAATCAGATTAATCTAATAAAATAAAATAATTTTCAATAATAACATAGAATAAAAAAAATAATAATATGATCATAGGTAGTCCTTTAAACGGAAACAAAACAATAATAACAAAAGGACAAACACTACAAATTAAGAAAAATAAAACAAAATAAAAATATTTACATAAATATTTGTAGTAAATTAATAAATCAATATATTTTCTAATAAAATAACTTTCATATAGAAAATTATTCAAAAAGAAAATATGACTTATTAAATCATCACAAATACTCAAAAATGACTTTAAAATAATCACATTTTCAAGAAAAATAGTTTTCTCACAAATTATAACTTGTACAATTTGAGAAAAATATTTTTAGAGAAAATGAATTATTCTAAACTTAAAAGAAGTAAGTAGGGATATATTAAGAAGGTAATAGCAATGATTTGAGAATTAACAAGCAAGAAGGTAAGTTGATAAAATAATTATACAAGTGATTTTAATAGCAAATATTAACACATTAATCACTTGTAATTAAATTATTAAATAGCAAACCTCAGATATTAACTAGTTTAATTACTAGGACTGTTTAACATACCCAATTCACCAACAATTCTGGTGAATGTGGATTCATCAAGAGACTTAGTAAAAATATCTGCTGTTTGTTCATCCGTGGGTACAAAATGTAACTCCACGGTACCATTCATGACATGCTCTCGGATAAAATGATACCTGATGTCGATGTGCTTGGTCCTCGTATGCTGCACAGGATTGTTGGAGATTGCTATGGCACTTGTATTGTCACACAGAATTGGAATATTGTCAAGTACAAAGCCATAGTCACGTAGCTGATTCCTAATCCACAAGATCTGAGCACAACAGCTTCCAGCAGCTATGTATTCAGCTTCAGCTGTTGAGTTGGAAACTGTTTGTTGCTTCTTGCTGTACCAGGAGACCAACCTACCATCTAGGAATTGACAACTCCCAGATGTGCTTTTTCTGTCTACAACACTTCCTGCATAATCTGAATTTGTATATCCAACAAGGTTAAAACTAGATTCTTTAGGGTACCAAATACCTAAATTAGGTGTACCCTTTAGATATCTCAAGATTCGTTTAATAGCAATGAGATGCACATCTCTAGGATCCGCTTGGAACCTTGCACACAAGCATGTAGCATACAAAATATCTGGTCTACTTGCATTAAGATAAAGTAATGAACCTATCATACCTCTGTAGCTTGTGACATCTACCTTGGCAGAATTTTCACATGCCCCAAATTTGACAGCTGTAGATGATGGAGTCCTTGCCGAAGATGAGTCCTCCATTTGATATTTCTTGAGGAGTTCTCTGACATACTTGGATTGACAGATAAATATATATTCCATCTGTTCTTTGACTTACTTGTAATCCAAGAAAGAACTTCAGCTCACCCATCAGGCTCATCTCAAATTTACCCTGCATTAGCTTAGCAAATTTCTTGCACAGAAGATCATTAGTAGACCCAAATATTATATCGTCCATATAGACTTGGACTAATATTGTATCATTCTTATGTTTCTTTGTGAAGAGAGTTTTGTCTATGACACCTCTAACAAAACCATTTTCAAGTAAGAATTCAGAGAGAGTGTCATACCATTTTCTTGGTGCTTGCTTAAGGCCATAAATTGCCTTGAAGAGAAAGTAGACATAATCCGTGAATTCTGGATCTTCAAAGCCAGGGGTTGTTCTACATATACCTCTTCATCCAGCTTACCATTCAGGAAGGCACTCTTGACATCCATTTAATAAACTTTGAAGTTTGAACGTGCTGCGAATGCCAAGAATATCCTTATAGCCTCAAGTCTAGCCACTGGTGCATAGGTTTCATCATAATCTATTCCTTCAGCTTGAGAATAACATTTAGAAACCAGTCTTGCTTTGTTTCTAGTTACAATGCCATCTTCATCAAGTTTGTTTCTGAATACCCACCTGGTATCAACTACTTTCTTGTTATTAGGTCTGGGTACCAGTTTCCATACTTCTTGTTGTTTGAATTGATTGAGTTCATCTTGCATAGCAATCACCCAATCAGGATCAGAAAGAGCTTCTTCTGTTTTCTTAGGTTCTATTGTAGACAGAAACCCAGAATAATTACATTGATTTTGATAGCTCCTTCTAGTTTTTACACCAACATCTGGATCACCAACGATCAACTCAAAAGGATGAGCTCTATTCCAAACAGTCTGTCTGGGAAGATTTGACCTTGATGATTCACCTTGTTCTTCATTATGATGTTGAGTATGACCAGCTGATCCTTCATCATCTCCCCCTGAGTTGTTACCAGTTTGACTAGATGAATGTTCAGGAGTGTCAGTGGTATCTCCAGTCTGATCATTGTTTCCACCACCACCACCCTGATCATTATCATCATTATTACTGTTATCATTAGCAACAATATCAGGTTGGTTGTCACCATCTGAATCGGAGTCTGTCATATCATCGAAAGATAACTTTTCAGATGGATCCTCCGTTTGGATACTAGGAAGTTTAGTGTCATCAAATGATACATTGACACTTTCACTCATTTTCTATTGATCAATCACGTACACCCTGTAAGTTCTTCTTGAATAACCAATAAAAATTCTTCATGTGCTTTGGCCTCAAATTTTCCACCACGATCATCTCCATCTTTAAGCACAAAGCATTTTGCTCCAAATACATGAAAGTACTTTAGTGTTGGTCTCTTCTCATACATTATTTCATAAGGGGTCTTCATCAAGTCTTTGTTGATTAGAGTTCGATTCTGGGTATAACATGCAGTATTGACAGCTTCAGCCTAAAAGTACAAGGGAAGCCTTGATTCACTTAACATAGTACGTGCAACTTCAATCAAGGTTCTATTCTTTCTTTCTACTACCCCATTTTGCTGAGGAGTTCTCGGTGCTGAGTACTGCCTTGTTATTCCCTTTTCAGTACAAAAATCATTTAGAACTGCATTCTTAAATTCAGTTCAATTGTCTGACCTTATTGCTCTTACTGGATTTTTGTACTCCATCTCAATCAACTTGATGTGATCAATCACTAACTATGGAGTTTCATCTTTGGAATTCAGAAATAAAACCCATGTGTACTTTGAGTAGTCATCAACAATCACGAGAGCATATCTTTTCTTTGACATAGACATCACATTAACTGGACCGAACAGATCCATGTGCAACAATTGTAGAGGTTCAGTTATTGATGATGTGTCAGTGCTCCTGTGAGTTGCTGAAGGAATTTACGGACGAGCGGAAGCGCGATATAACAATTATTCCGTAAAAACCATGTATCGCACATATAGAAAATCATATAAAACAAAAATAGCGGAGGAATCGAAACCATACCTTGAAATCGAAGCTTTACAAAATGGTGTTTTAGCAGTTGCTCCTCAGAGTGTGAATCACTCTACCGGTATCTACCAAGATTAATTCTTCGACGAAGCTTTTTATAAAACTAAGCTTTTATAAAAATGGAGGTTTGAGAGAGAGAGAGAGAGATGAAGAAGATGAGGGAGGCAACTAGGTTTTTCACAAAAACCAAAAGTGTGTAAACTCATTCTCATCTCATTCTATTTATAGGGCTCATGTAGGGTTTTTATAATTAATATATCATTATATATTAATATATAAATCATACACTTTATCTTATAAAATGTTAAATAATAATTAAAACAATTTTAATCATTATTAAAACAACTTGCTCTCTCAAAATACCTTCATCAATAAATTAATCTTTTTATGGTATGACCCTGTAGGTTCAATATTAAGCCGGTAGTAGAAATAAATAATAATAAACTTTTTATTTATTATTTATATGAATTCTAAAATTCATTAAATATAATTAACTGATTAATTATATTTATTCTACATCGTGAGTGATGCTTCTCAACATATCGCGACTATCCGGATAATATGAATTCACTGCTTAGAATACCAAGAACCTGTTAGTGCTAGTTACCGTACAATCAATTCCTTCTACCCTACAATATCCCGATTAAATACAAGGCATGGAACTCGTGTCAAGCCTATCAAATTTAATCATATGATTTCTTATTCATAATGCAAAGTTCATATTAATGCAAATTAGAAACTCCTTTCTAATTTCATTCACTCTGGCCAGAGATTCCAGAACTCGCATACTAAGAATAACATAGGATATTCACTTCCTTACTAGAAGGGGTAGATCCTTTATTGACCGTTAACTATCTCCATACACAAATCCCTATGCCCAGAATAGACCTAATGGATGTCCTTGAGACTAAGGACTAAACCAAAGCATAGTTCATTATATACAAGATTACTATAACGATCTCAAGTCTAAGGACACTTGTACAACTATCACTCAGTGAACAACTATCGACACGTGAGTAAACTCCATTAGTTGTTCAACTTATCGAGTCATGTTCAGTGAACTTATTCCCTAATAAGCACCTACATACTAGCTATAGTGTCACCACACAAATGCCTATGAGAACAGACATCCTCCTGAAAGGAGCAAGCATAGTATGTACCAATCTTTGCGGATTCACTAACTTCCAATTAGTTATCCTATGATCAGGAACTGTTTAGGTCTAGAGTTATCAACTTCTAGATCTCACTATTATAATCTCATTATAATCTAGAAGCTTTACTTTAAACCATGGAATATCTTATTTAAAACACTTTAAATAGATAAAGCCCGTAATAAAAACAAAACAAGTCTTTTATTAATATTAATGAAATCAAATAAGTGTACAAGAAAGTTCTTCCTAAATCATCATACATGATTGGATTTTAGGACAAACTCTTTCAGTTGCTGTTTTCAATTTGCCTTTTTGACAGCCATCACAAAGTCCTTCTTGAGTGAATTCCATTGAAGGTAAACCTCTCACCAGTTCTCTTTTAACTAGAGAATTCATTGTCTTGAAATTAAGGTGAAAGAGTTTCTTGTGCCAGAGCCAACTTTCATCTGTAGATGCTTTAGAATAGAAGCAGTTGATTTCTTCAGTGCTTCCAGTGTTCAAATTGGCCACGTACAGATTGCCTTTTCTGACTCTTGTAAGAGATGGTTGTTCATGTCTTTTGTGTGAGATCAGACAATTCTTCTTGTTGAAGTAAGCCTCGAATCCCTTGTCACAAAATTGACTAATACTTAATAGATTGTGCTCAAGTCCTTTCACAAAAGACACTTCATCAATGATAACATTTCCAGATTCCAATCTACCATATCCATTAGTTGTACCTATGCTGTTATCTCCAAAGGTAACAACTGGGCCGACTTTCTCCACCACATTTGTCAGCAGGGATCTGTCTCCAGTCATATGCCTTGAACATCCACTGTCCAAGATCCAGGTCACTCGATCAACCTGTTTCACACCCTGCATTGATAAATAGGTTAAACCTTCTTCGGAACCCAAATCTGATTGGGTCCAGAATACTTAAAGAATTGGCCTTTGTCAGGCAAAACAACATTTTTAACTTTGACACCAATTTCACCATTAACCAACAAACATTTAACCCTATAAACAGATTTGACAATCTTTTGTTTTAACTTGGGTATCCATGTTTCTTTAGCAGCAATAACATTTGTTTCATTGACTGGACCGTTGACCTTGTAAGCAGCCTTACCAAAAGTCTGTTTAGGCTTTGATACAAATGTCCCTCTCCTATCTTGAGGAGGACTAGCAGTCTTTGATCTAACATTTTTATTCCTATTCATATGTTGTCGAGGAGCAGTCTTACCAGCACATGCTTGATTACCATTAAAGTAAGCAGACATTACATTAAAAGCACAAGACATACAATTGACAACACCACATGCTTTATGAGAAACATCAATGATAGGCATGGTATGCATGTTAGACATGTTATTGTTCTTTTTCAACTTGTTACCACTTAACCCAGTTTTAGATGAACTGGTTGAATAAACAACCTTAACTGGTTCCTTAACAGATTTAACATTATCAAGGACTATGCCATTTGCACTGTCCTCATTACGCATATCTTCTTGAATAATGATAGAATTGAAGTTTAGAGGTTCTGCAATCGACTTCTTAAAGAGTGGATCTTCAACATTCTTAAGCACATGTGGTATACCCCTTTCTTTAGAACTAACAAGGTTAGGGGTATTTATGCCTAACAATCCAACAGCTTTGTTGTAACCAAACCCTATTCCTACAGTTCGCTCTACAGCTTGTTTATTGAAAAACTCTTTAGAAGTTTTAACAGAATTAAAGCAAGCACTAACCTTAATTTCAAGTTCAGCAATTTTAGAAAGTTATTTAGTCACTACTTCTAGAATGGATTTCTCTCTTCTATTAAGTCGTGCTATTTCCTCTTTTTGTTGATCTTGATTAACATGCACTTTTTTTTAGTTCTAACACTTCATTTTCAAGTTCAGTGTTTAATAGATTTAATCTAGCAATGTGTTTTTGTGCATTAACCAAGGAACCACCTAACTGACGAACCAACTCAGAGTCAGTAAGTTTTACCTGTGGTTTAGGATCAGTAAGCATGTCACCATTTGCCATTATTGCAAGATTACCATATTCTTCATCTTCACTATCTGTGTCATCCCAGCTTTTACCAGCAGCCACATAGGCTTTTCCAGGTCTCTTCTTTTCAGGAACATAATCTCTCCTCTGGGCTTGTTTGGGTTTCATACACTCAGTGGCAAAGTGTCTAAGTTCATTGCAATTATAACACCGAATTTTGCTTCTATCAACAGTTCCAGTTTTGTAGCCACCTCTGCTACTGGAGGATGAGGAACCTCCTCTCTAGAATCTGTTATTAGACTTGAACTTAAACTTAGGATTTCTCCTGAATCTAAAGTTGCCAAACTGTCTAACCATGAGTGCCATGGATTCATCCTCCAACTGATCCAATTCTTCTAATGAGTAAAACTCACTTCCATCCTGAGCAGCTGGTGTCTGACTATGTTCCACTACAGTCTGCTCCTTGTCTGAGCTGTAAGGTCGAACAACCTTAGCTTCCACTTCCTTAGGAGCCTCAACCACTAGCGTTGTAGATGAACTTGCAACCCTACCTTTACCATGAATCTCTTTCTGTTGGACTTGTTCCAACTCGTAGGTTTTTAAAATACCGAAGAGTTTTTCAAGAGTAACTTTATTCAAGTCACGAGATTCTCTTATGGCTATTATCCTGTGTTCCAGGTGAGTGGGCATAGTCAGTAAGAACTTCAGGTTAATCTCCTTCTGTGTATAGTACTTGCCATGGATTTGCAAGTTGTTGATTATTTTATTATACCTTTCAAACACTTCTTGAATGCCTTCATTAGGGCCAGCTCTGAAGTGTTCATACTCAGAGGTTAAGATTTGAAGTCTGTTCTCCCTGACTTCATCGGTTCCTTCATTAATGGTTTCAATAGTTTCCCACATGTGTTTGGCAGTTTTATAATTCATCACATGGCTATACATCACAGCGTCCGGGGAATCTATTAGATTGAGTCTCAGGTTTTTATCAAGCCCTGCATCCTCCTTTTCCTCAGGTGTATAGGTAGCAGGGTCCTTTTCATAAGATTTAGCAGGAATCATAACTTTACCCTCAGCTTCAACTTCATCTTCATAGACCATAGGAGTTTTAGGTCCGGTTTTCAAAACACCCAAATATTTAACATTTGTACAATCTAGAAACAACTCCATTTTATTCTTCCACATATCATAATTATCTTTGTCAAAGATAGGTATCTTAACAATGGCTTTAGAAGTCATGATGAATTTTTAAGAGAGTTAAAAATTCGAGCTTGATTTTTAATTGAATAAGAGTAGGATCTTGATTTGTATATCAATCAAACGGCTCGGATACCAATTGTTAGGTCCGTTAAGATTGTAGAAGGGGGGGGTTGAATACAATCTATATCATTTTATCGAAATTTGTCCGTTAAATAAAATTTAGTTTAGACAAATTTGTACGGAATCAATTGAAACAAAATTCAAGTTAAATATAACGATATATTAAACTTGATGGTTGTTACAAAATCAGTACAGAGTATTACCACGTTAATAAAAACTAATTAGAAAATTCAACATGAACTTTTCTAATTTAGTTAATAAAAATCGAGATAAGAACTAGGAAACTTAATTCGCTAGTAGTACAAGAGTGGTCAATAAACAAGTTCCAACGGATCAAATATTACAAAGGGCTTGAACTGAATTTATTGTGAAATTTAAGAGCTTGGCAGTTGATATTAAAGATGAGAGAGTCTGATGCTTTTGTTCTCTGTTAATATCTTCTGTATGTGTTCCTCGTATGCTTCTGTCTATTTTTCTTTTTATAGCCAAGTGAACAACATTGTTGTCGGTTGTAGATCTTTTGCTGTCAGTATGACCTAAACTGCATTAAGACATAACTGGTGATTGTCGGTATGACTTAGCAGGTCATAATGAAGATGCTCCAGGTCTTAATCACTCTCAGAAATTTGGTATGACCTAACAGGTCATAGCGAGTCTGCTCCATGACTTAACTGATCAGCATGACTTAAATCATTATGACTTAGATTTGATTTCTGCTGATTATGACTTAACTTGTGCAGCCTCAGTGAATCTTTTCTTTAAGTTATATAAATCATATTAACTATCTAATGATTAATTAATTAATTCAGACTTAATTGATACATTAAGTAATTTAATAAATAAATTAATTCTTTTAGAATTAATTTATTAATTAAATAAACTATTAAGATTTATATCAATTAAAAGTGAATTAACTAACATCATTAAATAATCAATTTACCTCAATGAACCACTGTAAATAATGAATAACTTCCACTGGATAATTGTTGACGTTCGATGTACTGTCTGGTTCATGAACGACTAGCTCCAATCTCTGTTCTTCACTTTGACTCTCAGTTGTGATCCATGTACTTTCTCAACACTCTTGAATTCTTCTGTACTTATGCTGTCTCCACAACAATCTTTGTCACAATAAATGAATCCACTTGCTTCAATGCTATACTGAGGCATGATCAGCTAGCTGAATCTTCTTTCAGTATAACGCATCAAAACTTATAGATTGACTTCCTTCTTTCTTCTGACATATAGTACTTTGTGAGATTCTTGAGACATTTACCATTAATTACTTATTACAATCTAATTTAAGTTGAGTTGTATCCTCGAACTACAAATAGGCTGAGTCATATGCCTTTCAACTGAGTACAGGTGTATTGTTGGGAGTCTTCGTTATTTAACTCTTACGCGTTCGGACATTTCATTTGCTGTGGGAGTCGCAAGCCGGTTTATTGAGAAACCAACGACGAAGCACCAACAAGCAGTGAAACACATTTTGAGGTATATTTGAGGTACAGTTGATTATGGTTTGGTGTGTGTAAGTGAAAGGAATGGGAAGGTGCTATCTGGGTTCACTGACAGCGATCTAGCAGGAGATGTTATAGACAGGCGAAGCACAGGTGGGATGTGTTTTTACTTGAATAAAAGTTTAATCTCTTGGGCATCTTAGAAACAAAGAGTGGTAGCACTGTGATCATGTGAATCAGAGTATATGGCGGCGACAACAGCTGCATGTCAGAGCGTATGGCTTCGAGGATTATTAGAGGAAATCAGTGGACAGCGAGTTGGGCCAGTAGTACTTCATGTGGATAACAAGTCTGCCATTGAGTTAATGAAAAACCCTGTCAATCATGGACGAAGCAAACATATTGATGTACATTTTCATTTCATTCGTGAATGTATTGAACAAGGCAAGGTGATTGTCAAGTATTTGGTCACACAAGAGCAATGAGCAGATATTCTAACTAAGGCATTAGGAAGGGTCAAGTTTGAAGAAACGAGGAAGGCAACTGGTGTCGAAGATTTGTCTGTAATTTCAGTAAAAGTGTAGAACTGGAAACATGTTTAGATTAGGGGGAATGTGTTGGATATTTAATTTAATCTAAACATATTTATTTTATTTTGGATGTGTAGTTGTCATGTGTAGAAACAATGTGAGCCGAGTCATCTGGAAAAGTATTGTTTTAGGATCAGAATAACGGGAAGTAGAGAAAAGGTAGGAGTCTGTTAATGTAGTGGTTCCTGGTTTATAGTAACCACTCTTTGCATTCATTTTATATCTCTGTACGTCTGCATTTGATTAATAAGAACTTCTGTTTTATTTTCTTCCAGTTTAAAATACCACTACAAGAATTTTTGAATCAGACGACACTTCGACGAAAAAGTGTTGGCTGAAAATTTCACACAACGGTTTTTTTTTCAAGCTTTTCGTCGTATTGTCTGATCATGAATTTAACAACAGTTTTAGAAACTGTCGTCTAGAAGATCAAAATAGACAAACATTTTACAACGATTTTTGAAAGTGATGTTGTCTAACAGATTGTCTTACAATGGTTCTCAAAACCGTTGTAAAACTTAGACAACTATTTTTATCAGATATTGCTTCCATAAGGTAATATAATTGCAATGGGTTTCCACAAGGTAACTCATCACAAAGTAACTCCGTAATCATAGATATAAATTAAATTGCAGCCTGGTGAACCCCTTAAGATGGTCTGTTGAGGTAGTGCCCATGATACATGTTATATGACTTGCATCCTGTAGTCCTACTGGGGTTTTTAAGTCTAGCTAAGGTATGCCCTGTGTCATTTTACGTTAAGAATATGGAGAGTTATTCATGCAATTAAAAGGACTACTTTAGTTTCCTTCTCTATTTTATACTTTAGTGGAATTGTGTTTATTAGGTGACAGTTAGATTCATTGGTACTGTCTCTGGGAGCTTATATGCAACACCATCTCATGCAAGGTACTGCAATCTTCAACAAGTACCCTGTCCAGCTCCGACTACAAAGCTTGTAGTTCCTTCTCAAGTTGTTCAGATTTATCATACACTGCAACAAAATAGTTGTTCAGATTTAGCATGAAGTTGTTCAGGTTGTAATGGTGGATTTTAGTTCGTTGTAATAGCGAATATTGGTCGTAATGATAATATGTTGTTGGTGCATTGTTTAGTTTATTTTTAGCTAATGAGAGCATTTATAGCCATGCCATGCTTTTAACAGACAAGTGTGGTGTACTTAAACCACATACAACATAATAACGAAATGAAAACGTTGTAGGTTACACATTTATACAACGCTTTTGCAAAACTAAAAACGAAGTGTCTTATATATTCAGACAACATGTAGTAAGCACAACAAGTGTGGTGTACATAAAAGACATACAACAAATAACCAAATGAAAACGTTGTAGGTTACACATTTACACAATGCTTTTTCAAAAATCAAACGTAGTGTTTTATACATTCAGACAACATGTAGTAAACAAAGAAAGTATGGTGTACTTATAACACATACAACATATTAATAAAACTAAACCGCTGTCTGACTACATTTCACACAACGCTTCTGTTACAAAAAAACCAATATCTATACCATAAAGATACAACAGAAAAAACCTTTATAAACCATGGACGTAGGTGAAATTAGACAACAGTTCGAGAAAAAGAAACACTTGAGCTACGTAAAATGAGACAATATATAGTTTCTTGTTAAACTATTATCTATACTAGCTTTCATAAAACAGTTTTGAAATCATGTATGTTATCTTTCTGCAACACATATAACGGTTATGTTGCTGTTGTCTGATACGCGTAACAGACGGCATTCCAATAGACAACGAAAAAGCAGGGCATCACACCACGGTGAAAAACCTTTGTCTGAATCAAAAATTCTTGTAGTGTACATACAAGTGTGAGTGTGTATCAAGTGTGTTTATCAATAGTTTCGGCCTATTGGAGGCGACGACTCCACAACTTTTTTCAGTGTAAGAAGAAGTGCAGTAATGGTATTGATTTAAGCTAGCCAGGTTAACACTGTTTTTACTGTGTGAAGTAATTTAGTATACCTTCTCGAAGTGACTCTTGTTCTTACATCACACTGGGAAATGAAAAGGTTAAAACAAATTTAGACGAGGAATGTAACCTCTAAGGTAAAGTCATGTTTCTTTTCAAATGATTAACTCTTCATAGGTGACTGTGGCTGCATTATATTGTCGATCCAGTGTTCAGTCACGGACGATATAGTGTCATATTATATGTGTATATGACTCATATAATTTATGTACTTGATTAGCTACTTCAATAGACAGCATAATCAACACCCAACCTAATTACCATGCATCAATGCTCTCGAATGATCACTTTATAAATAATACTACACAACTAGCAAATATATATCACACGATAAAATTTTATTAAATCCATCAATTAAATAATTATAGAAAGAAAAGGCAACACGTACGACCTTGCATTTTCTTTCTATATATAATGCAATAATTTAAGAACTGGATTAACAATAACTAACCCACACAAATACAATGATATGTAACAAATCCCACACTCGTGCAACAGATTTAACAAATCCCACAGTACGTACTCTTGCTAGAGAACTTAATTAGGAACATTCGAAGCCATTGGGTAGTTTCTTCCCGCAGTTGTTAAGGACAAGGCTTAGTGAAACAGGAACGTTGAGGTTGAGGCCCAAAACGTTGGCTTTAATGGCTGTGCAAAGGCAAAGAGCAGCCTCAAGATCAACAAGACCATCGAGGAGAGCACAACATGGGAGTGTGGGAGGAGATCCAACGACGACGTTCTTTACCAAGTTAAGAACATCAGCACATACTCCTAGTTTTAGGGCATCTTTAGGGCATTTTCCACTTGAAGGAACCTTAGGCGGTGTCTTCTTGGTGCCAGGAGGGCATTTGGAACCTGATACGACCATAGAAAAGAAGAGAATGTTTAATGTGAGGAAGAGAGCCAGGGAAGCATTTTTAGTGAAAGCCATTTTTTGAACTCAAGAAAGAAAATTGAGGATTCTACTTGTTTTTTGTTGGTGATATATTGAGTTCGTAGTTAGAACAACATATTTATAGACTGTAGGTAGTGTGTACAATATTTGATAATTATTGTGATCGAAACAAAAAAATTAAAAAACAAAATGGCTCTTGCATATCTCTGCCTTCATGAGCTGTCAAGACATATACTTTAGGCTAACATTATATTTGGACGTATATAATTTATAATGCAGTGGGATAAAAATCATACAAATTGCCATGTTCCATGCTCTAGAATGATTCCGTGGATTTCTTCCTTATCTTAGTTTTGCATATATACAGAATATACATCAAATGTAAATGTTCCATATAGATATAATTTTAATTTGTAGCATTCTCACGGTATTTTTGTAAGCTTATAGCTCGCTTTGAAATAATTTCAGATACAAAAAACATTCTTGGTACAAAGTACAAATCTACAATGTGGTCTGTGTCTACATAACTTGTACTTTGAGCTGAGTTGTGTGTTGAAACAGAAAGCTAGCTGTATACATATATATATATACTGCTTGTTATGCCCATAAAAATCCTCGTCCTAATTGAGGGGGATCTCGCCTTCGGTTTAGTCGGGAATTGGAAGTTGTCATGGATCATGGGAATATTGGGCCTGGTCCAGGGAAGGCTTCGCCCTATGATATCTCGCCCATGGACCTATAAATGGTCTCTCTCATCAACTCGCCCATAGCAAGTTTAATTACAGAAAGCAAAGATTATGGACTTTAGATAAAGCCCTTGATTTAATTAAAAGGCTAGGTCTCGCCCTTGGCTTCGAATCTCGCCTTATTATCAACAGATCTCGCCCCCATCTGAAGCTGCCTTACACCTACCTTATCTCCGTAGCTCAGAAAAAGTGTTGACCCCGAAAATACCGGGTCAATACCTTGATCAACACGCTCCGAGAAAATAGGTGGGCTTTTAGGTCTGTATCAAAGGCGGTGATCTTAGTCCAATGGGTTTCTTCAATAAAGTAACCTAGCCCATTACGATTACTTGTTCTCCAAGAACTACGTTTGGCTTGATCCCTATAAATAAGGGTACGTAGGCACATTGTATGGGACGATGCAAACCCTTGCGAAAAAGAGAGAATTCAATATTCAATCTAAATTGCAGTAATCACATCATACAATCTCAGCCATTCCTAAAATATAAAACCCTAACCCTAATTGTCCTACACCAATCACCGCACTCAATCATCACCATAATTCCAGCAACCCTCCCCGAATTTGTTTTCCCAAATTCCTCCGTTAACAAGTGGCGCTAGAAGGAGGGCTTTTTGACATCTTAGGAGGAAGGATGTCCCAATCAAACCGTGAGCGTGTGGATAATCGGCGTATGGAAGAGGTTAGGACCAGAGAAAATCTGCCTCCGCCGCTGCCAAGGAATAATTCTGTCGCAAGGAGCTCTGGGATGGGGAATCCCAATCATTCAGGGGGTTCGCACCGGAGGTCGGTAACTCCTAGGATTCCTAATAGACGACCGAGTCCGCGGATAGGTGGAGATCCTCCCGTTCTGATGAGTAATGCTGAGCTTTTTGACCAGATCACTTATATGGGCAATACGATCAATCGAATGGGGGCAAGAATGGATGCAATGGAAAGGGAAAGGCAGTTTCTCGAAGAAACTCGCCTGAATCAGGAGGGGCGACGCCCAAACCATGGTTGGGAGGCGAGTTATCGAACACCAGTCGGAGATCGACGCATTGGGAGAGAATTTGACATGAATTACCAGCGTAACCTATACAGGGAGATTCCTTTCGAAGGGGATGTTCGAGTTGTGGGGGAGATTGGAGGAAATCAAAGGTTCCGGGCTGTCACTCCCAGAGCTTTAACTTTTGGTGATCCCTATGTTGAACTCCCTCCAGATAGAGAGGACCCCAGACAGTCAAGCCAAGTAGAGGGAGTTCGAGCTGGCGGTCAGAGGATCTTGGAACAAGAAAGGCGCCGTTCTCATCATGAGAACGAAACTACGGGAGACCCTGATCCTGCGGCATTCACAACGGCTCGAGCCAGGAACCATAATCCCCAAATGGGAACCCAGAACCATTACAGCTTAGGGTATGGGGAGAGGAGGTCTTATGCCAATCTCTTCAATCAAGCAGAAGGGAACCGGAGAGGACCCATAGAATCTAATTTGGAGAGAGATCTGATGGCCTCTCGCGGTTATAATTTTTCCCGTCCGGAGAATTCTACTGTTGGAGATCGGTATCGATTCGAAGAGATAATGAATCAACAGCGGCGCGAGGAAGTCCCCCGTGGAATTCCTGGGTTTGAAGATTTGGACTTAAATGCTTTGCGTAGGTTGTTGGCACAATCGGAGGGACAGGCAGGGGCTATGTTTGAGCCGGCCCCGTCTCCCTTCTCTTTGGCAGTACGGGAAGCACCCCTTCCACCATCTTTCAGGGGGGTGGGAGATCTAAGGTTCACGGGAAGTTCTGACCCAGCTGAGTATATTGCAAGGTTTAATACGGAGATGGAGCTTTGCCAAGTGGAGGACCTGACAAAGTGTAGGTTGCTAGCCTCAACACTGCGGGGGAATGCTCATCAATGGTTTCAAAAGTTGGGACCGGGCTCTATCACCTCTTGGGATCAAATGCGGAGAATGTTTTTAATTCAGTTTCAATCTTCTATTGTCTATGCTCCCCCTGTCACGACTCTAGCCAACATAAAGCAGAGAGAAGGGGAGACTCTTCAATCTTATTTCAGACGGTTCAATGCTGAGGTCCCCACAGTTCGAGGAGCTTCAGATGAGACTATCAAGAACTTTCTCATAGCTGGGGTGAGAGTAAATTCGGATTTTTGGAAAGAGCTTCAACGAAAAGAGCCATTGACCCTTGCAGATCTTTACGCGCAAGCTGAACCCTTTAAGAGGGAGGAGGAGGCCTTGAAGAGAAGTGATTATCCTGAAACTAGTCGAAGGGGCAAACGCAAGGATAGGTCTCCAAGCCCAAAGGGGGATGCGAGGAGGAATGGCAGAGTTGATGTTAATATTGTTGATACTTGGGAGTCAGACCGATCAAGGTCACCTAGCCCAATGCCACGGTATCCTCCACCACCCCTATATTCTTTGAAAGATCAGGGTCATCCCCAGAACAGTATCTTCACACCTCTGGTGGCGTCTATTGGACATATTTTTGAGGTAACAAAAAAGGAGGGATTGTATAAGACACCTCTCCCCCTTTCGAAGAATGCTCAAAGAGATAAAAAGAGATACTGTGCTTATCATGAATCTCATGGCCATGACACTCATCAATGTCGACAATTGAGGGAGGAGATTGAACTGCTTATTAGGAATGGGAAGTTGACCGAATGGGTTAGGAAAGTAAAGGCGGACGTCCCTCCTCGGGAGGAGGCTAAGAGGGACGGTCCCGAAGACAAAGATGGGCCGGATAATCAGAAGAAGACCACGTTCGTGAAAGAGGAGAGCATTCACACTATTTTTGGCGGGCCTCATGTTGGCGGGAATGGAAGAAATGCTATGGAGAGATATGCCCGCGAGGCAAGGGACCCTCCTCTAACAAATGTAAATCATTTATCAGAAAGACGTCCTAAGCTGTTTAAGGGGGAGGATACACAGATAATTTTTTCAGAAGAAGATGCTAAATGGGTTCATCACCCACACAGCGATGCTTTGGTGGTAAATGTAAGAATTGGTGCAAGGAGTGTTCATCGGGTGTTTATTGATAATGGGAGTTCAGTGAATATTCTTTATTACGGAACTTATAAGAAGATGGGGCTTCTTGATAAAGAAATGACTCATGGAACGACCCACATTTACGGCTTTACAGGGGATTCTGTACGGGTCAAGGGTACTGTAAGGTTGTCGCTCACCTTAGGGGAAGACCCTTATTCAGCTACTCAAATGTTCGAGTTCTTGGTAGTTGATCAACCTACATGCTATAATGCACTGCTTGGGAGACCGGTATTGAAAGAAATGAGGGTGGTGACATCAATATATCATCTAGCAATGAAGTTTCCTACTCCAGCGGGGATCGGATGTGTGAAGGGATGTCAATACGACTCCAGGGAGTGTTACAACAAGATGATGAAGTCTTCCTCAAAGGGTAAACAACGGGAGGAGATGCTGGACTTCAAAGAGGAAAGTGCTCAGGAAACCTTGAAATCGTTTGAACCTAGGCCAGTTACCAATATGGTTTATACAGTGGAGTTTCCCGGCGAGGATGACTTGGCTAGTTATGAGACCTTAGTCAGGCAGAGTACTCCGCTCTTTCTGTTAGAGGCGCCACCTATTCTGGGGAAGACTGTGGAAGTTACTATGGAAAATTCAGAAGCGGAGACTGCATTTGGGGAAGAAGTCGCAACTGACAGAACAAGGTATAGGGTGTTGATGATTGGGGCTCCTCCTCTTGTCAATCAAAATCCGTTTCAGGAAGGGGTTGTTGAGGATGTCACTGACGAAGAAGAGGAACAAAGAAATCTTAGGGCAAAAAAGGGAAAATTTGTTATGGAGTATGGAGACACTCCGATGGTTGAATTTCCAGATGATCTGATAACTGGGAGAGAAGGACTTAAATCGCCAGGGGATGAGATTGTTTCTATCCGAGAAGTGGGAGAGTCCAGTGGAACAAAGGAAGTGGAGTTTGACTTGGATCCTCGGTTACCTGAGCCCAAGAAGAATATGGGTCCAGCGGAAGACACTGTGCCGGTTCTGGTAGACGAGAGAGACTCGTCCAAGGTATTGTACATTGGGGCGAGGTTAGAGTCAGGCTTAAGGGAGAGGCTAGTTGGCTTTTTAAAGGAAAATCTGGATGTTTTTGCTTGGAGTCATGCTGACATGGTAGGAATTGATCCTGAAGTAATGTGCCATCATCTCAACATTGATCCATCTAGGAAGGGTGTTCGGCAAAAGCGAAGGGCGGTCAGTGGTGAACGGGATACTGCCTTGAAGGAGGAGGTTGATCGGCTGCTAAATGTCGGGTTAGTTAAAGAGTCCTTTTACCCGGATTGGTTGGCGAATCCAGTTTTAGTAAAGAAGTCCAATGGAAAGTGGAGAGTCTGTGTTGACTTCACCGACTTGAATAAAGCATGTAAGAAGGATAGCTTTCCTTTACCTAGGATTGATCAGTTGGTGGATGCTACTGCGGGGCATGCTTTGCTCAGTTTTATGGACGCCTATTCAGGATACAATCAGATACCGATGTATGCGCCTGATCAGGAAAATACTTCTTTCATCACAGATAGGGGGTTGTATTGCTATATTGGAATGCCTTTCGGGCTACTCAACGCAGGGGCGACTTATCAGAGGTTAGTAAACAGGATGTTCAAAGATCAGATCGGGAAAACAATGGAAGTTTACGTAGATGACATGCTGGTAAAGTCAAAGGAAGCAGAAGATCATATCCGGCATCTGGAAGAGATGTTTCAAATCCTTAGGAAATTTCGTATGAAGCTTAATCCACAGAAATGTGTGTTTGGGGTGGAATCTGGGAAGTTTTTGGGATTTATGGTGAATCACAGGGGGATAGAAGCGAATCCTGCAAAGATACAAGCTCTTCTTGATATGAGATCTCCACGAACAGTGAAGGAGGTTCAAAGTTTGACTGGGAGAATTGCTGCCTTGAACCGTTTTGTGTCCAAGTCTTCTGATAAGTGCAGAGAATTTTTCAAAGCTATCAAAGGTGTCGGGAAGAATTTCGAGTGGACTCCTGAGTGCGAGGAAGCTTTTCAGGCATTGAAAAATCATTTGGGATCTCCTCCGCTGCTGTCAAAACCTCTTGAGGGCGAGGTTCTCATTTTGTACTTGGCTGTTTCGGAATACTCCGTTAGTGGGGTTCTCGTCCGAGAGGAAAATGAAGTCCAATATCCTGTTTATTACGTTAGTAAGAGGTTGTTGGAGGCAGAGACAAGGTATTCGAATATGGAGAAGTTGGTGTACGCTCTGATTTTGGCTTCCAGGAAATTGCGACCTTATTTTCAGGCACATAGAATAGAGGTCCGAACATCGTATCCTTTGAGGCAGATATTGCATAAACCTGAGACTTCTGGGCGAATGTTGAAGTGGGCTGTGGAGTTGGGGCAATTTGATGTAGAGTATAAGCCAAGAAGTGCTATAAAGGGACAGGCTCTTGCTGATTTTATTTTGGAATTTCCTCTGGCACATGAGGGCGATGCCTTGGCCGTGATACCTAGCCCTCCACCCGAGTTGATTCAGGAAAGGCCTACTTCGGCACCATGGTGGACTTTGTATGTGGATGGTGCATCAAACAATGAAGGTGCAGGTGCGGGGATTGTCTTGATCAGTCCAGAGGGACATCGTCTGAGAAGTGCGATTCATTTTGCTTTTCATGCAACAAATAATGATGCCGAGTATGAAGCTTTGATCTCGGGCTTGAAGCTCGCCCTCGAGATGAAGGTGGAAAATATAAACATCATGAGCGACTCAATGCTGGTTGTTTATCAGGTTAATGGGGGGTTTCAGGCTAGGGGACCCCGTACCGAGCTATATATGAAGTGTACCCAGAGATTGATGAGTTTGTTTCGGGAGGCGAGATTGGAGCAACTTCCTAGAAACGGTAATGAAGAGGCAGATGCCCTGGCTAAGCTAGGTTCTCAAAAGGAAGCCACTCTTTTAGGGGTTATTCCCTTGGAAGTCCAGAAGCAGCCGAGTGTCCCGGAGGTTGAATTAATGCAGGTCGATGTAACTGTGCATGATACTTGGATGACCCCAATCTGGAAATATCTGAAGGAGGGAATTCTACCAGATGATAGAATCGAAGCTAGAAGACTCAGATATAAAGCAGCCCGTTATGTGGATTTTGGAGGATCTCTTTACAGACGAGGTTTTAATCAGCCATTATTGAAATGCATAGATGGGGAGGAATGCAATTATGTCCTACGGGAGGTTCATGAGGGAATCTGTGGAAATCACTCGGGGGGAGGTTCTCTTGCGCAAAAGATATTACGTCAAGGGTATTTCTGGCCTACTCTTCGGGAGGATTCGATGGCTTTTGCTAGATCCTGTGATAAATGTCAGAGGTATGCCAATTACGTGAACAGTCCTGCAGCCCCTCTCACTTCTTTGACGAGTCCTTGGCCCTTTGCTATGTGGGGAATTGATTTGATAGGAGAGCTCCCTAAGGGGAAAGGAGGGGTGAAGTATGCTGTCGTGGTAGTTGATTATTTTACCAAATGGGCGGAAGCAGAGCCTCTAGCTTCAATTACGGCAAAAAAGTTGGTGGACTTTGTGTATCGGTCCATCATTTGTCGCTTTGGGATACCTTACAAGTTGATATCCGACAATGGGAAGCAATTTGACAGTAAAGAAATGAGGCAGCTGTGTGATAATTTAGGGATTAAGAAAAGTTTTTCTGCCGTTAGCCATCCTCAGACGAACGGCCAAACGGAGGCAGTGAACAAGATAATCAAGCACACGCTCAAGGCAAAGTTAGATGACAGTAAGGGGAGTTGGCTCGAAGAATTGCCTAATGTCTTATGGAGTTATAACACGACACCTAGATCTACCACAGGAGAAACTCCTTTTTCTTTGACATATGGATGTGAGGCCATGGTTCCAGTAGAGTTGGGCGCAGGGTCTTTTAGAAGAGATAATTACCAGCCGGAAGTGAATGAGATTAATCATCGTCTTTACTTGGATTTGGTAGAGGAATTCAGAACAACTTCTCAAGCTAGGTTGGCGTCTTACCAGCAAAGAGTGGCAAGGTTTTACAATTCAAAAGTTAGGGCGAGGCCTTTAAAAGTGGGCGATTATGTTCTCCGACGGGTGATGCCTAACACAAAAATCCAGAATCATGGAGTATTTGGCGCTAATTGGGAAGGTCCCTATAGAGTGAGAGCAGTCTTATGGGAAGGAACTTATTATTTGGCCGATATGGAGGGGAAGCATATTCCGAGAGCTTGGAACATGGAACACTTGAAGAAATACTATCAGTAATGTATGTTCTCCTTTTGTTATACTTTCCTTTAATTATTATTTTCATGAAAGTCTAGGGGGGTAGTGCATGTACTCTTCCTTAGCCAGGATTTATATATTTATGAATAAAACATGCTTGTTTTTCTTGATTGTTTTTCGTTTAAATTCTGTGATAGATGACCTCCTTTAAGGAGGATTTTCATAGATGTATGAAACGATGGTCTCCTTTGAGGAGAGTTTTTAATTTTTACTTCGGAAAATCCACCTCCTGTGAGGAGGGTATTTCTGGAATGGAGAACGACCTCCTTTGAGGAGGGTATCTCAAATTATCAAAGACCTTGTAAAAACCGTACTTCCGGGGGGGATGTCCGTACTTCCGGCGCCTCATCAAGGCACGAACTTCGGGAAATCCACCTCCTGTGAGGAGGGATATTTCTGGAATGGAGAACGACCTCCTTTGAGGAGGGTATCTCAAATTACCAAATCCTTGCAAAAACCGTACTTCCGGGGGGGATGTCCGTACTTCCGGCGCCTCATCAGGGTTCGAGATTCGGAAAATCCACCTCCTGTGAGGAGGGAATTTCTGAACAAGAATGATCTCCTTTGAGGAGAGTATCATAAAATTTATTAAGTTCTGAGGAAAATGACTCTCTTAGAGGGAGATACCCTCGAGAAGACATGGTAATTGTTACCTTTGAAAGTGAGAAAATTATTAAAGTTCATCAATTAGATTTTAATTAAGGCTCATGAGTTAAGAAAGGGCGAGATATAGAAGATAGACATGAAGACATAATTAACAGACATGAAGACATAATTAACCTACGACCTTCTAGTTAGGGCGAGGCCATTTAGAAGATAGAGTTCATGCAGTCAACTTCCAACAGTTTAGAGAAGGCGAGAATCTTATATCTAGGCGAGATTGTCAGTGAATAAGCTTGAAAAATATGCAAAAAGAGTTAAAGGACGTAAATATGCATGCGGAATAAATCAAATAAAAATAAAAGGCGACGCCATTATGGAGGGCGCGCACTCCTTAGAGTTGATTCACATCACAATTTTTGACAACTGGCGAGGCCATTATAGGAGGGCCCGCACTCCTATCGTGTTGGCGATAATTAAAATTTCCTGTAGTCATGTTCCAATGGTCTGAGAAGGCGAGGTTGCTGCTCCCCCAGCTATTTCTTTCTTGCTCGCCTCTGCCTCAGCCATAGCTTTTTTCTCGGCTTCGATTTTCAGTTGAAGTTCTTCTTTAGCAACAGTAATGAGGTCGGCATTGTCATCCTGGAATTTGAGCATATAGCCAGGGGTAGAAGGGGCGAAGTGGGTAGACCAGTTGTAGTCGGGATCGGCTGCTAGAAAGTTGCGGAGATAATCCAAAAATCCGGCATTATAAGCCTCGCTTTGTCCTTTCCTTGTACTAGCCAAGAGCAACTCATTCTCGCTTGTTAACTTGGCAACCTCGTCTTCGTGAGTTCTCTTTAGACAGTCGAGATCGAAGTTTGCCTTGTCTAATGCCAGCTGGAGCTTGTCAACATCATCTTTCCTAGCTCTCATCTCGCCATCAAGTTTTTTCTGAACCTCGCCCATCTTGGTGTTGTGGGAAGAAACCTCGCCTTTTAATTTTTTAAGAGATCTCTCTTGCTCTCTAATGGTCGAGTTCTTCAAGGCGAGAACCTTTAGGCCATGATAAAAAGCATCTCCTAGTCCCGCCCTAAAACTGAACTCAGCCTCCTCGTCAGAGCGGTTCTTTAGAAGCTTAACATCATTATCAGTGAAATTTTCCGCAGCAACAGAGCCAAAGGTCGAAACAACCGAGTCAGAAGGCGAGTCTTCAGCTGTAATTCCTTTCTGTTTTTTGTGTGGCTGATTTTTTGTTACATCATCCCGCTTCCTATTTTTATCTTGTTTCTCGCCAGCATTGATTGTTGATGGAGTAGGGCGAGGTATGTTCAAGATGTTTGATGGAGAAGGACGTTGGATGTTGGCTATGGCAGAGGGAGTGGGTTCTGCGTCAGCGTAAGGATTATTACCGAAGGGGAGTCTCGCCATTTGACCTACAAATAAAAAAGGATATGAGTTAATCATAAACACAATAAAAAACATTTTACAAGAAATGTATACTAGTTAACAGGAGAGGGCGAGTGATACTCAAAAGGCGAGTTACCTTTACCCGAAAGTTTTCCTTCGATTTGTTTCTTGCGGGTGCCTCTCTTAGTTCCCCTTTTAAATTTTATGTATGGAACCTGTCCATGCCCTTTGTTATAGAAGCCGTGGGCACTAAGATTATCGCGGGTTACTAAAAGGTCGAGGTCTTTCTCCGATCGAGGTAGATTAGAGATTTCTAGGGCTCTCTTTGCGGCGTCGCCCACTAATTTAGTCTGGGACGGTATGTCTAATAAAACAAAGACATGAGTTTAATGAAGAAAAGAGAACGAAATTGTTATCAGGCGAGATTTAAAGGAAAAAGGGACGAAATACTTACATGGTTTAAGGTTGAATTGAGTTCTTAGTCTTGGAACGTCGAAGGTATAAAAAAAGTCTTCTTTCCAAATCTTCATGTTACTTGGATTCCCGGTAAGGAACCCTTTCCTATTATGAGTCGCCCAGAAGGCGAGGTAATAAAAACCAATATCTTTCCCGCAACGTCTTAAGGAAAGGAAATGGCTTAACTCTTGCATTGTTGGAGCATCATATTTTTTATTTTTGTACATCATGTATAAACCGATTGCCGCCCTGTAGCTGTTGGGCGACAATTGAATAGGAGCAATATTGAAGTAGGTAATAATTTGATGAAGATAAGAATGCATGGGCGATCCAAAACCTAGTTCAACTAATTTGTTTGTGAGGACCATTCTTGGCGTTGGAAGTCCAGCAATGTCAAAAATGTGCATACGCATAAAAGAGCGAGGCCTCAACCATTTCCCTTCCAGGTTGTAGTACTCCATAAGAAACATAATTTCTTCAGAAGAAATTGTCGAGGCGAGACCAGCACAAGATATCACGCCTTGATCAAATCTGTGTTTCGCCCTCAGAGATTCAGGGACATCATCTTCAAAGTCAAGGTCAAGGTCGCACTTACGAACGGGTTGTTTATATGGTTTGTTCCAGGGAGAGGGTAATTCCATTGCATATCGAAGGGGCGAGGCGGATAATACTTCTTCTTCACCTCCGACTTCTGCATCCAGGTTCATACTAGAAGTACTGCTCTCGCCCTCAGGGTCAACTTCGTCTTCTTCTTTGGAGTTGAATAAGTTCGAGTCTTCTTCTAACATTGCTCTATATCTGGCAAGGTCTTTTCCAGGGCCTCTACTTAATCTAGATGGACCAGGTTCTTCAGGATCCAAGTCAGTGAAGAGATCATAGAGATCATCCTCGCCTTCGTTTCTATCACCTAGATCCTGGGCTTGATAAGTACTAGCTAAATCCTCCACAGTGTCACCTACTTGGAGACTATCCGAAAGATCGAGAACTTTATTTGGGTCGATGGCAATCTTTAGGGTATTGATGGATCTCTTATGACTTTTTACCCATTGTGGATCTAAATATTTGTTAACTCCTTCCTGAGAAGGAGAGTGAGCATCAGAGGGCGACGCCATGTTATCATCAGATGGCGAGTTTTCCTTCGACATCTGTAAGAGAGGGCGAGGACTAAGTTAAACATTCGATTGCGAAGATAAAATATTAATTAGAAGAGTCCTCGCCCTCCAGATCTAAAGCACGGTCCTAATCTATTTGAGTAGGGGGGTCGATTTCTATCCTAAACAATTATTTCTATTTTACATACTTATATATTTAAAGGAAAAGCTATAAATTAAGTTATGGTATAAAAGGGCGATACCTTTGGAAAGAGAAAAGTCGTCCACAACGTTGATAAGCTCGCCTGCCTAAAATAGCTCTCGTCTGCAAAATTTGGAGACCTCGCCTTTGCTTTAAGGGGAATTCAACAGTACTTGGTGGATTTTGGGGATAAAATGAGAATGAAGAGAGAATTCTAAGGTTTATATAGGGGAATGAAGAGGACACGTGGCGTCAGAAGAATTGGAAGGTTAAACGATCGTTGAGACAACTTTTTGGCGGGAAAGAATTTTGGCGGGAGCATCGATTCACTCAGAAGGGAAACTCGTCTTATCCAGATTCCTTATCTGAAATAGTTTCTTTTATATGAATATTGCAAGAAACTGGGGGGTAGTTGTTATGCCCATAAAAATCCTCGTCCTAATTGAGGGGGATCTCGCCTTCGGTTTAGTCGGGAATTGGAAGTTGTCATGGATCATGGGAATATTGGGCCTGGTCCAGGGAAGGCTTCGCCCTATGATATCTCGCCCATGGACCTATAAATGGTCTCTCTCATCAACTCGCCCATAGCAAGTTTAATTACAGAAAGCAAAGATTATGGACTTTAGATAAAGCCCTTGACTTAATTAAAAGGCTAGGTCTCGCCCTTGGCTTCGAATCTCGCCTTATTATCAACAGATCTCACCCCCATCTGAAGCTGCCTTACACCTACCTTATCTCCGTAGCTCAGAAAAAGTGTTGACCCCGAAAATACCGGGTCAATACCTTGATCAACACGCTCCGAGAAAATAGGTGGGCTTTTAGGTCTGTATCAAAGGCGGTGATCTTAGTCCAATGGGTTTCTTCAATAAAGTAACCTAGCCCATTACGATTACTTGTTCTCCAAGAACTACGTTTGGCTTGATCCCTATAAATAAGGGTACGTAGGCACATTGTATGGGACGATGCAAACCCTTGCGAAAAAGAGAGAATTCAATATTCAATCTAAATTGCAGTAATCACATCATACAATCTCAGCCATTCCTAAAATATAAAACCCTAACCCTAATTGTCCTACACCAATCACCGCACTCAATCATCACCATAATTCCAGCAACCCTTCCCGAATTTGTTTTCCCAAATTCCTCCGTTAACACTGCTTAAAAATATATGAGATAGAAACGACCAAGTACGGATAATTAAAATTGAAATAGAGTGGCTGCACATATTAAGTAATAAATCTATCCATTTAATTAATTTTTATTGATAATTTACTTTTGTATTCAAAATAAATTATAAAAATATTTATGTAAGAGTTCAAACCCTAAAGGCCTTTTTAACCAAGTATATATGTTATTCAGTCACTAGTTCAATTAAAATTTCATAATATCAAAAGTCCGATTTAATTGGATATATATTACTGTATATTTTTGACAATAGGGGGACTCATCCGGCGGCTATTTGTTAGAATACTAATATAAGAAGATTTTAAGTGATATTGAAGTTCAGACTAACAAACGTTGTGTGGCATGCCCAGCATCTCCCTAAATTGGACCGTGACGCTAGGCATACTGGCTAAGGTTAAAGGAAATAAGGTTGCGCCTTGCTACAAGCACCGGGGCTTTTAGCGCAGTGGTAAGCGCCTGATCCTAACAATTGGTATCAGAGCTAGGTCGCGGGTTCGAATACCATTAGGCGCAGTGTTAGCGCAGAATTAGGCGCAATGTTAGCGCAGAAGGCATTTAGGCTGTCACGGGATAGTGGCGGGCAGATGCTGGGGGGAATTGTGTGGCATGGCCAGCATCTCCCTAAATTGGGGGGATTGTGTGGCATGGCCAGCATCTCCCTAAATTGGACCGTGGCGCTAGGCACACTGGCTAAGGTTAGCGCAGTGGTAAGCGCTTGATCCTAACAAACGTTTCAGATTCAATTTTTTATGATCCTGATATTCTCAATCTTTAATTTAAACATGAAGGTTATGTTTCAAAAATGTGTCAGGATCCTTTCAAGTGAGGGATGTTAAAATATTAATATAAAAATAAGATTTTTCTCGAACGACTGAGATTATTTTACATTATTGACTTATTGGAAGCATCCAGCCCCATAGTTAATTACAAATTCACTGACTAATTATCACTTAAATTAATTCCCAGTAAGAAACCAACAACTTCGATACAATAATTCAAAAATCTAATCCAATAATAACATGACACTACACAAGGTGGCACATGCATGCCGAGGGCGGAGGGACAACCAAAACTGTCAAGCTACTGTCAGTACTTATGGTGATCGATACATAACCAGTGCATAACATTTCTCACTATGACACTCCTCTATGAAATATCACTAGCTCGTGCTTTGTTTAAATTAATGTACGTGCTGTATGTCACTTTTAGAGACAGTGCTAAAATATATTTTAAAAGAAAAAAGGTTCCATATTAGGCTCACAACCATGGTTGTAAAAATCGGTAATCGGTATAAATCGGTTGAGGTACCGATTTAAGATTAATCGGGTAATCGGGGATTAATAGGAAGGATTAATCGGAGTACTAATCGGATATTATAATAATATTTAATATATTAGTCTAATTTACAATTAAACATATCATTTTAAATAAATTCACAGGATTAATCGGATTTCAAAAATCGAATCGGTTGATTACCTTACAGAGGATTAATCGGGGATTAATCGACTAAATCGGGGATTTTTAGAACCATGCTCACAACTAAAAAAAAATTAATCAGTTTTAAAATTTATTTATTTCTTAGAATATTATTTCAAGATAAACTACTTTATGTATAATTTATTTTGTAGTTTGTACACAACATATAAATTGTTTTCGTATATTATTTCGGATCAACTATTAACGGTCATATTCATATCTGTCGTAAATGAATCCGGTTTCTTATATATTCAAGTTTATTATAATGGAATTAAGTTCAATAGATTTTCATTATTTTCAAATTGTGATAATTGTTATATACTGTACAACTAGAATTCAAATGCACAAATCGATTTGTAAATAAATAATTTACGAAGTGAGAAAACAAAAATATTAAATGAACAGAACTAAATCGAATCTAAAAACAATAGCCAGATATATTTGACAGGTGGAAACAAGCACACGTCTTTTCTTAATAATCTAGCTCACTGGACCAGGACAGATAAAAGAAATGGCCTTAGTTTTGGCTGTCGTTAATTTGCTCTTTTAATTAACTTTGTTGTCTTTCAGTTTTCTTATGGTTAGAACTTACAAGTAGATCTGACAATTAGATTATTGAAACGGTTTTGGATCGAGTGAATTTTGGATCGACTTAATTTTTAGTTATGATATAGTTGAATAGAGGTCTGATTGGATTTGATTTAATTCGGGTCTAATTTAGATAAAATTTGGATTAAGATCGAATGAAATTCAATTTAAATTAAAATTGGTTCAAATCCTTTCGAACTCATTTATTATTCTAATTTATAAGATTTTTAAACGTAATTTATTATTGAATATAATAATTTTTGTATAATATAATGTACTTCTTCAAAAGAAGATTAAATAATTATGATATATTTAACATTAAATTATTTTGAATATGCATTTTGTTTATGAATAGGGTAAATATTGAATTAAATGTGTATTAATGTATTTCTTTCAAAAAAAATGTGTATTAATGTATATAGACTATTTGTTTTAATCCGTTACAATTGTAACAACTATTTAATTTATCATTTTCTTAATTCGGATGAAAATCGGATATAGTATTTCGAGTCATATATGATTTGGATAATTTATTATTCGGTTTGGATTCGTTTTAGGATTGTAATTGGTCTAATATTTTGGATTATTTTCGATTAAATTTTCAATTTGAGTATTTTTCGGATCAAACTAAATTAATTTTTGGATAATTATCAGAATTTTCAATTTAAATATAAATATTTAATTTCAAAATTTTTGATTCGATTCAATTCAATTCTTCAAATTCGGATCCATTTTTCCATGTCAATTTTAGAAGTAAATCTTATGTCTTTGGTCATGTTGTATATATCTTAATATCTTATGGCCGCACAACTTTTCGGTCTGCATTGTTAAATTAGACCGGACTGGGTCTACTTGTCCAAGGACCGGACCGGACCGGACCGAATATAGCCAGTCCGGTCCACGGTCCATAAAATCAAAAAAATCCGGTTTTCGGTCCGGTCCGGTCCAAACCCTGAAAACACCCGGTCCGGACCGGATCGGACCGGATTTTATGAATATAGTTAATTTTACACTATTTTGTCTTTTAAATTATATAGTTTAATGATTAAATATTAACACATAACATATTTTAGTGATCCAAATTGGTAAATAATAAATTTATGAAATAGTATGTATAAACACTATAATATAAATGATTAAATTTCATATTTCATACAATATATATTTTATAATTACCTTTTACAAATTAATGTCACTTTATAAATAATATTACATTTACTTATTTTTAAATTTAAATTAACTTACCAAGTAATTTAAATATCAACAAAAAATGAAAATTAAATTATAAAAATTAATTTTTTTATAAAATATTAACTAACCGGTCCATACCGGTCCGGTCCGGATTTTTCCGGTCCAGTCCCAAGACCGATTATGACCGGTCCGGTGCCCAATTCATGAATTCAATAAAATTCGGTTTTCGGTCCGATCTGGCCGGTCCGGTCCAGTTCGGTCCAGTTTTAGACCTTTGTGCAACCCGACTTATAAGTATAAGTTATATCCGAAAATAAATTAATAAGTCCATAAAAGAAGGTGTGCCAAACAGGCACAATGTAAGATACCTAAATATTGCTCTACTCCAATACATGTGCCACTCAGTACGCAAAAATTCCAAAATTTTCTTCATAAGTATATCGTACGTGCTCATAAAAAACTTTTAAATATTTTTGTATTTTAATTTTTTCGTAAAATATTCTATTAGTAGAATTTCAAATACTCGATTATATCACCTAAGCTACAAGCAATTGACCCTTTCAAAAGTTACATTCGATTGAAATGATCAGGTCACTCATGATATACTAACATCAGTGTTCTAAAAATCGGTTTAAGTGGCCGATTAATCGGCGCCTAGATGCTATACGGCCATTAAACGCCTAAAATTTGTAAAAATCAGTTATTAGGCATTTTTTTATTAGGCGATGCCTAGGCGGTCCTAGGCCGAATTAGGCGGTTTAATGAATTAGGCGGGAATAAATGATTAGGTAGCGATTAATCGGATTTAATCGGGATTAATCGATCATATTTTTAAAAAACGATCAAATTTAGTATAAAACTTTGAAAATAATTTTTTTAAATAAAAAAATATTATTTACACATGAAAGGGTAAATTAACTTATCATATTTAATAATAAAATGAAAATATTTATATTTTTACTTATATAAAATATATTTTTAAATATTAAAATTAAATTATATAAAAAATAATATTTTAATACATCCGATTAATGTTCCGATTAATCATTCAGATTAATCGTCGCCTAGCCGATTAATCGCTAGAAGGTAGGCTCACCGCCTAGATCCGCCTAGCGATTTTTACAACATTGACTAATACTTGTTATTTATATAAAATTAATCCCCTTCATCATATATGTTTTACATGTCATTTTAGAAAAAATATATATTAAAAAGAAGTTATTAATTTGACAAAATTATTGATTAGAAGAACCATAGTTATTCCTTTTTTTAAGTCCTTATGAACTTATTTTCGGATAAAAATTTCATATTCTGATAATTATTTTTTATACAAGTATTTAATTTATGTTTGAGATTCTATAAATTGCAAAAAAAATTTAAATTTTTTCAGAAAAAAGTTAGGAATATCTAACTTTATCTCAAAATAAATTAACTTATTCTAAAAAAAAATTCCCAAAACACTTCTAAATAAAGTACAGAAACACTCGTTTCTCAATGTGTTGATATCATTCATGTTTCGTTATATAATTTAGATTAATATTTCGTAATAGAACTGATGGTTTTTATGAGTAGTACGGTCATAGCAAAATCCTTTCGATAAACTTTTGAATTAATCAGCAACTCGTTTCATATTTAGGCTCTGTTGAATTTGTCGGTCAATTTTACTGTTAATTGTTGCAGTGTGTTTAATCCATCCATTTTATTGGTAAAATCACCCATAATCGGAGTGCAAGTATTATTCTGTTTTAAAATTGAGTTGAATTAAATGAAAAATAGTGTATAGTGGAAAAAACAACAATAATTTCAAGTTAACACAATCATTTAATCCCTACAATTTTCCATTTTTCCATTATTGGATTGAAGACACTTAACAGAAGTACGTGTTAATATCAATATTTGTCGATCGTCACAAGACAAGATATAAGAATATAATTCTCAATCAGAAGAAAACGTTAAGTTGATTCTAGTCTCTTTGAGCGTGTTTGGCTTAACTTAAAAAATGTTACTTATCACTTAAAGTGCTACTTACTCACTTTAAGTGAAAAGTGATAATTTTTACTTAAAGTTAGGTGTATCTGTTTGGCTAATTCCACTTAAAGTAAATTTATTTTTAAAAAATTAATTAAAAAAAAAGAAATTTATATTTTTTTGAAAGTATAAAATACAAATATATGCAAAGAATACAATACAAGTTAAAAGGTGACTCAAATACATAAAAATTGATATACGAAAAAAAATAAGTGAAAAAAAAGTACCTCCAAGCTACTTCTTTTTTTTAGCCTACTTTCCACTTTAAGTGGCTCCACTTTAAGGGGAGCCAAACACCTCCTTTCTACTTTAAGTGGGTTAAAAAAAAATATAATGAACCCCAAACGGGCTCTTTGTCCAGCAAGGCACAAGCTAGCAATTCGTATAGATAAATTAGGTAAATCAGTGGCATCTTCTGATTGATTGATCATATATGGCTGGCCTAGCTAGCACTGCATCTTCACGAGCACATGTGGTGGGCTCGATACATTAAATATTCTTATAGTACGTACCACAGATATACGTACTGTGGGGCATGACCTTGATTTACCCATTTGGTCAAATATTATCACAGAAGATAGAAATGTGACGATAGAAAATGTAGTTATAGGGCCCAGGCATTATGGGCCTGGGTTGTTTACTTGTTTAAAAAATAAAAATGACACCTTACAAGGACCCAAACAAAGGAAACCCCGGTGAGATACCATAAATGAATACAAACTTACATTTCTTCTACAAATTGTAGAAATCAAATAAAATTGTTAAATATAGGAATTTAATAAATTAAACATGCATGCCAACAACCACCATAAGGACATCCTAGTAACACTCGAAACCGGTTGGAACTTCCTTGCCACAGTTATTAAGAACTAAGCTGAGTGCGATAGGAACATTTAAGTTAATTCCCAGAATGTTGGCTCTAATAGCAGTACAGAGACAAAGAGCAGCCTCAAGATCGACAAGGCCTTGGATGAGACTGCAGCATGGCAGAGTTGGAGGGGATCCAACAACAACATCAACCAAGTTAAGCACATTGGCACATACTCCCAACTTCAATGCATCACATTTACCTGTAGAATAATAATTCGAAGTTGCGGAATCGGGTATTTTAGGGGTAGGGGTAGGGCTAGTTGCACTGACCATGGAAAAGAAGAGAAGGTTGAATAACAGAAGAAGGTTTAATGAAGCACTGTTCTTGAATTCCATTTTCAAAAAAACCTCGTTGGTCTTTCTTTAATTACAGCTTCTGTAAGATTTGCTACGAGTGGAATGTATTATGTATGTTTTTGCTTATGGACTTTGTAGCTAACTAAAAATACGTACTTATAGGGTGCTGAGAATGCAGAGTTCTGCATAATACTGTTTGCGGATTCTATGAAATATTAAAAAAAGATATGGATCAGGTAAACAGAAAGGAAAGGCTAGCACGTCCTATATATGTTCAGCAGTGTAATTTAACAAAATCTTATGAATAATAGTTAAAGAATCAGGAAGCTACTCGTGCATTACCTTACGATCTCCAATCTTAATTATGCCAAAACCCGTACTTAAACCTAATCAGATGCATGTATTAAGAAAATGCATATCATCCCACGGAAACGCATTGAGTTAGCCTAATAAACTAGTTTTTTTTTTTTTTTTTGGAAATAATTAAAGCCTATAAACTAGTTAACATTATGATACATTAAAAATATTCAAATTAGTTAAGATATTCCCTGAAAGGTGCTGCATTTTTAGTTCATTATAAGTGTTCTTTGTAAACGCATTTCACAAAAATTAAGTGCTCTAAAATTTGCTTAGGATTATTTATTATTATATTTATATAAATGGAATATTATTTTCAATTGGACAGCTATATGTTCCATTCCAGGATCTGCTAATCACAATATCATGAATCGGTCTTCACATGCATGCATGCATTAGTCTATTCATCGAATGTATAATGCATATATATAGAGACGTGCTAGGGTGTTTCTTAATTAATTATCATAGCCAACTCTGATCGATCCATATCCCAGAAATTCAAAAAAAATTACATAGTTCTAGAAACCAATCACGAGGCTCTCTCTCCCTGACCAGAACCTTATAAATATGTGTTAAACTAGCTAGAGACGACACAATCAGCAAAAAAACATTATAAGCAGTTCTTTCTGGTACGTAACCCTGTTTCAGTCACTATTTAATCATCAATGGATACCAAGAATAACGTAGGAGTAACCCTGTTTCTCTCAGTTAACCTTCTCTTCTTTGTCCTGGTCAGTGCATGTGACACAAGCCCTAGTCCTAATATTCCCAAGCCACCTTCTACTCCCACAGTACCATCTCTTCCTACTCCCACAATACCAGCACCTCGAACTCCAACTTATTCCTCCGAAAAATGCCCAAGGGATGCGCTGAAATTAGGAGTATGTGCAAATGTGCTTAACTTGGTTGATGTGGTGGTCCGATCTCCTCCAACGCTTCCATGCTGCAGTCTCATCCAAGGCCTTGTTGATCTCGAGGCTGCTCTCTGTCTCTGCACTGCCATTAGGGCCAATATATTGGGTATTGATCTAAATGTTCCTGTGGCGCTCAGCTTGGTTCTCAATAATTGTGGAAAGAAAGTTCCAAATGGTTTCGAGTGTTACTAAAGATCGTAGGGTCTCATGCGTTATGGGGTTGTTTGTTTGTTTGACATTGTATTAATATTGTTCAATTTCTATTATTAGTTTATTACAATGTTTAATTTGGTCACTATAATTGCATTTTAATTATCAAATTATTCTTTCTGTTATATTTTTTGTGAAGATGAATCCATATATATTCTTCTATCGGAGTGATATTTGAAAAACACGAGATCTAGCAGCTAACAATATCTTAACTTATCTTTTCTGTTATTTGTTTTAATGTTGCCTGTACGAAGAATCAAGAGGGGGCTCAACTGTAAGGCAAGTAAAGCAATTGCTTTAGGCCTCACAATTATAAGAGTAATGCTACGGTCACTAAATTGGGTACCAAATTTTGACACTGGCACTAATTAGTTGGCATTTTGTGATAGAAAAATGTTAGAGGTACCAAAATTAGGCACCAAAAGTTGTTACCATGGCTTGTTTTAATTGGTTATAATTATAGTGGGCCCGCCAGGGCTCTCCAATCAAAATATTTTAAATTGACAAGTGTCTGTTGCCATGTCATTTGGTACCCAATTTTGGTACCCAATTTGGTACCTGTAGCACTACTCTTTGTGATATTTTAATTGGATGGACCTGGCGGGCCCATTATTATTATAACCAATCAAATTAATGCCATGTCATTTGGTGTCAAAATTTGGGAACTAATTTGGTGACTGTAGCATTTTTCCAATTATAAAGGCCTCAAAATATATATATCTACATGTTGTCTTTTTAGATATCTATTATATATTATATATTTTAATAATTTAATGGGTTTCATTCTAATTTTCAATTCTTTTCATTTTTAACACTTGATTCAATACCAATCAAATATTCAAATGCTAGTTTTTTTTTACATACTTTGATAAATTTTTGCTCCCATTTTAGATAAAAGATTAACAATTAAATTAAATTATAAGACATAATTTATACCTACTTTTTCGAATTATTTGAAAAAATATGAAAACAATTTTAATGTTCTGATTATATCATTTGTGTAGAAAAAGAGTTGAAATTTTTATATAATAATAACTTTTTTGTAAAAAATATTTTTTATTAATATTTAAAAGGCCTCAAGTTTTCCTTTTGCTTTAGGCCTCAAAAAGTCTAGAACCGCCCTGAGAATCAATATATAGTTATAACATCATCTTGCAATAAACAATTTGACATACAAAGGGTTTAATTCGAGTGCTCCTGAGAAGAAAGTAGGAGCTCATGCAGTATGGGGTTGTTTACTTATTTTTATTGTTCAATTTCTACTGTTTCTACACCTTCATTATTTTACAACATATTTATGTGTATTTGATTAATGTTTAAGTAGTTTGGGTGAAAGCTCTCAATAACCAAAATTTAAATTGAAGTGTCCAAAATAATCACGGACGGAAATAGTGTCCAAAATAACCAAAGAACCACGTATTGGCGGTGTGCGAACATCAATTACGCTAGCCACGCATGTTTAAACTCCATATACTTGACAAAATTCAATTTTTGAATTCGTGAATAATGCTTTGGTTACGCATGTTGAGAATGCGTGGCTTGAGATATGCATGTTCAACATGCGTAACACAGGCACTATTCATCGTCTTCCAATCCCGCACTGGCGACGAATTTTCGACAAAACTTTGACTAATTCGTTCGTCATTTCCACGCATCAAACACTTGCATATTATATACCAAATTGCTCGTATTTTCCTTCTCTGAAGCCTATGTGCTTCGTTTTTGGTTTGTTTCCCCGAATTAAAAAGATCCAAATCGAGCTCCATTTTTCGATTTGGTTTTTGGACTTGCTCGTGCACACCCTTGTGGGGCCAGAAATCAACAAACCACTATGCAAAGAGTAGAGCCAAGCCTGGATATCATTCTGATGCCCTCAAAAGCAGTGGAGGTGGCCCGAATATGGAGAACGAAATGAGACGATTTTGAGGCGATTTTAGAGCTTCACAGCACGGCGGAGCTGAATTGGAGATAATGACGTCATATGACGTCATTGCACATCTAGGAGATGCGTTACCCCATATGCGTAAGTTGAGAATGTGTATCATAGGCTACGCAAATCGCCAATGCGTAGTCTGTGGTTATTTTAGACACAGTTCCGCGATTGATCATTTTGGACAGTTGGGTAGTATTTTTGTGTTATTTTAATCATTTTCTCGTTTAAGTACGTAATATGTAATATTTGGTTTTTAGAATTGTTGTAAGAGTAAAGTTTTCGATAGTAATCATTTATATATTTTAGAATTTGGAATAATCTTTTGGGGAAGTTTTTGCTCGATTTTGATAATTTTAATATTTACTATTAAATTTTAGAATTTTCATATTTTAATAATATTATTGATATGTTATATTGAAAACTTATTAAATGTATTAATTTCATATAACAATAATCTATTATATATATAATGCCACAACATGTACCATTTTAATCCAACTTAAATTACTATTTTGACCCTCTATGGATTAAATTTTTTTCAAAAAATTTTTGCTCATGAGAATCGAACCTAGGTCTTTAGGTTCATTTGCACATCACTTTACCACTAGGCTAACACATCACATGTGTTATAAGTCATAAAATATGCTATGTATGTTGGGTGATGAATGAAGAATCTTTGGTATTTTGATTTCTAAGATATTTTAATCATTTTTCTTCGTTTTACATTTACATATTTATATTTTATTATGTTATAGTTTAGTATAAATGAGTGATATATGGTATTTAGTGAAACTAGATATATTTTGAAATTATTTGATTTAATAAAATAATATTAATGACCCTCTATTATATATATAATGCCACAACATGTACCATTTTAATCCAACTTAAATTACTATTTTGATCCTCTGCATTCATTAATGCACATCAATTAAAATTCGTATTTAATATGTATATTCATTATTATACATCATTTAATACTATCTACTTAATTATAACACTTTTGTTATGTTGCAATTAACTAACCATTCGAAAAAAAATTTGTGTCGCAAGAGTAAAGAGCCTTACAACTCATTATAAGTGATCTAACATTATTGAAGAAATAATATTGGAACATTAACTTCAGATTGCTAACATCATATATATTTTTGCTATACAATTTACATAATAAATTAAGAATAAATTAATTTTGTGTACTGTAATTTAGTATTTTTACTTTATAGAAATGTGTCTAATACAATCTTTTTTTTATGCTTTCTTGGCTCCGGTGCATTACTTGACAATCTGTAATATCAAATACAACATATGCATGATTTAAGCACTTTGGAAAAATAAAAAGCACATCTGAATGTTTTAATCAAAATGGGAGATCTTGAAAAGGGGACAAAATTAATGTTGGTTAAAAAAAATGAGAAAAACTGAAAAGAATTTTAGACATCACAATATCAATTGCTAATATTAATATCAAAACATAACGAGAAAAAAATAACAATTACAGTACAAAATAGAGCAATCCCGTGCCTTGCACGGGAATTGAAGCTAGTATTGATAATAGTGGATATATATTAGTGATAATAGTATTTGAAAAAAATAATTCAAATAATCTTGATTACAATAAGTTATTAAATACAAAAATGTAAAATAAATTAATAAATATGATCACAATAAAAGAAGATTAAAAAACGATGAAAAATTAGAATGAGAGAATTATACTACCTCCGTCCCAAAAAGACTGAGCTGGTTTGACTTTCACGGAGATTAAGAAAATGTAGTAGAAAAAGAGTAAAGTTAGTTGAAAAGTGGATAAAGTGGTGAGACCTATTAATATTTAATTGTAGATTTGAGATAGTGGAGGAAAGTAGTGGGTGTAATAGTGTAAAAAAGAGTATAAAATGGAGAAGTAGTGGGTGTAATAGTGAAAAGTAGTGTTCAAAAATAGTAAGTAAAGTAGGTTCATTAGTTTTGGGACGTCCCAAAAAGGAAAGCGTGTCAATCTTTTTGGGACGGAGGGAGTATTAGGAATGAGAATGAGAGAGAATAAATAGGTTGTTGTAATTAATAACGAAAATAATAAAATTAGTAAAAAGAGTTGGTGAAAGCTGATGATGTAAGTAAATCTAAAGAGGAGAGATTCACACGCCAGATTAGATGATTTCAGCTTTCACATTTAGTACTAAGTATAGATATTGAGATAGATAGAGAGACAAGTTTTAATTATATAGTATTAGCTTATATACTTTTTTTTAAAGGGAAAAGGATTCATTAATAATAAGTCGTACGACATCTACAAAGATGATTAAATATTAACGAACAAATAATAAAGATCAAATAAAAAAATCGTTAAAACTATTATCGTCGTCAGTAAATCTTGCATTGTGGAACATCACTCACTCATATCGCTGAAATTTACAGTCTTCTTGAAGAGATAATCTAACAATTTTGTTAAGTTACCAGCTCTCCTAAAACCTTAAAGTGTTAGGAATTGGGCTTACCAGGATCATATATTTATCTTAACATCCCCCTCACTCGAAGGCCCATTATTTGCGAAGGCCCATTATTTGGGTCAAAAAGTGGATCACTAGGTTGTTCATGCCTTTTTGGCCCTAGCGTCCGATCGTCGTTCGTTGTCGGTCGTCGTACATAATTTTCAATATTTCAATAAATGAGAATATTGGGGGTAGGAGGGACTCGAACCTAAGTCCTCCCACATCCAGAGTTTTGATACCATGTTAAGTTACCAGCTGTTAACGGAGGAATTTGGTGATAACAGATTTCGGAGGTTGCTGGAATAACGAATTATGAAAATAGGGGGATTTGGGATTTTGGATGTTTGGGGCTGGACTTGAGAGGTGTCTCGACTTGTTTCGTGTATCGGATCCTTTTTCAAGATGCCTGCGTACCTTATATTTATAAGGATCAAGCCAACGCAGTTCTGTTAAAAGGATTGGTTTTTAATCCCCATGATTGTTAAGGGATGTATTTTGGGAATTAGTAGATTTTATCTCTTTAAATTATATTCGCGTTGGGATACCTTCCTGATTTGAAGGATATCGTTTGGAGATATTATCTATCATTAATTGGAGATTATTTCTCGTTTCAGAGAGAGGAAATAATTAACTTGGGGGTTAAGTTAATTATTATTATATTCGTATTTGGAAATTTGGGAGATAATTGAGGCAACCGAAAATATGGCGTAACAACTACCCCCTAGTTCTTCAGTGCAGCTTGATGGACTGGAGAACTAAGCATACTTCGATCTTCCAAATTTCCTGAGTCAGTGAAACAACTAGGAGAGGAAGATTAGTAAAAAATATGGAGCACCAAGGTGCCCGTAATATGCATGTAGATGTAAACGAGACAATATGCGAGATGTAAAAAATTAAGTTTTGTAGGTGTGAGAAAACGTATCTTGGAGAGTCATCCAAGCATTATTCCATAAAGTCATTCAAAGCATTTTGAGCAATATCATCATCCAGTCGAAGAAGGTCATATCTACCATGTCTTCTTGAGGGTTTCCCCCTCAAAAGGGGTCATTTTCCTCAGAATTTTATAAATTCGGGATACCCTCCTCAAAGGAGGTCGTTCCCCATATCAGAAATACCCTCCTCACAGGAGGTGGATTTTCCGAAGATCGTACCTTGATGAGGCGCCAAAAGTACGGACATCCCCCCGGAAGTACGGTTTTTGCAAGGATTTTATAATTCGGGATACCTTCCTCAAAGGAAGTCGCTCCCCATATTAGAAATATCCCTCCTCACAGGAGGTAGATTTTCCGAAGATCGTACCTTGATGAGGCGCGAGAAGTACGGACATCCCCCCTGGAAGTACGGTTTTTGCAAGGATTTTAAAATTCGGGATACCCTCCTCAAAGGAAGTCGTTCCCCATATCATAAATACCCTCCTCACAGGAGGTGGATTTTCCGAAGATATCTTCACTCTTACTAAGACTCTCCTTAGAGGAGATCGTCTTTTCACAAAAAATAAGGAAGACCCTCCTTAGAGGAGGTCATCTTTCCAAAGCCATATCAATATCCCAAGATTCCAAAGGTCTTCTAAAAAATAACAGCAACATCCAGATGGTCTTCCAAAAATATAACCTCACAAGAAAGGGTCTTCCAAAATATTACCCTGATAAGTGGATTTATATCCACTTGGATCATTCTATTTCGGCTTAAATTGGTGTCTTGTCTATCAAGTATTGGTGTGTTTTAATGTGTTTTGTGAGAATTGTGTAGGATATACTTCCAGGTGCAAGTATGGAATTTTCAGCGTTTATATGGTGTTTGTAAGCTCAGGAGTGCAAGTGGTTGGAGTTGCAATCAAAAGCGGAAGATTATCAGCAAAATAAAGAAAATCAGCTGCAAGCACAATAGGTTGGGCGCGGCCGTGCCTGGATACAACAGGAGGGGCGCGCGGGCGCGCGTAGGAAGTGAGAACAGAGAAATTAGCGCGGGCGCGCCAGGAATAGCCTTGGGAGCGCGCGGGCGCGCGCTAGGCCGACTGAAACTTCCTGGAATCTGATTTCTAATGGGAAATTGCCGTTTTTCTTCTCCGATTCAATATGGCAATCGTTATGAACGACCAGAACGTTCCAGAATCAGTTTAAATATGGGAATTGCAATTCTATTCCAATCAAGACGAGAAATTGCCGGAATTCTATTCTAATTCAAAGACGGTAATTGCTTGGACAAGAGGGCACTTGGGGCTATAAATACACACCTTGGGGCACATCAAAATCAACATCTACACACCATAATTCGTTCAGAGCACGAGAGGGAGAAGCCAAGGCGAGGATTGCGACGACAAGAAGATCTAGACATAGTGTTCTTGTATTCCTTTGTTAGGCGTATCTTTTGGATGCTTGTTACTTTTCCGGATTTATTCGTTAAACCTTGTTATATTATTGATTTATTCATCTTCATTATCTTGTTTAATACCATGCTTTCATCAAATCCCATGACGATGAACGGTTCAATTATGAGCTAATCGTTGTCATGGGATTCTAACAAATTTATTTATGGAACTTAGTATCTTGATGCTTTAAAGATCTGTGTGTGGTGTATAATTGATATCCTCGTATGGTTATGCTTAATAGATAGATGCGTCGCGAACATCTAATTTTTTAATCTCTTGTGAAGTGAAAGTGGATCTTGAGATTTAAAACTTGTCATGCTAGCATAGGTTCATAATTGTTTATCAATATGATTCGTGGTGTTAGATGAAAATACTTATACTACCCTATGTGATCTTAATGGATAACTTGCTCTTCAACCGTTATGTTTTCAAATTCTATAGACATATAGGGTCTAAGCATAATTGGTGTCTATTCATCTTCTATCTCTTTTGTGGATGTATGTTTAGTTTGGTATGTGTATGCTGACAGGTAGCGTATACTTCCGATCAGATATCAAAACCACTGCACATAGTGAATAAGGGCGTTAGATCTAAGGGAAGTATTTAATGAAGTTAGGATCCCATGTTTATTCTCATATTAGTAATTCGATTCAAATCTCTTAGTTAATTTAATTCTTAGTTTAATCTTTTGCATCTTAGTATAATTAGTTAATCAAACCCCAATTTGTTACTTTTTCTAGCAGTGAATTAAAACCATACATTGTTGCATAGGCATATTTACTGAGTAAAACTTAACCAGATCTCTGTGGAACGAACTTTAATTGTATTACTTGTGACTACGTGCGCTTGCGTAAATTATAGCATAACATACCCTCATTAAAAGAGAGTCTTCCAAAATAATTACCCCTGCAAAGGAGGGCCTTCTAAAATAATAAACTCTTCGAATAAGAGCCTTCCAAAATAATTACCCCTGCAAAGGAGGACCTTCTAAAATAATAAACTTTTCAATTAACAGCTTTCCAAAATATTACCCTCACAATTGAGGACCTTCCAAAATATTACCCACCACAATGGAGGACCTTCCAAAATAATAAACTCTTCCATTAAGAGCCTTCAAAAATCATGTACCATGAAGATTACACCTAAAATCTTGAAAATCTTCACAATTCAAATTCTGTCTAGATCTATTTTTGACGTTTTTGACCATCTAAACGATTTTTTCTTGAAAAACACAAAACACAAAAGTTGTAGATAACGAAAATATCTTTCCGATGATATATGGATTATCAAAAACAGACTTATAACGAATCGGGAATCAAATAAAACGTCCGCTGATCTGCTTCTCCATGCTGAAAAAACGAGATCTGATTGTATTTTGTGATTTCGAGAATAGATCGAGATATAATCTGAGAAAACTCAAAGAACGAAAGTTATAGGAAATTTAACAAGCTTTCCGAATCATTAAAATCATCAAAATCCAACATGTAATGAATTTACTACGAATTTTATAAGATAACTAACTTGTATGAACAAAATCATAAGAAAACTTATCTTAATTCGGAATAGATCCACCGCCGCCACCACTTAGCTCCTCCATTAAAGCAGCTCCAGATCCATAATAACCCCCCATGCGCATGAATTGATTGTCCTCCACAATCAAAAAATATATCCCCTCCTTCTAACGCCAATTGTTAACGGAGGAATTTGGTGATAACAGATTTCGGAGGTTGTTGGAATAACGAATTATGAAAATAGGGGGATTTGGGATTTTGGATGTTTGGGGCTGGACTTGAGAGGTGTCTCGACTTGTTTCGTGTATCGGATCCTTTTTCAAGATGCCTGCGTACCTTATATTTATAAGGATCAAGCCAACGCAGTTCTGTTAAAAGGATTGGTTTTTAATCCCTATGATTGTTAAGGGATGTATTTTGGGAATTAGTAGATTTTATCTCTTTAAATTATATTCGTGTTGGGATACCTTCCTGATTTGAAGGATATCGTTTGAAGATATTTTCTATCATTAATTGGAGATTATTCCTCGTTTCAGAGAGAAGAAATAATTAACTTGGGGGTTAAGTTAATTATTATTAGATTCGTATTTGGAAGTTTTGGAGATAATTGAGGCAACCGAAAATATGGCGTAACACCTTAAGGTGTTAGAAATTGGGCTTACTAGGATCATATATTTATCTTAACAGATTTGGTGTAGTTGTGAAGAATATACCAATCATGATTTGTCGATGTTTGGAATACGTTATAACAAATCATGATTTTTCATAATGTATTCCAAACACATCGACCATAACTACGACACCATGTAGACCCTCATCAATGAATCATTATTATAATACTCCCACAGATCTACGACCCCGGACATAAAACAAACTAAACTCTCACAAGGAGAGACAAACAAACGAAACTCTCACAAGCAGAGACGAACAAACCCAATTAATGAGTAGAATTATTCTCACAAAGAGATAAATTTATTGAATAATAATAAAAATGAAGGAAAAAACAGTAAAGGGACGTATCACCAGCCAAGAAGGTTGGTGATAGCCCCTAAATTGATATATTGAATTTAGGGTTTCTTGGAGGAGGAGAGAAAAGGAGAGAAAGTTAGAGTCTCGGGGTGGAACTGGTGGACTACTAGCTTATATTCTGTGTAAAAGCATGGTTTACATTTAATTTTATATAATTTATCTGTAGTATAATATAATATTTTAATTATTAATTTTAATATGTTATTGGAAAAATTTGAACATTACATCTATGTATATAATAATTTTTTGTATTAAATATAAACTAATATGTTGTTGGCAGGAATCGAAACTTAAATCTTTATATATAACAACTTTTAATATTGTTGTATTTAACGGTCATGATCCATTTGAGTTGCAGATCTAACGATTTTAAAAATGGGATAACCAAAAATGAGGGAATAACTAAAAATTGGGGATTAACCAAACTAAAAATTATACCGTACATATAGTAAAGACTAGTAAAGATTTATGAGTTATTTCGTCGATTTCAGGAATTAGTTGTTATTTAAAATAATTAGATGGTAAAAATCGTAAGAGTTATAAGAAATTAATTAGTTGTTATGTGACATGTGATAGTTTATTGAGATAATAAATTTTTATTTTTGTTCTAGTATTGATATAGATTAGTGATAGTAGTATTTTTAAAATAATTTGAATAATTTTATCAAAATTTATATCCATACTATTTTTTTTTAAGGTGAATTTCTCATTCATGAATTGTATTGAAATATAATAAACGTACAAGGAGATTTTTTCATTCAAGAAAATTCATCATCTAACCGAAAAGCACGCATGTTGCTCCCGGACGTTTAGACAATAAAACCTTCAAGCTTGAAAGGAAGAACCCCACAAAAGAAAGGTCTCGTTATAAAACCCCCAAGAGCAAAACCCTACGGAAAAAAAAACTCAAAGGGGAAAAAGAGGCCCTCAAGAAATAAAAATACATCGTTTTACAAACTTTCCAAAAAATACTCAGAATTACTAATTCCTTTGTTAGTCTCCATAGCCATCTGTCATACTTGCTTTATTTTCCTCTTCATATTGGTTTCTCCTTTACTACAAATCGTCACTCTATTTTTGTAGCCTACTCTAACCAACCCAAAAAGTCCAATCGCCCCTGCGAATAGTGAATATAAGCAATAAACGAAAAATTAGTCCACTAAATCTATTTATCAAACATTTTGTAAATATCATCAACATACTATATAATATGTGTACAAACACAAACACATAATTTAGCAACAAACGTAGGAATCTAAACCAAAGGGGATCCCTTTGGTTAGATACTTCTTTGATTAGATTTTATATTATTCAACAGGAGAAAAGCCCAAACTGTAAAAATCATGCATCATTTAAAAGCTAGTCCTTCTATAGCATACCAAAATAAGACTCACTATAGATGGTTACTTCAGCATAATCATACCCACCATAGTCAAAACAAAATCCCACAATAGATATGTTCTTGCTTCTTAGAAGAGTGAGATAATTAGCAAGCTTGTGTTAAAAACCAACCATATTCTTTGCAAGGTATTAACAGGGTATATCTTTTTTTTTGCTAAACTGATTTTATTAAGAAAAACAAGATTTATAGGGGATTTACCCTAGCTCTATGACAGGCCATAGAGATTTCTGAGTAAGAAAGAAAGCCCAAGAGTACAATAAGAGAACAACAAGAGAACATGAATACATGAGTACATGAGAACATGGAACTGGAAAAAAAGAATCAAGAATTGCATCCTAAAACATCAGTTATTAAGCCAGGTAGAAAACTTTAGACTGCAAGCTCTTTTAACAAACCACGGGGAGGTAGATAACCTGGTTTTAATGTCTATAATGATTGCATTAAGGAGCTTTGCGGGAGGAAGACTTCCTGAGTTATGAGCTCTGCAGTTCCTCCCCCTCCATAGATGGTAAGCAAAGACCTGGAGAGTTAACAACGCTAAATGTCGCAAAACCGGGTCATGAACAAGGAGCCAGGATTGAAGCAGGTGCATCCAAGAAGAAGCCTGACACGACAACCCTAACATGGTTCCTAGATGAGATAGAATCTTGTTACTGTAAGAGCAGTGTAGCAGAAGGTGATCAAGATACTCCCGTCCACCTACACAGAGAAAGCAATTATCCAACACCTGAATGCCAAATGAAACAAGCCTCCGTAGGGTATTAATTCTCCCATGACAAACCAGCCATAAGTGATGGGCATACCTAGGGATAGAAAGCTTATTCCAAACCCCTTTGTGCCAAGAGACAACCGACATTTTGAGTCTAATAGCCTCCCAAATGTTCCAGATTTTAATTTTTGATAGAGGGCGGCCATCCCAAATTATGATGTCAGGCTTGCTAAGATCAAAGGGAGGGTAGTTAAAGTGCTCTAGCCAATGAACGAGCGACGGGCTAATGTGATGAAGTCTAAGATTAGGGCTTGGCAAATTCCATACCCCCGTGGCAATAAGGTCAGAGATAGCAGCAGAATGCATTGAAGCCGCCTGAGAGATGACTAAATCGTGTTTAGAAGTAGCCAAGCAGCGCGAGTTCCACCAAGGATCAAACCAGATGGAAGTATTCTGGCCATTACCAATTTTGTAAGATAAAAATTGGCGAGCTAGAGGTCTTAATTGCAGAATTCTTCTCCAAATCCATGAGCAGTCACTTGGAATTTCCATAGTCCAGAATTTGTGATGCTTAAGCGCAGTGGTGACAATCCAACGTGGCCATAAAGAGTCATGCTTATTGATGATTTTACAAAGATGAAATAGGAGTTGCGCCTTGTTCCAATCCTTCATATTTTTTAGACCAATGCCACCTTCATCTTTGGGAAGGCATAAAGTTGCCCATCTAACTTTATTCCCCCCTTTGGATAAAGAAGAACCTTTCCATAAAAATCTGGTAAACAACTTTTTCAAGTTATTGTGCACCATCACTGGAAGCATAAAATGATTGGTCCAGAGTGATTGCATTGAGAAAAGAACCGACCTTATAAGCTGAGCCCTGCCAGCAAGGGATAGAAAACGATTAGTCCAGGCCAATATACGAGCCGTGATTCTATCTACCAGGGACATGCAATCGTTCACACTCAACTGAGAAGAGATGAGTGGGACGCCAAGAAACTTGACCGGGATGGAACCGTGAGGAATGCCATAGGTCGTATCAAACCAAGTAACCAGATTATACTCACAATTGCAAAGAAAAACCATGCTTTTATTAGTACTCGCCGTTAAGCCACTCAGAGAGGAAAACATTGCCAAAGAATCCATGTTGTGCTTGATGGAAGCATGGTCTCCATTTGAGAACAATAAGACATCATCAGCAAATAGAAGATGACTGAGGCCAAGATCTTTACACTTTCAATGGTGCTTGTAGCTTTGAGGCTTGGCGTCAAGAATGCATGATAACACATTCATAGCGATAGTGAAAAGATAAAGAGACATTGGACAACCTTGTCGAATACCTCTAGCACCTCGAAAGTAACCTTGCAGTGACCCATTAATTTTCATAGAACAACGAGGGGTAGAAATACACACAAACCCATTTGATGAATCTAAAGGGTAACCTCAATTGAGTGAAAAGTCGGACACACACGTGCTAAAGCATCCCATTAGTGATTCCATTGACAGTTCTTCAATTCGAGATCTCTCGAATGTCAAGCTTGGAAAACTTCCATCCCATTTGAGGTATGTCCTTTTGAATGATGAGTTAGTGATTTTTGAAATGTGTCAAGATAATGTGTTAAGAAGGTGGATCATGGATGATGAGGTTGAAGAGTGTGTGGTTCAATCAACTGAAAGGGATAAACACCTTAGGAAGCACCTTTTTCAGCCTATTCACAATAATCTTGGAAATACATTTGTATGCAATAGTGCACAAGGAGATGGGACGAAAATCTTTAATATTCGTGGGAGTGCCTACTTTAGGAATCAAAGCAATTGACGTGGAATTAATACCTGGATTCATGTCACACGAAGCAAAGAAATACTTTATTGTCGCACAAAAATTAGTGCCAACAATATCCCAAGTATTCAAGAAAAATTCTAGGGTGAAACCATCAGGCCCCGGGGCTTTGTTACACTTCAGCGTCTTAAGCATAGTAAAAATTAACCCATCTGAAATTGGAGCTAGCAGAGATTCCCAATAATTATCATTGACTGTCGGATAATTGATATCCACCATGTGATTTAGAAAGATTTGAGCTTCAGGGGTTACCAGAGGTTCAGAATGGAGCTGGGGCATGGTGGAGTTTAGTTGATGCCTAACTGTAGTTCCCAAGGTATCCATGAAATAGTTAACAGCAAGATTTGAGACCTGGGCAGTACCATATTGGAGCTCTCCATTGTCATTCGATAGAGCTAGAATCTTGTTATGGTTCCAATTCGATTTTACTTGATTAAAGAAAAAATGAGTGTTACCATCACCTTGTGAAAGCCATTTGACTATTGATTTTTGAAGGAGCAGGGCTTCCTCTTCTACGATACATCGATCAAGGAGCTTTATAGCATCTGCTTCTTCTTTTAAAAGAGAAGAATTCACAGGATCATTGCTGAGATTCAACTGTAAACTGTATAGGGAATTGCGCGCAGTAGTAACATTGGAATGGACGTTTCCATGATTCTTGTTGAACTCAATTAGAGCTTTCTTGACTCCTTTCATTTTCTTACAGAAAACTATCATAGGATCACCTAAATAACAATCGGACCAAGCACTTTTAACCATTTCAATAAAACCAGGGATATCAATCATATAATTGAAAAACTAGAAAGCTTTAGTAGTCATATCCAATTGCATAGGAGTCGTAAAGAGAAGAGGGTTATGGTCCATGAGGCCACGCTCTTTGACAAAGACTTGGCCTTCCGGAAAAGTCGAGAACCAGGCTGCATTCCCTAACATGCGATCTAAGCGCTTCAAAATCAGAATTTCTGGACTTTTCCTTTTGTTAGTCCAAGTAAAGAAATCCCCATAAGTCATAATGTTAGAAGCATCAGTAACACAAGTCCTAAAAGCTTGCATATCCGGGGTCCAGTGCTCGCGGCCTCCAGAAACCTCATTGATGCTAAGGATTGAATTGAAATCCCCCGAAACATACCATGGATTGGTCATGTTCGTGCTCAGACTCGATAATTCAGACCAAAGAGTGATCCTTTCTAGAGGCGTATTGAAAGCATAAACAAAGGTGACACAAAAATGTATTTGCTTTTCAAGAAAACAAACATTGCAAGTTATTTGTTGAGCAGACTTAGAGATTAAATTAACTGACCACAAAGTAGGATTCCAACCAACCCACAAACGTCCATTGAGATGATGTTCATAGTTATAAAGCCACGACCATTCTCTGCTTATCTTAGAAGTGACAGAATGAGCATTATGCTCTTTAACTTTAGTTTCCATAAAACACATGAAAGAGATGTTATTCCTAGCTATAAAATGCAGCAGTTCCTTCTGGTGGGAGCTTTTGTTCAAGCCTCGCACATTCCAGGATGCAAAATTCATTAATGCTTAGGAGAATTGACTGGCTTGCCTGCAAGTCTAAGGCTTTTCTTTGTGATAACAGGTATGAACCCATCAGCATCCGCATTGTTATTTTTCATAGCAGGCCTCGTCGTGGACCTGGCCTTTTCTTGGTCACTGACTATGGAGCTTGAAGTTTGGTTGATCGTACCAAGATCAATTACAAAGGTTTGAATTTCTTCCACAATGTGTTTCTGATTCCGTTTTCTTTTTATGGCTGAAATAGATTCCTTCAACATTTCCTCATCGTCAGTGTAAGAATTTGGCTCAGTTCCTTCCTCACAGTCAGTTAGGGACTGGAAGGTATTGCCCAGTGTGATAGGAAGAATATATTCCCCTTGTTCAGGTTCTTCAATATCCCCTGTATCTCCATTGTTGTCCACTTGAACTTGCTCAGAATCCATGTTGTCTGCTCCATCAAAGCTTGTGTAAATAACCAATGCTTTTTCACTCCCTGCAACATTGGTCGACTTTGAAGAAGACTCTTGCCTAGTAGGCCTGTTACCTTGTGTGGTTCTAGGTTTTTTCACAACTCGTTCTGGATTATTTAAGCATCGAGAGAGGGAGTGTCCGAAAGCATTACAGAGACTGCACGAATAAGGTAATTCCCCATATTGTATTTCTATTTTTGCTTCCTCATTCGAGTTAGGGAAGGGAACACGAACAAAATCTGGTCTTGTCGTTGTGTAAACCAATTCGACTTGGACACCAGCGTATTTTAGTGGTTCAAATTTAGCAATAATCGCATCGAATTTCAACGGCTTTCCAACGGTACTAGCAATTAAGCTTAGCCCTTCCTTGAACCAAAAGATCTCTGGTACATCAACCAGACGAATCCAACATGGAACCTTATCGATGATGTTTCGTTTGAATTTACTGCCTTCAATCCATGGTTTAAGAAACATGGTTTTCCCTCCTATTTGGATCGTGTTTAGACTCGAGGCTTTGTTTTTTTCTTCTATAGTGCCAAATCTAAATGTGTAATAGCCCTTAGAGTTAAAGTACACACCTTTTAAGCCCCTGTTTTTCCAGAATCTTTGTGCTTGTTCACGAATAAACTTGAAAGTGAATGAGCCTCCAATGAAGTACCCTATTATACTTGTTTCCCATTATTTCTGTGCTTTATCAAAAAACTCATTTGAAAACCTTACCGTAGCTGAACCATCTTCATTGTAAGTAATTGTAGCAGGCCCGACCACAGGTTCATCGCTGGTCACATTTTGTGTAATGATGTTGCTCCACGTAACCCTCCTATGCTGAGTTTCCTGGGCTTGGGTTTCGGTTTCTTCTTTCCCTCCTGAATTCTTGGTGTTAGTCACATCATTCTTTAAAACTTGTTCTGTGGGTGTTGTCACAGGTGGTAAAGTGTGTGAGCCATGACTTGAGTTGTCCATCTCAGGTCCAGAAGCGGGCTGTACTGATCCATCGTTAATGATTAAGAGCATTTGCTCCCTCATACGCACTTGAGCGGCAGGTGACAATGGTTCCCCCATAGCTTCCAACGTGTTCAGAGATTCATGATCCACCTCAAAGTGAAGTTGATTATGCATAATCTGAGCTGGGGCTACATAGTTATGACCTATAAATGTCGAGAACTCATCAGAGTCCATTGAGCCGGAATGTTCTGAGTTTTGAGATCCCATCACGAATCACAGATCGAGGCTAAACTAAGTGTGATCTGATGGAATAGGGTATGGGGATTAAGAAAAAGCGATGCGTGAAGCAAGTGGAGAAAAGGATGATAAAGAGAGTGATGGTCAACGGGAGAGTAAAGGTTTTTTCCGGGCAGAGTTTAGGGAGGATAAGTTTCCCTCATTTCAAATCTCTGACATTCATTAAAATTTAGTTCCAGGGTATATCTACTACCAACAAAAGAAAAAACAAATATAAAGAACTCAATCATTCATTTTTCAGGACATTATTTGCAAAATGCTTATCCATGAATTCAACCAGCATTCCGTGAGTTCCTTTTTATCTTATTTTACATGACCCCCTTCCATAAATCATTAACCAGGCATATAATACTCCGTATACAAAATACTTCTTTAAAACATTTATAATAGTATCCATACTATTTTATAATAGCTAAAACATTTAAAATTTTGGCTAGTCGATCGCGTAGCTACCCTTACTAGTAGGGTTGGGAATCGGATAATTAGGATACGAATTATACTATATCCGGATCCGTATCCGGGAGTTAAAAGCATATCCGGATTTGTATCCGTATCTGGGACATATTGAAAAAAATATCCGAATTTGGATCTGTCGGATAAATACCCAGATACGGATACTATCAGGATCCGTTTTTCTAGTCCAAAAAATTCAAAAACAAAATGATAAATAGATTTCAGAATCAGACTAGTCAACAACAACCAACATTACATAAGTTTTGGCATTCAAGCCATTTTTTTTAACAAAATAGATCATAAAACAAGTCCTAAATTTGTCTGCAACGGTTTCAATTCATGAATTAAAAAAACCAATTCTTTAGCCCATAGGCCACCGATCAGCAACATTGTAGCACTAGCCCCTAGCATACTCTTTAGTCTTCAGTTTAGTTCTTCCCAGTTACCAAGAAAATGCAGAACTTGAGAAAAACATACAATCGAAATGAGTAAAGGGAATAATACAGTGAGTTTATGCTTTGTTTGATAACTAAAAGAATCAAAATAGTCCACAAGAAAGTGTTAAACTCAGTACCACATAACAAAAAGGAGATTAAGATTTCACTGCAAGTATACCAAGTTCACAGTTAATGAAAAAAACTGCCCAGAAAGCCTACAATCAAAGTAGATATTTAGCCTTTAGGACATAACATTAAACAGAAAATTATTTGGTCTGTACCACATGTATAAAATAATATGACATGTAGTTCTTGTGAGGAAGAAACATAAATATAATTACTTACTGACATGGTAGCTTATACTGACAATTTGTAACCCAAGTAATGCTGAAGAATCAAGGAACAGAGAAAGCACCATGAAAGTAGGTAAAACTTACAATACCAGAAAAAAACTGACAATACCAGAAAAAAAAAACTACGAAAAACAAGTCAGTCTACACAGTAAAATACTGCCACTTGAACTGATCAATGATGTAGCAGCATGTACACATGTATTTCTAGTTATCAAACACAGCATTAACTCGGTATTAACTTCTACCAAATGCAAGTACATATTAATTTAAAATCAAACTAATATGTATTATTAATTATCAATCAAATCAGAATCCAACCTAGCAAAAATAGTCCGCAAGAAAGTGCTAAACTCAGTATTAACTTCTACCAAGTGCAAGTACATATTAATTTACAAGAATGGTGACAGCTGACAGGCAATTTGTCAAGAGTATAGCTTAATTCTCAGTAAATTTGACAAGCACAATAGCATAATCTGAATGAAAGATATGTGAGAGGTAGCTTTGCAGGTTATTGATTCAGTTGGGACCAAAAACCAATCATGCAAGTCCTATGAGATTAAACATTCCTATGGCACAAGATGTCTATGCGATGATTCTTAATTTATATGTTTTAATACAGCTTATATACTCTGGAAACAGAACAAGCAGGACTACTCTCAAGCATTATGTTTCTAGCTTCAGTCAACTCTCTAAGTTCATAAATGCTTTAACCAGAAACACAAATTGCTTCAATGTTGTTAAAATTGTAAAATTATTTCAAGATCGGAGCACACTTTTCCAGAATTCAGTAATAATATTTGGATCAATAGATTGTAGGTTCCATACAATTCTGGAGCAAGGAAGATTGTAGTGTTTGTTGCAGAACAAAAAACTAATATTGCTGTCCAGGCATTCAACAAAAAACTCAAAAATAAGGAATTGCAAAACTAATCCAGAAGAGCATGTACATAAAATACACACTGTTTGTTATAGAACAAAACAAAAACTTGCTTAACATGCAAAACAAGAGCATATACAGAAGAGGAAATGAAGGAAATAACCTTTAATTTTTAAAAATCTAAATCCCAGTCACTGTAGCTAGAATCAAACGGCACAGATGAATCATTTTCAACATCTTTTTCAAAATGACCTGTAGCAAAATTGAAGAGTAAAAATTCAAATTCAATGGATTTAAAAAACTTTAAGGTTACAACTTATAAGCAATTAATAGCATACCATCTTTAATATCCGGGAGCCAATCTTTGACGCACATCAAGGTTTCAACGGATTCACAACGTAGTGAGGAACGAGTATACGTGATTATTCTCCTACACTTACCAAAAGAATTCTCAGATGCAACCGAAGAAGTTGGTATAGCTAGTATATCTCGAGCCATCCGTGCAAGTATTGGAAATTTAGTACCGTTAAGTTTCCACCAATTTATAATGTCAAATTCAACTCTATTATCCGTGGGAAACAAACCTTCTTTTAAGTATTCATCCAACTCACTTTTTCTAGTGTGTTCCCCTAAATTATTACTTGCAACAAATTCCTGAAAACCACCCAACCATTCTCCACCAGCTGAACTTCCTGCCATTCCCCCGCTACCCGAACGAGAACTTTCCACAAACTCACTTCCTTTCCCAAATTGATCAGAATATTCATTAAAAATCTGCAATAAAAACTCACGTACCTCCTCTACATAAAAATCAGCATGATGATCATAAATACCTTTGTATGCAAATGAGACTATGACCATCTTGTATCTAGGATCAAGAACAACAGCAACGGTTAACAACTTATTGCATTCATCGCAATATTTGTCAAATTTAAGTTGCATTTTTTATGCCATCAAATTAATCCAATCATCACTTGATTCAGCCCAAATTTTAATGCTTTTCCGAATTTGAATTCTTTGGAGGACGGGCTCGCTACGGTGGGAGGTACCATGGACGATTTCTTGTTGAGTTCCTTGGAGTTGTTCTTCAACTTGGTTTGGATTGTTTGGATCAACCGTGGTTCGAGCTTGCAACCTCGTTTTCTTAGACGGTCCCATCCGAGACAACTTGTTACTAATAACCTCTTGTTACTTCTTGCAATCTGGAAAGGATGGAGGGTCTTTCAAAGAGAAGACCCCCTCCTTCTAGCGCCAAATGATAATGCTCCTTGCTCCACTCTACCGCGCTTTTCCCTCTTCCGACGATGTTTGGACGGAAATGTGGTGTAGCTGTCGGAAGGGTATCTGCAAAACAATGCTTGACCGGGGGTGGTGGCCGTCAAGCACCTCCGGCGTGAGAGTAAGTAACTGGTGGTGGAGAATACAAGAAACAATATCGGAAAATGGTAATGCTAGTGACTGAGATTTTAGAGAGCAAATATGAAATGTGAGAATGTGAGAGTGAGTGTGAGAATGTTCGACCCCCGCATGTGTGAGTTTACCTTGGTATTTATAGAGTTTAGTGTTAGCTCCTCTTGTCCGGAAGAATGTTCCCTTCCTTGAGACAGGTGTTGGTTAATAGTATGTCCCTTTCACTTTCTACTGTCAAAGTGATTTCTTTCGTGAAGGCTCCACATTGTCCGGGAGTGAAAAGGAAGGAACGAGCTAAGTCCATGGGATAATATGTTGTGGAGGAGGGGATGCCTTTTGTCCGGAAGGTTGAATGTGCTGGAGGAAGGATGTGTCTTTTGTCCGGAAGGAAGAGTATTATCTTGGCTTAGTTTTCTTAGTCAACTTCGGGAAGCGGCAAATTGTCCACTAGATACTCTCAGGACATAATTACATCATAAGAATAAAAGAATTTTTTTCGGGAGGGTATTATCACCAGGCTATCACACCGTCATCGGGAATAGAATAACTATTATGCGACGTGGATAAGAGTGTGTCAAGCTGCTTAAAATGGTAGAGATCGATAATAAGGGCATGTTTGACTAATCCAATAATAAGTAACCTTAAAAAATGTGTACGTATTCGAGTAAAAATTTTGATCAATGGCACGCACGACCCCTTAATATATTACTTCATCAGTTCAATGGATACTTTACCTTTCGAAATAAGATTTTTAGCACGCATTTTAAGCTAAATTTTAAGGATAGTTTTATAATTTATTTTTAAAACTTTTTTTTTTGTATAAAAATATAATGAATATATTTTAATATAAAAAAATAAAATTTTAGAAATAAGTTATCGAACTATCTAAAAAAATACCTTAAAATGCGTACCAAAAAGTATAAAAATGTATGTCAAAAATTATAAAAATAAAGGTTAAGAACTGTTGAGAGTTAGAGACGGAGGGAGTATATTACAACCTTCCTGCTCCAAATGACCAGTCATTTTGTACAATATATTATCAATTTCCATCTAGCTACTAAAATAACGGCAATAATGCAATTAAAAAATGTGGTTGCGAAGGGGCAATTAGTACTTGAATCAATACATCCAGAAAAGAAATACACGCACAGTCATGTATATTATAATATCATACATATGCACATTGACAGTGAGATGTGAGCTAAGAAGCTAGCCAGCAAGGCATGCAATACATGCTTACAATATTATTATTTCTTTTTTTATAAATATATTTTAAAAATATTTGGTTCATAATTAATGAGTGAATTAACAAAAATCAAAATCTTAAATTCAAATAATATTTTTTGAATTAACAATTTAGTTATATAAAATGAATTAAAATCTTAACTCTTTTACATAGATAAATCAAACATATGCTATCCTTTCGATTTTCGTTTTATTCACAACCAATTTGACATATTTTAGCCTCCATTTTCACTTTGAGTTCTCATTCTCAAGATGAATCCAAACATCCCTTAATTATACACGTAACCTGAAAGTCATTAACGTTTAATTGTGAGGAGTTGTTCACGAGGAAGCATAATACGTGCATAAACATTTTATTTAAGATTTTCTTATCGGTACAGTAATAGTACAGAATTGATGAAGTTCGGATTTTATGCAAAAATGAATTACCAGGCAGATTTATTATTTATAAAAATCGGATGGTTAACCAAAAAACTACTCCGTATCCATTTGTAGAATTACCTTAAAATAGTACCATGAGTAAGAACTATCACCTATATGGCTATCAGCATGTTTGGCAAGAGCTCCTTAAAGGAGTTTTGAGCTTTAAGTCGTTTTTGTCATGTTTGGTAACATGGGCTTTAAGCCCGCTTTAAGTTAAAAAACTGCTTTAAGTCATAAGTTCAATTTAGGTACTTTTAACTTATCACTTATGATTTATGGAATTTTTTTTAATTTTTTTTTTCACGGTTCTTGTAAAGTGTAAATATTATGAATTTAATTTTTTTTTTTTAAAGTCAAAATTATTAAAATCGCATTTAACTTTAAGTAAAATTACCCAAACACATTCATTCAACTTAAAGTAAACAACTTTACTTTCTCCTTTAAGTTAAAAACACCTCCATTAAAGTCAAAAGTAACTTATTTTAAGTAATGTCAAATACCCTCTATATCTGCATACTATCCAATGCAGACCAAGATAGAGAATAAAATAGCTGAAGAATTAACGTACCTACATTGACCGTATAAGAGCATCTCCAAGAGTCTCCTAATTCACTCCTAAATATATTATAAACAATTAAGCTCTTAGTAAGTTAATACATTGATTTATGTGTCAACTCCAACAATACTCTCTATAATTGCTCTTTATTTTATATTTTATTCATATTTCATTTCCACCCATACAAACATTCAATAGAGGAGAGAGAAGAATCAAATTTTTATTAATAAAATATGAATTAAGAGCTACTAGTTGCTCTTAAAATAGAGGAGATAGAAGAAGCTCTTAGTGTTTTTAAGAGCCACTAGGAGTCTCTTAGAGCAATATTTTTGTTCTCTCTCCTCAATTTTTGAGTTAAGAGCTAGAATAGAGAGTCTCTTGGAGATGCTCTAAAGCACTCTACATATATAATTTCCTACTTTTGATTTTTATAATATAGGCACAAAAAGACATAGAACTGAAAGACAAAATATACGACAAATGCCGTAACTTCAAGAAATTCATACATCTAGGGTGAAAAACGGATAATATAGATACGGATACAATTATATCCGAATACGGATACAATTATATCCGAATCCGGATCCGTTTTTTAAAACCGTATTCGTATACGTATTCGAATCCGAGAATATCCGAAAAAATCTTATCCGTATCCGGCAAATATTATTCGAATACGGATAATATCCGGATCCGAACCACAAGCAATTGCCACCCACGCCACCGCCCGAACTTCATCGCCGACGACAGCGTTTCAACGGCAAGACCCCAGATCGAGTTTCCCCTGTTTTGTCACCCATACACTCTATATCAACACCATCCAACCACTAATCACCCCCAAATCGACCCAAAACACCAAAACCGAAGCCCTAATTCAAAACCCCCAATTTTAAGTTTAAAGAACCCTAATTTCTGAAATCAAAACCCTCAAACCGGCGGTTCCCCGCTGATATCGCCCTCCAATATCATCAATAACGTGAACCCATCACTATTTCGACCCGTGAACCTCCGAATCCGACCCCAAGATTCAAAACCCCAGCTCGAATTTGAAAAGAAAACTGAACAAAATTTTTACGTACCCACTGCGAATTGAAGCTTATATAGTGAAGAGATGCGGATTTCAATTGTAAAAACTGAGATTTGAGGGTGGTTTAATCGGGAAAATGCAGAGGGAGAAAAGAGCGGTGCGCGTATATATATATTACTAGTTGTAATAAAATAATGGTCACTAGTTTACTACTTTACTAGTAATTTTTATTTCATTTTTAATCAAATTCATTATATTTTATTTTTATATTGTATTTAAATTAAAATAAATATAAAATAAATTTTAAGAGTAAATGATAAAAATTAAAAATATATTAAAAATATATTATATATAATTACTTTCGGATACGGATGTACCTATATCCATATTCGTATCCTAAACTCTCGAATTCAAATACGGATAATATCCGATTGATTCCGGATACGGATAATATCCATTTTTTTCTGAATACGAATACAGATACTTCGGACGGATATCAGATTTTTCGGATTTTTTTTCCAGCTCTACATACAGCAAGGTATACATAAATCAAACCAGATGATGTAAGTTAGTTTGATTACAGTTATTAGCATAAAACAATATGGAGAAAAAAATACACTTGTCATGTCATGTCTGGTTGAAATTGTCACTTGAAGATCCTGAAAAGGCACACGATAAGAGAATTTTTAATATGCAGTAATACTTTTTCGAAGATTCTCTCAGTTTAGTCTAGATTGGTAATCCTTCCGTTCCAGCGGGTTCTTTACATATGGTTGGGACACGAAGATCAAAGAATATAATTTAAATAGTGAGTATAATAGTGTAGTAGTAGATGTAATAGTGATTTTATTGTTAAAATAAGTAAAGTAATGGGTACAATAGTATAAAGTATTGAAAAATAGAGTAAAATAGTGGAATAATAGTGGGTATAATGGTATAAAGTGTTGAAAAATTAGAGTGTAAATAACTGTTGGGACTGAGGACCGAGGGAGTAGTTATCTTTAGGCTTAATGACCTTTTGGCCCTTCAAGTTTGCACAGTTATACCCATAAAACCCTAAGGTTTAAAGTCGTTCCTTTTTGGCCCTCCAACTTCAAAAATGTACCTTTTAGCCACAAACCGTCGTCTTTGGCCTTTAAAAGGCGACAGTTTTGTGTCAAAAAGACGACGGTAAAATGGCTAAAAGGTACATTTCTGAAGTTGGAGGGGCAAAAAGGAACAATTTTAAATCTTAGAACTTTATGGGTATAACTGCGCAAACTTGAAGGACCAAAAGGTCATTAAGCCTTATCTTTAACATACTCTACAAACATGCAATTTCGAGATTGCATGTAGCACAGTATACTTTATAAGCACGTCAACGCATCAATTGATATAAAAATGGAAATGTTCTTGTTAAGTGTACGTGTAATTCATCAACTGTTATATGGAGTGTGCATCTTATGACGTTGCACATATATAAGTAATTTTGTGAAGCTCAAGGCCGGGGACGCTTATCACCAACATATATGTGACCCTATGAACAGTGGTGGATCCAGGAATTGAGGTTAGGGTACTTGGAATCCTGGCTCCCGTGCGAAGCGCGCGAAGTGAAATTTTTTTTAGGGTATAAATTAATGTTCTAAAACATTTAACCAAGATTTGTTAATTGGAAGCAAAATTTTAGCAAGTTAAATGTATATATAGATGTTTGAGGGATTTTACATTGATTTTCTATCAATATGGGACAAAATTAAAGCAAAAAATGTAAAAAACCAGTAAAAAATATTAAAATGTTGGAGCTGGCTAGGAATTCCAAAATTTTAGCAAGTTAAATGTATATATATATATATGTTTGAGGGATTTTACATTGATTTTCTATCAATATGGGACAAAATTAAAGCAAAAAATGTAAAAAACCAGTAAAAAATATTAAAATGTTGGAGCTGGCTAGGAATCGAAACTAGTACCTCCTGCTTCGCTTTTCTGTCACCAAACAAGCTGATCTAAGCTATTTCTGTTTATGTTATGCAACTTATTAATATATATACGAAAAAAAATATTAAAAAACCCAGGGTACTCGGCCGAGTACCCTCGGCATAAGGTAGATCCGCCAATGCCTATGAATACAATTTAAATATTTATATATGTTCGGCACAAGTTTTTTGAAAGAAAATTATCCATTTTTTTCACCTCCCATTAAGATGGAATATATATATTGATATTGAACATAGGTAATTAAATTTTAGCCCGATTTTAAAAAAATATCAAAATGCTTTTTTTGGCGAATCACTACAAGAAAACAGCTTTAAACCGACCGTAAAAAATGGTCGGTTATAAAAGGAATCGGTCGGTTATAAATGGAATCGGTCGGTTTAACGATTAAAACCGACCAAAATCGATTGGTTGGTTTAAGCCTGGTTGGTTATGTCATTTGGTCGGGTTTAACACACATAACCGACCAATAATTTGGTCGGTTATATGTGTTTACAAATTCTCTAATGTGGGGTCCGAATTGGACATGTGGCACCACGTGTCACCACGTGGCGACAGCTGTCAACGGACGTCAGCAACACATAACCGACCGACAGCGGTCGATTATGACTTAAAAAAAGAAAAAAATACATTTTGACTGGTACACATAACCGACCATAGTCAAACGTGCACAATCGGTCGGTTTCATGTCAGTAGTTGTGCTAATTTGTATAACCGACCACCATAATATAACTGACCACCGTAACCGACCACCTTCGAAGGGATCGAATGGTATAAAACGGTCGGTTATGTATTGTTGTGGTCGGTTTTCTGGGAATTGAATGGTAAAAAATGGTCAGTTATAAGGTACATCGGTCGGTTTACTGGGTTTTTTTTAAAAAAAATGGCAGGATTTGCCACTACTGCAACCTACCATTCCATTTCAACATTAACAAACTACAGATTCACACCATTCAACTTCATACTAACATAATTAAACATACAAACATAAAAACCAATTTCATAAGTTCGATCATTCCAACAAATATAAAAACCACGTTCCAAGTTTTCTGGTCATTCCAACTTATAAACAACTTTGAACAAAAACAAGTTCATAAAAACCGATCAAATTAATGTTATATGCTGGATCCGACTCCATCTTCTTCATTTCTGCAAAAAAGGTAGTAAATATCAAATATTGAAGAAGATTTCTAAAAAAAATTTAAGAGAGGATAGAATCACACCTTCATCATCGACCTTCAAACTTTTCTTTCTATGATAAAAATCTAAGAGAACTTTGCTTTCAATTGCATTAGGATTCTGCATGGAAATGTTGAACATACGAGTGAACTCAATGTAATCCAAGAATTACATTCTACATCCCTACTGTAATAGATGCCCATTTTGTAAATCTTATAGATAAAAAAGAAAATTTATATGTATAGACAATACAAACAAAGTTTAGGAAAACAAAAGGCCAAAGCAAACTCACATGTCTTTTTCCATATAAATGCAATCCAAGAACCGGAGAATATGCGGTGCATATGGAATCAACAACTCTGAACTTTGTTTACCCACTTTAATCCACTTCCAAGAGTCAGCCTGCAAATGAGTTTTCATTAAATCACAAAAAAATGAGCATCTGCAAATTGAGTGCTAGAATGAAATAAACAAAATCAAAATGCAATGTAGTAAATACAGATATGTAATCTAGATGCCTATCAGTCTGTGTACAGGACATACTTTCTATTATTAAAGATGTCATCGTTATCTAGAAGATGATACACGTCACTGATCCTCACGCAACCAATGATCCTTTCAGTTTGTCATTGCACAACTGCAACTGCACATATTCGGTTAACTCACAACATGTTCATTGTTGTCTCCGTAAACTATGGCAGGCTGCTTGTCGAACCTGGTAGCCATAAAAGGAAGATATGAGCAACAAGTTGTTTACATAATTAGAAAATGACACGGTCGACCATACTTCTTAGAGCTGCAGATAATGCCTCAACACAGGATAGTTGACACGATCGACCATAATTTATTGGATTTGCTGCTACCAACCACGGTACTACAAAAGAACACAGCTCATTTAGCAAAAGTAAAAAAGAAACAGGACTGCATAAAACGACTAAAGATGAAAAACCCACACCAAAATACAGGCTGGAGCTGCTAATTAAGCTGTATACTATGAACTTTCAATAGATTAATTTTAATGTATAATACTACAATGTGCACAAACACAGAAATAAGATGTACCTAAACTATCTCGCCTATGTACTAGAAGCAAGTGAGAACAACCAAGTTAAAATTCAGATATGGTTTCATTACATCTTTGAAATATTATTTTATAGCAGCACAAAATTATTTCCAAGGGAAAGAGCATTGTTAGAGGTTTTAAATAAATATCATAAGCTATAATAATTTTTGGAGGCAACTTCTATGATTTGTGTACAGTGGTGTTAATAAGGGCACACCTGTTGAGAGACAGAAAAGCATGTCCCCAGTTAAATTTGCTAAGCAACAGTTCTGCAGTTTTCTTTTCACCACTGTCAAATAAAAAAGCTTATCAATTAAAAAGCTAACTATGCCCTTATCTACTGGAAATTTCTAGAGAAGTTTCTAGAATATTTATATACATGCGGACAAGGTTCTACTACAAAATATACAAACCTGAAAGATGCACGATATAAGTGTAAATGATTCACAAATTATACAAAGGACAAATTTGAACGTGAAATAAAGTCTAACTACATAAATATACGATTCACTAAGAATACAAATAAGATTCACCTGGAATTCAGTTTTTACGCTAAATTAGTTGTATCACACACCCCTTTAACAAGATAAAAGTATAGCTTAAAAATATAACACAATCTTAAAGGTGTGTACATTACATATGCTCATATCATGGTACAAAGCATAAAATATTACAAGCATTGAAATTGTAAAGCAAAAGATGTTTGATAGCATCCAAATCAAGTTTTAAAGGTTATACAACAGGTATAGCTGCAGACTTCAGTTTTAAGCATCATATATTTCTTTTCTGTTACATGCTAGAACAAAACTTACATAAAATATATCATGAGCATGTGAAAGGCAGATATAGTGCACTACTTGCTCAATTTGAATGTGTATAGCTATTATTTCTTTGTCTTTCCTTTGCACTAGTTGCTGCTACATAGTCCAGATTGTATACCATTATATAATGTCAACTTGTAATTCATAATTCTAACTTCTAAAAAATATCTATTTTTAAGCTACATGTCGGTTATCATTTCAATTGTAGCTTCAAAAGAAAATGCAGTAGTAACAAATAAGGATAAATCCTTCACTAGAATAAATCTTAGCATGGGAGTAACCATCTAGTGACTTCATATTGCACTTTCGTCATCAAGAACATGATTTAATCAGACATCTGAAAAATTGCAAACTATAGTACCATATAATTAGAGCTGTAGATAATGCCTCAACACAGGATAGTTGACACAGTCGACCATAATTTATTGAATTTGCTGCTACCAACCACGGTACTACAAAAGAACACAACTCATTTAGTAAAAGTAAAAAGAAACAAGACTGAATAAAACGAGTAAAGATGAAGAACCCATACCAAAATACAGGCTGGAGCTAATTAAGCTGTATACTTTGAACTTTCAACAGATTAATTCTAATGTATAATACTACAATGTGCACAAACACAGAAATAAGATGTACCACTCATCAGGAGCAGCCCCTGGCTCGGTGTATACATCTGAGACCTTCGAGCCATGATCCCCTTCAATCAAATCTCTTTTTCCTGGTACTGCTCTTTAATCAAATCAATATAAAATCAAATAAAACTAAACTTAGACAGAGCGAAACCCAAATCAATTAAATACAAAACCCTAATCAGAAAATATATAGAAATTATCAATCGAAGCCCTACATATTACCTGAAAGGTTGAAAATTTAGAAGTGAGTCGAGAGTATTTAATCGGGGAGAGAAGATGTTGTGTATTCAATTACGAGTCCAAGCAGAGCAAGACTGTAATAGATGATGCAGAGAAAATCTTATAATTAAAGAGAAAAATAAGTTTAGAATATGTGCTGAAGAGGAAAGTTTGGGGGAGATAAGGTGAATAAAGGCGGAGGGGGAAATGAAACACTCAAAATTTTGGTTAAGGGGGAAATTTGTGCGCCTTCAACCTTTTACATTTTTCATGGTGTTGTTCTATTTTTTTTTAATTTTTTAAATATTTTTGTAAAAAATTCTAATTTCACTTTAACTTTATCAAGAATTTACTTGATTTCAATTTTAAAATTTTAAATTTTACATATACGCATGTACTTATACATAATATTATGATGTAAATAATAAATTCTAAAAATATTATGATGATGGTCCATTTCATTTTTTAATTTTTTTTAAATATTTTAGTAAAAATTCTAATTTTATTTTTAATTTTATTACTAGATTTCAATTTTAAAAATTTAAATTTTATATATATGTATATATTTATAGATAATATTTATGATGCAAAAAATAAATTTATCGTGTATATATAACTTTTTAATAAAAATCTAGTAAAAATATAAATAGTTTTATGGACTTGTAAAATCATACAAGATTAATTTTAATTTTTTCCGACGATCCAACTGTACGCATGTTAATAAACACTCATTTTAGTGCTAGGAAAAAATACTGGGACACGATCTAGATTCTCTGAATAATTTTTTTGAATGATTTCTTTGACTATCGAATCGTACAGATGTTAATAAACACTTATTTTATTGTTGGAAAAAAATAGTCAAAAAATAAAAAGTTCGATTTGTTCAAGATTTTAACAAAAACGAATAGTGTTGTTTCCTATAACGGGGCACGATCTAGATTCACTGAATAATTTTTTTGAATGATTTCTTCGACTATCGAACCGTACGAATGTTAATAAACACTCATTTTAGTGTTGGAAAAAAATAATCAAAAAATAAAAATGTCGGTTTGTTCAAGATTTTAACAAAAATGTAGCAAAAGTGTTGTTTCCTATAACGGGGCACGATCTAGATTCACTGAATAATTTTTTTGAATGATTTCTTCGACGATCGAACCGTACGAATGTTAATAAACACTCATTTTAGTGTTGAGAAAAAATAATCAAAAAATAAAAAGGTTTGGTGGTAGGAGATTTTAACAAAAATGTAGTAAAAGTGTTGTTTCCTTTAACGGGGCACGATCTAGATTCACTGAATAATTTTTTTGAATTATTTCTTCGATGATCGAACCGTATGGATGTTAATAAACACTCATTTTATTGTTGGAAAAAAATAATCAAAAAATAAAAAGGTTTGGTGGTAGGAGATTTTAAAAAAATTGTAGTAAAAGTGCATCTTCCGATAACAGGGCACGATCTAGATTTACTGAATAACTTTTTTAAATAATTTATTCGACGATCGAACCTTACGTATGTCAAGAACCATCATCTGTAATGTTATTGCCAAAATTTCAGGAAAAAATAAAATTATTTGATTGGATAATTTAACGGTCAACTAGAATTTTGGCTAGCGAAAACGGTCGGTTATATACAGAATCGGTCGGTTTTCTTGTTTTTATTTTTGAGAACGGTCGGTTATATATGAAGACGGTCGGTTTTCTGGCGTTGCAATGGTAAAAAATGATCGGTTTTATATGAAGACGGTCGGTTTTCTGGGTTTTTAAAGAAAAAATTGCAGATTATGCCATTGCATTTCATTACATTTCAATATTACAATCACCACTAAGCCATTCAACATTAACAAACTACAGATTCACCAAATTTCGAAAGGGGGATGATTTGGAGAAAGAGTTTTTTTACTCCAAATTTCGAAAATGAAAGTTAAAAGGGAGAGGAATTTTGGTGAAGTGGATGTAGGGATAGAGATGAAATTTGGTGAAGTGGTTTGTTTAAATCAAATTTGGCAAAAAATTTGAATTTTTTAGTTTGGGCTCCATTTTTAAAAATTTTGTGAAATCAAGGCTTATTTCCAACCGATATGTGGTCGGTTATGAGTTTGATCAAAAATTTGAATTTTTCATTTTGGCGGTATTTTCGAAAAAAAATTAGTTTGGGCTCCATTTTTAAAATTTTTGTGAAATTAAGGCTTATTTCCGACCGATATGTGGTCGGTTATGAGTTTGATCAAAAATTTAAAATTTTCATTTGGACGGTATTTTCAAAATTTAGAAATTTGTATAACCGACCACCTAAAACCGACCGTCAATTATAAAACCGACCACCTAAAACCGATCGACAATTATCGGTCGGGTTTGACATCTAAAACACGTCATCAAAACGATGACATTTTCTTCGTTTCGTCAAAACGTAACCGACCGTAGTGATATCGGTCGGTTTTAGATGACGTGTCACAGAAACCGAAAATGTGAGTCAGCAAAACGGGTCCGAGTCCACACCGGTCGGTTTTAGATGGTCGGTTTTATCATAAAACCGACTACCTACGGCAACGGTCGGTTTTAATCATTGGATTTGTGACGGTCGGTTTTGTGACGGTCGGTTTAAAGCTGTTTTCTTGTAGTGAATATTTGTACAAAAACGGATTGAGAATTGACGGGCGGTGCAGTTAATTAAGAATCTATTTCAAATTAAAGTGTTACACTATAACTTATCTGTATAATATGCCACCAAAACAAGCGTAAGCACAACAATAAAAATTCTCTTTAGTGAAACTTGCTGATATCATGAAGACAAGTCACAGCAGTGCTTAATATAATAATTGTAAAAATGGAGGATTTGATTTTGAGATTTTTTTGATAAATATATTGTTAAAAATAATTTTTTGCAGTTTTACTTTTTAAGAAAAATTATTTGCAAATTTACCATTTTATTGCAATTATACTAATTTCTTTTTTAAAATTACAAAAATACGTTATTACAGTTATTAGTTGACCCGGGAAAGAAGCTATCGGAGAGTTGTTGGAATTTCGCCTGCGATCTCGGAGTTACCATGATTGACCGAAAAAGATGACACTTCGGAGGTCGAAGTCGATAAGGTGGAGTTTCGTCTGTAGCGTCGCAATTGTCATGGTTGGTCGGAGAAGACGTTGGGAAGGTTGGGACTGGAAATGGTGAAAATCGATCAGGGTCGGAAAGGTCGAGAATGGCCGAAAAAAATAATGAGGTTGAGAGAGAGATAGAGTGAGGTAGAGGTGAAGAACCGTAGAAAAAAGATGCAAAAAGAACATATGCAAATAACATCTCGTATTATTGGGAAAAGGATGGAGGACCTCTGTGCCGTATAATTATAAAGAATTCAGATTTTTGCAAACAAAAGTAGAAATAACTGTATATTGAATAAATTCTCTTTGATAATTTTACTATGAAACAAAAATATTGAATTTCGTAATACTTGTTCAGTTTTCTTTTTATGTGGTGCTTAAATTTTTTATTCATAAGAAGAGAGTATCTAAATTTTTATTTGAAAGAAGAAAACTAAATTAAAAAAAAATTATATGTGAACTATTTTTTATCATCAAATGCGTGTAAAATTCTAAAACAAATAAATAATTTTATTTTTAAATAGAGGAATTAATATAATATATTTAGCAAGTGCTTATAACTTTTTAATAAATATCAGTGGCGAAAGCGTATCAAGGGTTTAAGAACCATAATATATTGTGAATAGAGTTTTAGCAGCGTGTCCAGGATTTTTAACACTTTCACAAAATTCCAGTTCTCGCATCTATTGTGTTGACTTAATTGTAATACTCAAAGCAACATTTTTGGACAACAATAATGAAAATTAAGGACAAAAAATTGGAACGATGCAGTATAATTTTTTTCTCAAAGAGGAAATTGTAATATAATTAATTTAACGTTCTTATTCAAAACCTTAATTATTAATCCTATTTGTAATTAACTTTCTTTCCAACTTTTAATAAAGATTGAAGATTATAAACTCGAATTCACTTTATAGGTCTTTTCATTATTAGTAAGTAAACTTACAATTTAGTTTTAGGTCTTCGGAAAATATACTGTATATAATATTAATTACAAATAGTTTCTATGGTAACGCGGAGAACCCTACTCAACATTAATACTGTAAGTTTCTAGGTTTAAGACATATGAATTATGAATTATGAATAACCAAATAGTATATGTCATTAATTTATTGACCACTTGTTCAATCATGCTCTGGTCTAGGCAAGTTGATGAATCCAATCATTCATATTAGAAGGGTTAGTCGAGGCTTAAAATTCCATAATTAGGAAGCGTTTGGATGAATATTCATGGGTGTTAAAATATTAATTTAAGAATATTAATATAAAATCTAGTAAGATCTTTCACTAACACCTTAGTTTTAGAGTTGGTTATTTAACATAATACATACGTAGAGATTGTAGGTTCGTTCGACTCTCTCCCATTCCAATATTCTCAATATTTATTATGGATACTATTAAGTATATTCTCAAATTTAGGATTCGAATGCCATTAGTTATAGTATAATATTTAGAGTAAAGTGCACTTTGTGTACCTGAATTTTGGTCAAGACACCACTTGAAATACCATGATTTCAAATCTGCCACGGGCAATACTAAACAAACCCTTTACTTAAAATTCGTGTATTACCGTCTATCTCTTAATAACGCCGTTAAATCTTCGGGGGTAAAACTATCTTTCCCTCTTCAGTCCACGCTTCTTCTTTCTCCTCCATCCATAAATTAAGCATATCCATCAGATAACTATACATATATTCACACCAGCTACTTGCTCTGTATCTATCTATTCTCATCTCACCCATCCGTCAATTCACCTTGGATTCGACGTCGTTTTGGATCCATTGAAGCTAAGATATGGCCGTTGTTTACGCACCTGAAGATCCTACTCTTCCTAAGCCATGGAAAGGTTTGCTATGACATCATTTGAAGCAATCGACTTACTCCAATACGGGCACAATCATGTCACCAACAAGAGAGTTGGCAACACAAATTCAAGATGAAACTGTGAAGTTTGGGAGATCAACACAAATTCAAGATTATTATATATCCTATCTATACTCACCGGAATATCTACACTACCCTCCGCCGGAAAGAATGGGTGTTGCTTGAGATTGATGATGATGATATTATGAGTGTTTTTGAAGGGAATTCTAATTTGTTATGGGCTGAAAGATTTGGGAAGAAGTTTTTAGGGATGAATGATTTGTGGGTTAAGCATTGTGTTCTTGCTTGATGATAAGATTTCGATGGCTCAGTTGGTTCAACCTATTGCGAATGGGGCGTTTGTGTTGACTGTTGAGTCTTGATACCGATTTTAATGGTTGTACGAAGTTGATTAGGGAGGTTACTGCTGAGTTACCCATTTATTTGGCTAATCCGTTGAATAGTTTGAGGCTTGAGGGGTAGAAGATGGCTGAGGCTTATGGGTTTGATTTGAATTTGCCTCCGGCAGAGGATGTTGACGGAGCAGGGCCAACAGCAGGGGCGGACTCCGGGCCTGTCCCATTTGTGCTTTCAAACGAGCAATACGAGCTTGCTGTTGAAAAAATGAATGCTAGACTCTTTCAAGTGTCCCCTTGTAAGGTGGGATGGATTCCTCCAATGGGGGATATTCACCAAAGAATAGAGCTCAAGTTACAAATTATTGAACGCATGGCAGCATTGGATCCCAATCCTTTTTGGCGAAATCCCGAAACCTGAGCTCGGCTTGTTGCTGATTCTATCCTCACTCCGGGGGGATACGAACCAAAGCTTTCTTCTCTTCTCCCAGAGGGGGGATTCCAACCATGACTGTGCTCTAAGGGTTTTGCCGGCGAGCGGGGAGAGCTTCTTGCTAGTAAGAAACATTTTTTTGAAAGCCCTGAATAACTTACATAATCAGTTAGACGACTAGTTTCCATGCCAAATACCAACCTGATTTTAGACAACATTATTAGTCTGATCAAAATACAAATAAACCTTAAAATTAGTCTCATCAATTTAAAACATCATTATTATTACTAATTCAATTATAAGCAGATTATATGTATTACATAATATATAGATACATACCCAGAAAAAGCAAAGAGCATACAAATAGGATAGCAAAAATGGGACGGAGAAAGGGGAGATTTATATCATCCCAATTTGATGCACCACCTGCAACAGCCATTACCAGAGTTTTCTTGGTTGAAAGTTATTAAGTCCGTGTCAATTTTGCAACTGCTATTGCAAAAGACTGTTTAACCCCTGGGCATTTGACGCCGTTAGTGGGAAATAGACGGTAGTACACTAACTGTAAGTAATTAGTTTGTTCAGTATTGCCCGTGACAGATTTGAAATCATGGTATTTCAAGTGGTGTCTTGGCCAAAGTTCAGGTACACAAAGTGCTCTTTACTCTAATATTTATACTACAAGTTCTACTAAATATTTTAGCTACTAAAATTTTATGGTTCAAATATTATTCAAAAGATATAAAAAATGTAATCATTATATTATTAATTTTAAAAATGATAAAAAAATATTAATGACACAATGTACACATGCAGGATAAAGACATTTAGTTTTGACAATTCCAGAAATATAAGTTCCTCTTTTTTCTCTTTTTTTGCTAAATAAGTTCCTCTTTTTCCATATGTATAGCAAAGATGCCAACATGTATATACCATAGGGATTCTTTAGTATCATGTCGTAACTGATCGTGTGGAATTCTCTAGTTATATATTAACCGGCAGTTCACCATTTGGTCGGATTCTTGTAATTTGACTTTTCTCAATAATAGTTTCTGTTCAACTTAAATGACTAAGCCTGACAGATTTAACGAAACGAATAATATATAAAAAATAGTCGGAATTGAATAAATATGACCCCAGCAGTATTTAGTTAGAGCAACTCCAACCCTCATGACCCATTATGTAAAATTGACGTGGCAGGCCCAAAATAGAGAACCAAAACAGAAAATCAACTCCAACGCAGTTCACCCCTTCTGTAAAAGTTTAGAATTCTGTATATGGATTTTCCATATCTCTAGTGTCTCCCATTCTCTAAAATCACTTTCCACCTAGACTCCCGCTATTCTCAAACTCCCGCTCTCAACTTTCTTCCATTCCCGCTATTTCTTGAGTGCATATCTTGATTACTTGCAAAACTTTAGCAATTTACTCTCAAACTTTCTTTGGTTCAAGAAATCAACATCTAGCTATGTGAGTTACATATTTGATTTCATGTTTATTAATAAAAGGGGGAAATTATAATTATCCACTTTTTTGTTTAATTTTTTTTGTTCCTGCAATTGAATGTCTAATTGATAAATCCTTGTTTTATTTACTTGTTGATATGTATTTTGGGTGAATTTAGATTGTGTATATTCTGATGCCTAATGATGAATACTTGGTTCAATTTCATTATGTTTTATCATTATTTTGCCTATTTTTAGACTTTGAAATTGATATCAAAGTGCATAGAACACAAATATAATGCTTTAAATGATCTTGGTTAGAAAATTTTTTCTGATTAGTGACTCTATCTTAGCATTTAGTAGTTTACATGTTTGCTGAATTTTTATTGTATTATATATCTTGATTTTTTTTTTGTAGAAAATGGATCCATTTTTTACTCAATTGCTAAATGATGGTGTATATAATGATAATGAAGAACTGAGTTCGCAACCACCTCCACCATCACAAACAGAAGACTTAACGAGCAAATCAAAAAAGGGTAGATCGAAAAATTTTACAATCCAAGAAGATATGCTACTTATATCCGCGATTCAAGGGAACAATCAAACACAACAAACATATTGGTCTAGAATTGCAAGCTACTACAATGAGTATAAAACGTTCCCAACTGAACGAACTTCAAGCTCCTTATGTAACCGTCATCGATACAACTTTGTGTGAGTAAGTTTCAAGGCTTTTACAATAAAATAGAAGAACGAAATCAAAGTGGAATGAGTGGAGAAGACAAGGTACTTATATTTATATTAGTTTCATAGTTTAATTATTTGGTATGAAGTTTTGTGCTCATAATAGAAAGGCTTGTTTTGTTCAGAAAACTCCTTAACAGCATTTGTCTTGATTACTTGTTTTGTACCAAAAACAAGTAACTTCAAGTTACTTGTTTTGTTCTTACTTACCAAAAACAAGTAACTTCAAGTTACTTTTGTTTTGTTCTTAATTACCAAAAACAAGTAACTTCAAGTTACTTGTTTTGTTCTTACATTTTTCAGAGCAGTTTTTGCATTTTTCTTACAGTTTTTATGTAGGTTTGTCAATCAGCCACTCACGAAAGTTGAAGGTGTTATAATTATTAATTAAATTAAATTAAGCTAAAAGAGTGTTAATTGACAACCAAAATTGTGGTGAGGATGAATCGACAATGAAACTACAGCTTAAATTTTAGTATATAATATTGACAATAATGTATGTTTATATTATTAAGACTTTTTTGCACGACAGTAGCCTGAACTATAATATTTTTGCACAAAAATGACCAACCTATAATACTGAGCACCCGCATGACCCAACTCTAATATTTTAAGCACCCGATTGCATTCCGTCAATTCTGTGTAACGGCAGTTAGTTTTAGAGGGGTAATATGGGAACACCTTCAAGCCTTTGAATGCTTGACTATCAACATTGGAGGTTGCCGGCCGGAAACCGGCGACTCCATTTTCCGGCCAACACCAAAAGCGCTCCGTTGAGCCTTCTTTTTGACACCAAACTAATATCAAACCAACCCTCAACTTCTGGGCACTCTAAAACACGGCAAAAACGAACCAAACAAACATTATTTAACCAAAAAATGAATAATTTTGGCGAACTCAAACCCAAATTCCGGCGAAATTCGTTTTTATACAAAACGGAAACCAAACTCAATGTTCTTTATATCAAAATGAAGCTTAGAACATGTACAAACTACTCTTGGCAACCAATATTACAAACAATTAACGAATAAGAAGAAATATTGTTTCAAAAATTCGGTTAAAACTAACAACTTTGAATATTACAATCCGGCATTAGAACAATCAAATTAAACACATAGATATGATCCTTAGGATCTCTAGAAGCTTTACAAACAATAAAATCAATCGGAAAATATACTCAATCAAAAAGCCCTAATTTGACTCAAGAACCCTACAATTCGAATTGACAAAACTAGCAATAGAACGATGAAATTGAACATGGAATTGAACTCCTAGCATCAATATAAAGCTATATAAACAATCATTTCAACCGGAAAATTAAAGAATCAAAAAGCCCTAAATTTCATGAAGAATCCTAATTTTGCACAATTGAAGAACCCATATTACCCCTCTAAAACTAACTGCCGTTACACAGAATTGACGGAATGCAATCGGGTGCTTAAAATATTAGAGTTGGGCCATGCGGGTGCTCAGTATTATAGGTTGGCCATTTTTGTGCAAAAAAATTATAGTTCAGTCCACTGTTGTGCAAAAAAGTATATTATTAATTATTAATTGTAACAACGGGTCACCTAGTTCCACAGCTACACTATAAAAAGGACATTTCACAAGCTCAAATCTTACGACTCTTTTGTCTACAGCCCTCAACTACTATCTTCCCCATCTCCATAATTTCTCAAAGCCAAACGATGGCGTTACCAGAAACTCAAGCTGATAAAACTCTCCAAGATGCGTGGGACTACAAAGGCCGTCCCGCTGTCCGATCCACCACCGGTGGCTGGGCAGCCGCGGCTATGATCCTAGGTTCGAAATTAACACATTTTCATTTATATACTTGTCGATTGTTTTCTAGCGAGTAACGTAGAATAATATGTATATATCGATAAATGTACGTATTGTCGATTTATAGGAGTGGAAGCATGTGAAAGGCTGACGACGCTAGGCATTGCCGTGAACTTGGTGACATACTTGACAAGTACCATGCATTTAGGCAGCGCTAGCTCCGCCAACACCGTCACTAATTTTCTCGGGACTTCCTTTATGCTATGTCTGCTTGGCGGTTTCGTTGCTGACACTTTCCTTGGAAGGTAGATAGCTTGTGTCACTACATATATATAGTTAATTATGCTCCTCGTTTAATTTGTTCCAAGTCTTTGGATTCTTTTCATATATTAATATAATTTTGTTTATTTACTTGTATATATCAATGACAGGTACCTCACCATTGCCATATTTGCCACTGTTCAAGGAATTGTAAGTAGAAACTTCGACTAATTTATTTGAATTTACCAAATATGAATTTGTCAGTAGTATTGATTTTTAAAATTAATTACTTAGGGTGTGACAATCTTGACGATCTCAACCACAATCCCTAGTCTTCATCCTCCAAAATGCGATCCGGGTTCACCATCATGTGAAACTGCACATGGAATGCAACTAGTTGTTCTGTTTACAGCCCTGTACCTCACTGCACTTGGAACTGGTGGCTTAAAATCTAGTGTTCAGATCAATTCGACGACACAAATAAAGATGAGAAGACAATAATGACAAGTTTTTTCAACTGGTTCTTTTTCTTCATAAGTATTGGATCACTAGCAGCTGTGTCGGTGCTTGTTTACATACAAGATAATCTTGGGAGGCGTTGGGGTTATGGTATATGTGCTTGTGCAATTGTTCTTGGGATTTTCGTGTTTTTATCAGGTACAAAAAGATACCGGTTCAAGAAACTTGTGGGTAGCCCATTAACCCAGATTGCTACTGTCTTTGTTGGTGCATGGAGAAAGAGAAATATGGAAACACCATCTGATTTGTCACTTTTATTCAATGTTGATGACATTGAAAACGAAGGATCCTGTAAGAAGCAGAAGCTACCACATAGTAAACAGTTCCTGTAAGTGCATGGTTAAAGTTCTTAAAGTACATATATTACTAATTATCTTTAATCTTTCCCTGACCTACCTTAAACTTATATATTACTCCCTCTGTCCCAACAGTTTCTTAACATGGGGGCTGGGCACAGAGACCAAGGATAGTTGGTGTGATATTATTAAAATAAATGAAGTAGTGGGTGTAATAATGATTTTATTGTTAAAATAAATGAAGTAGTGGGTGTAATAGTGTAAAGTATTGAAAAAATGAAGTGAAGTAGTGGATGTAATAATGTATTTTATTATTAAAAGTTACTCCCTCCGTCCCGGCCAATTATTAACATTTCAAAATAGAGTTTCTGGCACGCATTCTAAGGTAGATTTTAAGGATAGTTCCATAACTTATTTTTGAAATTTTCTTTTTTTGTATAAAAATAGAACAATCCTATTTTTATACAAAAAAAGAAAATTTCAAAAATAAGTTATGGAACTATCCTTAAACTTCATCTTAAAATGCGTGCCAGAAAGTGAAAAAAAAGTGTTAAGAATTGGATGAGACAGAGGGAGTACTATTTTTAGTAATGTAAAGAATTGGTGGAACGTCCAAAAAAAAAAATTAGCCAAAAATTAGATAAATTTATGTTTGCCGATCTAGAGGATTATGGTATATGTGCTTGTGCAATTTATGTGCATGCGTGAATTTTGAATATTCAAATATATTTTACTGTTTTTTTATAACTTAGAAGAAGTTGTACCTATTCTTTGAATAAAACTTGACATGCATCCAAACAAAAATCAAATTCCGTATTTACCATTTGGATTAATTATCCCATCGCTCAATATATTTTACTATTGATCATATAATTTTATATCTAATGAGCGACCTTCATTGCTTCCGACCTGAGCTATATATGTGATCCAAAACCAAAAGGAAGCATTTTTATATTCGCCAAATATATATACACGTATATAAAGAATTATACACCTGAACTATTGTTTTTTTTGTTGCAGCTTCTTGGATAAGGCTGCCATCATAGACTCCAACAATAAAATGGATGCCAACGTCTCTCATGCCGAAGATAAATGGTCCCTCTCGACTTCAACAGATGTTGAAGAAGTAAAAAGGGTGATTAGAATGTTACCAATTTGGGCTACCACAATAATGTTTTGGACAGTCCATGCCCAAATGGCTACATTTTCAGTGTCACAGGCTACAACCATGGACCGTGAAATTGGTAAATCTTTCCAGATTCCTCCAGCATCCATGACTGTTTTCTTTGTTGGTAGCACCCTCTTGACTGTCCCTGTTTACGATCGAATTATCTCTCCTATCGCCAAAAAGTTGCTAAAGAATCCACATGGCTTAAGCCCGTTACAGCGTATCGGCGTTGGCAGGGGCGGAGCCACAGCAAAGGCTGTGTTGGGCTGTAGCCCAGGGCAAAATTTCTAATATCTACTAATTACTACTATAATTTAGTCAATTTAGTGATGTAGCCCAGTTGGATTAGGTAGTGGAACTTCTCACACAAGACTGTAGTTCGATTCCCATCAACTGCTTTTTTCTTTTTTCACTGCTTAACAGAAGGCTTCTTTTTTAACAGAAGGCTCATTTCTCACTAAATTGCAATTTTTTTTCCTTAGCCCAGTGGAAAAAAATTTCCTGCCTCCGCCCTTGGGCGTTGGCCTTACCCTCTCAATATTTGGCATGTCTGCTGCAGCACTCACGGAAATTAAAAGATTAAACGTTGCTCGAAAACATAATTTGGTTTATGATCATAATGCTCTGCTTCCCATAAGTGTTTTCTTGCTAATCCCACAGTTTTTCCTGGTAGGTGCCGGAGAGGCATTTATATATACCGGGCAGCTAGATTTTTTTCTCAAGGAGTGTCCTAAAGGAATGAAGACAATGAGTACAGGTCTATTTTTAAGCACACTTTCACTGGGGTTTTTCTTTAGCTCCTTATTGGTTACGATTGTTCACGATATTACAGGAGATAGTAAGCCATGGTTAGCTGATAATCTTAACCAAGGGAAGCTCTATAACTTCTATTGGCTATTGTCAATTCTCAGTGGTTTGAATTTAGTGCTATTTTTGTTTAGTGCTAATTGGTATGTGTACAAGGACAAGAGACTTGCTGAAGAAGGAATTGAATTGGAAGAGGAAGAAGCTGCTCCTGCTTTTCATTAAATATGTTAATTTACAGTTTGTAAGTTTGTACATTTAGCATTGTACAAATGATAAGGGAATGTATTAATAAGATGTCATCCATCAAAGGAATGGTTAGATGGGATTATGCGGGGATATATACATATATATCTTGGCCTTTACTCCATAAAGAACACTCTTATATAACAAACAATAAAGAACACTATAAAATCATTTATTCCAATAGATCTATTAGCCCCGCCAGGGGTCCCCAATACAAAAAGTTCTTATTTTTTTAGGCTCTATCCATCCAGCAAAAAAAAAAAAATTTTGAAAATTTTACTGTTCATGATGACGTCACTGATGACGTCATCGATGAACAGTAAATTTTTATTTTTTTTTTTTTTTGCTGGATGGATAGAGCCTAAAAAAATAAGAACTTTTTGTATTGGGTGGCCCCGCCAGGGGCAATGGATCTATTAGATATGAGGTGTTCTTTATTATTTTTTATATAAGGTGTTCTTTATGGAGTCCAACCCTATATATCTTTCCTGTTTAACTTAACCAAAAGATTAATAGTTAAGCATGCAGTATTAGTGCAGTATCATGTAGAGTTCTAAAAATCAGTTTAGATAGACGATTAATCGGGCGCCTGATGATTACTAAATATCTAAAATCTGTAAAAATCCGTTATTAAGCAATTTTTTAATTAAGCAGCACCTAGATGGTTCTAAGCGTTATAGTAGTAATGGAAAGAATGCAAACTCCAGGTCTACGATCTAAGCTGGTATTGTACCTATTTAGGAATTATATTCCAACTTCTTGAGTAAGAAGAACTGAAAATAATTCATCACTATTCTTTATATCACATTATCGTTAGGAATTGGATAATATATACGGGTTGGAGTTTCCCTAATATATACTCCCTTCGTCCCTTGTAATTATTTACATTTGTGGACCAATTTTCGGTACAGATTTTAAGGTGCATTTTAAGGATAGTTCTATAACTTATTTTTGATATTTTCCTTTTTTTATAAAAATAGAACAACCTTATTTTTATACAAAAAAAATATCAAAAATAAGTTATAGAACTATCATTAAAATACAATTTAAAATACGTATAAAAAACGTAATTTTTTATATAAAAAAATAGATGGGAGGAAGGGAATATTATTTTGCGACGTGGATAAGAGTGTGTCAAACTGCTTAGGTAATGGTACGTATTAATTAATGTGACTGCACGACTCCTTAATGCGACTGCTTAGGTGGTGTTGAGTACTATATAGATTAATATTTTAGCTACTCTAAAACCGACATTTTGTACTATATTCATGCAATTCTCATCTACTCCAGTAGCTTCTAAAATAACGGCAAAAATGCAATTAAAGTAATGTGAGCTGCGGAGGGGCAATTAGTACTCCAGTAACCTATATCTGCTTATAAATATGTTAAAGTTTTTTTGCTGAAATAGTTACTTATATACGAATAATATTTGTATATATTAATGTATATATGAGGAAATGTATGTGTATAGACTATATATTTAGGTAATGTGTGTGTGAAAATTTTAACCAATTTTTGTTTTTTTTATGATAAAATGGTGTAAAAAATAATATATGGTTGTGTTGTATGGAGAATTTCTAAAATAAATTGTATGATTACATTTTGTGAAAGATCTCAAATGAATCAAATCATTATAAGTAAACAAACATATGTGCTTGCTTGTATACATAGAACCTGTTTAGCAATATTTTTGACATTAAAAATGAATATAAAGGCTTCCTAGACATTCAAAAGACACCAACATCCCATAAAAATAGTAGCAATTGATCATGACATATAAAAAATAGTTGATAATCCAGTGTTCAGACCCATCAGTTGCACCAACTGAGGTTGGAGGTACAGATGCCCCTACTAATTGAACAATCTTTCGTTGTGATAGGTGAGCTTTTGTGATGTACGTCACCGTTCCAGCATCGATATATATGGGCTTTCCATATTCCCAAAACACCGTAGAATTCATTCTCAAAATACCCAACACCACCATACATAAAAACATCAAAACAACGAAACACAAATACATCAAACACACCAAAAAGATGGAGACAAAACACACCAAAAAGATGGAGACAAAAACCACAGCTTTTGGAACAAAAGCACGAATTTATTGAAAAAAACAATAATAGAAATTATGGGTTCAATTGAGAGAATGGAAGGACAGGAGTGGATTGGTGAATGGAGGAGAAGGATGAAGATGGGATAGGTATGAAGAAATTAGGGTGGTGGCTGCTAGGGTTTAGACGAGAGAGTCGACTCTTATCTATTTTTAATTCAGCACAGTTTGGGTTATAGGTATTTATTTATTAATTAATTGTTGGATAATACTCCTTCCGTCCCGTTTTTCTTGTCCATCAATCAAAATCCACATTCTATTCAATCACACTATAATTTCCTAAATTATTATTTAATTTTCAAGACTTTCTTCTTCTTTTTTTTAACTATTTTTATTGTCACTTACTCCAAATAAGAGTATCATTTTACCATAAATATGAATATGGACAATTTTTTTGGGACAACCAATAATGGAAATAATGGACAATAAAATCGGGACGGAGGGAGTAATTTCCTATGTCCTTCCCCCATATAAGTTGGGTACGAAGATTTAAAAAATATGTAAAATAATTGGAAAAAATAGGAAAAATGAGTCAAAATGATAAAATTAATTAATATTTAATGTATAAAATATGTATAGTGTAGGAAAGTAATAGATGTATGGTAAATTGGTAATTAATTTTTATACATATTATTTTATTATTTTTAAAAAATTTGAAATATAAAAAATGGAGAAGAACATTCATAAAAAGAATAAGAAAATGGATGGGGAGGGAACTATGGCGAATTTTGAGGAAAGAGATGGAACATACGCGAGATTGGGGGGAATGAGGGGGTGGTTACAGTTACAACATGTAATCAGGAGAGGAAAAATAGGGATACAGATATGTTAAATTCAAATGGAACAGATGGATTTTCAACTGAGCGGGAAAGTTTTGTGTTAGACTCAAAACGTAAAAGGGTAGAAAATGAGGTGGGTCTTATTAATGATGGGCCTATGTGTATGCAGATTGATGGGCTAGTTACTGATAGTACAAAGGAAAATATAATTTCAAAAAACGGGCAGCTGGCGGGCTCTGGAGAACAGGCCCGCCTAGGATTATGAGTCTTAATGGGTGGAATTGTCGTGGGCTGGCCAACCCACGAACAATTAGGTTTTTACAAGACATTGTAAAACAGTTTAGGCCCAGTTTAATTTTCCTTTCTGAAACTTTAGTTAAACGTAATCAAGTAGATAAAGTTTGTAAGTTGTTGCATTTTGCTGGTTGTTTTGTGGTGGATGCTCAGGATCATGGAGGAGGGTTAGCATTTCTATGGAAAAATGAAGGAGCAATTGAGATCAAGGGTAGTGGGAACCACTTTATTGATTTTGAAGTGTATTGTGAACAAGTAGGCAGGTGGTGATATACAGGTTTTTATGGCTGCCCTGAAAGAGGAAGAAGAAGAGAGTCTTGGGATATGTTACGTTCTTTGGCTACACAATCAGATGGTCCATGGTGTGTGTTGGGGGTTTTAATGATATGATGTTTTCTCTTGTAAAAATGGGGAGGCATCCGCATCCGAGGGCGTTGTTGGAAGGGTTTATTGAGACGGTGAACGAGTGTGGACTGGTGGATTTGGGATATGTGGGAAACAAGTTTACATGGGAAAAGTCGAGAGGGAGTGATTCATGGGTTCAGGAGAGATTAGACAGGGGGTTATCAAATCAAGGGTGGAAGGAGATGTTTCCACAAGCTGAAATTAAAGTGTTGGATATTACTACATCGGATCATTTTCCTTTGATTCTTCAGTTAAATAGAAAGGTGTATGATGTTAAGAGGAGACATTTTCGGTTTTGAGAATATGTGGATTCAGGAGGCTGATTGTTTTAACCTTATTCAACAAAGCTGGAATAATGGTAATGCTCGAGATATTATGGAGAAGATTAACTATTATTGTTTGAAGCTAGAAGAGTGGGGGGAGGAAAAGTGAAGGAGATGCGAGATAAGATTAATTATTGCAGTAGTGAGTTGAGAAAGTATAGATCGAGAAGAGATGAATACGGTGTGAGGAAGTACAGTGAAGTGTGGGGTGAGTTTTTGAAGCTATTAGAGCGTCAAGAAGTGTATTGGAAGCAAAGGGCAAAACAGTTTTGGTTAAAAGAGGGGGATCAAAATACACGTTTCTTTCATAGATTTGCAACAGGTTGAAAGAGGAATAATGTAGTAAAGGGGCTTCTAGATGTTAATGATGAGTGGAGGGAGAAGGAAGAAGAGGTGTAGGGGATCGAGAGACAGTGAAGGAAGTGACAGATGAGCAAAACCATTGCCTTATTGAGCCAATTACATATGAAGAGGTTAAAGGGGCTTTTTCTCAATGCACCCAGAAAAATCACTAGGCTGTGATGGACTTAATCCAGCATTTTTCCAAACGTATCGGAGGATTATGGGAATGGATGTAATGTCGTTTTGTCAGGAATTTTTTGCTACAGGTGAGCTCATGGCTAACGGTAATCGAACTCCGGTATGTTTAATCCCTAAGGTGAAGGAGAAGGATGACGGATTTGAGGCCAATATCATTGTGCAATATTCTAATGAGAATTTTATCGAAGGTCATGGCTAATAGATTACGAGATTGTCTACCAGGGGTGATATCTGATAAACAAAGTGCGTTTGTGGAGGGTCGGTTACTTATTGACAATGCTCTAATCGCATTCGAAATTAATTATTACTTAAGGAGGCGTAGACAAGGAAGGTATGGTGTTGCTGGGTTAAAAATTGATGTTGCTAAGGCCTATGATAGGCTGGAGTGGGAGTTCATTCGGAAGATGTTAGAGAAGTTTGGGTTTAATCAAATGTGGATTGATAGAGTAATGACGTGTGTACAAACTGTTACATATAGTTTTATACATAATGGCGATGAGTTTGGGGATGTCAAATCGGAGGGTGGACCTTAGGGAGACCCTATATCGCCATTTTTATACATTCTTTGTGCAGAGGGATTAAGTTCAATCATTAGACAAAATGAAGATGCTGGATTGATTCATGGCTGCGTTATTGCTAGAAGTGCACCTCCTATATCGCATCTTCTCTTTGCGGATGACTGTTATTTGTTTTTTCAGGCAACGGAGGTAGAAACAATGGTTATGAGGAATATTATTCAGAGGTACGAAAGTGTTTCTGGACAGGCTATTAATCTTGGCAAGTCAAGTGTGATTTTCAGTACTAATACGACGGAGGTTGATAGGAAAAAGTGTGCTAGATTCTTGGGGTTGGGGAGGTTTTTGATCCAGGTAAATATCTGGGTATACCAATGCGAGTTGGTCGGAATAAAAATGGGGTGTTTAATTTTTTGGTTGATAAAGATGAGAAGAAATTACAAAGCTGGAGGAATAAACCTATCTCGAAGGCTGGAAAGGTCACGTTATTAAAAACGGCAGCCCAATCCATTCCAAATTTTTGGATGAATTTGTTTCTTCTGCCAGACGAGATAAGTAAGGGGATTCAACGTCGTATGAATGGTTACTGGTGGGGAAGTGGAGGAAATAGTAGAGGTATAAGGTGGATGAGCTGGGAAAGGGTGTGTAAGGTGAAGGAGAGTAGGGGTTGGGATTCAAGGAGCTTGGAAAATTTAACTTGTCAATGTTGGCAAAGCAAGGTTGGAGACTGGTAACAAACGCTAATCCTCTTGTCACAAATTTGATTAAAGCGAGGTATTTTCCTAATACTGAGTTCTTTGACGCATTTTTAGGGAATAATCCGAGTTATATGTGGAGAAGCATCTTAGCAGCTCAAGATATAGTTAAACAGGGGTGTCGAAGAAAGATTGGGAATGGGGATAGTACAATGGTGTGGAAAGTACCATGGTTACCGAGTGAAGAGAATGGTTTTTTGACGACCGATATGCGAGAGCAACTTCAGAATATCACAGTGAATAGTTTGATGATGCATAATGAAAATAGGTGGGATGAGGATATCTTGAATGATATTTGTAATGATAGGGATGTGGAGCTAATAAAGAGAATTCCACTACCTGCATGTGATAAGCAGGATTCTTTGCTATGGTTATTTGATGATAAAGGTTTTTTTACGGTTAAGAGCTGTTATCGAAGATTACAGGGCGCGCATAATACATCTCAGGGTACTTTCTGGAAGAAGTTATGGGCAATCAAGCTGCCAGGGAAGGTAGTGAACTTCATGTGGAGAGCGTGTAACTCATGTCTTCCAACAACAGTAGCATTGGTAACTAAAAGGGTGCAGATAGATGTTAAATGCCCGTGGTGTCGAACAGAGAATAAAGATGTAATACATGTGCTGTTTACTTGTTCTTTTGCAAGGTCAGTTTGGTATGCAGGTGGGCTTCAACATATCCTTCATATACAACCAGGAAATACCGTTTGTGAGGTGATGCAACGAGTGTATACTATAGCTACTAATGAGCAGATTGTTTTAATAACTTTATAATGCTGGAGTATTTGGAATCGTAGAAACAAATGGGTATGGGACAAAATTAGTATGTCGGTTTTTGGAGTGAAGGTAGCAGCTCTGAGTTTGTTAGATGACTGGAGGAAGGTGCACAAAAAAGGAGATCCAAGTGGGTCAGTGAGAAGCATGAGTTTGAAGAGATGGAGTAAGCCTAACCAGGGGTGGGTTAAAATAAACGTTGATGCTTCCAGGTTTGAGCATCTGCAGTATACTGGAATGGGAGCAGTAATTCGGGATGATCAAGGAAATTTCTTGGGAGCTAGGAGTAGGAGGATTGGGAGTTGGCTACAGCCTCGTGAGGTAGAGGCATTAAGCCTTAAGGAAGCAATGTCTTGGGTTAAAAATCTTGGTTTTAAAAAGTGTTTGTTCGAGACAGATGCGAAACAGGTGGTGGATGCTTGCAAAGGAGTTCAAGGAAACTCGTATTTTCACACCATTATCACGGATTATGTTGAATATTGTAAGCACTTTGAGAATGTGCTAGTTGAGTTTACTAATAGATCTGCGAATGGAGTGGCTCATAGCTTAGCTCGAGCAACACATTCTATGACAGATGTAAGGGAGTGGATGAGTATCCCTCCTGATTCTATATCTGAAGTTCTTCTGTATGATTCTATTTAAGTAATGCAAGTGCTATTTTATTCAAAAGAAAAAAAGAAAATGGATGGAACAAAAAAAATTATATAGACTAAGTTAAAATGGCCTAAGTATATATAATTACACTACTAGAAAAAGTAGAATAGACATCGCCCCTTTAACATCGGTTCATGATGTACCCGATGTAAAAACTATCAATAACATCGGTCGATAAAAAATTGATGTCTTTGATATATTATGATGTCACATTACCAGCCAACCAATGTCATTGACATATTATTGATATATCAATGAAATCGATCAAAAAACAACTGATGTCTTTGACATATCAATGACATCGATTAAAAAACAACCGATGTCTCTGATATATTATGACATCGGTCAAAATAAACCGATGTCTAAAGTAGGCTTAAATTTTGAGTACGGGGGAATTGTTCCCCCTCTTTTATACCAAAAATTTTGAATACTTGGCCAAAATTTTATTTCCCCAATATTTTCCCCCTTTCCCCAATATTTTCCCCCTTCCTCTATTTCCCCCTTTCCCTCTTAATTACTCTCTCACCCCGCTCACCTCTCTCTCTCTCTATCTCTCTCTCTCTCGTCTCTTTCTCTGTATCTCTCTCCCTATATCTCTCTCTCCATCTCTCTAAATACATCTCTATCCACCCGTATAAAATAATATTTGTTCAAGATGAAAAATCCCCCATATTTGAGCCCTAATTTGAGCGAAGTGAATCTAGCTAAACATACAACCCTAATTTGAGCTCTGTAAGGCTATACAAGCTCTAGTCGACCCATATAACACGAATCGAGCTCTAATTTGTAAGGGTATTTCAAATTCATGTTTATTTTTTTGTTTTATTGATTTCACTTCTTTGAACAGATTAATTGGTGATTTGGGCACTTCTCAACTCCGGTGAGTTCCCTTCTTTGTTATACACTATGTTTATACTTGTTTAGTTTATATACTATGTGATTTTGTTTATTTTATTTTGGTCATTAACGTAATCAGTTCTACAAAGTAAGCGGATATGTGGAGAGCTCTACAAAGTGATTGATTCATCAGATGTTATTCAGGTTTGCTTTTTAAAGTAATCTTTTCTAGAAATGTTATTCAGGTTGGCAGCGATGTGATATATTAGTTACTTTGATTAGTTTGGACAGGCTTAGTTCTTTCAACTTGCGTAGCTTGTCATGTCAATGATTTTATAAGGTGGAAAAATCACTATTGATATACTCATCTGCCTTGTGCTTTTTTAATTGTTATATGTTTTGGTATTCAACAATATTACTGAATGTGTGGAGGGTAAAACACAAAAACCAATATTCTTATGCTGCAATGTACAGGTTTCAGATGCTAGGGATCCTCAGGGCACAAGATGTTATCACCTAGAGAAGCATCTAAAAGAGAATTGCAAGCACAAACACATGATTCTGCTCCTTTTAAATAAGGTCATTTCTTGTTATTCTGCAATTGTAAAAATATGTCGTGATGTTTATAGTTTAGCCTAGTTTGATAAAGTATCTGTTATAGGGAGAATATTACATAACAATATTTATGGAGGTTGCTGGATTTATGGAGCAAAATACGGATATTCTGCTAAGAACACGAAGAACACGGAGGAGATTTGTGACTGTTTATGGCTGATCTTGTCTATTGATATTCAGTGGTGAACTGTTTCTCATATCTTTACAAGATGCCTACGTACCCTATTTATAGGGATCAAGCCAACGTAGTTCTCTTGGAGAAGAAGTTATCTAGACGGGCTAGGGTTTCTGTGGGCTCGGTTAGGCCCAAATCCACTAGGCGTCTTCTTGGACTGATATATTTTGCCCATTTACCGTATTAATGACTCACGACCCATTATAGAATCTGTGGCTCGCGATGCCCTAGCCTCGCTGGCAGGGCTATATGGAAAAACTACTTGGCCTCGCATGCGGCCTTGCTGGGCTAGTCATGCGAGGTAGTCCACGTTATATGGAGATAATTATACTCACGTGACCTCGCTGGGCCTAACCGTAAGCCTTCATGATATATATGCTCTAGGCCTCGCTGGACCTCTAGGCCTCGCTCCTCTAGGCCTCGCTGCTCTTGGCCTCGCTGGACCTGTAGGCCGGGCTAGCATGAGATGCCTAAAGGCCTAGCATGAGACCCCTTGGGTGATAGTGTCTTCAAGAGATTTATGAGATAGAGGTGAGACGATCCCTGATCGAACCCCATGTCTTGTTGATCCTTCTTCAATATTTGGGGCCATTGAGAGATATTTGAGCCCATTAGGAGAGGTGGGCCCCTTGTATAGTCATTTGAGCCTGTTTGGGATCTATGCCGAGATTCGGGCATAACAACTACCCCCCGATTCCATATTGCCATTATGAATGCGATGTGGAATCAAGTAAAGTGGTGTCTTCCAATTGTATCTTCAAACCCTTTTTTAGAATTTGATGAGAGGACTCTTCTTCGAGCTTGCTCCTTGCTAATATAATATCTTTTTTCTTCAAAAATATTTTTGAAAACATTTCGAAATTTTGGGAGCCTCCTTGCTTGACAGCTTTTGATTTTTCTAATTAAATGTAATTCCATGTCTCCTCGCACTGGCCACATCGCTCCATTTTATTTCGCACACACGAACTTGAATTCAAGTGCAGTTGCTTTTGTTTATATACACGCGGACTCCACTGCCAATTCTTTTACCTTGAATTCGAAGCTTTGTATAGCTTTTCCGTTTCTTTATTTTTTTCTTTTTTTATTCGTGAGTGGACCCCACATCCAGTTCCATTCCAGGTGACCTCCTATTTGTACACAACATTTTTGACATCACAGCTTTTGTAATTGTACACGCCATACTTGATTTATTCTTCCTTGGCTGCCCTTCGATTTATTTCTTCTACACGAGCCGCATCTCCTTTTTCTTTTTATTTTTCTATTCATTGCACAGGCCCCACTTGACTTGTAAATTGTACATGCATTTTGCCATCCAATATTTGACCATATATATCCTTCGTAGACTCATAGTCCATCCCCGACTCCCCGTTATCTTTAATCTTTGCTTTCATGATTTTTTTTTCTGAGTCCTCACGTAGCTCCTTTCTCGACTTCATCCTTTGCTGATAAAATGAACACAGCCTCCTCACAATACAGCTTTTCATCCTCTTCCGCTTCGCACAAACTCCACTTTTTTTATAAAAAAAAACATGCAACCTCGTATGTGAAATTTTTCTTAAATTCCCAGTCTTCTTGCTGCACTATATAATCGCTTCGCATTCGCATATAATGAGCTCGACCTTTTCTTCTTTTTTTTTACTTCGCCTTCAGCTTTGTTTTGTTTTGTTTCCAGCATAGCATGCGTAGACGCAAACCAAAAAGCCCCTAATGCCAAAGTGCAGGCCCTGCTTTGCATGTAATTCATAGCTTTCCCATATACGAAGTGGAGCTACTGTCTTTCTTGTATTGGCTTCGCATGAGTTTGACTTCTTCCTCGCACTACCTTGCCTTTAATTACTTTTGTTACCCGACATCACATTGCTGATTCCTTTGTTTATTTACTTATTTATTTTTGTTGTTAAAGTGAATGTAAGCTCGCGTATCACTTTGCTTCGTTTCTTCGATTTACACGAACTGGACTTCCCATGACAATCATGTTTTATTCCATGCAAGTCCCACTTTGATTTTTCCATTTTGATCATCATATGACCACTCTTTTTCTTGATCCGGCAGCTTGCCCAAAATTTCAATCACCATGTGGTCCCACGATCATATGTGAAAATGCCTCGTTGCTGCCTATTTTCGTGAACCGCGACATTTTTATCCTCATGTGGGCCCTGCAGCAACTCTTTCTACCCGACTTCGTGGCTTCGCAGGTGGCATTCATAAACTAACAGGTTCCCTCGCAATTTTGTTTTATAAATACGGGCCCCATGTCTTTGTCAAATCTTAAGAAAATAGGCCACCTTACGTGCATACATTTGGTTTATATTCACACGGCCCTGTTATCAATTTTCCTCCAACATTTAGCTGCGTAGCCTTGCATAAACCAGTTTGAATTTCTCGTCAACACCTTCCAGCGGGCCCGAAGTATATGCCTGGTTCCACTTTTTAAATACACAAGATGGCCATGTACGTGCAAGATGGTTATTCACCATATTTTACCACTTTTTTGCCTTCCTTGTCAACAAGCATGTCCTCTGGTAGTCTTTTCATAATATTTTTTCTCTTTAGCTCCTCAATGCAGACAAGCCTTCAATCTCTTCGCATTGTATTGATGTATAAACAATCCCCTCCTCACATATAACTCCTCGTAGTACGAACTGGTACAGCCCGTACACTCCTTTATATTGGTTTTGCATAGTAAGATGTTGGTTCTAATCATGCCTCGTTTATGCTAGCTGGTTGGTCTCACATCATCAAAGATTCATTGTTTCTCTTTTGGAACACAGCTTTACATCGTCATTTTATTGTAAATTGTTTCTGAAAAAATCTTGAATTTTTTCCAAGTGCTTTGGGATAGCTGATTGAGCCCGTCATCACCAATGGGGCCGAGTGGCCTCGTCTCACAAGATGTCGGACTTGAGGCCTCGCAACGCTAGGTGTTGTCTTGCAATTTTTTAAATGTTCCACTAGAAGAAGTGTTTATGTGATGCCACTACCCCCTGAGTCCTCATTATCATTGTAGATGTAATGAGGAATCAAAAGTGTTTCAGCAACCTTCTTGTGTTATTGGGAGATGACACCCTTTGTACAAAGATAATTTGAGGTGACCACGCTATATGCATACTTGACTTCTTCAACGCTATCCCGGGACACTTGGCCTCATCATTCTATCCCGGGGCACTTAGTTTCTTCAATGTCGGAACATGCATCCATATGTTGATCGAGAATGTAGATATTGAGGTCTTGAGCTCATTTTGATTTTCAAATGCTTTGGCTTCTCTTCCTTCATCTCTGGTGCGAGCTCGAGGCCAATAATGCAAGCCTCGTACTCAGCCTCGTTATTTGTTGCTTGCTCTTCCCAGTGTCTTGAGATAATCGAGGACCTCCTCATTGTCGGCAAGGTTCGGGGGCGTCCCCCCCTTACCCCAAAAATCGGGGGCGTCCCCCCTCTCCTCGACGTAGAGGTATGTCACCAAGAAGAAACATCACATGTAGAGGCATCCCACTAGGAGCGTCTCACGAAGGGGCCTCATTAGCTGCGTCATATAGGGGCCTCACGATCTCAACGAGGCATCTCATGTAGAGGCATCTCACTAGGAGGCGTCTTACATCATATAGGGGGTCTAACGATCTCAACGAGGAGATGGGGGTCTGTCATCGCGACGATGGGACCGCTCACGATCTCGACGAGGAGATGGTGGTCTGTCGTCACGACAATGGGACCGCTCACGATCTCGACGAGGAGATTGGGGTCACTTAGAACTAGGGCTGTCAAACGGATATTTCGGATACGGATCTGCCTATATCCGAATCCGAAATCCGAAATTCGTATCTGAATCCGACGGATATTAGAAAGTTATATCCGAATTCGAATCCGACGGATATTATCCGAATATCCGAATTTTGAGATTTTTTAAAAAATCCGAATATCTCCGAATATCCGAAAATCCGAATATCCGAATCATATAAAAAAATTAAAAAAAAACAATTTTTTTCCATTCAATGTAAATATTTTTACTTATTAATGAATTAAATAATAAATAATTAAATTTTAATATATAAATAATATATTTTCGATATTATATTATAAATTATATATTATAGATATTATATTATAAATTATATATTCTAAAAAGAATTTATATATATATATTTATTTATTTATTTATATATTTTTATATATTTATTTATTTATTTATTTATTTATATATTTATAAATATCGGATATTTCGGATACGGATGTGCCTATATTCGTATCCTCTATTTTCGGATACGGATTCGGATACGAATAATATCCGTTTTCTTTCGAATACGGATATTATCCGTTTTTTTCGGATTCGGTATCGAATTTTTCGGTCGGATATCGGATTTTTCTGATTTTTTTGACAGCCCTACTTAGAACCTTGATCCTTGCCTTGGCCTCGCACCTAGTGAAGTCACTTATCCTTCTCGACCCCGGCCTCGCTACGCTAGGTGTGGCCTCGTAGCGCTAGGTGTGGCCTCGCAGCGCTAGGTGAGGCCTCGCTCCTAGGGGGCGCATTTGGGTGTCATATGCTACCCCGGGGTCTCCCTCCGTTCTTCTTGTTCGAGTTAGTCATCGCTCTCCCAATTCAATGACTAGCCCTCCTTCTAGCGCCAAATGTTATAAGAAGAATATTGTATAACAATATTTATGGAGGTTGCTGGATTTATGGAGCAAAATACGGATATTCTGCTAAGAACACGAAGAACACGGAGGAGATTTGTGACTGTTTGTGGCTGATCTTGTCTATTGATATTCAGTGGTGAACTGTTTCTCATATCTTTACAAGATGCCTACGTACCCTATTTATAGGGATCAAGCTAACGTAGTTCTCTTGGAGAAGAAGTTATCTAGACGGGTTAGGGTTTCTGTGGGCTCGGTTAGGCCCAAATCCACTAGGCGTCTTCTTGGACTGATATATTTTGCCTATTTACCGTATTAATGACTCACGGCCCATTATAGAACCTGTGGCTCGCGATGCCCTGGCCTCGCTGGCGGGGCTATATGGAAAAACTACGTGGCCTCGCATGCGACCTTGCTGGGCTAGTCATGCGAGGTGATCCACGTTATATGGAGATAATTATACTCACGTGACCTCGCTGGGCCTAACCGTAAGCCTTCATGATATATATGCTCTAGGCCTCGCTCATCTAGGCCTCGCTGCTCTTGGCCTCGCTGGACCTGTAGGCCGGGCTAGCATGAGACGCCTAAAGGCCTAGCGTGAGACCCCTTGGGTGATAGTATCTTCAAGAGATTTATGAGATAGAGGTGAGACGATCCCTGATCGGACCCCATGCCTTGTTGATACTTCTTCAATATTTGGGGCCATTGAGAGATATTTGAGCCCATTAGGAGAGGTGGGCCCCTTGTATAGTCATTTGAGCCTGTTTAGGATCTATGCCGAGATTCGGGCATAACAGTATCTAACATTTTTTCTTTGAATTTTCTAGTGTGATCTGGTTCCTGCTTGGGTCACTAAAGTTTGGATGAGGGTTAGAATTATTTCAAGAAAGTGATACTGTATCACACCTTTAAAAAAAACATATAGAGTTAATTCGTGAACTAAAAGTGTGCTTTTGGTTCTTAACAAGGAAATCCAGACGAAGAGCTCGAGAACAAAGGCGAAACATTTCGATCCCACTCAAGTATAAGAAGCAGAGTAGTTGCTGTTCATAATCTATCAGAAAGGGTACTTTCGATTGTTTATATTTTAGATCTTATACCATTTTAATAAGTGTAAACTGCAAAGTAATAAGTTCTGTTCTTCTCAACTGATGTCTGTTACTAAGTTTGACATCGGTTAGTATGTTGTAACCGATGTGCCGGATACTATTTAACATCAGTTAGTTGCTTGTAAACGATGTCCCAGACACTGTTTGACATCGGTTAGTCGGTAGTAACCGATGTTACAGATACTATGGAACATCAGTTAGTTGTAAGTAACCGATGTTACAGATAATATTTGGCATCGGTTATAAACCGAAGTTAGTTGTTAGCAACCGATGTTACAGATACTATTGACATCGGTTATAAACCGATGTAAAAGGGCTGGACTTTTCTCTACACCCACCTAGACATCATTTCAAAATTGGCCAGACATCAATTAAAAATTGTTGTCTATTAACGTTTTTCTAGTAGTGTTAGCCCAAACACTAAACGCCTAATTTAAAATCTAGCAGGTTGTACCATAAAGAACATAAAGAAGTAAAGAACAAAAGATTAATATTTGTACATTGACTAAAAAGCACCTTGCTTTTGATTTTTATAGTATGCAAGAAAAACGCGACTAATGACGTTACTAATTATCTTTATATATTTTGATGATGTGTGATAGGCCATGTTTGTTTAATTTTATTTGATAAATAGTGTATTATAAGTTAAACTTGTTAAATTAAACATTTTGTTGTTTTATAGTAAGTAAAAAGATATTTATAGGTAATTAACTTTGAGAAGCATCAATCATGTACTTATTTCCAGTAGTTTTATATTGGGTTTTACAATTTCACTTCATAAAGATAAATATAATCCATGTTAAAAGAATTTCTTATTTTATTAATTATACATATTAAAATTCTTGATTCCTAATAATTTCCAAACTGATAGCTCAAAATTAGTGTTTTATTTAAAACAACAAAAATATCTTTAAAATAATTTAGGATTTCTTTTCAAAAAAATACCCATGTTTCTAAAAAAAATAAAAAATACTCAACCTCATTTTCAACATTAAATCAACCAAATGCAACTGTTTTCAACTTTGCAATCTCCTTTGCAACTTCTTTTTAAAAAAAATTTATATGTTTTAAAAAAATTAAAAATACAAATATTTTTAATAATTTTCTAATATTTTATTCATAAAATGAATCTTAGAGTTTCCACTATTAACTTGAAGCGATATTACAATGGTTGTTGACACTTGTCACCCCTCCAAAAAAGGAAAAGAAGTTAGACACTTGTCATGTTATATATCCGTTGGAAATTGTCATTTGAAGATCACGAAAAGGCACACCAATAGACAACCATTACTTTTCGAAGATTCTTTTAGTTTGCTCTTCGTTAGAATTTGGAGAATGTATTTATCATAGTGAAATCAGCATGTAGGTCAATGCAACAATCGGTTTGTAATGAAACTGTTATTGTTAAGTCATAAGCGTGTGTATGTATATGGACCGATAAATCTTATTTTTTAGAAATTAGTTATTTATTTTGAAAAAAATAGAAAATATGTACTTTTTTAAAAAATAATTAACTTATTTTCAAGAAAATAAATGTTAAACTTCTCATACACATTTTTTTATAAAAAAATATGTAAATAAAAAATATTTTCAAAATAAATAACTTATAAATCGTAATTAAGATTTGCCAAACATGCTCAGGCAACTCTAGTAGTCAATTGTTACATTATGAAATTAAAAAGTAACTTATGAGGCTAAAGTAGAATTTGGGTTCTAATAAATAGTTTCAGAATCCACACTGAACCTCTCTCCCTCTTTTTTCTCCCTTTCTTTATCCCTCCCGTCTCCTGCACCTTATTCGGTGGGGCTCCCACCGATTTTTTCCGGTGGAAAACCCCAAATTCTTTCTTTTATTTTGTTTGATCTATCTCTTTTCAATAACCTCCCTGTTTGGGCAAGAATTTCTTTGCTCTTATTTTGTGTTGAATTGCTTTTCTAGATCTACACTATCGAAGTTTCCGGCCATCTTTCTTCTTCGATTCGAGTAGGGATTTCGAGAGTTAGCCGCATATCAGTGGTTTCGGTTGTCAGATCTAAGTTTTTTTATTTTTCTTTGTAATTTTCAGTTTTTTTTTTTGGTTTTGACTTGTATTTTTCGGATTTGATCTCTCCTTTATGAGAGCTTGGATTTCTCTCCTTTGTGAGAGTTTGGATTTCTCTCCTTTGTTTGTGAGAGCTTGATTTCTGATCTAGTGAAACAAGTTTGTAGGATGTTGCATTTATGGTCGAATATTCAAGCAACATTAGCCCCAGGTGGAGGTCCAACCGCAACGAGTACATATAAATCTCCATACGAGAGGGGCAATATCATCTTCAACAAATTTACTGAATATGGATTAATCAGTATTTGTTTATGTTTTTCGTTGTTCGACTATTTTTGTAGATGTCGTATGACTTATCATTAATGAATGGAATTTTACTATAAAAAAAAAAAGATGCAATTAATTACAACTGTTTAATAGAATTTGCTTAACGATAGTAATAATTAACATTGGCCATGAACGTGTGGAAATAATTAACATTGGTCATGAACGTGTGGTAGGTAAAGGTTTAAGACCATCTTCAAAGCAGATCCAATTCCTAGGTTGAAAACCGGCAAATGGATCCATTTTGCAAATTAACATTGGAGTAAAAAAGAAAAAGTTGGGGTTCGGATCCTCTGTCCCCTTCCTCCGTGTCCCCCTTGTGTCCCCTGCTCTTTTTAATATAAAAAGAGTGCCCCTGCGGGGCCCATTTTAATAAATAATAAAAATGGGCTTCACAAAAGCATTTTTTTTATATTAAAAATAACAGGGGACACAAAGGAGACACGGAGGAAGGGGACAGAGGATCCCAGCTCAAAAAGTTGTCCATGATTATTAAATGCAGTTATGTTTTACTTTAGGCAATAACCTGAAATTACAATACTAACCTTTACTCACTACCACGGCGTTACTGAAAATTAATGCATTTAACACATTCATTTATTTATGTTCATCTGTATTCAATTTAAATTAGCAATCTATACTATTATATAAATTTCGAAAACATTGAAAATTTTGGTACCTATTTTTTTAGTACTAAGTGAATTTATTTATTTAACCTTCATTATAAAAAATATAAATTTGATATCTATACTATTAAAACTTCTAAAATAAATAATAACATAATATAAATTAATGGTAAGTAGTCAATTGCCTTTTTTCGCAATTACTTTTAATTGAAGATATTACCTTTTATTAACTCCTAAAAACATCAATCGTATCATATCTTCCAATCATTAATATTTTCTTCCAAATTAAAACACGTTATCCTTTTAATTTAAAACTAATATTATAATCATTAATATATTAAAAGTCTGACTTCGAGTGGGTTTTTGATGGTTTTGATTACATATATGCATAGATTGGTGCATATAAAGATGTTGTGTATATGTATAGATTAATATAATATCATATTTTTCAATTATTAATAAATATATTAAAAATATGTATACGCTGTTTATAATAAGAAAACATTAGCCGAAACATTAAAAATTTTGAAACTTATTTTTTGGTATATGTTTCTTAGTATATTGTGAATTTACTTATTTAACCTTTATTATAAAGAAAAATCTATACTATTATATAAAAGCCGAAACATTAAAAGTTTGGTTGGTTGGTACCTATTGATTTTACTTATTTACCCTTACTTAATTATAGATAATTTTTTTTTATCTAACAAAATTTTTGCTTTACTAATCAATTTCCTTTTTCAGGTTAAACATGTTACCTTTTCTTTTTAATAACTAAGCAGTTTCTTTTTTCAGGTAAAATATAATATCTTTTAAATTTTATCTAACTAAAAAGTATATTATAATTACTATTAACTAATTAATTAATTCTTTCATTCAAATTATCTTTTCTCTTTTCTCTAACTAAAATATCTTTTTTTCCAATTATATCACGGGTTACCTTTTAAAAATCTTCTTTTTATATTTTATTTAACTAAAATTTTTACTTTACTAATCAATCTACTTTTTCAGGTTAAACATGTTGCCTTTTTTTAAAAAACTAAGCAGTTTCTTTTTTCAGGTTAAATATAATATTTTTTATATTTATCTAATTAAAAAATAAATTACAATTACTATTTACTACTCCCTCCGTTCCATAATACTTTTCCTACTTACTAATTTGGGACATTCAAAAAACTTTTCTTGTTTCTATTTTAAGCCATAAAAAAACAATTGTTTAACCCTCTTTTACTCTTAAAACAAACAGGCCACAGCCCATTATCTTTTGTTGGGAGTCGTGCCCGTGTATTATTGCGATAATTTCATTCTCTCTCTGTATTTTCTCACCCACAAACTCTCTCTATTATTTTCTCTCTCTCTCTATCGGCGACGATTAAATCTCTCCTTCTTCAAATCACCCCAAAAGCTTCTGTGACATGGATTCGCACTATGGTTTTTCAGATTCGGATGATGAGCCTACGGGTTCATATAGTTGTTCCGATCCAGAGCACTGTGACAGAGGTGTTTTATGTGACGGCGATCATACCTATAGCCGTGAATACCTTCGGTTAATAGAGGAAGAATCTGAGGGCTCTGAACACAAATCGGGCCTTACGGTGGATGGAAAACCTCAATCGACTTCGCATGCAGTTGTCGTCGATGGCTGTGACGGTGATAACGATTCCGGTGACGCCGATGAAATCGATTTGCTTTCAGAGTCCGGTGAAGATGGTCCTAACTCGGATCCCGGTGACGACGAACCTAACTCTGACGATTCCGATGATGCATGTTCATGTTCCTAAACCCTAGTTTATGTAAGTCCTAATTCGTGTCATTTGTTGTGTTTATTTGGTAATTCCTGTCAATTGTTGTGTTAATTTGGATTCGTACTGTGTCAATTAGGTCACAATCGAGTTTTGTGGTCATCTCTGTCAATTGTTGTGTTTATTTGGATTGAGTGTGTTTAGGGCTTATGCATATTGTGCGAATTCCTGAACTTGATATGTGCGAAATGGTAATTCCTGAACTTGATTGATACTCGAATTGGTATTTTAGATTGATAGTGTCGAATTGTGTACTTACTCCTTAAACATTGACTGCACTTGTGGTTGTACTACAGTTGTTGCTACTCCTTGAATTGGTGTATTTATGTTGGGGGATTGACTGTGTTCAGGGCTTATTCATAATGCCATATGTTCATATGTTCAATTAACAGTGCACACACTATGCCCTGCCAATAAGAGCTGTCTTGGGGGTCCTTGAGCCTCCTTGAATCTGCATCCCTGTTGGACACGGCCACTTAATAATACATCCACTTACATTTATATATATGTTGACTGCATTACATTCATACACTGTCAACATCCATCAAAAGTTCATACATTTAAGATCATACATTACACATTGGTAAGATAGTGCATTACATTTGGTAAGATAATGCATTACATTACACATTGGTAAGATCATACATTACATCTGGTTTTGTTGTGCTCCATTTACCAAGTTCCATGCTTCAAAGACAGCCCACATTGGTGCTGTCACCTGAACTGGAAGTTGCCCTGCAGCTGCTAGCTTTTTCTTGTTGACATGGGGTACCAAATAGTCATTTGAACCCTTGGCTTTCAGAACTTCATTCATTACATACTGATATGTTAACCATACATTTGCAAGTGTTGTAGGCTGTAACTCATAAAATGCTTCATTGACTGCATCCATCATACCATCAACATCTTTTGGCATCTTCTTGTGCATTAAGGATTGAATACTTCTGAAAAAACCTAAGTCCAAAATGTTTAAGTCGGGACTATTTGGTGGTTGTTGAATTAGAATGAATGTGAAGTCCCCTTGTTGATAAACTTGTTGCCATGCTTCATCACTTTGAGTAATATGAGTCCTTGCATTGTCTTGCTGTATATAGATTACCTTTGGTCCTTGTACTTGTGGCCATTTCTGAATGGTTGCTGGTACTATCTGGTTAATTAGCATACTCCTTGTTTCATTTCTGCCAACTGACTCAACAACCTTAGTAATGATTGTCCCTTTAGCTCTGTTTTTACTTGCTCTCTTTGCTGGTTCTTGATATGTGAATGGAAATATGCCAACTTTCCCATCAAATATGCATTCACCTTGTGCATTAAACACTGGTCTTGCAACAACAGTTGTGAACATCACTTTTGGTATAAACTTACTTGACTTTGCAGATCTGTACATTGGTCTTTCATTTTGTTCTAGGTAGCCTCTTTGTGCTTTCTTACTGAGGTAAAACCATTTTTCATCTATATGCACGAAATCGAACATAGGCTTATATATTCTCTTTGTTGCTGCTGTATCTCCCATGAGGAGGTCTAGCACCCATGCCATCCTTTGTAACTTGTTTGCTGTGTTTAATCCTGGATGTAATGGATTTGTGTGAGGTTTGATAAGCCCTCTTTTTATCATTCTGCTACATGTAGTTGATGATACTTTTAACTTACCAGCTAAGTCCCTTATGCATGTTCTGTCTCCCATATTGATATCTGTAACAGCATTAGGTAGCAACTTGATTCTTTTCCTTCCGGAATTGTGTCCATTTGTTGCCATGTTGTATGTCTGCATTGCTGCTTTCTGTTTCTTTGCTTTGCTCCATATGCTGCTAATTGTTCTTGTTGTAACATGGTACATCTTGGCTACATCTTCAATTGCACCTTGGTAAGGTTTTCCTGGTGTTTTTGTTGATTGGTTGCTTAGCAAGAAAATCAGTATTTGTAGCCTTTGATCACAGCTGAGCTTGGCCCTTCTTTTGTGATGATGATACATTGTTTCATGTTGTTGTGCATGCCCTTCTGTTCCTTCTTCTGGTGGCTGATTTAAATCAAAATGGTGGATAACATCTTCCATGTGATCAGCATCTCCATCTACTGCTGCTGGTTCATTGAGATCAAAAGGGAAGCCTCCAACATTCATGTCTGAGCAGAGAAGCCAAGCAATGATGCACTGTTTTCTTTCCAGATTTTTGTAAATGTTGTGTTTGTAAACTGTAATGTTATGTTATGCTTATATATTCAACTGATGATGTAATCTTGTAAACATGTAGCACTGTGATTGGTTCATTTGAATGTTAGTGCAAAATGGGGGGAAATTTAATCTCCTTTTTCCCCCTCAAATTCTGTACTTACTCCTTAATTTTCCCTCCCAATCATTTCTTAAACATTGTTTATAATTTTCCTTAAAACTTGTGTTTTTAACCTAACCAGAAATGTATTTAGGAACAGAGGGAGTAATAAATTATTTTTTTATCTTTTTTCTTTTCTCTAACTAAAATTTTTTTTCCCAATTATATCACGGGTTACCTTTTTCAGCCAAAACAAGTTACCTTTTTTATTTTCTCTATCTAAAACCCATCTTTTTCAAATTATATCACGAGCGATTCTATTTAATAAAAATAAAATCATAATATTATAATACTATTAATTAACCGATTACCTTTTTAGCTAAAACGTATCATCTTTTTTATTTTTTCTAATTAAATTCCTTTTTTTAGAAATATCATGGGTAACATTAATTTCTCATTAATTTTTTAAAAATATTACCAGCAATTTTATTTAGTAAAATAATAATTAAAATATAATTACTATAAACTAATCAATTACCTTTTTCACCTAGTATGTCACTTTTTAATTTTCACGTTATCTTTTTCTATTTTTTCAAACTAAAATCTCTCTTTTTCCAATTATATCACGGACGGTTCTATTTAATAAAATCAAATAATAATATTATAATACTAACATTAACCGATTATCCTTTTTAGCTAAAACGTATCATATTTTTCCTATATTATCTAACTAAAATTGCTCATTAAAATATCACGGACAACATTAATTTTTCATTTTCTAAAAGCATTACGAGTAATTTTATTTTGTAAAATAACATAATTAAATTATAATTACTATTAACTAATCAATTACCCTTTTCGCATAAAATATATTACCTTATTAATTTTCTCTAACTAAATCATCTCTTTTTCCAATTATATCACGTGCATTCTATTTAAAAAAACAAAATAATAATTTTATAATTACTAATAAATAATAACTTATTACCTTTTCAACTAAAATCTATCACATTTTCTATTTTTTTTAACTAAAATCATTTCTTTTCTAGAAATATCACGGATAACATTTATATAATTATGATCATCATCTCATTTAAATAGTTAAGCCTCCAAAATTCGTATTTAAAAAAAATTAATAACATATTTAATATAATATTAAAAAAAATCCGTGCATCGCACGGGTTTGTAAAGGATGAAACATTAAAAGTTTTGGTACGGTACGGTACTTGCCTTATTTAATTGTTTTACTCTATTACTCTTAATCATTTTATTTAATTATAAAAAATAAAATAAAATCTTTTCCCAAAATATTACACTCAGCTCTTCCCAACAATTCTCCTAAATAATAACTAAGCAATTACCAATTACCTTTTTCAACTATTAACTTTTCTAACTAAAATTACTTCTTTCCAAAAATACGACTGTTCTAACTAATGAAATCTATACTATTTTATTAAAGTCTAAAGATTGAAAGTACTTTATGATTTAAAACTAATCTTATAATCATTAATATATGCTCGAAAATATCACATCATATTTTCCAATTATTAATAAAATATATTAAAAATCCGTATACATTGTTTGTAATAAAGAAAAGTATGAAATATTAGTATAATTCATAAACATTAGTATATTAAATTGTATTAAATAAAAAATAAAAAAATTATTAAAAATAATGATGATATAACAACATAATTGTAATATTAAATAAAATTTATAACATAAGAAAGGAAACTCGTGCGGTACACGGGCATTGAAAGTTTGTCGGTTTGATTTTCGGCACGGTTATCCTAATTATTAAAATAAATTATAAAATAATATAATTAATGATAATTAGCCAATTGCTTTTTTAATTAAAAGGCGTTTAATTTAAATTGATGAAATTATCTTTTATAAACATCTAAAATATCGTATTTTATAATCAGTAATATTTTATCTAATTAAAACACGTAAACTTTTAATTTAAAACATAATCTTTCAATAATTAATATATACCCAAAAATATCTCAGCATAACTTCTAATCACTAACAAAATATAATAGAAATCCGTATAAAACGAATAATGATCGTTTGATTTTTAGTAAAAAAATCAGAATAGTTAGATCTAAAGAGTAGATATATTATATGATTAAATTATTTTACTAAATTCAAGGTTCGAATTCCGTCAACGACATGTTTATTTTAAAATTTAATAAAATAAGTTTTGAACCATGCATATCATTAATTAAAATTATATTAAATTAGTTAATTAAAATGAAAATAAATTATTGAAAAAAATTGATTGTCTAAAATTATAGTTGTAAAATAAAATTAAATTTATTACCTAATAAAAGAAATCCGTGCATCGCACGGGTTATTAACTAGTATATATAATATCTATACTATTAAAACTCCTAAAATAAATAATAACATACTCTCTCCGTCCCAAAATTGTAAGAGTTGGGTGTAAGTGGGTGTATAAAAAATGGGTAAAGTAGGAAAGTAGTGGGTGTAATAGTGTTTATTTAATAAAAAATAAGTACAAAATAGAGAAGTAGTGGGTGTAATAGTAAAAAGTAATGTTCAAAAATAGTAAATTTAGATTCATTTTTTTTGGGACGTCCGTGTCATATAAAATGGACGGAAGGAGTAATATAATTACAGGAATTTCACGCACACACACTGTTATATCTATACACGCACACACACAGAGTTGGTATAATTACAACTAATTAGTCGATTGTGTTTTTCACATTTACTTTTAGTTGAATATATTATCTTTTATAAACATCTAAAAACACCAATCATATCATATCTAGCAATAATTAATATATACCAAAAAATTTCACATCATATCTTCTAATCATTAACAAAATATAATAAAAATCTGTATACTACGAATAATGATAATTAGATTTGTAGTAAAAAATCAAAATCGTTAGATTTAATGATTAAATATATTATATTCAAGGTTCGAATCCTATCAACGACATATTTATTTTAAAATTTTATAATATAAGTTTTAAACCATGCATATCATTAATTAAATTTATATTAAATTATTAATATTAAAATTAAAATTAAATATTATAAATAATGATTATAAAAAAAATATTTATAACATAAAATAAAATTTGTTACATATCAAAAAAAATCTGTGCATCGCACGGGTTATAAGCTAGTCTTAATTAATTTGTTCTCTCGCCTTTCTTAATTACTATTGTTTTCATGTGTTAGATATTTAATTATTCACTAAAAAAACTTTTTGTTATCATTTAAATTTAAATTATAATTTAAATTAAAAATTACTCCTCTACAACATTTGACTTTTGATTTATATATGTAAAATGTTTGAATCTAAAACAAGAAAATACATCATTACATTTTAATTTCAAAATAAATATTTTATATTTGTGTAGAATTATAAATATAATTTATCTTAAAAAACTTAGATAAATTTAAATAAAGCAATTTATATTATCCTAAGTCACACTAATATTAATTTAGTCTTATTTTATATGTTCTTTGACTTTTTGCACGTAAGTTAAGATACATAAAAAAGGCAAATCTACGTATTAAGTTTTCAATTTTTTGTGAATTAAAATTTGTAGTTTAATTTTTACTATTGTATATAAATTGTATTTAATTATTAATAATGAATGTTTTTATAAGTGAAGAGTATTTTTTTTAAGATAAGTCTAAAGGTCTTGATTTACTTAAATTATATTGAATAAATTTAAATTTTATTTATAAATAAGAAATAAAAACATATTACTCTATTCGATATGAAATAATAGTTTCATTTACTTTTAGTACACTGGTTAAGATTAAAAAATACATAATTATTTTAAATAAGATTTTTTTTATATCAAACAAAATTTAGAATTCAAATTTATTTAGTATAAAATCTAAAATCTAAAATTGAACAAATTATGTATTTACTAAATATTTGTGCCAACTAGTATTTTTTATCCAAAAGAGTATTTTTTATTTAAAAGAGTATGAATATTTTTTTAAAAATATGATTTAAGGTGAATTTTATATTTTAAATTAAATAAAACTATATAATTGTTTTTAAAAAAAATTAGCTATTAGTTGAGGGAATAATAATACTCACTGGTTTAGTAACAAGTTAGAAAACATATATTGATTATCTAGTTAACCGTGTTTAAGTTCCTAGGACATTTAATAGTTAGGAAGAACTTAAAGATAATTACTCGTTATTATGTGAAGTAAAATTTAACTGCATTTAGCACTACAAGAAAACAGGGATGCTTGTGACGGAATTATAATAAAGAATTCGTCGCAATCTCCTTAATTTACGACGGAAGAAGTCTGTCACAAATGCCTCGTCGCAAATTCACTATTCTGTCACAAATTCTTATTCAGTCGCAAAATTATGATGGACCCACTTGAGGTTTTGTGACAGATAATCCGTCACAAATTATGACAGAATCGTCCATATATATGACAGAATTATCAGTCATAAGTATAAATCCGTCACAATCCTCTGTAATAATTTCTGAAATTCCTGGTCATCACAAATGACAACATTTGTATATAATGAAATTACAGTAAAGACCCAAAATCAGCAAAAATATATCAAATCTACACAATTTTAGTATATCAACAAACTAGAAAAGTTAACATTTATAACGTATTTAAAACTTGTCAAAACGACAATAAAATGATCCATTACAATTGGAAACACCACCATATGGTAATATTGACCCAGTCTAAACAGACTAACTAGCTGGAAGCATATGTCTAGCTGCTTTCAAAATGTCTTATTCCTTAAGTTTCAAGGCTGGTTTTGGTGAATTACTGGGCAGATAATTGGGAAGCTTTACTCTGAATTTTCCTCCTGTGAATCAGAGTCTTTTGCTTGTTCAGTTGGTCGTGGAAGAGGCTCCGTTTAGCAGCTTTTTTCCCATTTATTCCTTCTTGTGGGATGCCAGCAGCTGAGTTTTTTTCCCATTTATTCATTCTTGTTCAGTTGTGCGTGTATGTATAAACATATAGCATACCAAAGAGAACTCCCCACTTTCTGTTGAACTCATTGTCCTGTCCTGCCACCTGATCACATAATTGAATTTATAGTAGTGTAGTAAAATATATTGTCGTAGCTAGCCTCTAAGATGGCGTAGCTTCAAAGGTATTCATGGAAAAGAGGGGGATGACTGAGGAGACTATAACATAAGAGCAGTCACAAAAAAGTGTTACAAACTCGCGATCTATTGAGATTTATGGAAATACGACTAGTTATAACATGATATTAAATGTGACTGAGTCCATTCCAGTGCAACCAAACAAACACAGTACTATTAGATTCATTATTACATTTAAAACTTCATTCCAGTGCAATTAAATGTATATTATTGTTAAAAGTTACTATTTTAAAGAAGAGTTGTTTTAAATGTGACCGAGTCCATTCCAGTGCAAGTTCACATAGGTAAGCCACACCTTCTTAGATCCCTAATAAAGAAGAGTTGTTTTAAAGCTTACCTTGCTGTAAGCCGCTCTGTTGGATCATATTGCAATAGTCCTTGCAATAGATCAATTACATCACCAGCAGAGTGGTCTACATGCTGCATGACAAGATTATACAAAAAAAAGGTTTTTGGTATGAACTTGTCAATAAGATGAGCACACTAGTACACGAATGATTCAGCAAAAAAATTTAAATGTGAAAACCATGAATGAGAAAAAATAGCACATGTTATAGGTAACTCTTTCCAGGAATTACTTTCTCCAAACCATCCACAAACCGTGTCACAACTCACAAGAGGTTACCATATGCTATTTGAATGCAAGAAGTATTACAGCAAAAAAGTTGTCTCCAGGACTTCACAGAAAGCTCCTAAAATGCCAGAATACACGAGAAGGTTTAATTTTGTTATTTAACATGCCGCCTAAAGTGCTCAACATCATACATTTCACCGTATATAGTAAAGTAAGGCAGAATAAGTAAAACTTTAAATATCACATATAGTATAAACTTATAGTAAAACTTTAAATATCTTTTGCTGAAACAAAATCAGTCATCCTTGAAATCAATTGAACTCCATATTTATTCTTGAAATACACATAACAATACGACATAAATGCCAGGGAGAACGGAAGCCTACCTTGATCCTCCATCTTCCTAAAGAAATTCATAGGCTTCAAAGACCTCCTCAACATAAATGCCAGGGAGAACGGAAGCCCGAACGCCAAAAAACTCTGTATTGAAACCTCTGCAATAGCTGATTCTCAAGTAATATACGAAATCCAAGCTCCCAACCCCTGGAAAAATATTCGTTTATTTTGTAAGCAAAGTAGAAATGTACAGCCAAATACTGATCCAGGCATTGATATAACTCTGTCCTTACACCAAAGTGTGAGGTTTACTAATCCCCACAATTACAGCCATGGCTGCTCGACTTTTTGCTTCTCTAACTAGAACTTTTCGCAATGAAGGCCCTTTCAAGACTTCTCCAGTAAGATCTATCTGACTTACCCAAAATAAACAAAATTAACAAAATACCCAACTCAAACAAACACAAAACCCAAAATACAAAAATTACTACTATAAAATAAACACAAAACCCAATAATCAAAAGCCCCAACTCACTAATACAAACACAAAATCAATACATGTTGATTCTGGAATGAACCGAACCCAAAATTAACAAGAGAACATCCGTGCGTAGAGCAATTCAGAGGATCTAGGGATTAATCGAGAGAAAGGTATGTTTGATTTGGGGAGGAATAGACTCAACACCGGTTGCGTAACCCAAATTAAAACTGGTTCCACAAACTATTCCTTGAAATAAGACCAGAGGCTCGGGGAAGATTGAAATGGAGAGAGAGAGAGATAAACAAAGACATACAGATAGAGAGGTCAAAGCGATAATGAGATGAAGCGAATACATCGATTTTGATTTAAGCCTCCGTAGTGTGTGTGTGTGTGTGTGTGTTTGTGCTTGTGGAGTAGTGCTTTATGTTTTAGGTCACACGGAATGGGGGGAAGAACGGGGGGAAACGAAATTTTAGGCAAGGGGGAAATGAACAGTGTTGTAAAAAGCGGAAAGCAGGGAGGACCTTCTAGCGCCTAGGCGGGTTAGGCGGGCGCCTAGGCGGATTTCTAAGCGGGACGTTAAGCGGATTGTGAATATATACATATATATTTTTTAATTATTTAATTATATATTTAGAGGTTATGAATTATACAAGTTTAAATTTTAATACATATATTCATTTATAATATGAAATTTGAAAAATAATTAAAGAAAAAATAAATAAATAAATAAAAATATTTAAAAAATATATATTTTTAAGGTTCAAAATTTGGTCAACCCGCCTAATTCTGGTCAAACCCGCTTAATTCCGCTTAATTCCCGCTTAATCCCCGCTTAATTACAAAAAACGCTTAAAAATCCGATTAGTAGAAAATCGAGTCGGTTAGCCCGCTTTTTCCGCTTAGGCGGCCGCCTAGGCGGCCGCTTAGCCCGCTTTTTAGAACAGAGGAAATGAATTATTGAATTAAGGGGAAGGGAGGGTAATGAAATTTGGGTATTTGATATTTTTGAAATAATAAAAAATTATATTGATCATTTCATAGGATTGATATTTTTAAAATAATATTTTTTTTTATTTTGTCACGGATTGTTGTTTCCATTTTTTTAAAACAATAAAATAATTTTTTTATATAATCATTATTTAAAATATTTTATTTAAAATTTAGTTTAAATAATTCAATATATCAAAACATTTAATGTATCAACTTTTATATAATAATATAGATTTCTCGATGATCAACTGAAAAAATTTTAGAATGATTATTTTGACAATCGAACCATACGGATGTTAATAAACACCAATTTTAGTGTTCAGAAAAAATAATCGAAAAATAAAAAGGTCGGGTTGTACGAGATTTTAACAAAAACGTAGGAAAAGTGATGCTTCCTATAAGGGGGACGATGCAGATTCAATAAATAATTTTTTAGAATGATTTTTTCGACGATCGAACCATACGGATGTTAATAAACACCCATTTTAGTGTTTGGAAAAAATAATCGAAAAATAAGAAGGTCGGGTTGTATGAGATTTTAACAATAAAGTAGAAAAAATGATGCTTCCTATAACGGGGCACGATCCAGATTCACTGAATAATTTTTTGAATGTTTTTTTCGATGATCGAACCAGACGAATGTTAATAAACACTCATTTTAGTGTTGGGAAAAAATAATCGAAAAATTAAAAGGTCGGGTTATACGAGATTTTAACAAAAACATGGTAAAAGTGCTACTTCCTATAACGAAGCACGATCCAAATTCACTAAATAAATTTTTTAAATGATTAATTTGACGATCGAACCGTACGGACGTTAATAAACACTCATTTAAGTGTTGCAAAAAATAATTAAAAAATGAAAAGGTCGGGTTATACGAGATTTTAACAAAAACATAATAAAAGTGTTGCTTTCTATAACGATGCACGATCCATATTCACTGAATAATTTTTTAAATGATTTCTTCGACGATCGAACCGTACGAAAGTCAATATATATCTAATTTAATGATATTCCCAAATTCTCAAAAAATAAAAAATTAATTTGGTTGGAGATCTTAATAGAACACTACTGTATATTGTTTAGTACTCGTAACTAGTTCTTCGTCCCAAATTATTGTTTCTATATTTTTAAAAATATTTCTTGATGATCCAACCGTACGGATGTCAATATATATTTAATTTAATGATATTCCCAAATTCTCAAAAAATAAAAAATTAATTTGGTTGGAGATCTTAATAGAACACTACTATATTGTTTAGTACTCGTAACTAGTTCTTCGTCCCAGATTATTGTTTCTATATTTTTAAAAATATTTCTCGACGATCCAACCGTACGGATGTCAATATATATCTAATTTAATGATATTCCCAAATTCTCAAAAAATAAAAAATTAATTTGGTTAGAGATCTTAATAGAACACTACTATATTGTTTAGTACTCGTAACTAGTTCTTCGTCCCAGATTATTGTTTCTATATTTTTAAAAATATTTCTCGACGATCGAACCGTACGGATGTCAATATATATCTAATTTAATGATATTCCCAAATTCTCAAAAAATAAAAAATTAATTTGGTTGGAGATCTTAATAGAACACTACTATATTGTTTAGTACTCGTAACTAGTTCTTCGTCCCATATTATTGTTTCTATATTTTTAAAAATATTTCTTGATGATCCAACCGTACGGATGTCAATATATATTTAATTTAATGATATTCCCAAATTCTCAAAAAATAAAAAATTAATTTGGTTGGAGATCTTAATAGAACACTACTATATTGTTTAGTACTCGTAACTAGTTCTTCGTCCCATATTATTGTTTCTATATTTTTAAAAATATTTCTCGACGATCCAACCGTACGGATGTCAATATATTTCAAAATATAACAAATTAATTTGTTTGGAGATCTTAGTAGATCACTACTATTCTCACTAGTACTACTAACTAATGTTTTGTCCAATATTATTGTTTTTATTTTTTAAAATTATTTCTTGACAATCCAACCGTACGGATTTCAAGATATTTATAATTTAATGATGTTTCCAAATTAAAAAAAAAATAGTTTGATTGAAGATTTTAGTAGAAAATTACTAAATTAACTTTTAACTAGAAAATTTTCTTGGCAATCTTGTTTGCTGCAAATATTCTATATATATTTTTTCTATCAATATATAAAATATATATAATAAAAATAGTAAAAACATTCTAAAAATAATAAAATATGCCAAAAAATTTATCTTAAATTTATTTTTTTCTAAAATTCTGGAAATAACATTAAAAATGATGGATCTTGACATTCATACAGTTGGATCGTCGATAAATATTTTGAAAAAAATCGGAACATGAAAATAAATATAAATTAAAAAATGGTTTGATAATATAAATATGTAATTGTAAATATTAAAAAAGATTCGTGTATTGCATGGGATTATATTATATGCTAGTAAATTAAAAATTGAATAAAATATATAACTGCAAAATTGAGTAAAATATATAACAATGACTCGAGTTGCAATTATTGAAAACAATTTGCGATAGATTCTAATTTCCGTCACAAAGTATAATAAAATAATAGTGCTGGTGGAACACTTTGCAATAATTCACAATAATGCGTAATTATTCAGAGCACTAGGAATTTAATATTAGTGCTGGTGGAACTTATGACGGAAATTAACAAATCCGTCGCAACGTGTTCATCTTACGACGGATTATTCAGTCGCAAAGTACTTTGCGATGAATGTTACAAGTTTCCGTCGAAAAGTCACAAGCGAGGGAAAAATTATATCGAAACTGATGTAAATGCGAGAGATAAATTAATAAAATATTAATAAAACTTGTGTCGTACAGTACATTGCGACGGAAACCTTATTTCCCGTCGTTAATTGACTTTGCGACTGATTTTTGCTAATTCTCCGTCGCTTCTGCCCCTATCTCTTGTAGTGTAGTATCACCCGTCCAGGTTCGCGAAACTGGCTCAGCCAACTTGTGCTGTCTCTTTATCATATTTACTTCCTTTTTTATTATTTCATTTAATTAAATCATTTGCAGAAAATGTAATATAATATTATAAAATTGTAGCAACTTAGCCAAGTCCAATTTTTGCCCACAGGCTACATGGCTCATGAATGAGACCCAAAAAAATTGGAAATGGACTCTACCATTGCTGATGGTCTAAGTAGTAAGTACCCTGCACATACTACGGATAGGGTTTCAGCAACGTGTCAAGAATATTAAGGCCAAGAAAGAAATTCGAATTTTGGCATCAAATAAAATAATTACTTAATTGTAGTATAATTGTATAATTCATAAAAAATTTATAAGCCTTTCGGTTTCTTTCCGACGTTTTATAAAGGTTAAAGGCGTAGTGTTTGGCTAAAAACCTAAAATTATATTAAATCTTTTTAAAATAATAATCTTGGGATCAACCAAAAAATAATTTAATCCAATTTATTATTTTATTGAAAATAAAAATATACTATCTCTATTAAGTTGTGACTGAAAGAAAATATTATTTTAATGACATATTACTTATCGATTAATTGTATACACTGACTAATAAAATTTTAAACTCCATATATATTAGCCTATAGGTCTGTTTAAAACTTGTAAAAAAAACTATATTTGAATTTTATATATGTTCTTTTTGAATAAGTAGGCTTATATATGCTTTACAATGAGCATATGTACTCAATAAATGTCGGGAGATATGTTTTTAAAATAGAAAGGGTATTATAAATTTCCTCCATTCCGTTCCATAACTTATAAGCTGGTCAATATTAATACACTTTTTAATTAATAAATTATTACTTGACTTGAATTTTAATCACAAAAATTGAAATAATTAATGTTTTATAAACATATATAATATATGAATGTTTAATTGAATAATTTTAAATGAATGTTATAAATAAAAAATTATTTATTTTGGACCTCCCAAAGATGTGATAAAATAGTACTCCGTAGAAAGTTTTCTTCTCATTGTGTTCTCATTTTAACGTTGGAGACATATCAATCTCTGTTATAATATCACAATTATTTAAATAATTAATCTCTAATCAATAATTACAAAAACTAAGGAACTCCTTATTTCACTAATAATGATATGCATGTTAACTTTTTCAGATTTTCATTGAATAATTTTAAATGAACGTTACAAATAAAAAATTATTTAATTTGGACCTCCAAAAAATGTGATAAAATAGTCAAAAGTTTTCTTCTCATTTGAGACATTTTGTGTTCCAATATCATAATTATTTATGTAATCAGTCTCTAATTAATAATAACAAAAATTAAAGAACGCTTCATATCATATTCACTAGTAATAATATGCCCATTTTCTTCTCTTTTGTATTTTTTTATAGTAATATATTAACATATCTCTTAACAAAAATGCTTCAAATAAAATGAACTGCAGGAGTAACGGTGTTAGCGATCGATGTTATTAGGTTTATGAACGGAGAGTCATCATCTGTAGTTTGTTGGGCTTGGGCTTAATCTAAACATAATTATTAAGGTGATTTGGTTGTTAGAGAATAAAGTTATGTTTCCTTGTTTTGGAGATTTGATCATGGGAAGTATCCCGTATGTTTAGGACTCAAATAAGTAGGAGATAAATTAGAATCAATTATTCTGATTTGTATCCCTTAGACAGCCTATAAGTAGTACTTCTGTTCTCTTTGTTTTTCAATCAACTAGTAAGACATTTCTTTCGGTAATCAAGTTTACAGCATTTGTGTTATACATTCTTTATTTTGTTCTTACATCTGGTATCAGAGCCACTTAGTCATCTGTGAGACAAGTTCGTGGTTACAACAAAATGGCGGACACTAGCAAGAACAAGGAGGGGTCGTTTGGGTTAAGCTATCCTATGCTAACGAAGACAAACTATACCACTTGGGCAATTAAAATGAAAGTATTTATGCAGGCACACGGTGTTTGGGAGGCAATAGAACCCAAGGATCCTAAGGTCGCAGCAGACGAGAAGATAGACAAGCGAGCATTAGCCATTATTTATCAAGGGATCGCAGATGACATCCTGTTGTCGATAGCAGAGAAGAAGACATCTACCGAGGCTTGGGGAGCAATAAAAACCATGTGTCTGGGTGCAGACAAAGTAAAGAAGGCTAAGGCACAAACTCTAAAATCAGAGTTTGAGTCGTTAAAGATGAAGGACACAGAGCTGTTGGATGATTTCTGTATGAAACTGAACGGCTTGGTTTCGAAAATCAGGGCGTTAGGAGAGACAATTGCTGAGGAGTATGTCGTTAAAAAGCTACTACGGGCTGTCCCAACTAAATTTCTCCAGATTGCTTCTGCGATTGAACAATTCGGAAATTTAGACACCATGTCCGTAGAGGAGGTAATTGGATCCCTCAAAGCTCATGAGGAACGTTTGAATGGGCAAACGGAGAGCAGTGAAGGACAGCAGTTACTGTTGACAGAGGACGAATGGCTTAAGAAAGAAAGTAACGACGGGAAGCTTCTGCTTACTCGAGAAGAGTGGTTGAAGAGGTCAGGGAAAGGTGGCCAAGGGAGTGGGAGCGATTATCGCGCGAGAGATAATCGTATGGCTCGAGATAGGAGTCAAGTGAAATGTTACAACTGTGCTGCATATGGACACATGGCTTATGAGTGTAATAAGCCCAAGAAGAACAGACAGCGAAGAGGGGAGGCAAACTTGTCAATGGTAAACGATGAAGAACCCGCACTTTTGATGACTTTGTGTGATAATGTCAAGAATAACGTAATGGCTTTTACCGAAGGGGAACCTGCAGGAAGTGTCAAAGAAAAGGAAGAAAACATATGGTATCTCGACAATGGGGCTAGCAATCACATGATCGGGCGTCGAGAAAAATTTGAAAAACTTGACAGGTCTGTGAGCGGGGAGGTAAGATTTGGTGATGGCTCCTTAGTACAGATTCAGGGTAAAGGCTCAATCAAGATTGTGTGCAAGAATGGGGAGACCAGTGTTCTGCAGAATGTTTACTACATACCCACACTACGAAGCAATATTATAAGTTTAGGTCAGCTCTCGGAGGAAGGCAATCGAGTAGTCATGAATGGAGAAAAACTGTGGGTTTATGAAAGTTGCGGAAGAATGCTTATGCAAGTTCAAAGATCTGCAAACAGACTCTATAAGATCCACATTCAGGAAGCGGAGCACTACTGTTTGTTAACGAAGAGTGAAGAGGAAGCATGGCTATGGCACAAACGGCTTGGACATGTAAATTTCAGGGCAATGCAGTTGCTGTCAAAGAATAATATGGCCTATGGTGTACCAAGTATTGTCCATCCCAAAGATGTCTGTGACGGGTGCATTATGTCGAAACAAACACGTAAGTCTTTTCCACACCAAACCGACTTTACAGCAAAATCTGCTTTAGAATTGGTTCATTTGGATTTATGTGGTCCTATATCTCCTTCCACTCCGGGGGGTAAAAATTATTTCATGCTTCTAGTTGATGATTTTAGTCGTATGATGTGGATATACTTGCTTCGAACTAAAAATGAGGCTTTGAATTGTTTCAAGAAATTCAAAGTATTTGTTGAGAAAGGTAGACCACAGGGTATTAGAGTTTTGAGGACAGATCGTGGAGGTGAATTCTGCTCAAAAGAATTTGATTGTTTCTGTGAGGAACATGGCATTCTGAGACATTACACGGCACCCTACACACCACAACAAAACGGTGTTGTAGAGCGCCGGAATCGTACTGTCGTTGCCATGACCAGGAGCATGCTTAAAGAGAGACAAGTGCCAGCTCAATACTGGGGAGAAGCGGCTACTCATGCTGTCTATGTCCTAAATAAATTGCCTACACGAGCAGTGTCATCCATCACACCTCATGAAGCTTGGTTTGGAACGAAACCAAACTTGAATTACGCCAGGATCTTTGGTTGTACAGCTTACATGAAAATTCCGGCTGTGCACACAAAAAAGCTTGATAATAGAAGTCAACTCGTGGTTCATTTTGGCAGAGAACCAGGGACAAAGGCATTTCGCCTGTTTAATCCAATGACTGGACACATTCATGTCAGCCGCGATGTGGTTTTTACTGAACACAAGGCATGGAATTTGGACACTACCACTGAATTTGAGACATCTTCAGGTGCACACTTCACACTTGAAAATGATCCTACTGAATTTGAGACAACAAGAGAGGAAGAAGAAGAAGAAGAAATGACACCACCTCACACTCCAGTAATGCCATCACAGAATTCACATTCTGAGTCTGAGGACACAGAAACCTCCAGCGATGACAGTGAACCACCAAAAAAATTCCGATTACTTGCTGATATCTATAAGCATGCAAAAAGAGTGGAGTTAGCTGAGGATGAACTCATGTTGATGGGTGTAGAAGAACCCATTTCTTTTGAGAAAGCAGTAGAGGATAGTGCTTGGAAAGCCGCGATGGATCACGAAATCACTTGTATTGAAAAAAATAACACTTGGCAGCTCGTGGATCTTCCTAAGGGGCACAAACCCATCGCACTAAAGTGGGTGTATAAGCTGAAGACTGATCAAAGTGGGGCAATCACTAAACACAAGGCCCGCCTCGTGGCTAAAGGCTATGTCCAACGTCAAGGTATTGATTATGAAGAAGTTTTTGCTCCAGTAACTAGACTCGAGACAGTTCGCTTGCTTCTGGCGTTGGCAGCTAAAAATAGTTGGGAAATTCATCATCTTGACGTTAAATCTGCGTTTTTGAATGGAGTTATACAAGAGGAGGTCTATGTCTCGCAACCCGAAGGCTATGTCACGAAAGGTTCAGAACATAAAGTCTACAAACTTCTCAAAGCTTTGTACGGCCTTCGTCAAGCCCCACGAGCCTGGTATTCCCGTTTGAATCACTATCTACTCAAACTTGGTTTTGTTAAATGTCCTTATGAGCATGCTGTTTATACCCGGAAAGACGGCGACCATTCTCTTATTGTTGGGGTTTATGTTGATGACTTATTAGTCACTGGTTCCAACCTATCGCACATTGTCAAATTCAAGGGGGAAATGAACCGAGAATTTGACATGTCCGATTTAGGACAACTGTCCTATTACCTGGGTTTGGAGGTTACACAGGAAAAGGATTTTATTGAGCTAAGGCAGTCGAAATATGCTCTAAAGGTACTTGAAAACGCAGGCATGGCTGAATGTAATACTGTGAGGTATCCCATGGAACATAAGATACAACTTCATGCTGATAGTTCAGGTGAACCTGTGAACTCTACACATTTTAAGAACATCATAGGTGGGCTCAGGTATTTGGTGCATACGAGACCCGATATTGCTTATTCGGTTGGAATCGTTAGCAGGTATATGGAGAGGCCTACGCAGTTACACATGAATGCAGTCAAGAGGATTTGTCGGTATCTGAAAGGAACATTGCACTACGGTTTGGTTTACACGAAGGGGCGAGGAAATTACATACTTTCTGGTTTCTCAGACAGTGACTTAGGAGGGAGTGTGGATGATCGAAAGAGCACGGGAGGTATGGCTTTTTATCTTGATGAAAACTTAATTACATGGGTGTCACAAAGGCAACGGTGCGTTGCGCTTTCTTCGTGTGAGGCTGAGTTTATGGCAGCTACGGCTGCTGCTTGCCAGGCGATTTGGTTGCAACGGGTGCTGAGTCATATTATGGGTATTAAGTCTGTTCCTGTCACTTTATACATTGATAATAGGTCAGCTGTGGATTTGGCACGAAATCCAGTCTTTCATGGACGGAGCAAGCATATTGACCTGCGGTATCACTTTATTCGCGAATGTGTTGAGCAAGGACTGATTGTTATTAAGCATGTTTGCACGAATGAACAACGGGCTGACATACTTACCAAGGCGTTGGCAATCTCTAAGTTCGAGAAGATGCGACAGTTGCTGGGAGTTAGAAAACTGGAGAATGTTTAGATTAAGGGGGAGTTTGTTGGGCTTGGGCTTAATCTAAACATAATTATTAAGGTGATTTGGTTGTTAGAGAATAAAGTTATGTTTCCTTGTTTTGGAGATTTGATCATGGGAAGTATCCCATATGTTTAGGACTCAAATAAGTAGGAGATAAATTAGAATCAATTATTCTGATTTGTATCCCTTAGACAGCCTATAAGTAGTACTTCTATTCTCTTTGTTTTTCAATCAACTAGTAAGACATTTCTTTCAGTAATCAAGTTTACAGCATTTGTGTTATACATTCTTTATTTTGTTCTTACATAGTTAACCACGTACTTGTTTAATCATGTTCTTATCTCGGCAGGACGGCTGGTTGATGAACTCAATAATTCATACTGTAATATTTTTATTAGCTAGTGTGTGTTCGTAGGTGTATATATGTATGCGCGTTTGTGTGTAGAAGAGAAAGGAGTGCCTGATGGTCAACCAATTACTTGCATCAAACTACTTGTCTCCACTAGCTAGTTGAAATTTGCTCCACTAAAAATAGAGTTCAAGTGTAACTTTTGTTTTAATTAGTTTATTTTCTTGTGTTTTATCTCCTTCCTGTCTATATCCGTCCCTTTTACGTAAAATTAAGTTGGAAATAAAATTGTGAAAACTTCACAGAATGGGTCATAATTTTAGAAAAGTAGAAGTGGTTGAAATTTTAAAAATGGTTCTTGTGCAGTACTAATCGACTAAATAATAATTCTGTTGTATACATCGATAGTTCATGCTTTCTGAAACAATATTTATAGATAAATTTAAAATATACTTGTCTGCATATTGGGTAAAGCAATTACAATTTTCTTTTCGTTCGAGTCTAGCTGAGACTCAATTAAACAGTTTTAAGAACTATAACATCTGCAGGAATCTGCATTACTAAATATTTTTATTTTGGATCATTACATTCTAATATATGTAGATCCAGTTGTGGAAATTAAGGACAACACATGCAGTGGCTGTCGATCACAATATCTGGATTACTTTTGTATTTATTAGTTGGGAATTATAAGAGTGTGTGCCCTATAAAATGGGCATGGATCCTTTTAACAAATACACAAATAAATGGTTGTAAACAGGAAACACAAACAGACTGTTTTGACAATTACAGAAACCTGTTGGCTGGTTATATATCCATTACAGTGGATATTGCTTCTCTGTTCCCCGCTCTTAAAATCATATATTTTTTTATCCTGAATCTCAGTTCCTCTCTTCCCATATGCATGGTTAGAGATAATACCTATACGTATATGCCGGTATGCTCATATACATGTGCATCATATACATGTGCAGGGCCGGTCCTGAAAAACCGAAAGTCCCAAGCAAGTAAATTTTTAATACTCGACCATAAAATAAAAACAAATTTGTATGACATTTTTTTGATACTTCTTATATTTTCAATTATTTTTTTGTACTCTTTTTCAAAAAATTGTGTTCCTAATATTTATATTTTCTTTGTACTCTTACATTTTTTTAATCTGTTTTTTTTCTTATTAGTAAAAATGTATACCTAAAAAGTTCAATTTTTCGGGTACCCTAATTGTTACTCCCTCCGTCTCATATTATCATTCTCGTTTCATATATCGGGACTGTTCATAACATGAGACAAATTACTAATTTACGTCTAATCTATAAAACCAAATATAGTCATGAGTGATCTTGTTGGATTCGTATTTATGAGTACTTTAATACAGTGAAGTTTTTATATTTAATATTAATACGAAATTAAAGATATTAACGATCAAAAGTGTGCGTTGGCAAACGTGTGCAGTCAAAACATGAAAAACATTAAGGGACGGAGGGAATAGCATATATAAGCAACTTTGCCCCAGAGGTAGTGATAATTCCCACGACCGATTAGAGACTTCCGATCACTGTTCCGAGCACGATTAGAGACTTCCGATTATACGTCGGTTAAATGGCGACGTATGGAGGAGCGACGTATAAAGTCACAGTCTTTTACGTCGGTTAAAAAGGCGACGTAATAGGTAGAATATACGTTGGCTTAATAACCGACGTAAAAGACCAAAATAACCGACTTATAAAAGTATGAGTAACTGCCGTATAAAACAAAAAGGCGACGTATATTGTTATACTTTTACGTCGGTTCTTCTAAACAACCGACGTATATTGTCCAAAAAAATTAAAAAAAAATTAATTTGTTTCTTATTGTTTCTTTATATCTGAAAAGTTGTGGAACAATCAAAAACCTGCTCTTAACCAAATTTTTGTACAACCAAGATTCAATAACAAATCAAATTTCCCAACTTTCAAATTCAATATGAACACAATCATGATTTAATTACATAACCATCAGTATTTACACAGGAAAAATACATTTACAATGTCCAGAAATTCTCAATCACAAGTAAAGCTGATGATACATTTACAATGTCTAAAAATTCTCAATCATAGTCTATTGAATCTATATCACTTGCCTATTAATTTTTTGACATGTTGCCCACTGCATTGGCTAACACTCCATTTGTTGCGACTCCTGACTGCATTATTAGAATTACCTGTAGCCAGCGCTTGCCATCTGCTAGTGATTGATCCAAGGCTTTGAGCTCTGTGTGATATCTTTTGCAGCTGTATTTAGGCAAAAAGTTATTCCAACAAATTGAACAATCAATAAGACCTGCCATGATTTATATATTAAATGAAAAAGAAAAAGCAGCATTAGAACTAGAACTGAAACTATTCATGACAAAAGTCTTAGGCCTATCAGTGACAAAAGGTTATCATCTTCATACCTTTAATATTACTCTTCTTATAGCAATGAGCAGCATCAGCATAAGAACCAGCAGCCTCATGTTTGCTATCCAGCTATATGCACAACATTGACAGGTAAAATCAACTATTAAGCAAAATATAGAGAAACTCGTGAAGATGATCTATAAAGAAAAAGAAAATACATAAATAATTAAACACATGCCATTATATGACACTGTGCCAGCTTGACAAGCATGGCTCCAGATTGATACTGTCAAACCACAGGTCATGCAAATAAGTTCTGGATGATTTTATTGCTTAGCAATCTTAACATAGCATGTAAGAAATATCCCATTTAACATAGTAGTCTTTATAAGTCTTTATAAATCAAAGCTCGTAGCTACTAAATTGACATCACCTTACTACATACAACATACAGTACCTCTTAGTGTAGTAAATTAGCCCAAATTTATGTATCAAGGTGCTTAACATCTAACACAAGTAATTAAATGAAAAAGGATAATTACAAGTTAGCTAGCTCTAGGAAAGGAGGCCTGCAACTTATAACATACAAAAATTAAACTTCAAAATTAGCTTAAAAAATGACTTCGGTAAAAAAGGATCTGATGGTAATTTCAATTATATCAGTCCCATCTCACCTATCGGGCGCAAGCTAAATATGGGACTAGTACACAAGTAAAATGGTCTATCATAATTTCAAATTATGAGCTAAAAAATTTTAAGTATCTGAAAAGATACTTATAAATTTAAAACTAGAAATTCATTCCATCAAATACATAATTTAAAACTGAGGTCCATGATTCAAAGAAAATCTAGATTTATGGTTAAGATTTAGTAATTCATTCCATCAAATACAGAAATTTAAAACTGAGGTCCATGATTTACAGGATGAAATAGTGATAGCAAAGGAAAAAAATGAGAACAAGCAAGATGGGAAGTCACACGGATCCATTTCAACAGACCTCAAAGCAGAGGTCCGTGCAGGCACCTTAATGAGAAAAAGGCTGAGGTGACAGTGTGGTTACAACAGAGCGAATTGCTAAAAGATGAACTACAGCACAGGATTTCGTCTATATCTGACATTCAAGAAGCAATAATAGATTCTTTGAAGGAAGGAGTTGAGACTGACGAAATCACCTTCAGTAGTCATCAAGCTGCAAAGTTACACGGTGAAGTTTTAAACATGAAACAAGAAAATAACAAGGTAAATAGGGAATTGCTAGCAGGTATCGATCACATAACTGCTCTCAGAATCGAAATTGAGAAGACTCTGGGGAAGACGAATGGAGAGTTCAAACTCATAGAAAGAAAATCATCTTTCAGGAGCTTTTCTAAGATTCCCTTAGGTTCATTTCTTTTTGGAATTAAAGCAAAGAGGCATAGACATTCAATTTTTTCGTACATGCATTACAGTCGCAGCAGCAAAAAGCCATAATTACCATGACCTTCTAAGTTCTTCAGTGCTTAATTTATATATTCACCGTTAAATCATATTTTTCTGTTGAGTTGTTTAAATTGAAGTGAGAGTGAAAGTAGGGGTCTGTACAGAAATAATCTGAATAGAGGACCATCAGGTTTTCAGATACTTACTAGGCAGTGTGGCTCCTGGTTTCAGCATCGTAAGCGTGCAGATCTAAAAGCATCATCGCCTCTGTTTCTTCTCTGACATCTCGTACTTCCAGGCGGAGTCAACGGCTCCGCGAACAAATCACTGCTTCCACTAAATGTCCTAAACAAATACACACACAGTACACACAAATTTACAATCAAATACTCAGATCTGTAAATAGATACAACAAATATGGTATAGATACGATCGGAACCTGTGGAGGCGGATTAGTGGATTAGAGGAGTTGAAGACCGGCCGATTGAAGCCAACGTCCGTTCGATGAAGATGACGTATTGGAGTTGGTGATGTGTTACCGACGCACCGGATCTTTTCCCCACGGCGTTAGAGAGCGAGAGAGAGATAAGAGAGGGAAGAACAAATTATAATTGGGGAACAAGTGTAATAATTTAGGGCAACGATCGAAGACTACGGTTTTCATTTAATTAAAGGTTTTATACGTCGGTTATATAAAGAGTGATGTAACAAATGAAACTTTATACGTTGGTTTTTCTTAACCCGACGTAAAAGAGAATTTTATACGTCGCCTTTTTCCTTAATCGACGTATATAATAGCATTATATACGTCGTTTTTTCATCAACCGACGTATATAATAGTATTATATACGTCGCCTTTTTGTTAACCGACGTATAATATTATCATATACGTCGCCTTTTCTTCAACCGACGTATAATATCATCATATACGTCGGCATTTTCAGGAACCGACGTAAAAAAGGTTTTAAAAATGTAAATATACGTCGCCTTTTTTCTCAACCGACGTATAATATCATCATATACGTCGCCTTTTCATATGACCGACGTAAAATGTGCGACGTAAAAAGTCAATTTTGTACTAGTGATGTAGTCGTGAGAATTTTGCGATATTTAAAGTCAGCACCAGGGAAGGGTCTATTGTTCTCAAAACATGGCCATACAGATATTCTAGGGTACTCAGATGCTTCGTGGGCTGATAAATAAGATAGAAAGTCAACTTCTGGTTATCTTACATTTGTTGGGGGAATCTTGTGACTTCATTGTCGAGTGCAGAGTCAGAGTATCGAGCAATGGTAAAAGGTATATGTGAATTGCTATGGTTGAAAGGTCTTATGGAGGAGCTAGGTTACTCTTCACATCGTCCTATGAGATTGTTTTGTGATAATCAATCAGCAATTAAAATTGCTGAAAATCCTGTCCAGCCTGATCGAACAAAGCATGTGGAACTTGATAGGAACTTCATATATGAGAAGCTTGAAAACAAGGAAATTGAAGTAACATATGTTAGTACAAAAGGACAGGTTGCAGACATGTTAACCAAAGCCTTGTCGAACTCAGATTTTGCGGATTCTCTTGTCAAGCTGGGCATATATGATATCTACGCTCCACCTTGAGGGAGGGTGTTAGAAATTAGAATCCTTAAATATACTCTAGAATATATTGTACAGGTAGAATATCTTTTTTTATTGTAATACCATATATATCTTACGGTTGTATAGGATGTCGGTGTAACATATTCTATATATACATTGTAAAGAATACAGAGGAAGATATGAGAATTATTCTACTTCTCAATAAACGATTCTATTACTCGTCCATATAATTCTAGTACTAGCTGGGATACAACTGATTCTGTGTAATCTTGGTCAATGGTTAAAAAGATTAGATTGGTACATTTATATATGTATGTATGTATGTATATATGTATGTATGTATGTCTCAAAAATTAAAAAAAATATGATTCACTAAATTTGTCTTAATCCAACGATTTGTATTTGGTCTCCGGGTCATCATTAATTTAAAAACTGGTCTTTAATGAACTTTGGGTGAATCCCCAGAATACCCACAAATTAAATAATCATAACCAAAATACCCACCGTCAGTTCAGGCGGCCCTAAATACCCACGGGACACGCTATTGGTGAAGGAGTGACATGGAGACACGCTACTAGTGAAGGAGTAATATGGAGATACGGTAGTGGTAACGGCGTAACACACAGACACGGGACTGGCAGAAAGTCACTGTAGCTTGAGATACACATCTGTAAAATGCGCATCTCCAAATACTCATTTTCCAGATGCGTATCTGCCATCTTCTCCAAAATCGCGCTCTGGCAATTCTCATGCGATTTCTGACAAAATCATGTCGGAGGTCCGTTAATTCGATTCCGAGACTGTCCGTGTATGTTCTATACACCGTTGGAATCGTATTTCGACGATCTACACAACCATGTCCATTTCAAACCATTTCATTCCCCGGATTTCAAACCCCTAAATCGAACCCAACCTCTCTCCCTCATTTTTTCGCCGGCTTCGTGCAAGCCCCTGCGGGGCCAGATTTCATAAACTCAGTTGGGCGAGAGAACGAGAGAGATGGGAGGCAAGAGAGATTGCTACAGTAAACGAGACACGCTACACGCAGTAGCGTGTGGCGTGGGTAGTGAGGGTCAACTGTTCCGAAAAACAATATTTTGGGCCATGGGTACCTCATTTTGAGGTATTTTGGTCAATTTCTCATGAACTTTTTCCTACTTTTATTTTAAAATAAATGTCTAAAATAAGTAAAATTGATAATAAAATTTGGATGAAAAATTATTATAGCATCCCAGCCTCACATCAAAGATATTTGAAAATTTAGTTAAATTTAGAATGTAAACTATCACTATTAATTGTATCAACAAATAATAATTTTATTAAAAAATATATGATGGGTTTTGTCAAAAAAAAAATATATATATGATAAGTGGATTTTATCTCCACTTGGAGCATTCTAAATCGGCTTAAATTGATTGTCTTGTACTCAAGTTTGTTGTAGTTTTGATGTGTTTGTGTTTAGTTGTGCAGGATTGCGAAATATCGTTTAGGGTTGGTGTTTCTGTCAATTTTGGAGATGATTTGAGCAATGAAATGAAGGATGGCGTATTTCCCTAGGCTATCATGAGGATTTATAAGGTAAGAATTGAAGAACGGGAAGTGGCGAAAGAATCGGAAGAGAAAACGGATGAGAATTGAGCAAATTGTGGAAAATTCAGATTTCAGGGTATGTTGCGCAGTCTACACTGTTTTGGTCATATCTGGAGTTCTAGAAGTCCGTTTTCAGCGATCTTACTGCCCACGCGAAGCCTGGGAAATTTTCTATAATTTTGAGCAGATTGGCACGGCGCCTCAGGCGCCCAAACGGCGCTCCTGCGCTGGCGGTGCGCGGGTGAAAAATCAGCCAGAATTTCTGATTTTGTTTTGGCCATATCTTGAGTTCTAGAAGTCTGTTTGAGGCCCGTAAGCAGTCCACGCGAAGATAACGGAATTCTCTATCATTCTAAAGTGGTCCAGAGGCCCAATTGCAGCTGGAACGTTCCAGAATTACTGAAGAAAAGTCAGCTACGAATTTCTCTTTAAATCAGAATCAGTTTAGGAAACGTACTTCTATTATAATTCTGTTTTTGGTATTTTCTTGCTGGGAAAGAATTATAGAGCCTATATAAACACATCTAACCCTTGTAATAGATTATCATCATTAGGAGAAGACCATTACATATCAATTACTTAGGTTTATTTGTATATTTTCATACTTTGTTTTTATCATGGTTTCATCAGATCCCATGATGACGAGAGGTTCAATTATGAGCTAATCGTTGTCATGGGATTCTAACGGATTTATTTATGGAGCTTTAGTTGTAACGACCGGGAAAAATTTCGTGTATTTTATTATGTTAAAATATGTTTTTAGTTGATTTTATTGTGTTGCAGTTTATTTTTAATGCATTTAAACGCGTTACAATTTTTATTAAATAGGGAAATGATCCCATACGTGTTATGTGACTTCTGTGTAGCTTAGATAGTTTTATTCCATTTTTCTGTAATTTTTATATTTTTAGAATACAATTATTTCACGTTTTAATTTTCGGACCCAGCCCCTATACTGAATCTGAAGCCTTGTTTTTTATAAAATTATTTTTATATAATGATAGGATATTTAAAGATGCATTATTTTGTAATTTTTGTAATATTCATATTTTTTGGGAAATTTTGACATATATTTTGTATTTGTTTAAAATTAAAAATTTTACATTTTTATCCCATAAAAATTATTTTTAGGGCTTAATAATTTTAATTAGGGGCTAAAAATATTTTTGGGGTATTAATTTGATTTAAGATAAATACCAGCAGATTTTTTTTTATTTAATCAAAATAATCAAAAAAGTCAGATTTTTTGATTTTATTTTCTGGAAATTGTTCTTGGTGTTCTTCACAATCAATCGACCTTTTGAAGGTGATTTTGTTATCCAAATCTTTCATATGAATAGTCAAATTGAATCTCATGATCTGTACTACCTGTTTATGTATGTGTTGATATGTGTGTAAGTCTTAATCGTGATTTGATATTTTGTTTTCAAATTCGAAATTTCATGAATTTATTGTGAATCATACAATGATTTGTTGTTGATATGGTTAGTATCTATAGATTGTATATAATCTCAGGAGCATCATGATAATTTTTGTTTGATTTTTAGTATCTTAAAACTCGAAATCGAATTTTGTGGGGGTGAGAATAATTTTCAATTTTCCGGATTGATTGTTGATTGTTTGATGATTTTGATGATTGATATGAGTCATTGAACTCCTAAGCTTCGTTTTGGTGTATAAAATGTTGGATTTGGTTGAGAAATGAGAAAAATCGGAGTTCACCGGTGAGGTTGCCGGATTTTGCTTCGATTTTGACCGGATTCTGGGTTCGGGTGATGCTGGGTTAGTTTGAATGGTATAGCTGTGTTTAGGAGGTGATTTGGAGTGTGTTTGTGATTTAAAACGTAACGATTGCTACGTTTTAAGGGTTGCCGGAGGTGGCCGGAAAATTTTTTCCGGTGACCAGAAACTGGGTAACCTCCATTGATGGAGGTGGTGTTCTTGAAGCATTCATGTGAAGATGGTGATGAATAGTACCTGTTTGATCCTCAAAATCTGTTAACCTTTTCTGAAAAGTGATTTTGGAATTGATTTTTACTTTTTACCAATTATTTTTACTTTTACTTACTTTTAATTACTTTTATTTACTTTAATTAATTTATAATTCTGAATTCAATTATTAATTTCAGAAATTTTATTTTCTGAAAATGTTTTATAAATCTAGAATTTATTTCTGAATTTAATTTTAATTATTTCTTTATTTCTTTATTTATTTGTTTTTAATTCGAAATAATTAAGAATTAAATTCTTTTAATTATATTAATTAATCTCAAATAATGATTTAATTAATTTGATTATCTAATAAATGTAATTATTTATTAGATAATTTTATTAATTAATTATTACTTGATTCTAATTAATTTATTTAGGATTATTAACCAATTTTCTGTTTAAAAGTGATTTAAAATGAAATAAAATTGTTTTAAATCCTAAAAATAATCCGGGAACGGTAAAAAATAGTTTTAAAATTCTAAAATTATTTATAAACCCAGATTAGATAATTATAAAAATATTTTGGTGATCCAATAATTACTCAGAGGGTTTATTAATGATCCTTTTTGATTCGGGAAGGGTTATTTAAATCTTTTAAAATTCTTTTAATTATTTTAAAAATACTTTTAAACATGATAATAATAATTTGAGTGCTCCTTTGTCTGTAAGACGTATGTGCTATGTGATTATGTGTGTGAATGCTCCGTACATGTTATTAATTGTATTAAATATTCATTCGATAGTGATACAACGTACGGGTAGACACTAAAACCGAGGTATGATTTGTATATGGTCTTATGCCTACCTAGCTAGATGTTTAAAATAGCATGTTTTAATGTAGAAGTGGGAGGAACCCTAGCTAGTGGGCAGAGTTACCTGCAGTATTCGTAGAAGTGAGGAAACCTTAGCCAACGAGCATAGCTTACCAGTCACATATTCAGGCAAGTATTTTCCCCTTGATCATCTTATACACTGTTTATTTTATGTTCATTGATTCATATCATGATGAATAGCTATTGTTCAGAGCTATTTGTGATTCTTAAATATTTTTATGCGAACACAGTTGCTTGACATTGGTACCCTTGATGTGGGGGAATTGTTTAAGATAAACTTTTCATATCCTTATTATCGTAGTAAATAATAGGGATGTGACCAGTATTTAAAACTAAGCATTTCCTGTTGAATTCGGAAATTGCTCTATTGGATTGGAAATTGGTAAAGCGTAGGAGGCCACGTTGAGTAGTTGGTCCAGCTATATTTAAGGAGGATATGGTAACCATACCATCTTCCTATAGGCTAACATTAATTGCCTATTTTGGTACCCTCATGAAATCCGGACTATACACACACGGAAAAAAAAAAAAAGAATACCGGTGGAGTATAGAGGGTCCCATTGCCTTAGAACCTGATCAGGGGGCAATGGTGTTTTGTGTTTTTTTTATATATATCCAATCCATATCGCCAGAATGGCTATTGTATATTGTGAGTTGATAGATGGTTCATTTTTATGACATGTCAAATGATTTCAGTTATGATTGAATTATATTCCAGTTACTGATTCAGGTTTCTCTATGAACTGTTTTACATTTCAGTTGATATCATGCAGCACTTATCCTGTTTTATTAAAAAAAAAATTGTTTATATATACTTGCTGGGCATTTCTTTGGCTCACTCTTGTTTTCACAAAACCTTTCCAGAGGAGCAGTATGTTTCCGACCAGCCGTTCGGACCGTATTAGAGAGGGGCAGAGTGGCTGTGTGTCTGCACCCCAGACCTTACAGGTATTTGCGGGTTTCTGTCGGCGCTAGATAGAATTTTAAATAAAATGGGATGTAATAATAAAATAATACTTGACTGGATTTAGGTTGAGTTTATTTTATGGTTTGTAATAAGTGAGTAGTTTACTTTTGGGCTGTAACTGCTTGGTTTCATACAATAACCTGTTTGCGATCTTTGGTTGGCGGGGTCAGTTGCGCATTCTGATTTATTTTATTGGTTGTGATTGGTTGGTGACCCCTGGATCTAGACCCCGGATTTGGAGGGTGTGACAGTTGGCATCAGAGCTGACAGGTTATAGTCACTGAAATAAGCAGAGATATAGCCCAGGAATAATTAGGGAGATCACATGAGATAGGATTACGTTCTTATGTTACACGTTGCGTTTGACTTTAGTTTAAGCCTAAGTCGTGAGATGATTTGTGATATTATGTTACTGGGTTACGCAGGTTCCTGTTATGGTGACTACGCCGACTCCTGTGATTGCACCTCAGCCTATGCCAGGCCTAGAGCCAGTTACGCTACCACTATTTCCACCAGTGGACTTGCCATATACCACCGCTCTTATGGATCCAGACCAACCAGTGATGGGGTTAGATTACTGGATGGGTTGGGAGTGTCCGAGGGGGCTACTTGATCCTATACCACCAGTTCCCGTTCCGGTGTTGATTCCTGATCAGTAGCAGGGGATCGAGGCGCTACCTGATGTGCCTGAGTTGCATCGATCTGGTGCACTGGCAGCTATGGTAGGATTCCTTATGCCAGCAGAGTTCACGGATCAGTCCGATCCTACTGTGCAGGGTCCTTATGTACCTCTTCCACCAGTCATACCTTGGCACCAGATGCCACCAGGAGAGGAGCGAGTGCAAGCATTGATAGAGGAGGTTACAGGTGGAGCAGAGGCCGAGTCTAGCGGCCATATCGGTGCACCACGCACCGTTCCATTGAGTGAGTACCGTGAGCTTTGGGAGGCATTCGACTTTGTGAAAGGACAGAATGTGGAGCTGCGTAGGATGGGCGATCATCGTATCACAGACTCCGAGCTTCGACATAACCTCCGAGAGATGATAGCAGCCGGTTCTTTTGAGGTGGAGGCGATGTTGCTGGGTGAGTCATCAGGTACTGTTGATTATCGTCGGGCATACCGCATCCTCCAGAGGATGTTGTCGGATCTTCAGGAGATGGTAGGGCCCAGCTGGGACTAGATACTATGGGACAGAGCCCTGGGAGAAAGATATGCTACATGTGGTTGTTTGGTTTCGGTTGTCTGTAAGATATTATGTGTGTACTAACAGTAGTTTGTTGGTAGAAGAAGTTAGGAATTTTGTTGTGTATAACCGACAATCTAGTTGGTATGGTAGGGTAACCGTGATATGGTGTTAGATAAACCGACTAGTAGTCATGTATAATTATGAGTATGTAATTATATATCAGTAGTACTTTTGTAGTGATAAGAGTATCGATTCCCTCCATCATGCATCTAGTTATTTTTCAGCATTCAAGTGAATTAGTGATTGGGTGACATGAGTTGATAAATATTCTTGATTCATGTTTCTTTTCAATGAGTATCTATCAAAAACATGTTTATTCAATTACTAAGGAACTTGTGTGTTTCCTCTACCAGATCATGGATAATCAGCAACCAAATGGTAATCACGCGGGAAACGCGAATAATAATCAGAACTTTGGGGAGCAGGGCAATATCAATATGATGCAGCAAATGTTGGAACTATTCCGGTAACAGACCGAGAATCTTACTCGCCAGCAGCAGCAGCCACCAGCACCCCAAGCAGTAACATTTAAAACTTTTCAGTCAGTTAAACCCCCAGAGTTCCAGGGGTCAGCGGACCCAGTCGAGGCCCGAGCATGGTTAAAAGAAATAGAGAAAGCTCTTGCACTTGTGAATGTAGAGGAGAATAAAAAGACCGAGTTCGTGAGTTACTTTCTGAAAGGGGAAGCGAACTACTGGTGGGAAGCAAGGAAGGCTTTGGAAGGGGTAGGGGTAACCCCATGGGAGAGATTCAAAGAGTTGTTTCTGGAAAAGTATTATCCCCGCTTTATGCAGAATCAGATGGAGATTAAATTTTTGGAATTAAAACAAGAAGGCAATGCCACTGAGTATGAGACAAAGTTTACAGAGTTAGCCAGGTTTGTTCCAGACTTGGTGGATACTGAAGAGAAGAGGGCAAGGAGATTTCAGCAGGGTTTGAAGCCGTGGCTCCGTAGCCGGGTAGCTGCTTTTGAGTTAACCACCTATTCGTCTGTGGTCCAGAAGGCACTGATTATTGAAGGAGAGAGCGATATCTCCTACAAAGAAAGGGAAGGCAAAAAAAGGAAATTTAATAATCAATTAGGGAGTTCGTTCCAGAGCAGGGTGCAAAATAACTTTAGTTACAGACCAGCGTTCCAGCCGAGAGGCAACGGGAGACCCGGAAACGGAATCCAGAATCTTGGTAATCAAGGGAATCGATTTCCGAATATCAATCAGTAGCAAAGAAATCGGTTTCCAGGCAATAATCAACCGCAAGGAGGTCGATTTGCGAACAACAATCAACAACGAGGGATGCGACCACCCCTACCAGCATGTAGAATTTGTGGAAGGAATCATGAAGGTCCATGCAATCTGCCTAACATAGTATGCTTTCGGTGTGGCAAGAAAGGGCATTTTGCCAACACGTGCAATGCACCAACAGCTAGTTGGACTGGGTGTCAGAAATGTGGGAACAAAGGGCATCTCACTAAGGATTGCACGATCAACCTTAATCTGGGAAACCAGAATAAAGCTACAGGGACAAATAATGTGGGACAGCCAAGGGCCCGGGTTTTCAATATGACTATGACAGATGCAGAGCAGAACTCTGATGTTATTGCAGGTACACTTTCCATAAACTCTACTAATGCCAAAGTACTTATTGATTCGGGAGCTACTAAATCTTTTATTTCGGAAGAGTTTGCGAGTAAGCTAGAATGTGAATGTCAGTTATTAAGCGAAGCTTTAGTAATAGAAATAGCTAATCAGGAGCGTATACCCGTTATGAAAATATATCCAGCATGTGAGATCGAAATATCCGGGCAACGTTTTCATGCCGACTTGATTCCTTTCAAGTTGGGGGAATTTGAGGTTATACTGGGGATGGATTGGTTGACAAAGTATAATGCCCAGATCGATTGTAAAAAGAAGAAGCTAAAGCTGAAGCTAGACGGGGATATAGAAGTGGTGTTTCATGGGCAGAAACAAGAAAAGAAACTCTTGACCATGATGCGAGCTAAACGATTGTTGCAACAGGGATGTGAAGCATATTTAGCTTATGTAATGGATACTGATAAGGAAGTGCCACAGATAGAGCATATTCCGGTAGTGAATGAATTTTTGGACGTATTTCCTGAAGAATTACCAGGCCTACCTCCAGACAGAGAAATTGAGTTTGCTATTGATTTGGCACCAGGTACTGAGCCAATATCGAAAGCTCCGTACAGAATGGCACCAGTGGAGATGAAGGAATTGGCCAAGCAATTGCAGGAACTACTGGACAAAGGGGTGATTAGACCCAGCGTATCGCCATGGGGCGCGCCGGTATTGTTTGTGAAAAAGAAGGACGGAAGCATGCGACTTTGTATTGACTACCGGGAGCTAAACAAGCTGACGATTAAAAACAAGTACCCACTACCGAGGATTGATGACTTGTTTGACCAGTTAAAGGGCGCGGTATGGTTTTCTAAAATCGACTTGCGATCGGGATACCACCAGTTGAAGATCAAGGCAGTCGATATTCCTAAGACAGCATTCCGCACGAGATATGGGCATTACGAGTTTTTAGTTATGCCCTTTGGGCTGACTAATGCACCAGCCGCTTTCATGGATATGATGAACAGAGTTTTCAAGAAATATCTGGATAAATTTGTGATTATTTTCATAGATGATATCTTGATATACTCCAAGTCAGAGGAGGAACATGCAGAGCACTTGAGAACAGCTTTAGAGATTCTGCGGAAAGAGAAGCTATATGCCAAATTTTCGAAATGCGAGTTTTGGTTAAGGGAGGTACAATTTTTGGGGGCACGTTGTCACCAACGAAGGAATTAAAGTGGATCCAGCCAAGATCGAAGCCATTATGAATTGGGAGCAACCGAGAACACCAACTGAAGTTCGAAGTTTTCTGGGATTAGCTGGTTATTACAGGAGGTTTGTTAAGGATTTTGCTAAAATAGCGGCATCTTTAACCAAACTCACCAGGAAGAATGAGAAATTTGAATGGAACAAGAAGTGCGAGCAAAGTTTCCAGGAATTAAAGAAGCGATTGATAACCGCACCAGTGTTAGTTCTACCCAACGAAAGTGGAAACTTTGTAATTTTCAGTGATGCATCTCAGAAGGGATTAGGGTGTGTGTTAATGCAGGACGGCAAGGTAATTGCTTACGCATCCAGGCAACTCAAGATTCACAAACGAAAGTATCCTACGCATGATCTGGAATTGGCAGCAATTGTTTTTGCACTAAAACTTTGGAGGCACTATTTATACGGAGAGAAGTGTGAAATCTTCACGGATCACAAAAGCTTGAAATATATTTTCACTCAGAAGGAGCTAAACATGAGACAACGACGGTGGTTGGAGTTGATCAAGGACTACGATTGTACCATTAGCTATCATCCAGGCAAGGCCAACGTAGTGGCAGATGCACTAAGCCGGAAGGAAAGGTTAAATCTCTTAACCTCATCCGAGAAGTTACTCAAAGAATTCGAGAAATTGGAGATAGAGGTCCATACATCAGAAGCAGTCAGTGAAGTATTGTATGCCATGACCTTTCAGCCAGTATTATTAGAAAAGATCCGTAGATGTCAAGAACAGGTAATGGAGCAAGACAAAGCAAAATTAACCGGAGAAGAAATCAGGAGTCAAAAGGATGATAAAGGAATTCTAAGATTTTCTTCACGTATATGGGTACCTAATGTCGTGGAACTGAAGGATGAAATCTTGCGTGACGCACACAACTCCAGGTATTCTATTCACCCTGGCAGTACAAAGATGTATAGAGACTTGAAGCAACACTTTTGGTGGCCCGATATGAAGAAAGATATTGCAGAATACGTCAGCAAATGCTATACATGTCAGAGAGTTAAAGCCGAGCATCAAAGGCCAAGTGGATTGTTACAACCTTTGGAAATTCCGGAATGGAAGTGGGAACATCTTGCAATGGATTTTGTAGTAGGACTTCCGAAAACTCAAGCAAACCATGATGCAATCTGGGTGATCATTGATAGGTTGACCAAATCAGCACATTTTCTCCCCATCAACGAAAGATTTTCGCTAGAGAAACTGGTTCAACTATATTTGAAAGAGATCGTAGTACGACACGGAGTTCCTGTATCTATAGTATTTGATCGAGATCCTCGTTTCAATTCAAGATTCTGGAGGCAATTTCAAGAATGTTTAGGAACCAAACTAAATATGAGTACAGCATATCATCCTCAAACGGACGGACAAAGTGAAAGAACAATCCAGACCATAGAAGATATGTTAAGGGTATGTGCCCTAGATTTTAAGGGTAATTGGGATGAGCACTTACCGTTGGTGGAGTTCTCGTATAACAATAGTTATCATGCCAGCATTGGAATGCCACCATATGAAGCTCTTTACGGGAGAAGATGTAGATCTCCGGTGTATATACTGGGAAGAAGTAGGAGAACGCACAATCTTGGGTCCAGAATTACTGCAACAGACGAAAGAAAAGATCGGATTAATACAGAAAAGATTAATCGCCGCTCAAGATCGACAGAAGAAATATGCAGATCAAAGCAGGAAGGACCAGAATTTTGAAGTCGGAGAATTGGTATTGCTGAAAGTATCGCCATGGAAAGCCGTAACCAGATTTGGGAAAAGAGGTAAACTCAAACCAAGATATATTGGACCGTTCGAGATACTGAAGAAGATAGGGAAGCTTGCTTACGAATTAGCTTTGCCGCCACACATGCAGAACATCCATAATGTGTTCCATATATCGATGCTGAGAAAGTACAATCCTGATCCAATGCACGCAATAGAATATGAGCCTGTAGATATTCAACCTGACTTATCTTTTGTTGAGCAACCAGTTGAGATAGTAGATCATAAGGTTAAGGTATTAAGAAATAAGACAATACCTCTAGTTAGAGTGTTATGGAGGAATCCCTTAGTTGAAGAATCAACATGGGAAGTAGAAAGTGAAATGCGAGCTCAGTATCCGCACTTATTTTCTTAAGTGGGATTCTGGGGGCAGAATCCTTATAAGGGGGGAAGGATGTAACGACCGGGAAAAATTTCGTGTATTTTATTATGTTAAAATATGTTTTTAGTTGATTTTATTGTGTTGCAGTTTATTTTTAATGCATTTAAACGCGTTACAATTTTTATTAAATAGGGAAATGATCCCATACGTGTTATGTGACTTCTGTGTAGCTTAGATAGTTTTATTCCATTTTTCTGTAATTTTTATATTTTTAGAATACAATTATTTCGCGTTTTAATTTTCGGACCCAGCCCCTATACTGAATCTGAAGCCTTGTTTTTGATAAAATTATTTTTATATAATGATAGGATATTTAAAGATGCATTATTTTGTAATTTTTGTAATATTCATAATTTTTGGGAAATTTTGACATATATTTTGTATTTGTTTAAAATTAAAAATTTTACATTTTTATCCCATAAAAATTATTTTTAGGGCTTAATAATTTTAATTAGGGGCTAAAAATATTTTTGGGGTATTAATTTGATTTAAGATAAATACCAGCAGATTTTTTTTTTATTTAATCAAAATAATCAAAAAAGTCAGATTTTTTGATTTTATTTTCTGGAAATTGTTCTTGGTGTTCTTCACAATCAATCGACCTTTTGAAGGTGATTTTGTTATCCAAATCTTTCATATGAATAGTCAAATTGAATCTCATGATCTGTACTACCTGTTTATGTATGTGTTGATATGTGTGTAAGTCTTAATCGTGATTTGATATTTTGTTTTCAAATTCGAAATTTCATGAATTTATTGTGAATCATACAGTGATTTGTTGTTGATATGGTTAGTATCTATAGATTGTATATAATCTCAGGAGCATCATGATAATTTTTGTTTGATTTTTAGTATCTTAAAACTCGAAATCGAATTTTGTGGGGGTGAGAATAATTTTCAATTTTCCGGATTGATTGTTGATTGTTTGATGATTTTGATGATTGATATGAGTCATTGAACTCCTAAGCTTCGTTTTGGTGTATAAAATGTTGGATTTGGTTGAGAAATGAGAAAAATCGGAGTTCACCGGTGAGGTTGCCGGATTTTGCTTCGATTTTGACCGGATTCTGGGTTCGGGTGATGCTGGGTTAGTTTGAATGGTATAGCTGTGTTTAGGAGGTGATTTGGAGTGTGTTTGTGATTTAAAACGTAACGATTGGTACGTTTTAAGGGTTGCCGGAGGTGGCCGAAAAATTTTTTCCGGTGACCGGAAACTGGGTAACCTCCATTGATGGAGGTGGTGTTCTTGAAGCATTCATGTGAAGATGGTGATGAATAGTACCTGTTTGATCCTCAAAATCTGTTAACCTTTTCTGAAAAGTGATTTTGGAATTGATTTTTACTTTTTACCAATTATTTTTACTTTTACTTACTTTTAATTACTTTTATTTACTTTTATTTACTTTTATTTACTTTAATTAATTTATAATTCTGAATTCAATTATTAATTTCAGAAATTTTATTTTCTGAAAATGTTTTATAAATCTAGAATTTATTTCTTAATTTTATTTTAATTATTTCTTTATTTATTTGTTTTTAATTCGAAATAATTAAGAATTAAATTCTTTTAATTATATTAATTAATCTCAAATAATGATTTAATTAATTTGATTATCTAATAAATGTAATTATTTATTATATAATTTTATTAATTAATTATTACTTGATTCTAATTAATTTATTTAGGATTATTAACCAATTTTCTGTTTAAAAGTGATTTAAAATGAAATAAAATTGTTTTAAATCCTAAAAATAATCCGGGAACGGTAAAAAATAGTTTTAAAATTCTAAAATTATTTATAAACCCAGATTAGATAATTATAAAAATATTTTGGTGATCCAATAATTACTCAGAGGGTTTATTAATGATCCTTTTTGATTCGGGAAGGGTTATTTAAATCTTTTAAAATTCTTTTAATTATTTTAAAAATACTTTTAAACATGATAATAATAATTTGAGTGCTCCTTTGTCTGTAAGACGTATGTGCTATGTGATTATGTGTGTGAATGCTCCGTACATGTTATTAATTGTATTAAATATTCATTCGATAGTGATACAACGTACGGGTAGACACTAAAACCGAGGTATGATTTGTATATAGTCTTATGCCTACCTAGCTAGATGTTTAAAATAGCATGTTTTAATGTAGAAGTGGGAGGAACCCTAGCTAGTGGGCAGAGTTACCTGCAGTATTCGTAGAAGTGAGGAAACCTTAGCCAACGAGCATAGCTTACCAGTCACATATTCAGGCAAGTATTTTCCCCTTGATCATCTTATACACTGTTTATTTTATGTTCATTGATTCATATCATGATGAATAGCTATTGTTCAGAGCTATTTGTGATTCTTAAATATTTTTATGCGAACACAGTTGCTTGACATTGGTACCCTTGATGTGGGGGAATTGTTTAAGATAAACTTTTCATATCCTTATTATCGTAGTAAATAATAGGGATGTGACCAGTATTTAAAACTAAGCATTTCCTGTTGAATTCGGAAATTGCTCTATTGGATTGGAAATTGGTAAAGCGTAGGAGGCCACGTTGAGTAGTTGGTCCAGCTATATTTAAGGAGGATATGGTAACCATACCATCTTCCTATAGGCTAACATTACTTGCCTATTTTGGTACCCTCATGAAATCCGGACTATACACACACGGAAAAAAAAAGAGAATACCGGTGGAGTATAGAGGGTCCCATTGCCTTAGAACCTGATCAGGGGGCAATGGTGTTTTGTGTTTTTTTTATATATATCCAATCCATATCGCCAGAATGGCTATTGTATATTGTGAGTTGATAGATGGTTCATTTTTATGACATGTCAAATGATTTCAGTTATGATTGAATTATATTCCAGTTACTGATTCAGGTTTCTCTATAAACTGTTTTACATTTCAGTTGATATCATGCAGCACTTATCCTGTTTTATTAAAAAAAAATTGTTTATATATACTTGCTGGGCATTTCTTTGGCTCACTCTTGTTTTCACAAAACCTTTCCAGAGGAGCAGTATGTTTCCGACCAGCCGTTCGGACCGTATTAGAGAGGGGCAGAGTGGCTGTGTGTCTGCACCCCAGACCTTACAGGTATTTGCGGGTTTCTGTCGGCGCTAGATAGAATTTTAAATAAAATGGGATGTAATAATAAAATAATACTAGACTGGATTTAGGTTGAGTTTATTTTATGGTTTGTAATAAGTGAGTAGTTTACTTTTGGGCTGTAACTGCTTGGTTTCATACAATAACCTGTTTGCGATCTTTGGTTGGCGGGGTCAGTTGCGCATTCTGATTTATTTTATTGGTTGTGATTGGTTGGTGACCCCTGGATCTAGACCCCGGATTTGGAGGGTGTGACATTAGTATCTTGATTGCTTTAAAGATCTGTGTGTGATGTATATCTGATATCCTCGTATGGTTATGCTTAATTGATAGATGCGTCATGAACATCTAATTTGTTAATCTCTTGTTAAGTGAAAGTGGATCTTGAGATTTAGAACTTGCCATGCTAGCATAGGTTCATGATTGTTATCAACATGATTCGTAGTATGAGATGAGAATACTTATATTGCCCTATGTGATCATTATGGATAACTTGTTCTTCAACCGTTATGTTTTCAAATTCTATAGAGATATAGAGTCTAAGCATAATTGGTGTCTATTCATCTTCTATCTCTTTTGTGGATGTATGTTTAGTTTGGTATTCGTATACTGAGAAGTAGCGTGTACTTGTTTCGTGTTATCCGATCAGATATCATAACCATTGCATATAGTGATTAAAGGCGTCAGATCTAAGCAAAGTATTTAATGAAGTTAGGATTCCATGGTTTATCTTGCAGAAGTAATTTGATTCCAATTCTTGTTAGTTAGTTAATTCTTAGTTTGTTAATTTGTTTTTTTAGTTAATCTTAGTTAATCAAAACCCATTATTGTTAATTGTCTTAGCAGTGCATAATAACCATACATTGTTGCATAGGTACTAAATTGAATTAAAACCATAACCAGATCTCTGTGGGAACGAACTTGACTTATTCATATATTACTTGTGACCACGTACGCTTGCGTGATTTAGTGTAAACAATATATATATATATATATATATATATATATATATATATATATATATGAGAAAAATGGGCCTGAGGATGTCCTCAGGTAGTTCTCCTGAGGTTATAAGACAAATAATCTATAGAATAAGTGGCCCCGTAGGGGCATTTTTGTAATATCAATTTTTTTATCAGTAGATTTACCTAAATACCCTTAAAATTGTATTGGAAAGCTTTTAACATCAGGGTTTTGCCTGAGGTCATCCTCATGCACATGAATCCCTATATATATATGATGGGTTTGTGAATTATTCAAATTGGTAACATTTGGGTCAATGTTTTTGAACATGTGAACGGATCTATCAGTTCACAATGAACTACCTATTGAGGTTTGACGAAAATGTTAGGAGAGCAAGTGGAAAATTTTGTAACACCCTAATTTCACATGAAAAAAATTGAAAATTTTATTTAATTTAAAATATAAAATACTATTACTAATTATACCAATAAACCATCTGACAAAAAAAAATATACCAATAAACCATGATCTGACAGTGAATTTATGGATTTACCAAGTACTTCAATTTATTTTCAATTCAGAATCCTGACCAAATTTTAGAAGAAAAGCCTTTAAATTTGAAGTAGTGCTAGAGATACCAAATTGGGTACCAAAAATTATTACCAAATGACATGGTACTAATTACTTGGTATTTTGGGATGTTTTAATTGGATGTCCCTGGCAGGCCCATTATAATTATAATCAATCAAAACAATGACATGCCATTTGGTAACAATTTTTGATACCCAATTTGGTACCTCTAGCATTTTTTTAAATTTGATCCGAATTATTACAGTTAATACCTAGTAATTATTCCTTTAAACAGGGTACATACTAAAAACTACATCTACAACGATACAATCATGGTATCGGTTACTTGTTTCGATTATTTTAGCACCCACTGGGTCACATTCAATGTGTCTCTGTTACAATTCACTAAAAAGTTGTTTACATTTTTGTGTACATTAATTAGATTTAATCAGTGTTGTAAAAAGCGGGAATCGGACTTAATCGGTAGAGGCACTGTCCAGGGATTAATCGGAGATTAATTGGGTATTTGGAGATTAATCGGAATGATTAATCGAATAATCGGATTATTAATCAGTTCGATAACCCATGGAACAGGGATTAATCGGTGATTAATCGGGATTAATCACCGATTTTTAGAACAGAGCATTTAATGTTTTTTCGTAATTAATATTTAGTCCTAGCTATTGCACATTAGCAATATAATTACGTACATAATTAAAATTTGTAAGAGAATCTCCAACCCTGGTCACATGTTAGCAAAAAATCCTACGTGACTTCCATTTATACCTAATATGTAAAAAATGGGGTTCTCCAATGCACCCAGCTGTAGAGATGCACAAAAGGCCCATCGGGCCGGGCTATGATCAGGCTTTGAAAAGCCCGGGCTTTTTGGTCAAAGCCCGGCCCGGGCTTTGACTTTGACCGGGCCGGGCCGGGCCGGGCCGGGCTTCTGTGAAAAATGTGAGCCCGTTTAGGCCCTCGAAGCGGGTTGCGGTGGGCTTTTTTCCGGGCCTGAAGCGGGCCGGGCCGGATCGGGCTTTTTTCGGGATCAAATCGGATCGAGATTTTATGTTACATAAGAATGTTCTTTATGTAATAATGGAAGACATGTGTTAAACAATTTATTTTGCCGATACAAATATTACATTTATCGATTTACTTTTTGATTTGATGATATATTAATTGATTACACTTGTACTTAACTTGTTTTCGTTCATGTATCGTAATATATGCATATAAATAATCTTATTATTAATAATGAATATGTAAATATATAAGTACTTAAATTATTTTTATATTTGTAGGAAGTGTAAATACATAAATATTTATGTAAGTATACTAGAATAATCAAATTTTACCTGGGCTTTTTCGGGCCGAACCGGGCTTTTAATCGGGCCGGGCCGAAGACCGGGCTTTTTAAAAGACCGGGCTAAGACCGGGCTTTTACCGGGCCGGGCTTTGCCTAAAAATATAGGGACCGTTTAAGGCCCTCGGGCCGGGCTTGACCGGGCCGGGCTTTGCCGGATCGGGCCGGGCCAGATTTTCGGGCTCGGGTTTTTTGTGCATCTCTACCCAGCTGTTAGGAATAAATAATTTTAGATAATAGGTTACATGTCTTCTATATTTGTTGATCCATTCATGATCATCTATAATTTTCCATGTCATTCGCTTTCCTTCCTGCTAGTACATCTATACATTTATTCAATTAACTTCATTCTAAATTATTTTAATTATTAAAACTATTTTATTTAATCAAATAACATATATCCTTGTATAAAAATTTTATTTTATTGAATTTAAAAATAATAAAATAACATATTTTTAAATCATAAAGTTATTTAAATTAATAAAATAACATATTTTTAAATAATAAAGTTATTTAAATTAATAAAATAACATATTTTTAAATAATAAAGTTATTTAAATTAATTATTTAATATACATATTTATACAAAAAAATTATTTTATTGAATTTAGAAAAAGTTTAGTTATGAGTTTTATCCACAATAAATAAATAATATTTAAAAATATAATCGTTAGAATTTGAAAAATAATAAAATGACTTATTTTTAAATATAACTAACCGTTATAGCTAATACCACTGGAGCACACAGGCTTACAGGTTAAACAAATTTTACATAATCATCTATTTTTATTAATTTTAACTAACAATTATCATTATCACCCTTGGAAATGCTCTAAAGCAAGTAAAATGTGATGGGAAAATATGAGCCAAGGAGTATGTAGTTAGGCAACAACGACTAAACACTTTTCTGTCAACCAGCTAGTTATTGTAGTTGAAGGTGATTTCAAAGAAACTTTTAAAGCAAAAGAAGAAAAGAATGGTTAACAACCAAAATTGTGGAGGGGATGAATCGAAAATTAAACTCTATTATTTTATAATAACAATAATAATGTAAGTATAGATGTGCCTAGCTAAGTCCCGTTTGCCAAATCTTAAATCGAACTTATAAGTTATTTATTTCGGGAAAAAAATCGTATTTACCTACTTTTTTTTTAGAAAAAAATGTGTATGAGGAGTTTAATATTCGTTATCTTGCAAAAATAAGTTACTTATTTCAAAAAAAAAATACATATTTTCTAACTTTTTTTCAGAATAAGTAACTTATTTCTGAAAAATAAGATTTCTCAAATGGACCCTGGTTTCACAACCACACTATAAAACGCACATTTTACAAGCTCAAATCTTGCGACTCTTTTGTCTATAGCCTTTAACTACAATCGATCTTTCCCTTGATCACCATAATTTCTAAAAGCCAACCGATGGCACTACCCGAAACTCAAGCCGATAAAACTCTCCAAGATGCGTGGGACTACAAAGGCCGTCCCGCCGTCCGGTCCACCACCGGTGGCTGGGCAGCGGCAGCTATGATCCTAGGTTCGTCATTAACACATTTCAATTCAATCGAATTCTTATGGATCATTTTTTAGCAGGTAACATAGAATAATTTGAAAAATAATCGATACAAGTATATTGTCGAATACAGGAGTGGAAGCATGTGAAAGGTTGACGACTCTAGGCATTGCCGTGAACTTGGTGACATACTTAACAAGTACTATGCATTTAGGCAACGCTAGCTCCGCCAACACAGTCACTAATTTTCTTGGGACTTCCTTTATGCTATGTTTGCTTGGCGGTTTCGTTGCTGACACTTTCCTTGGAAGGTAGCTTAGCTAGTCTCACTATCTATAGATATATTATATTAGCATGTGTTTAAGCTTGTCTTTTAATTTTTTTCAAGTCATTAGATTCTTTTTCACAAATTAGTTTAATAAGTTGTTAATTAATTATCTATCTTTGTGCTTGTTAATATCTATGACAGGTACCTCACCATTGCCATATTTGCTACAGTCCAAGGAATTGTAAGCAGAATTTGGACTGATTAATTAAATTAATGTAACGAAATATTAATTTGACATAATACTGATATTGTATTGTTAAATATTTAGGGTGTGACAATCTTGACAATATCGACCACAATTCCAAGTCTACGTCCTCCGAGATGCCATCCGGGTTCACCATCCTGTCAATCTGCAGATGGCATGCAACTAGTTGTTCTATTTACAGCCCTGTACCTCACTGCACTGGGAACCGGTGGATTAAAATCCAGTGTTTCGGGGTTCGGTTCGGATCAATTCGATGACAACGACGAAGAAGAGAAGACACAAATGACAAGTTTTTTCAACTGGTTCTTTTTCTTCATAAGTATTGGATCACTAGCTGCTGTGACAATCCTTGTTTACATACAAGATAATCTTGGGAGGCGTTGGGGTTATGGTATTTGTGCTTGTGCAATCGTTCTTGGGATTCTCGTGTTTTTATCGGGTACGAAAAGATACCGATTCAAGAAACTCGTGGGTAGCCCACTAACCCAGATTGCTACTGTTTTTGTTGGTGCTTGGAGGAAGCGAAATGTGAAAACACCATCTGATCCGTCACTTTTGTTCAATATCGACGACATCGAAAATGAAGGATCCAAGAAGAAGCAGAAGCTACCGCATAGTAAACAGTTCCGGTAAGTGATCATTGACTTGTTTTAAGCACATGATTAACCTCCTAAATATCTTTACATAATTTTATACAAGTTTTACGTAGTAGTACCTCTGTTATAAAAATCGGCCGATTTTTGAAAAATCGCCGATAAATCGCTCAAAAATCGGTCAAAATTTTGGAACCGATTTGGCCGATTTTACGAAAATCGCCGATAAATCGCCGATTTTTCAACCGAATCACCCGATAAATCGTAAATCGGTACCTCAACCGAATAGTTCCGATTTCCGAAATCTGCAACACTGAGTAGTACTACTAGAATGACAGTTACATCGTAAAAATAAAAAAAAATATGTAGTTGGGGTCGAGTACATGCTGTGTGATAATTATATGATCTCAAATTATTGGATACTACAGGAAATTAAGAATAAACGTAATTTAAGTAGTCCTAGAAGTAGGGTTGATGACAAAGCTGCAGTGAACTACTCCTAACTTATTAGATATGTGGGATAGGTTGAAAGACTAATATGATCCTTAAATACAATAATAATCGACCAAATATACTAGAATATGGATAGAAAAATCAATGAGATATTACTTCCTTCGTCCCATTTTATATGGCACTCTTCTTTTTGCACGCATTTTAATGTGCTTGGATGGGGTACTTATAGATAATATTTTTTAATTTTTTTTGTTTTGTATAAAAATATAGATTCTATATTTTTATACAAATCGAAAAAAATTAAAAAAATATAATTCACAAGTACCCGATCCGAGCACATTAAAATGCGTGAAAAAGTCAGAAGTTCTTATATTTTGGGACCGAGGGAGTACAATGATTGATCTTGTAAAAACATAGGATGACACGGTCAAATTTGCACAAACTTTAAGAAAACTGAGTTTGACTTGCTAGGTGGCAATATTTGATTGATTAGTTGTGAAAGTGGGTGTATAGAAAATGGGTTAGGTGAGAAAATAATGGGTGTAATAGTGTTTATTGAATAAAAAGAGAATATAAAATAGAGAAGTAGTGGGTGTAATAGTGAAAAGTCGTGTTCAAAAATAGTAAATATAGTAGGTTCATTCTTTTTGGGACGTCCCAAAAAGAAATAAGGGTCTTATAATAAAATGGAAATGGGACGGAGGGAGTATATGCCAGCCTAGAGATGCACAAAAGGCCCATCGGGCCGGGCTTTGACCGGGCTTTGAAAAGCCCGGGCTTTTTGGTCAAAGCCCGGCCCGGGCTTTGACTTTGACCGGGCCGGGCCGGGCCGGGCTTCTGTGAAAAATGTGAGCCCGTTTAGGCCCTCGAAGCGGGCCGCGGTGGGCTTTTTTCCGGGCCTGAAGCGGGCCGGGCCGGGCCGGGCCGGATCGGGCTTTTTCCGAGATCAAATCGGATCGAGATTTTATGTTACATAAGAATGTTCTTTATGTAATAATGGCAGACATGTGTTAAACAATCTATTTTGCCGATACAAATATTACATTTATCGATTTACTTTTTGATTTGATGATATATTAATTGATTACACGTGTACTTAACTTGTTTTCGTTCATGTATCGTAATATATGCATATAAATAATCTTATTATTAATAATGAATATGAAAATATATATGTACTTAAATTATTTTTATATTTGTAGGAAGTGTAAATACAAAAATATTTATATAAGTATACTAGAATAATCGAATTTTACCCGGGCTTTTTCGGGCCGAACCGGGCTTTTAATCGGACCGGGCCGAAGACCGGGCTTTTTAAAAGACCGGGCTAAGACCGGGCTGGGCTTTGACCGGGCTTTGTCGGATCTGACCGGGCCAGATTTTCGGGCTCGGGCTTTTTGTGCATCTCTAATGCCAGCAGCCAGCCTACACGTTGATTCGTGTGGACTCACGAGCCCCTTCTTATCTCTCGTTACATATTCCATACAGTGTACACTCCCCGTCCTAAATATCTTATTAGAGTGATTGGAAATCTAAATGCCAAACCCTTTGCCTGCTTAAAAATATGGGTCAATCCCATTTTGATCATTTAAGTTTGTATGTTTGAACAATTTAATTACTTTAGTTCATTTTTATAAGATTCGACCATCTTTATATACAAATTTCTACACTCTTGCCATCTACACTGTTTCACACATATTTTTCTATGTGGCTGAATATTCTCACAATTGTCTATTATGCCCGTTTACACGATACGTAGCTAGCTGTTTGAAGCTGACAGTAGAAACCAAATCTCGAGATAATTTGTAAGCGCCTTTTGTTCCTTTGTGGGAACAAAGTTAAAAGACCATAGGCTCAAAGTAAAAACAAAAAATGACTGAGGTCATGATGTGCAAGTGGTACTCACGGATCAAGTGAATCTTGGACATGTCTGCAATAATAGTCTTTATTATTGTTAGTACTTAGTACAGCAATCTTTTTGGAGTCAACCAACATTAGAGAAACTAATTGGGTCACGCAATCTATGTATACACTCTTTAGGATAATAATTCTAGTATTATTACTAAATTGACATAATCTATGTACACGGTTTAGGATAATAATTCTAGTATTATTACTAAATTGACATGTAACTTATTTATATATTATTATGCTTTCGGACATGGGATCGATCCTGAAATTCAGGAGACCTGATCGAAATCATTTTATGAACCCCTAACATACGTATATCTTGCAAGTTTATATATGTTTTATTAACGGAATTGAAATTTTAGGACTCTTAAATATAGGATTAGGACATTTTATAGTTTTAAGCGTAAATCTTGGGCATCTTTGGCACTACTAAAACACTACTAGCATTAAAAAAACGTCCTTGGCGGGACCCATTTCAAGAAAATAGAAAAATGAAAAAAAATACAAATATAGAGTACTAATCTTATAATCTAGGTAGTGTTTAAGTAGTGTATAAGAATGTAGCTCAAGATTTAAGAAAATAAAAAATACAATTATAGAGTACTAATCCTATAATGTAGGTAGTGTTATAAGGATGTAGCTCAAGATTTATTCTAATTTTAAAATCATCCCTGTTTTAGAAGTTAGGATAATTTCTTTATTACAAGGACACCCGAGGGCTAAATCTCGCCACCCCGGGCTCCCAATTTTTTAAAAGTTCACAATATTTTGTAATGAACCTTCACTGCTTCCGGCCTGATCTACGTGATCCCAAACCAAAAGGAATCAAAGATCACGAGTCCTGCATAGATCCAGATTCCAGACTGTCAGCAAGTGGATCTTCACACCCCATCCATCCATGTACAATCAATCAATCTACCTTCTTTTATTACTCTAGTTCTTTCAACCCACAGCGCAAAACTATTGTTTTGTATCTTGAAAATGGTACAGCACTATTTATTATATTAAATAAATGTACTCTATGATGTAGTATTTGCATTATTAGTATATTCACCAGATAACATGTATAGTAATTTTATATATAGAATTATTGATGATTCCAATCTCAATAAATTTGGCCGGTTTATTTTGCTACCTATAACAGTTATCGTGTTTTGTATTCTTGCAGCTTCTTGGATAAGGCTGCCATCATAGACACCAACAAAAAAATGACTACCAACATGTCTCATGCTGAAGATAAATGGTCCCTCTCAACTTTAACAGATGTTGAAGAAGTAAAAATGGTGATCAGAATGTTACCGGTTTGGGCTACCACAATAATGTTTTGGACAGTTTATGCCCAAATGACCACATTTTCAGTATCACAAGCTACAACAATGAACCGTCACATTGGTAAATCTTTCGAGATTCCCGCAGCGTCCATGACTGCTTTCTTTGTTGGTAGCATCCTCTTGACTGTCCCTGTTTACGATCGAATCATCACTCCGATTGCCAAAAAATTGCTAAAGAATCCACAAGGCTTGAGCCCGTTGCAACGCATCGGAGTCGGCCTTGTTTTGTCAATACTTGCCATGGCTGTTGCAGCATTGACAGAAATCAAACGATTAGATGTTGCACGAGAACATAATTTGGTCCATGATCATAATGCAGAGGTACCTTTAAGTGTTTTTTGGCTAATCCCACAGTTTTTCTTTGTGGGTTCGGGAGAGGCGTTTACATATATCGGGCAGCTAGATTTTTTTCTAAAGGAGTGTCCTAAAGGGATGAAGACAATGAGCACAGGTCTATTTTTAAGCACACTTTCGCTAGGGTGTTTCTTTAGCTCCATATTAGTTACAATTGTTCACAAGATTACAGGAGATAATAGGCCATGGCTAGCTGATAATCTTAACGAAGGAAAGCTCTATAACTTCTACTGGCTGCTGACAATACTGAGTGTGTTGAATATGGTGCTATTTTTGTTTGGTGCTAATTGGTATGTGTACAAGGACAAGAGGCTTGCTGAAGAGGGCATCGAACTGGAAGAGGAAGAAGCTGCTCACCACTAAAATTAAGCTTTTTCCTAAACTTAAGTTTCCTGGTCTCTTTACACTTTGTAAGGTTGTACATTTAGCAATATTGTACAAATAATAAGGGAATGTATTAGATCTCATCCACCAATGGAATGGAAAGATGAGAGGGGATTATACGGGGATATATTAAATATATATCTTTCTTCATATAACTTCAACAAATAAATTGATAGTTAAGGCATGCAGAATTTGTGACCTTAATTAATTAGGCAAAATCATATTGGCACAACTTGATCTTTTTGTCTACAACAAAATTATTAATTAAAATTATCAAAATGAGAATTACCAAATGAATATGTCAGGGAACTATAGACGACAATAATAACGATCAAAGCAATATAAATATTTCAAAATGATTAATGGTACAACAAAAATATACATCGACTAACTTCAAAACATTATAATTGGCATCTATAATACTATGAAGAAATATCTTATTCAGGTGAGAACATGTATATGTTGGAGAACAATGAGAACACATTGTTAATTTTTTTTAAAAAAAAATTATGAATGGATAGATGGTAGAATTATAAGATTTTTTTGTGAAGGTGCCCCTAGCGGGGCCCTTTAAAATAGCTTGAAATGTGGTGAACACATTGTTCTCACTGTTCTCATGTAACATGTGTTCTCACTAGAGCGTGACCCATCTTTCATAATCTCTCACTATTTATTTCTACTTGAGGTGCAAAAAACAAAAAAGTATGGATGTTGGACAAGCCCAATAGGAGGATCCTTCATCCACCGACCCACTGTTATTATGAATCATCAATCATATCTAGCAAAAGTAAAAAGAAATCTACAAAAATCTCTCACCATCTGTAACAATTGAAATTACTCCTAGCTTGTAGAAATCTAATCATAGTTGAAATAAATGTTCAAAATTATCACTTTGTTTTGCATAAAACTAGTGTATCCATTCCATATGTCTCCAAAAGGAGGATGAAATATTATATGTTTCTTTTAAAATTAATGTATCACTGTTAAGTGGTAAGGGAGGTACGTACTTGTTTGTTTAAGGGACCTATGGGATCACCTACTTGAAACGAAAGACTATAAGAACAGGTTATTCCTGTCAAAAAGATATAACAAAACGAGTCAAGAGATGTTTTACAAAGAGCTCCGTCAATCCGTTGTTCATCGATAGACAAAAAGAAATTCAGTAAATTTTCTACATACATGTCTTTCCTTACACGTTGTAATAGCCAGCTCTGTTGTGGGCCAAAAACATGCAAACCTTACCAAATATTGCTAAGCTCGACACTTAAACATGTATCAATGCTGGAAACTTCTAGCCAAGTCCGAGTAACATGGGACGTGTGTAATGTTACCAAGGAATGATGGCACAAACAAAAAAAAATCTAAATCTCAAAGAATTTTTCTTGTTTCTGTCCGACTATAAAGCAAATAAATACAAGTTATATTATTACATGTACGAATAGCCAATGCCTATATAGTACAAGGAACTATCATCAATTATCAAATGAAGAAAGGAAGAGAGTATACAAACATCATTGACAGGATTGTAATCTCCTTCTGACCAAGTTTTGTAGATCTAAGGCAAATAGTTAGGAATCATGAACAATTGGGCTCAGATATGTGAAATGTTTGCTCTAATGACATGGCTTCTTTTTTCGTGTCTTGGTTCTGGAGAAAATTTATGTATATGCAATATAGGACTCTTGTGATCCAATGACAATGCACATAAACAATAAAATTGTCCTACACTAATTTTAATAAGAAGCATACTCTCATTCTATTAATTAGTTTCTGGAGCAGCATAATCAACTTTTTGTATTTAAAAGATTGCCGAGAAATTATGTATACCTCACAAAAATTAAGACCCGTTAGTTGAACTAAGATCTTCACAGAATTGGCCAAATATATCAGCACAATCATCCCATTTTCTACTCTCTCTTGCTTCCCAGTAACCACCCGCATAGCAGAAGGGTCCATCCTCACCTTCTCTATTGAACCATCTGGCCCTCCAGCCATTTTCTTGTAATTTTCTTGACTATAACAAAGAATGTAAGTGCAATTGTCAGCAGTTATACAATGAGTAGCATTACTATTATCCTTCTATTAGACAAAGCACTTTATATTGTTAGTCAATTCGAATTAGAATGAGAAGACAGTGTCATTCATAAACTTCTCATGGTAAACAAGCATATACCTGAGAAGCTACAAAATAGTGGCAACATATCGATGATGTGCTACCTAATATACTCAGCCTGAGAGACTTATAAGTTATCTTTTAACATATTCACATGACTACTGTAGCAAATCATGTAATCTTCAAACAATAGTCACATGCCTACCATGTAGCAAATCAGGTAGAGCTGATTATGTAGTCTGTAGAGTTGTAGATTTAAAAATGGTCTTCGACCTCATTCATAACATTTCATATCTTTTAGAAGAAAAGGTTATACGTACCATCCTTTGTCGTGTCTCCAACCTTTGCTTCTCTTCATTTGCCTTGTCGTACTCCCCATTTTCCAGATGTCGTTGATCTGGTCTAAGTCTTGAATCCGTAGGTGGAAGCTTCTCCTTAATCCGTGATCAAATATTCGGGATCAGATAAAGCTATAAAAGACAGTTAAATATGCATAAGAAGAAATTGGAGATGCATATCAAATAACTTTCAATATGCCATCTCTACCTGCAGTCCTGGTGTTAACTCATTGAGAGTGATGGCAAATGGCGTCAAGTTGTACCGGGTAAGATTAGGAGGCGTCTCCTTCCTTTTCCATAACAAAGATGCAGACGAGAAATCTTTTGTCTTACTAACTCGATCTCCAAGTGTATAATACATGTGCTCATCCCACTTCCCACATAGTTTAGCAACTTTTTCCCCTGTATCATCTTCAACAAATCCATGAACCTGTACATTAATTATTTCGTCAATCCTTCAATCATTCTAATTTACAATAACAATTCAACAGAAATGAATTCACCTAATGCAGGCAAAAAATACAAAACCTAAGGATTCTAGAATAGACTCCTTACGTACCTGCCGTGGATTGCGATCTAGAATAGACTGTTCTTTGAACTTGAGTGTACATGAATATTGGCGATTACCACAAATTTGCATTGTTCCATGGTGATCGCAGTATAGTTTACCGAGGATAAGATTATAAATTGTGGTTGTAACCTGAGGAAAAAATTTACATGTTTAAGAGTACAGTCGACCAAAGAAACTAAAACACTACATCAGAACAGAACCCTGCTATGGTATTAATTTAACACACACCTTGCTCCACTGAAAAATCTCCCCATCATCAAATTCTAAGGTAAGAGTTCCAAGGGGATCGAGCTGTATTGATCTTCCCCAAAATTTTGTTCGGAGATTGCTGTCCCCCCAAAATTTCCACCCTTTGCCTTCGGAATGGCAAGCAATGAGGGTTGGATGGTGACTCACCTGTTTGTAAAAGTTAAAAGTTTAATACAACTAAACAAGTTTAACACAAAATGCAAAATAATACATAGCCGAAGAAGTCCTTGTGAATGCGCGCTCCTCTCAAAATTTACTATTATACAAGGTGATACAAATCCAAGATAGCTCCCACCTTACTATATATGTTCCAGGCAAAAAAAAATATTGTGAGAACCATAATGAGCAGCAATCATAATAATTGAGCCGCAAATGGATCTTCATACTTTCATGTACATAATTGTGTCACCTATAACACTTTGAGGATACTTCTACGAATTTTTACTGTGTACAGTTTTTTAGCATAAATTTCTTCTTAAATGAGTGACTAACCTCGGTGCAGTCCATATAAAATTTCTCGAAGTAACTTTCAGATTTTGAGGCACGAGAGCATGGTGTTCTAATTATTCAACCTACGATAACTTTTTCGTATTTGTTTATATATTTTACTATTTAATGCACAGTTGGGTTGCTGCAAAGCTTTTGTTCTTTGCTCGTCTAGGTACATACCTTTTCAGCAAAAAAACGTACTCCTTTTTCAGGATAGTCAGCTTCGTATGTTTCCCCTAGCATAGGATTGAAGGGTTTACAATGCCTACCATCAGTAGATGCATATCCAGAAACCGCAAATGCAGCCACATTCAGAATTCTCAGAAGACTGTTGCCCTTCAATAATAATACACAACCAAACAGATAGCACGTCAGAAGGATAATAAGTAATCTCTATTTGAAATAGAAATAACTCCTACATGGACACACGGAAATGAAAGATTTGCTCTTCTGTCTTTCAAAATCATTATAGAACAATTTGTAGTTTATTTTGTAAAAAAAAAAATCCATAGAAATTGAGATAATTAAATCACCAAATCTGAACAGAGGACATATGCTTCGATTAATTTGCATCAATATCTTGGACTTGACAAATGTCATAAGCGAGAAGTAACATCCTCACAAGCATTCATGCATATTCACAAAGATATTAACTGGATTATATAAGTTTAGATAATATTTCAAGTACAAATACAAGCTAGGGAGATAAGATATTAGAGGATAGCCTTCTTCTGAACCTGTAAAATTAAAATGAGATGTAAATAGATATATTAAAAAAATTATTATGTTTTTAAGAACACCTTCTTCATATCAAATTGTATGCTTTACAAGTATTCAATTGACTAGCAGTAATAATTATGGATATTTGATCTATCAGAATATTACTATAAAGGAATTAACTCAATCATGATCAACTACAACAAAGTAAACAAAAGAAACAGAATGGTAACAAAGATTTGTCTTGCATCAGTTGTACACAGAAAAAAAAAAGAGATGACATTTAGATAGATATACCTCTTTCCCATACTCATATGCCCGATCCAAAAGATGAGAGTATTCTAATTCCTCAAAGCATTTCTGAAGAGTTGATATTGGCTCGTTAAAGTACACGGGCAGACAAACTCTACTAAGATCCTTTCCTACCATGTCTTTTATCATAGCCCATAAGCTGACACCTTTCTCCTTCTCAACAGGATCTGGGAGCTTATTTCGCCTCTCAAACGGCGGATATCCAGAATAATTGATATCTATTTGTCCACTCCCGCTGCCAATATCATAGTTTTGACTATCACTGTCGGTACGGTTAGCCATGTAATCTGCACCTATAGACCCAGAACTAGTTGTTGCTTCGGGAAAATACTCTTCAGTGTCAAAATAGCGGGGTTCTTCTTCATCTGACACTTCCTCATGCTCTTGTTTCCCAGCATCATCAGATGATTCAGTTGTGCTATATCCTGTGTACCAAAATAATACGTCATGAGAAGAATGCAAAAGGCTTGGTGGTAAAAGTGCCGTCATGGGACAATATTGCTTACAAACTGCCTTGCTAGGTTCAACTAAAATAGTTAACTTCTTAATTTTAATTTTAACCCCCGAGAGTCAAGAGAGCATCAATTTTGGTCTACCTTCTCCTATATGCAACAGGATTGCAACTCCTATCATGCAGAACTAATACAGTACTTATATCAACATTAAACACACAAGCGCGCACAAGCAACATAGGCCATTAAAAAGGATTAAAACAAATCCATCGATAAAAATATCTGTACTCAAAAAATCATGAAATGGGCTATAAAGTCACTTTAAGATGCAGAGTGAAAAAGAATGACCTTCAATGTTAAGATCCCCTTCGCCTTAATTAACTATCCAGTTTCTACTTGTGGAGTCGATCAATTGAGAGAATGCATTTATGTGCTTCTATGTGTTGTGTGTGTGTTGCTTCACATTTCTATACTTAATAAAAGAGTGTGAGTTTAAGGAAAGAGAATTAACATATTTGGCAAGAGAGAACCATCAACTATATAGCACAAACCAGTGTATTTTCCACGCCCTAGACTTGAACTTGAATATTCAAACTTTTTTGAGTTATATTCACCATCAGGAGCGCCTGAGGTTTCAGCTTCGAAGTTAGCTGCCTGCAATTGCAAATAACACATGCTTAGCTAAGTGCTGTATTGTATTTAGGCAAAATTCATGAAACGATTCAACTTCTACAACCATATGAAGTTAATTTTAGTTCAATTAGGCATTTGAGAATTGTTCAGTAGGATCTAGTCAACCATGTTTTGGACAAATGAAAAGTAATAATGTCATAATATCCACACAAGTGTCTATGTTAGTAGTCTGGTCGAGCTACGTATTATATATATAAATATATGTGTGTGTGTGTGTGTGTGTGTGTGTGAATATAAAAGGATGTAACAAACAAAAAGAAAATAACATAAGAGTCTTGCGGGTTTAATCCTAATTATGTTCCGTCTCCCATGTCTCCTGAAGGATGTTCGAACTGATTTAGCAGGTAATTAACATATCAAACTAGCACACAGGTAACACCAGTAAATGTTAATGTTTGATGCTTCACAACACTTCCATCCATGTAAATATGACATCATGCCCTGTAAATTGATTTTTGAATGTCCTAACTTCTTTGCCTTTCAACAATAATCAATTAATCAATACGACTTATTAGGTGTTGCCTTGTTGGTACTTGAGTGTTTGCTATATATGTTGTGATGAATATAATATGACTGAAAAATTTGTTTACCTTCAATACCTATATATCTAGTGAAGCTCAGTTACCAAACCATGTGTTCTAAATAAAAGCACAGATCGAGCTGGCTGTATTAGCTACCAGGCAACCTATGGAAAATTTTATCAAGTTGTGGTGAGTGCTTAGTATCTAGTCCTGCATTTATAGTAATCAGCCCAGTCTTCAGCTATACTTTTCTACAGAAAAGTATTAAACTTCTTTAATATCAAACATATTGTGTAAGATAAATGTTAAAGAATATACGACATGCCATGTATTCTAGGAGAATACATTTGAGGGAAGTACACATCCAAGTGACAAAGGATACATGAGACCTAATGTACATTAACTGTACGTATTTCAGCTGTCACATCATGACTATCAATCTTCAACTTGCTGTACTCAAAATATTACACTGCTTCAGTAACTTAATAAGAAACCTTTACTATCCCTTCTATGTATGCCAACAACTTGAAATAGCATGTCTAATTTATGTATGTAACAAAGTAAAATCAAAAGCACACAACTATTTAAGAATTAATTAAGGATGTGGTTGTGCGTGTACAGTGTAAATGTACAGCTTATATGCACACAATAATCCTGAGCGTAAGGTACCGGTAGCAGATACAGATTTGACATGATTTCAGCCTTTTAGGTCTATCAGATGCATATTATGTGTGGAAGCAAAATTCAACATATGTTACTAAAGATTTCCTACTTACAAACTTCGTCATTGATCGACTATATACATACTTATTAATTCAGCAATTAAGTTAATGTGGTGGATACTCTTGTTGACTAGCGAAAAAGCTTGTAACATAAGAATGGCCGGGACTTTAACCAAGAGTCCAAGATAATAGAGTGAATATGCTGGACAAATTTCTGATAGCAATAGTATATAGGAAGCTGCCCAATATCATAATGTCAATTATCGAAAATCTGACTATCATCAAAATAAACTAAAAAAACAAAGGTCAACAAAATTCAAAGATAATTACTCTCAAAGATAAGTACAAGTTGAGCGATCACCTCTAGCTGCCTCAATGTGTCCAGCAAATTAGAACGCTCTTGGCAGAGAACTTTAACTTGACCTTCAATATCTGAAAATTCCGAGATCATAATCTGCTCACAATCCTTAACAAGTATCTCACTAATGCCATTCTCAAGCAAGCACTTCTTTAGTTTCTCAGTCGATAACGATGAATTATTCGGCACAAGCGAAAGATTATCATTCAACGGTCTCAACGAATATAGACATCTAGTTGAAACCAAAGCGTTAATCCAAGCCAGCCTCTCTTTCTTGGAATGCGTTCTCAAGTGAAGAGTCTTGGCCGCAGTAAATATATAAAACCTTCTATTATCCGACCTGCTCTCCCTAAACGAAGAGATCTGAAAAAAAATTCAACACAAAAGACTGAGTCCCACTATTGCCAGCATCAAGAACTAAGCATTCATACAACCCTAAACAAATCTACTATACAAATAGACCAAAACAAGAATACTACTGGAATATACCTAAACTGAACAGATAAGCAACCCCCAACAATTCAAAAATAAAGTCTCAAGTCCTAATCTTCTACAGTTCCCACAAACTCACCCATAGACCCGGATAAGTCAAAATTTTATATTCAACTTTTTTTGAGGACTTTTTTTTTTTTTTTGAAAAGAACTTTTTTTGAGGACTTAGATCCACCGTCTGATCAAGAATGAATTCAAGATATACATGTTGTTTGCAACAATAAATAAATAAATATTTATATCTTAGATACTCCCTCTGTCCTGTGGAGTACTTTTCATTTGCGGACAAATTTTCGGCACGAATTTTAAATAAATTAATCTGGCACGGATTTTAATATGCATTTTAAGGATAATTCTATAACTTATTTTTTATATTTTCTTTTTTTATAAAAATAGGATTGTTACATTTTTTTAAAAAAAAGAAAATATCAAAAATAAGTTATATAACTATCCTTAAAATGCACCTATGTAAAAAAATGGATGGGACATATAAATTTAATATTAAAAAATTGAAATTAAATAAGATTAAAAGTTGAAGAAAAGAATGTAATGACCAAAGGATAATAAAACCAAGTAAACTGAAATGAAGTTAGATAGAGATATAGGGCACCGTGGCAAACAAATAGTACACCTGTGTGATGTGACCCACTTATAGATGAACACCCAGTTGAGTTTTTACACAAACAGTAAAAATTCAACACAAAAGGTGATTGTAATAACTGAAATTACTGTAATTAGCTACTGCAGAAAGCCATCTTAGATATCTGAAACTATTTGATAACAGCTTCATTTAGAAATTTTAACCTAGGGAAAAATTTAAACATACCCTCCTATCTATGTATGGGGAAACAAGGGTTTAATATTATACTGTAGTAAAATTTTCAAGGGTTTAATTAATATTATAAAATTTACCTTGAGGTGAATTATGCCATTTTCTGTAACCTTACGTCTACTACTACCGGAACTAACAAGACGAGCGGATGAGACGTCACCGATGAGGCTGACGTCATTTCCCGGTAAGTTGGCGAGGTTTTCGAGGCGGTGAATCTTGGAGTAGGATAAAACACCGTGGCGTAATACAAACCACCTGGATCTCCATCCTTTACTGAAATTGGTCCACTTGTACAAAACTCCGGCGAAGCAAGTAGATGATTCAGATCCGGCAATGCTGCCGGAGGTTGGAATTTCCGGGGACTGGTTTCCGATCGCTGTGTTTTCGAGTGGTAAACAACATAGAGGGTGATACATTTGCTTAACTCGCATTTAATTTAACAAAAATTAATAAATCAATTAAATTAAACAAAACTGATTAATTAATTTTGTTAAATTTGAGAAAGAGGGAGAAGAGAGATGTGAATGACTGAATGAGAGTTGTTTTGGAGAGCAAAGGGGCTTAAGAATTGTGTTGCAATGACTAGAAATATAAATGTTTTAAATGTGATGGATGGCACAAATGTAAATTTAATGAAGATTCTGCTCCGCCATTAAAACTATAACTACTAGACTACGAAGACGACTCCATTTTATGCTCTCACTTGTTTTTCTTTTTCACCATTTAGCTGACATTTTTAATTAGCAACTTCTTCAAAATACGTTTGTATGGTGCACAAAATTTGAATTAAGACCTTGCTCTCAAGTTTTTTAAGGAGAGAAAGTAAACGAATTCAAGAGAAAGTAAGTGAAAACGGAAGTAATATATTTCGTTCACTTGCTCCCGAGTTTGAAAATTGTAGAGCGAAATTGATTTCATTAGCATGCTCCCGAGTTGGAAGGAAAGCATGTAAATGATTGTCAAGTTACAATTTAATCTTTAAATATAAAATGTTTTCATTCAAATGATAAGGGTATATTGGTAATATCAAATGTTTTTTAATCCCTTGCTTTCACTTGCATCCCACTTTTGGAGTGAAAGTTTTGGGGAGAAAACTTGTAAAACTTTCATTCCTAATCACTTGCTTTCTTCCCTAAAAAAAAACTCGGGAACATGAAAGGAGTGAAAATTGTGTTATTTGCTTTCTCTTTCACTTGCTTTCCTCCAATTTTAAAACTCGGGAGCGGGGCGTAAAGAAATTACATTCCATATTTTGAATTGTAAGACACTTACGGAGATATATATAAGTGTCACTTTAATTATTTTTTTTTATCATTGTGGAAAAAATAATTATATATGACTTATTTTTGGATATTAGCTTGAGAAAAGATCTTCTTTATCACAAATAATTTGAAGATAAAATGTTCAAATTGAAAAAATGATCATTATTATCACAAAGAAACATAACTTAAAATGGCGTTACCATAAACGCAATGGCGTCTGGCGTTGGCCCTCAAGGTTTGAATTGTTACTTTTTTCTTTTTTTGTTTTTTTTTAAAAAAGGGTGTCAAACGCAAGAAGACGTTGCGTTACCTCAAAACGTTCTATGAAATTGCGTTTATAACTAGCTTTATAGCCCGTGCGAGACACGGGCACTAGGGGTGTTCATCAAACCGCACAAACCGCCCGCACCGCACCACACCGCACCGCGAAGCGTGGTTTTTATTTTTCGTGGTGCGGTTGCGGTTTAAAATCTTGACAAACCGCGCGGTGCGGTGTGGGTTGCGGTTTGGAATTTCAGTCACGCGGTTCAAACCGCACCGCACCGCAATAATTAATAAATTATATATATATATATATATATATATTATAAGTCTATCAGCGATCAGTCCATTTAAATTAACAGGTCAAGTCCAAATCCAAACAAGCAATGTACATTAAATAAACAAGCAATGTACATTAAATTCTCAAGATATGCTTTGATGTTCGAGGTATTATGTTAGTACGTTCTAAGAGTTTGAGGCACCAACTGCAAAATAAAATAACAAAAAGATATGTAGGTACAAATTACATAAAGATGAGTGAAACAAATCAAATCATTAAGAATTTAATTCACATTATCAAAAAAATTATTTATTCCATCTAATGATTAATATCATTAATTTTTAAATGTATAAACCGCACCAACCGCACCGCACCGCACCGCATTTTCGTGGTGCGGTTTTCGCGGTTTTTGTGTTACGTGGTGCGATCGCGGTTTGGAAATTTGTTCAAACCGCATGCGCGGTTTGGTTTGCGGTTTGAGGAAAAAACCGCACCGCCCGCACCGCGAACACCCCTAACGGGCACGCTCTAGTTCATTTGTTGTTGAATTGCATGCATGCCCTCTAAAATACAGTAGTGATTATGATTGTCATCTTTCTCCACTGAAAATTGTTGATTGCGATAAGGGTGATTGCTATGTGTGCAAGTGTTCTTAAACTTGTAATTGAGGAGTAAGACCCATTGAAAATGTATGCACCTTGTTAAGCAGGGCACATGTATCTTTGGAGTGCTCTTAAACTTATAAGTGAGGAGTAAGACCCATTAAGGATGTATGCACCTTGTTAAACAGGGCTCTAGTATATGTACCTTGTTAAGCAGTACTCTTGTAGATGTACATAGCTGGATATGATTTAGTCTGCATTGTCTGGCAATAGTCTTGGATCCACTACTACAAATTTGAACTTGCATAGCGTTTTTTTTTAAACTTACATAGCGTTTTTGAGCGCTATGTAAGCCGCCGCTATGCAAGTACATATGGCTTGTATAGCGTTTTTTTTTTAGCTATGTAAGTGCGTTACTTCTATAACACGTTTGGAATCGCTATGAAAGTAGGTGGTGTCTAAGTAGTATTCAAAATATAACATCACTTCAATAGCATTTGAAGAAACGCTTTGTAAGCATTCATTTTTAAAAAATTATTATTAAATTAATTTTCCTGGATTTTTTTTCTACCTGTAACCTATAGATCTTATAAAAACAATAAAAGAGTCAAAATGAACAATCCAATTTTCTTCCAGAAAGTACAAATAAAATTAAAAAATCAGCAATTTCCTTACAATTAAAATAGATCGGTAATTACACAAGTCATATCATCCATGAATCTTGACTCATACAAGAGATGATAGAACAATTAAAAAAATAAAATAAACAGTAACAAAAGCTTTAACATTAACAAGTACGTTACAAAATTAAAAATGTTAACTACTCAAGTATCAACCTCCGAGAAACTGCCGACACATTTGGGAAGACCATTGCGACACGCCGTACCTCAACTCTGTCACCTGGCTTGCCAGCATCCACCAATTTGTCGTGCATCAACAAGCTGACTGTGTGTGGCGTTCCTCCATCAGGAATCTCATCTGGTGTCTCCTGTAGTCTCACAACTACAGGATTTGTGTTCAACATGGTAGCTAGCTTATGTATGCAAGTCAGCAACTGTAACTAGCTGGTTCCAGGATCGCCTACAAGAAGGATGTTGATCTCCCCAAAAGCTAGCTCCAGATTGCAATGTCAATGCACTCCCACCAAAAAGCAACAATAAAATCAATCAACCAAAACTCAAAACATGGAATGAATATCACTAAATTACATAGGACTGTGCCAACTGTAATGAAGAAAAATAAAACAGAAAATTTAGCATGTTAGGCATCAACGCAATAAGTAGCATTAGATCAAATAGATTAGCGCAATCTATTTTGAGGAACACTGTAGTACCTGACAAAGGAATCATTTGGGAGGACCATTGCAACACCCGGTACCTCAACTCTGTCACCTGGCTTGCCAACATCCACCAATTCTTCACAAAACATATTGAGAAGAAAATAAAACTAAAACCAAATGAGAAAATTGTAACTAATTTTAAATAACAGGAACAAGCAGAAGCGGGTAGATTTAAGAAATTAATATCAACACCGTAAAGTTTGAACTCTATCAAAACCAAGAACTCCTCTTGACAATTCTATAACTACAGAGTACAGATACTGTGTATACTTTTTGCGACTGGAAGCGTGTATCTTGAATGCAGAGAGGGAGCTTAAAACTTCAGGATGTAGCATCAATATATAATAAAAAGGGTCTAGATGCCAAGTACCATATTACAGTAAATAGAGTACATTACCTGCATCTATTGTGCACCAATGTCATAGAGTTCTTGGCAAGATATTCTTGCCTCCCACACCATAAACAACATAGGCTTAAGATACATAATTTACTGTCAGCATAACCAACAAAATCAAAAGAATTAAAATAAATAACCTCTATCCACAACAATCGATTCAGAGAAATATCCACACACAAGACATCGGAACATGGCTTCCCTGATTTTTGGTATTATCGAACTACACCGAATTATCATTCCTTTCAGTGACACCATTTTCTCAATATCTAAACAAAACCAAAAGAAATTAAATTAAACTAAAAACTACAAATTTAGCACAAAAAAAGACAACACGAGAAAAAACTAACCAGAAGAGTTCAAATTCCTCATAGTAGTAGATGTCTTAGGATTAAAATACGAGCTTGAATCCGACTCACCATGTCCGTCAACACAATTTCAAAAATGGCAAGAACCCAACGGATACCTAACCATCTTACTATATAAATCATTATCGTAATCAAACACATGGTGCGCATCAACCTCAAGCGACACCCCTTGAATTTCAATCACAGGATGAATAGCCATCATATACTTGCCCTCTAAACTAGCATTATCCTTCCCTCGAATCTAATCTAATCTAATCCGGTGATGATGGACCTGCGCTGATTCAATCTAATCTAATTAGATTAGATTAGATTGAAAATGAAACAATTATTATCTAAAAATAAACAGTAAAAATTTAATTTAATTGAATAGGATGAGTATGTGTGTTTACCGTCGTGAATGATAGCCGGAGAAGAATCGGAAGCCATTGCTTGAGTTGATTGAAGATGATTCGGAGAGAATACCCAAACCAAACTGAATCGAAGAACACGAAGCATCGGTTTGATACATCAATTGACGAAAACAGAGATATGAATCCTGATGGAGAGGGACAGATAATTGAGAGCGGTGAGGGAGAGGGAGAGATAACTGAGAGCGGCGAGAGGGAGAGAGTATTAGGTAATTTAGGTCATTTGAGATGAAGTTAGGCACGAAGAGTAAATAAATATTCATAAATTTACGAAAATTAAAAAAAATATCACTTAAAATACAGAACCCAACATATCGTTTCTTAAAAGCGCTGTGTAAGTGTACTCTTACATAGCGTTTCCTAATTAAACGCTATGTAAGTATTTTTATTTTATTTTTATTTTTATTTTATTATGCTACATAATTGCTTGTATAACACTTTTTCCAGAAACGCTATCTAAGTAATATACTTGCATAGCACTTTCTAAAAAACGCTATGTAAGTACTGTCTCCTAAGTTTAAATATGTAGTAGTGATCATGCATATGCAGTCGAAACATGTTACAGAAAATTTTCGATCTCTGTTTCACTTGTCTTTGAATCAATTGCATAATTGTATACATAGGTTACGCGCCTTCAAAGTTTTCCCTATAATTTACCAAAATGCTAATTATTTCATGTTTTAGTAAAACATATATACATTGAGATCCTTATACAGTAATTTAAATATGACTGAGATTATAGTAATTTAATATCAAAGTGAAAATATGGCTAAGATTACAGTAATTTAAATAAGAAGTTTCCTATTGAAGACAAGAGCAGGTTTTTCTAAATGAATTATGTCTAAAAACTCTACGATATTTTTAAATTTTTATAAAACCAACAATAATTCATTTAGGAAAAATTCTGGGGTTCAGATATCATGGTAGTTCTCTGTTTGATGCAGTAGTTTAATTCATAGTGAAGATTCAAGATTATGCTAACGTATAACGAAACCGCTACGGACAAAAGCATTTGAAACTTTGGTACAATAATCCAAAAGATAAAGAAAAAATATTTATCAACCCTACAAGCTAGTTCCATGATCATAAAGATAGTTGTTCTTAACATGTAACATATATCTAAAAAATTATCTATTTATGATGTATATATAACCAAAAATAAAATATTCTCGAAACTTATATCTAGGATAGTGGTAAAGAATCTCATTTCTAAGTTAGAGGCACTACGCCATAGATGGCCTATTGCAACCTTTTGACATGGGTGTTACCATATTGGATGTTACTATAGATATGAAATTTTTGAGCTATCGCAACCTTGTGATTGTGGTGTTACCAAATCCACAAAAGTATGTTACCATAGCTATGAAAGGTGTTATGGTGGGTAACACTTTGAGCTGTGTTACCATAGAGTATTCATGAACAAAAATTTTATTTTATTTAAAATTAATGATTTAATAATTAAAAAATTAATTTTAACAAAATCGTTGAAGCTATCATTTTAATGATTTAATAATTATTTGACTTTAAAAGTATTTAATTTTAATAAAAGCATTGAAGTTATGTTTGTAAATATTAATATTCCATGAAATAATTAAATTATTTAAATTTCATAAATATTAAAATATTTTTAATAAAATTTAGAATAAAAATGTTTTCAAAATAAAGTAATATTCAAAAATTATTAAATTTTGATTAAATTCATTAAAAAGTTTAATAGAGAAAATGATAATTACTGTGAATTATTTCAAAATAATGAAAATAATAAATTTAAAAATTACAATTTAATACCAACAAATTAAAATATCTTTTGGAAAAAAAGTACACTAATTGAGATGGGCTACAAATAAAAACAGATAAGGTCCGAGCGGTAAACGAAAACGAGAGCGCCAAAACGAAAATTTAGAATTAGGTTAGTCAAACATAAACTTCTCTCTCTCACTTCTCTCTGTTTCCGCCTCCCTAAACTTCCTCCTCACCTAAACTCTCCTGACCTAAAATTTCTCTCCACCGCACTCACTCACACTCAATCACTTTCTCTGTCTCTCTGAAGAACGAAATGAAAAACGAATTAAAAGGCGATTAGGGCTTCAATCACTTGTTATCTCTCTCTCTCTCTGCACACTCTCGACCATCTCTCTGTCTCTGGGGTTCGAGTTTAAAGATTTCATTAAGGTATGTAATTGTGTTTTTGATTTTGATACTTCAATTAGGAATTATGGATTCAGTATGGGTTCATCTGGGGGCTTCAAATTGAGTTCAATTTAGGGGTTTTAGGGCTTCAATTTGGTTCAAATTGTGTTCGTTGTCTCTCGATCTCACTTTGGTTCCATTATTATAGTGTTTCATTTTATATACCTTTCGATTTTACTCTTATACGCTTACATGTTTTCATTTTGTTTACAGGTGATTTCATCATTCTTGCTTGTTGGTCTTGTCTTCATTCCCATTGGGCTTGCCTCCCTGCTTGCTTCTCGTAATGTATGTTAAAACATTTGATTATGTTTCCATGCCTCCTTTTTCTAGTTAAATCTTAACTTTAGGTGACAATATTTTGCATAACAGTTCTAATTTGGAACAAATGTTTGTCACTGAGTTTTAATTTGGATTGTTGTTGTTTGTAGGTGTTGCACAACGTTTTATAGAACAGTGTTGTCTCCCCCTCTCTCTGTCTCATTCTCTGTCTCTATGTCTCTCAGCTCTTAGAGGTTATTATTGCTAGAGGTTATTATTGCTGTATATGCAAAACTGTTCTGAAATCAGACAGTCTGGTGGTCGTATGCTTTTACTCCGTGAAGAATATAATCCCACATTAAATCAAGCCAGTGTAATAGGATATTGGGAGAATATCTTCTATGGAAATGTTCCGATTTAATAAAAACAAGAGAATAATAGGTAATATTGTTTAGTTATTACAAATTGTTTAGTTATTACGTCCATATAATTATCCTCATTGTCACTATATGGCTTTCAGTCGTCCCCACCTTTACACCAATAGTGGCCACGTCTTCTTATAGATTTACTTTTCAGGTGGATTTCTTCTTGGAAGAACTCTTGCTGCTGTTATGACTGTTACTTTAAGTACGACAATGGCTACTCGTCATGGACCATAATCTATGGCTGCCCATCAGATTATCCTGCAAGTATGGTTGCCTATGTCTCTCCTTGAAGATGCCCAATCTTCATCTAGTCAGGTAGCAATTTGTTAATGCTAAATTCTCGTCGCAATATATACTACATTTTGTGGCGTGCTACCTTTCCAATCATTTGTATTACTTAATTTATAAATGTTTACAATTACAGCGCTGACCACCTTTGATCTTTGTAATTAATGCTTGTGTATCAAGAAGACAAGAACTTGTGTACACTCTAAACAAGTAATGTAATGAATTATTCTGATTCTATGTGCACGACATGTAGTGTCCTTGTCACTATAGCATGGATGCTTTTAATGTATTAAATTTATCTAAGAAGCCGAGATATGCAGTCCCTTCAAGCAAGTTTTGAAATGCACTCTTTTTCTATTATAGCTCTTTAGTATTTATTGTAACTTAGACATCTCTGATTGAAGATTTTATAGAAGCTTCATGTTTTTGAGTTCATGCCATGGCATGTCAATTTATAAACAGTCAATTACAAGAAAGCTAAGTTGTTTATATATTAAGTGTTTCTTATTACATTTAATTTTCACTTTCACATTTAATTGTATCTTTAGGCACTTATTGCAAGTTCATTTGTAAAAGGGAACTACAACAGAGTTAGAGAGATCACTTACATTAGCATAAAGGTAAATCAGTATATTCATATCCCATTTTGTTCAGTCTCTTTTGTTATTTTTTTTTTCTAATCTAAATTCTAAACTTCCTTCCATCATTAAATGAATTCTTCTTGGGGGAATATTCGTTAATAATTAATTATTAAATTAATAATTAATAAGTAAATTCTGTTAATAATTTATATTATGAGGAAAAGGAACTTATTATTTAGATACATGCAAAACAATTTTTTAAACGCTAAATAGGCTAATAATTACTTGCAAAATTATGTTAAAATTACAGAAGTTTGGATAATTACAAACTTGACTACTTAATTAAGGGTATCAAAATATCATACTATAAAATTTACGGAGATGACTTCTTTTGGATTAACAACTTGCCTGTATCTAAATAACAGAATTTACTTATTAATTTCGGAGAATGCAGTAGGTAAATTGGTGAAATATATTTGCTGCCACTCATGTAAATTAAGTATAATGTATTCTGCTGCTCATGATAAGATGTTAAGCTGTGCAACTACAAAATCTTGCTACTTCATTGTTGCAACTTTGGAATCTGATGGATACTCCAATTCAGGAGCATCAGATGTTTCAGAATGTTACCTGCAATGTAGCTGCTTCAGAACAAGAAATAGTAAAACCCAATATTCATTCTGTGGAATTAATTAGTTATGTGAGTTGTTGATTGTTCACTTCCAGCTGCTATGTAGTTCTCGCTATTCAGTATTTTGTAAGTTCATTCTTACAATTTTGTAACAAGTCAAAATGGTATTTTTATTAGGAAGTGGAAATTGTGGTGCATCCACAAATCCTCTCAGGGTGCCAGTTGCAGGTTCTGTCTGTTGGACTTGGACGACGAACCTTAATAACATCTGGAAAGTGATATGTTCTCCTGATCTCTTCGACATCTCGCTCCTTTAACTTGCATGGACTATTAAACAAGTCTAAGCTTGCACTATTGGGGAATACCTCCCTCATAATGTTTAGTAGATCTAGTAGGGATTCAAATTTATGCTCAACATATGAAGGGGGTTTTATTTTTTCCTTACCTTTGGTTGTCCTCATCTTGCTCCTCTGGGCAAATGCTTCCATCATGGAGACCGGAGGAGCAGCTGGGCGGTTGTCTTCTGACATCTTGAAACTTGAACTTGATCTTGAAACTGAAAACTTGACTTTGAAACTTGATCCCCGACTGGGACTAAAAATCTACAGAGCTTAAAAACTTGAAGACTTTGAAATGAAGAAGTGAATGAAATGAAGGCTACCACTCTTCTTTTATAGAAGAAGCATGACCTGCTATGTCAGGTTGAAGTTCAGCTTGATTCGCATTTACAGGTCATCTATCGTTTGAAGATGAAAAAAAGGATAGAAATTACTCATTTTATTCAGAAATGATCGTTATAATTCATACGAGCTAGAGAAGAAACGGCAGATATAATTGCTAAAGCTGCAAAACAAATGACCTCTGAAAGGCTAATTACGCTTAAGGAGTTAACTAAGGAGATCAGCCGTAAGTACGAGGTTAGCAATGCTAATTATAAGTTTAGGAGTAATCTTGCTAAAAGTCACTATTGGCCAAAATAGTGACTAGCAATCAACCTTGAGATCCATGGTTTCTAAGACCACGGATGATTTTAGATCCTAGATCCATGGTTTCTAAGACCACGGATGATTTTAGATCCGAGATCCATGATTTCTTTTAAAACCACGGATGGGTTTAGGTCCGGGCTTTTTAGCCAACCACGAAGTGGCCGACCACGAGGCGGCCGACCACCGCGCCCGAAGGAGAAGCAGCCGACCACGAAGTGGCCGACCACGAGGCGGCCGACCACCAGCTGGCCGACCACGGTGATTTAAGGCCCTTCAGCCGACCACGGGCTAGCCGACCATGAGCTACCCGTTGATCCGGCCGATCACGGGTAGTTTATGGTCCCAGACCTCGAATTTTTCTGCGAATCTCGGATGATTTTCAGCACTGAAACGAGGTCAATGTTTAGCACCGTTTAGTGTCGTTTTGTGCCGTTTAGCACCGTTTTATGCCGTTTAACGTCGTTTAACACCGTTTAAACATCGTTTAAGGCTATTTACACCGTTTAGTGTCGTTTAGTACCGTTTAGCACCGTTTTAGGCCGTTTAACACCGTTTAAACATCGTTTAAGGCTGTTTAACACCGTTTAGTGTCGTTTGGCGCCGTTTAGTGCCGTTTTAAGCCGCTTAACATTATTTAAACATTGTTTAAACATCGTTAAGGTTGATTAGTGCCGATTAGCATTGAATTAACATTGTCGTAAATGCGTCGGTCACTCCACGCTTTACATCAAGACAATACTCGTGAAACACTAGTGTATGAAGATGAACCCTGACCCGAGTCTTGGAAAGGACTGTTAAAACTTCAAGGAAAACCTGATCAGTTTTCCTAGAAGTTGGGGGGCAAATGATATGGGCTAAAAGTAAGCCCTAAAGACACATTTAATGTGGCATTAATTAGACCCAATATGGTCAAAACGTGGGGCCCACCATATGGGCCAAAATCCTAGTTATAATATTAATTTCTTAATTAATATTAGGAGTAATAAACAGCTCAGCAAATAAGAGTCAAACAAGGATATTACTCTTGCCTAACTTAGGCTCCAAGATACATACTTCAACATGGAAACTGATTCCTACAAGGAAGGGGTCTAGAATCTTCCTCAAGGCGGTGGCTTGCCCACCAAGTCTTTGTCTCCTACCATAATTCTAAGGTTTCTCAGCCTATATAAGGGCCTGACCCCTCATTCTCAGAACTACGTTTTTGGCTTGATTCTCAATACGAGATACGTAGGCACTCTGTGAGGACCGATTAGTCTCGAACACGGAAACAACCATTAAAGCACGAAGCTCCCGAACCCTAGCAATAAATACAGATTCGTAACCTAGTTTTTATTCCACAACAACTAATTAGTTTTTCTAATTAATTTTAGAAAAAAATGTTACAATGAATTATAAATACATTTTACTTATTATTGAATATACTAAATAAATTTGTAATTATAGATTTAAAATAAGCACAAATGTACAAAGGTAAATTAGGTGAAAACAAAATAGCCTGGGTAGTGCCTAGTGAGTACTGTGCAGGGGCGAATTCGGGGGAAGAGACAATCGCCAGTACAAACTACAAAGTGTCTAAAGATATGGCAGCATTATTTCCAATATCAAATCTTTTTCCTTAGTAAAATATTTCTTCAAAATTAAAGCATTAAATAATATTATTATTGGCAAATATAAACCCAACTTCCCAAAGATATACTCCGTATTATTTAGTGTCCTAATTGTAAAAATTGGTAATCGGTACAAATCAGTTGAGGTGTCGATTTAAGATTAATCGGGTAATGGGAATTAATTGGAAGAATTAATCGGAGTATTAATCGAATATTATAACAGTATTTAATATATTAATCTAATTTACAATTAAACATATCATTTTACATAAATTCATAGGATTAATCGAATTTCAAAATTGAATTGATTGATTACTTTACAAAGAACTAATTGGAAGTTAATCGATTGAATTGGAAATTTTTAAAATCATGCTTAGTGTCTGCAATTTGCGAGACATAAACTATACAGCATGTATAGGGTGTTTGGGATAATTTTTTTTCAGAATAAGTCAATTTATTTTAAGACAAAGTTAGAGATTCCTAATTTTTTTTTTAAAAAGTTAACTTTTTTTGCTACTTATAGAATCTCAAACATACAAATACTTGTATAAAAAAAATTTATTAAAATATGAAATTTTTACCCAAAAATAAGTCCATAAAAACTTTAAAAAAAAATAGCCAAACATGCTCATAATCTACTGCCCGTGTGTCTGTAATCGGTCCGTTCCTTATTTCTTTTCCTGTAAATCATTATTACGCTTACCAATGCACACTTTTGATTGTTAATATTTTTAATTTTGTTTTAGTACTAAATATAAAAATTTCAATGTATTAAAGTACTCACAAATACGAATCCAACAAGATCACTCATGACTATATTTTGTCTTATAAATTATATATAAAATAGTAGTCAATCGTTTAAAATGAATAGTGTAAAAAGTCAAAATAGAAAAAGAAAAAAGAGACAGAGGAGGACTATACTAGCGTGTACACTACAGTTTATTTTAATAAAATATAATTTAATATTTAACATTAATAGTGCTCGATCTTACCGTCTTACATGATTAATGAGTACTAAAAAAAATTAAAACTTTCCCAGTTTCCCAAGTACCCTCTTCCAAATCTAAGTAGTCAGCTTGGTTCCGTCCCAATTTACATCTTTCTTTTATAAAAAAAATATGTATATTAAGGGGAAAAAATGGTTGAATAAGATTTTTGTTAGAAAATGGAGTTTTTAGAGCATAAGTATTTTATGTTCTTGAGGTTAATTCCGGATTTTAACGATTGGAAATTGTTCCTTGTTATGAGGACTTAAATTTTCATATATGGGTCTAAGTAATTTTCTTAGTGAAACCCATAGAGAAATGGAGTTGAAGTTAGTAGCTTGAATAAGCTTGAAATGAGAATGTGTATTTGTCCCACATTGAAATGAATAAAGGGGGTTGTTGGCTTTATATAGAATCACACACATGGGTAGTGTACAACTACTAAGGTGTATGATGGTGCATGGTGTTACTGTGTGCTCCACGCGCGCGCCGCCGCCGCCCGCCTCGCCACGCCACGTCACGTCTCGTCTCGTCTCGGGTCGGCTCGGTCGAAGGGCGATTTGGGCGAATGTCTCGGCGTCTCGCGTACGCGAAGCGACCTGGGCAAGGGATTTTATTTCTGTGTTTAAATATATTTTAATTAGAATAAATATATATATATTGGGATCAGTACTTGGAATAAATCAGTAACTGGTCAGACATCTAATACTGATGGGCCAAGTCCTGATGAAATCCTGAAGGTACTACCAGATCCTGATCAAATACTGATGGACCTCAAGTCCTGACGGTATCAGATCCTGATGAATAATCAAATACTGATGGACATCAGATCCTGACGGACGAAAAATCCTGATGGATCAGATTCTGATGTTGGGTCAGAATTTGATGATATATATATTCGTATAATTAAAATAAAAACTGATATGTGTGGATAAATATAACGTAACAGTTACGATTTATTAAATCAACCGTTTTGATTTTATTAAATCAGCCGTTTCATTTTATTAAATGTAAATCGGCAGTTACAATATTAATTGGGTGGCATCAGTTATGTTTGGTCTCTCCTATAAATAGAGACCTAAGCTACTGATTGTGAGATACGGTACACACTGAATATACAGACCACACCCTACATTCTCTTGTCTTCTCTACACTCTCTGTTCTCCTCCTGTTATAGTATATTTTTACTTAGGGTTTTTCTGGCGACTGAGGTGCTAGTCGAAGTTGAGTATTCTGATTGCTGTGATCACTATACTCGGAGCTGTTTTATCCTGGGAGAGGTGTTGCAAGCATCCCAACACAGTTGTAAGTGGGGGCAATTATCTCTTCAAGAGCAGTCAGGCTTTCTAGCAAATCCTGACGACTCAGCTGTTTGTTTTACTTGTTTACATACTGATATAGCTATGGCTACTGGTATGTTTTCTGCCTTCTCTTTGTTCTATCAGTTACTGACATGCATGTGTTTTACCTTCGTGTTTTGTTTCGCTAATTGTATGCTTGGCCTGGACTTGTTAAATACGATATATAACTGCCTCTATGTTGCTGTTTTAGTCATAATTCCCAACATTCTTGAAGAGATAATTTGTTATATAGTATTTAGCATAATGGTTAACGAGAGTGAAATTCCTGCTAGTGGTAGTTCGGTTGCATCTGCTGGGGTCATTGATTGGACCACTTACAGTTTTCCACAACCCGTTGAATTGACTGGTTTGCCTGAGAAATTCAATGGGGGCGTTGGCTTTTCTCGTTGGCAGAAAAGGATGAAATTGTGGTTGACTGTAAAGGGTCTATGGCCTGTTGTGGAATATGAGAAGCCGGTTGTGGATCAAGAGAAGGCTGAATCAGTTAAGAGTTATTCGAAGTGGGCTGAGAAGGATGGGGTTGCTAGGGCAGCAATTCTGGCTGCTCTAACCAACACATTGTTTGATGTGTACTCCTCTGATGCCTACACCGCAAAACTCTTATGGGAGAAGCTGGACCAGACACATAATACTGACTCACAAGGTCTGGAAAAGTATTCTGTGGCTAGGTTCCTTGATTTCAAGCTGGTGGACAATAAGTCCATGACTGAGCAAGTGCATGAGTTCGAGATGATAGTGCATGCTTTGAAGGAGTCTGGAATGGACCTCCCCGAAAAGTTTAAGGTGATGAGTGTGATTGAAAAGCTTCCAAAGTCTTGGGAAGAGTTCTCTCTCTCCCTGAAAAGACAGAAAGGAGAGATCACCTGGACCAACCTTATGCTGGACATCTCGGTGCAAGAACAACACAAGTCCAAACAGGGACATGTGATGCCAACTGAGCATGGAAGCTCGAAGGTAAACGTAGAAACTGTAGGACAGAAAAGGAAGGTTGTCTTTAAGAAGGGTAATAGTAATAAACCTAAGAGTGACAAGGATAAGGCCAAGAAACCAAAGGCAAACAAACCATGTTGGTCTTGTGGGCAGGTTGGACACTGGAGTAAGGACTGCCCTACAAAGAAAGCGAAGAAAGCCGAGGGGGTAGCTCAAGCGAATGCTGTGCTTGGAACCTCAAGTGGGCCTGTAGCGAACATGGTTGTTGGTGAGGCTTTGGCTTCTGAAACCAACGTAGACCGGTATGTTACCTACAACCCTGTACTATTTTCCACTTATCTGTCAAATGAATGGTTGATTGATACTGGAGCTAATGTGCATATTTGTGCTGACATTAGTTTATTTGTATCTTATCAACAGAGTCATAGCTTGACAGTGACGATGGGGAACGCAAGTGCTGCTCAAGTACATGGAGTAGGAAATGTGGACCTGAAGTTTCCTTCGGGACGTATTCTATCCCTGACGAGAGTGCATCATGTTCCCGACATGCGTAGAAATATAATAAGTGGTAGTTGTTTAGTAGCTAATGGCTTTGAAGTTTCTCTCAAATGTAATAAAGTAGTTCTTATTCATACTGGTACATTTTTTGGCAAGGGTTACTTGTCGAATGGTTTATTTGTGATTAATGTTGAACCCGTTTTGGGTAGTTTGATTAATAATATTACTCCTTCTGTTAATTGTATTGAATCTTCTGATTTATGGCATGCTAGACTTGGTCACTTAAATTTTGGTGCTCTTAAAAATATGATGAACTTAGAGTTGATTCCAAAACACACTATAGAAAAGAATTCTAAATGTCAAGTATGTGTGTCTGCTAAACAAATAAGGAAACCTTTTCATAATATTGTTAGGGATTCAGACTTGTTAGATTTAGTACACACCGATATTTGTGAATTTGGTGGTGTGTTGACTAAGGACCATTTTAGATACTTCATTACCTTTATAGATGATAGTAGTAGATACTGTTATGTTTATTTACTTAGACATAAGGATGAATCACTTAGTAAATTCATTATATATAAAACTGAAGTAGAAAAACAAACTAGTAAGGTACTTAAAAGGTTGAGATCTGATAGAGGTGGTGAGTATACGAGTAACGCTTTTAATGAATTTTGTGCAAGCAATGGAATAGTTCATGAAGTTACCCCACCATACACACCTGAGTCTAATGGGGTTGCTGAGCGAAAGAACAGAACATTTAAAGATATGATTAATAGTATGCTTATTAATTCTGGGTTGCCTAAATACATGTGGGGAGAAGCTCTGAATACGGCTTGCCATATTCTGAATAGAGTTCCTCTGAAACACATGGATAAGACACCCTATGAGTTATGGAAGAGCAAGAAGACTAGTCTTAAGTATCTTCGTGTGTGGGGGTGCCTTGCTAAGGTACTTGTCCCTGAACACAAGAGAAAGAAACTAGGTCCGAAGACTGTTGATTGTATCTTTCTGGGCTATCTTGAGACCACTACAGCTATGAGATTTTTAGTATTAAAATCTGACATAGATGGTATAGTGGCAAATACGATAGTTGAGTTTCGTGATGCTACATTCTTTGAAGATGTTTACCCTATGAAGACTGGTATGCCTCAAGATACTTCTAATGAAGATCCTACTCACACATCAAGTTCTATTCCTGATCATGTGGAGAAGATGACAAATGTGGGGGCGGAACCTAGTAGTAGCTCTACTCCTAAGGAGGTAGAGGAACCACGGAGGAGTAAGCGTGCAAAGGTAGTCAAGGATTTTGGAAGTGATTTTATCACTTACAATGTCGAGGACGAACCTTTAACTTTCCGACAAGCTATGGATTCTTCAGAGTCTAGGCACTGGAAGGGCGCTGTAAAGAGTGAAATTGACTCTATTGTTTCTAACGGAACATGGGAGTTAGTTGATCTCCCTCCTGGGTGTTCTACTATCGGGTGCAGATGGATATTTAAAAGGAAGTTGAATCCTGACGGCTCAATAGATAAGTACAAAGCTAGACTGGTAGCTAAGGGTTTTAAGCAAATGGAGGGTATTGATTACTTTGATACATACTCTCCTGTAGCTAGGATGACAACAATCCGAATGCTTGTAGCATTGGCTTCCGTACATGGTCTTATCATCCATCAAATGGATGTAAAGACAGCTTTTCTTCATGGTGAACTTGAAGAAGAGATTTATATGGATCAGCCTGAGGGATTTGTTGCATCTGGTAACGAAAGGAAAGTATGTAAGTTGATCAAATCCATCTATGGCTTGAAACAAGCTCCTAGGGATTGGCATAAAAAGTTTGATGAAACTATAGTGCCGTTCAGTTATGATATTAATGATAGTGACAAGTGTGTCTACACCAAAGTTAAAGGTAGTGAGTGTGTCATCATGTGCCTATATGTTGATGACATACTATTGTTTGGAACCAATATTGAGATTATTAACGAGACAAAAGCTTTCTTGAAAAGGCATTTTGAAATGAAGGATATGGGTGAGGCTAGTGTGATTCTTGGTCTCAAACTGACACAGTCAGCTGAGGGAATAACTTTATCGCAGTCTCATTATATAGAGAAATCTATACTTGAGAAATATGGTTATTCACAGTGTAGAATCGCTAGTACACCCTATGATCCTAAAGTTGCCCTTGTTAAGAATGCTTCAGGAGTACCTGTGTCTCAGTTAAGGTATTCTCAGATTATAGGGAGTTTGCAGTATCTTGCTAACTGTACTAGACCAGATATTTCATACTCTGTGTCTAAGTTGGCTAGATATACAAGCTGTCCAAACAGAACTCATTGGGATGCTCTTGATAGAGTACTTAGATATCTAAAAGGCACAATGTACCTAAGTTTACACTATAGGAGATTTCCTGGTGTACTTGAGGGGTACAGTGATGCAAGTTGGATAGCTAAGAAGTCTGGTTCCAATGGAGTGACTGGATATGTGTTCACCTTAGCCGGTGGAGCAATATCCTGGAAGTCGACAAAACAGACTATAGTAACTCGGTCTACTTTTGAGGCTGAGTTGTGTGCACTTGATGCCACGGGGACGGAGGCTGAATGGTTACATGGACTTATGTCCGCGATACCTGTAGTAAGCAGACCACTTCCAGCGCTTGCTATTCATTGTGATAGTAAAACAACTATCGACAAGATTAGCAGTAAAAAGTATAATGCTAAAACAAAGAGACACATCCAAGTTAGACTAAAGTCTATAAGGGGTTTAGTGTCTGATAGGATTATTGCTGTAGAGTTCATAGGAACTCAGAATAATATAGCTGATCCTTTAACTAAAGGACTGGAACCTGCAGTGGTCCTTAAGTCAAGGTTGGGGATGGGGCTGTCAACCCATCATAGTTCATCATCAGTGGGAACCCAATACACATGAGAGGAGATCCCTTGAAGTGTATTCAATGTGGTAATAACAAGCTGTAAGGATGAATTGGTAGTACCTTTGCTACATAGATGATACTGTTGTATCTGAGTCTATCCCCTGTAAACCTAGAAGGTACTGATACTGCTAGATAGCAAGAGTTATTATAACTCTGAATGGGGTCAAGACATTTGACGAGATGGTAGCAGTACATCTCTGGAGATGCCCAGCTAAGCGAATGTAATTGTGTGGTCGCAATTAGAGGAAAGGGTTATTCCTTGAAACATTCGACGAACAGGATCGAGACAAGACCATTAATGTCTCAAAGCCGTAGATTGGACCATAGCCTTTGACTTGTCGTCGTCTATGGAACATGGTTACACCAAACGAATTAAGATTCAAGGTGAAACATTCCATCTGAATCCGGTAATCATTGAAGTAGGGGACTTAGGAGGGTTCAAACCCGGAAGGGTACCGACTCTGAAAAACAAGTCATGATGAGAAACCTGAAACATTTCTATATGGATTTGTGGGGGATTGTTAGAAAATGGAGTTTTTAGAGCATAAGTATTTTATGTTCTTGAGGTTAATTCCGGATTTTAACGATTGGAAATTGTTCCTTGTTATGAGGACTTAAATTTTCATATATGGGTCTAAGTAATTTTCTTAGTGAAACCCATAGAGAAATGGAGTTGAAGTTAGTAGCTTGAATAAGCTTGAAATGAGAATGTGTATTTGTCCCACATTGAAATGAATAAAGGGGGGTTGTTGGCTTTATATAGAATCACACACATGGGTAGTGTACAACTACTAAGGTGTATGATGGTGCATGGTGTTACTGTGTGCTCCACGCGCACACACACACACACACGCGCGCGCGCCGCCGCCGCCCGCCTCGCCACGCCACGTCACGTCTCGTCTCGTCTCGACTCGGGTCGGGTCGGGTCGGCTCGGTCGAAGGGCGATTTGGGCGAATGTCTCGGCGTCTCGCGTACGCGAGGCGACCTGGGCGAGGGATTTTATTTCTGTGTTTAAATATATTTTAATTAGAATAAATATATATATATTGGGATCAGTACTTGGAATAAATCAGTAACTGGTCAGACATCTAATACTGATGGGCCAAGTCCTGATGAAATCCTGAAGGTACTACCAGATCCTGATCAAATACTGATGGACCTCAAGTCCTGACGGTATCAGATCCTGATGAATAATCAAATACTGATGGACATCAGATCCTGACGGACGAAAAATCCTGATGGATCAGATTCTGATGTTGGGTCAGAATTTGATGATATATATATTCGTATAATTAAAATAAAAACTGATATGTGTGGATAAATATAACGTAACAGTTACGATTTATTAAATCAACCGTTTTGATTTTATTAAATCAGCCGTTTCATTTTATTAAATGTAAATCGGCAGTTACAATATTAATTGGGTGGCATCAGTTACGTTTGGTCTCTCCTATAAATAGAGACCTAAGCTACTGATTGTGAGATACGGTACACACTGAATATACAGACCACACCCTACATTCTCTTGTCTTCTCTACACTCTCTGTTCTCCTCCTGTTATAGTATATTTTTACTTAGGGTTTTTCTGGCGACTGAGGTGCTAGTCGAAGTTGAGTATTCTGATTGCTGTGATCACTATACTCGGAGCTGTTTTATCCTGGGAGAGGTGTTGCAAGCATCCCAACACAGTTGTAAGTGGGGGCAATTATCTCTTCAAGAGCAGTCAGGCTTTCTAGCAAATCCTGACGACTCAGCTGTTTGTTTTACTTGTTTACATACTGATATAGCTATGGCTACTGGTATGTTTTCTGCCTTCTCTTTGTTCTATCAGTTACTGACATGCATGTGTTTTACCTTCGTGTTTTGTTTCGCTAATTGTATGCTTGGCCTGGACTTGTTAAATACGATATATAACTGCCTCTATGTTGCTGTTTTAGTCATAATTCCCAACAATTTTTTCATAAAAAACTTTAATAAATACATTGAAAAATAAGAATAAAGTTAAGTTTTAAAGAAGTCAAGTATTGAAAATACAAATATACGGATAATTTTGAAAAATTAGACTTAAATTTGTATGGAAAAATGAGATATTTGTTTGGAAAGAAGAGAGTGACATGTAATTTGGAACAATTTTTTTTTTTGTAAAAAGAACATGTATTTTGGGACGGAGCCCGGAGGAAGTATGTTGGGTATAATTAAAATTACAGCGATAATGAGATAGTAATCTATCTATTATATATACACCAACAAAACTTTAAATTCATGAGACATAACTCCAGAAATGGCAGAGGCAATTGGCGTAAAGGAAGCTCTCGGCTGGGTGAAGAGCGAAGGGTGGACAAAAACTATAGTTGAATCAGATTGTCTCCTACTTATCCAAGCAATCAGATGCTCTTCAGTCCATCTGTCCTACTTGGGCACCATAGTAGAGGAATGCAAAAAAATTTTATGTGAATTAGGAGATCGAAATGTAATCCTAAACTTTGTTAAACGATCCGCGAACAAGGTGGCTCACTTCTTAGAGAGACATACTAGTTCCTTAGCTGATCGTACTTGGAAACAGGGTGAGATTAACCCGGAGTTTCATGTTGTTTTGCTTGAAGATTTGCAGTATTAATGAATTTTCCTTTTGCTGGCAAAATAAATAAATAAATAAATAAAATGTCTAAATTACCCTTATGCATATTATTTTTTTAAAAAAATTGTTGTTCAAAGGAGTTGAACCTAGATCTTTACATCCACTTGCACACCAACATACCACTGAGCCACTAAATATTATATTTAACAATCATACACATACTATGTGTACATGTGTGTCGCTAAATGAATTTTCATATTAATACTATTTAACCATCCTTTTCTTTTCACTTTTAATTATTTATATTATCTTATTTTATAGTATAAATTAGTGATGTATATGATATGTAGTCAACTCATACATTTTTAAATCATTCAATTTAGTGAAATGATATTAATTATTAGTATGTGAAACATATTAATAATTGTAATATATTTATTATAAACTTATAAATTATCAATATACTTAAATTCATTTATTTTGTAAAATGGCTAATGGATATCTAATTAAGGTATAAATTTGTATGGGAAAAAATAAACGAAGTGCATAATATGTTTTTAATTAATACGATATAGGAGTATCTGTTAAGTACCCATGATATAAAAAAAATTAACTATATTGAAGTGGAATGAAATATATCTACAATAGAATCTCGATAAATTAATAACAATTTATAAAATTAATTTTTTCAATAATAAAAAAAATTATCCCAACATTTTAGTGACAATATAAATTTACCTAAATTAATATATTTGTACACCAAACATTTAGAGATGTTAGTTCAATTATAAATGTATAACATTCAAATCCCGAATCAAGAATAATGAGATAATTTAATTAGTTTATAAGCATTCCATTTAAATTGTCGGATATTAATGAACCGAATCATCTCGTGAAAGTGAATTTACACCAATATTTTTGAGTAAAATGTAAATTTTGATTGTGTAAAGCTGTAACACCCCCTTCCCTAAATAGAAAGGAATATTACTTATAATCCATAAACCTGCAAACAGAGCACTAAAATATTCTCTAAATAAATGATTAAACAGTCTAATAATCTCTGAATAATATAAACCTCCAAATTACAGTTCAAACCAATAAATACGAAAAACCAAAATCTGTAAATAAATAATCCAGTCTAAATAATTCTAGAAATCCATAAGTCCTAAGCAACGGAATAAAAGGGTAGCTCTCCATCACACAGTCCCAGGTCCCCCTAAGTACCTGCCAGAACAAGAATACGGCATGAGCCAAACGCCCAGTACGGATTTGGAATACAATTTATAAAACAGAAAAACAGATAAGTATATTTGATAGTTATAATAAAACATTTATTTTAAAATAAGCATGGCTGAAGCAACAAGGGGTTAGGATATTTCATACCGAGATCAGAACAGAACAGATACAAATACACACATCATAGGGTACCTAATGTGTGCAACAAACCGGATAACGTGTACGGCATATACAACGTCACCGTCAAATCAAATCACAAATCAAATCAAAATCTGGGTGCACCCACGTATCCTGAAACAAATATCAAAATGCGCAAAAGCTCGCCACCTGAGCTATCAGAAGGATACGCCGTGACCAATCACACTGCCACGGAAGTGTCATGTCACTGGTGCCGCAATGACATGGCTGTAGTACCCCTACAGCTGGTTAACTCGGTATACCCTATATCACTAAAGGGTTCAAATAAAATACTTCGCAAAATCTTTTAAATCACAATAAACAGATATTTGAACGTTTCTAACAAATATATAATTTGCAAAATTTCAGAAAGTCGCAGAAACAGATATTTAAATATTTTCAAAACAAATATAAAAATCACTTTCTAAAATCAACGGGTCAAAATATTTTTCAAAATCAGAACAGTCAAAACCAAGTGAATATATTTGAGGGCAAAACAAATTTAATATTACTAATCCTAAGAGGAATAGCGCTGAATAAAAAAGGAGAGAGAATCCGTACCTCGAAAATAGCAACTAAGAATACTAACGAAATCCGCAAATTATACTCTAAACTCCCGTCCCGTGATCTAATTACAAAATATAATTTATAATTAAAATAAATTTTTTATATCATTCAATTTATTAACACCTTGTACTAAAAACAATAGGCCTAGTCAGTCTAGTCTCGACTCATTGCCAATGCACGGCTCTGTAACTAAAACAATAAAATTAAATACAGTAATGGAACTTGGTTTCTCCTTGCAGCACAATCTTAAAACCTTAGACTTCAATGACATCACCAGTAGTGCACGCATGTTAAATAAATAATCATTAATACCATATGTATGAATACTTGATGCAATGACTCAGTTTTTAACAATCAAAAAGTAAAGAACCATGAGTTACTAAAAGTCTAAAACTAACTAAGAATTAGCACATCACGAGACAGGACATATGTCACCATATGCTTCGTCAATATATAATTTAAACTAAGTACATGCATGTATACGATTAACTTAATAATCAACTACTCCCTGGCATATAGACCCAGTACATGTATTCATAAATAAGGATGTAACTAGATTAAAATATAAACATGGATGTGGTAGTGCATAGTAATATTAGATTATAAATAAATACAGAAAGGGATTAGTAGCTTACAATTAAACGATGAAGTGACCCTGTGAGGCTATGACCACTCTCAAGTTCTCCCTCCTGCTTCTTCGATTTCTAACGTGCGGCTACTTTCTATCTCTCCTAAAACCTATTTTAGGGTTGTATTACTACGCATGATATGATATGGGTATAATATATAGATATTTAACTCTCCTATTACTACTAGAAATCTGAGTGTCAAATATTAAAAAAAAATGCAATAAAACAATATTATTCTATAATTAAGAAACTCAAATTATTATTATTATTATTATTATTATTAAAAAGTCACGTATATTACAAAAGCAGAGTACCAAACTACATCATTCTTGCGTTAATATCTCTCATTTATAAACTACAATATCTCTCATTTATAAACTAAGATTTAAATCTTTAATATCTCCCTTCAGCTCCTTGACAACATATTGGGTTAGGGTACAATCATATTAGCACACATAAATAATCTTTTAGTCATTTATGGATTTCTTTGGTTTGGGACGGAAAATGGGGGAATTTATAAAAGTTACAGGGATGTGGGGACGGGGACGAGGCTTAGTGTCTTCCCGTCCCGAAATTCCCCATTCCTTATTCCCCGCCCCCTTCTCTGTTAGTTGATCCACGAATGTAATAAAAAAATTATTTTTACATATTAATATATTAAATAAAATAAATTATAAAAATACCTATAATTTACATTTTTTATAAGTTTCAAATATTTTAACTACTTTATTAATTAAAAATTATTTTAGAATACGTGTATTATTAGTTTTATTTTATCTTTTATTTAAATTACAAATAATTTTATATTCAAAATAATGTTTAAAGTATGACATAAAACAAAAAAAATAAATATTATACAAAATGATTTATTAACTTCTTATTTGGAAATATTTGCTAAACATTTATTTTTATTTTTTTAAAAAGGAAAGAATTCCCAGATTCCCGTAGGGATCCACTTTTCCCGTTCATGGCGGAAATCAGGGAGTAAAAAATAATCTCCGCTCGGGGATCGGGGATCGAGAATAGGGATAGTACTTCCAAGGTCCGAAATGACTCGATGCTCATCCCTTATTTCATCCCCTACCGACCTCGGTGGGCTCTTTTTTTCCCACGCGTTCTCTTACTTACAGAATAGGCTGTAAGAAATACCAGGCAGCTTATATAAAAAATGAGAAACATTTTTATGTATCATGTTGATAAAACACTACGTACAACCCAATTTGTAGAACTAATCGCCCAACTAAGTGAAGTTGCACAGTTACCCTGCATCTCATTGTTCAAACTCGTTGCAGGACATCAGTATCATCAAATTTCATTTCTCCATCCCTGAGCCTTTACTACTAACAAAAAAGAATAATATTTTTAAATGCACAATCAGATCACTTTCTTAATATTATATCAATTACTTTAAGATATCAGATGAGAATATTAAAGAACATACAAACGCTCAATAATTATCGTTAATCACACGCACTCGGTGCTCCCAAGAGTAAAATTACTGTCATGTACAACCATCATATACTACTCCCTCCGTCTCTTTAAACCTTTCCCGTTTGACTAAAAACACGGGTTTTAAGACAGTGGGTAATGAATATTGTTTTTTAATGGAGTAGTGGGTATTGAATATTGTTTTTAAAGAGTAGTGGGTATTGAATATTGTTTTTAAGGAGTAGTGGGTGGAGTAGTGGATATTGAATATAGTTTTTAAAGAATAGTGGGTGGAGTTGTGGGTATTGAATATTGTTTTTAAAGAGTAGTGGGTGAAGTAGTGGTTATTAAATATTGTTTTTAAAGAGTAGTGGATGGAGTAGTGGGTATATATTGAATATTATTTTTAAGGAGTAGTGGGTGGAGTAGTGAGTAATATTGTTTTATATGGCTTAAAATAGAAAGGGGAAAAGTATTTTTGAATGTCCCAAAATAGTAAACAGCAAATGTTTTAAGAGACGGAGGGAGTAGATCACAGTTCGCTGTGAAGCACATCGTACAAGCATCAATATAGGTACATATATAAAAAGAAAACCATATGAACACAACCAATTGTAGTACGATCCAACAATTCACTAATATGTACTCCGCAACATGTACCAATGCACATTTTATAGTGGAACGACTATGTAAGGATGAAACTATAATAGCTGAAAAATAAAAATGTTGCTACTTAGAAGTGGTTAAATAGGAAATTTTTAGCTTTAGATTAACTCATTCATGTTGTCATAGGGTTTAACTCTTTTATCTAATTACATGTAAATGAAAATTCACAAACAGTGACTGAAAATCATGGGAAAGTCGATTTTCACTTTTTATGGTACACAATCTCATACACTGACGTGTAACAACATAAACACAAAAATGTTTAAGTATTTATCTTGCACACGCTGAACATTTTTAGTATCAAAGTTACTCACTTCACAACTAAAAAAGACCTCAATCTTGAATGTTTTCTAACGGTAACCATCTAACTACATAACTAAAGTGCAATTTCTGTACCTACTCTAAGTCGCCTGTTATACGATCCATGTACCATCAGAAATAAGAAAAAATTTCAAAATTTTAAAGTTTATGCTAGAAAATGACCCGTGCCTCGCACGGGTTTTCATGCTAGTATATATTAAACAAAAACATACAGATAGTCAATTAATAAAATTAATTAGTAAAATAAATCACAAAGGCATAAACGCCCAGATAATATCAATTCTCCAATCAGGTAATAAAAATTCTTCCTCGCCCAGATCGCCTCGCATACGCGAGACGTCGAGACATTCGCCCTTCGACCCGTAGAGTGGCAAGGCGGCGGCGCGTGTGCGCGAGGCCCGCACTACCACCATGCACACCCACATGCCTTAGTTTTTTTTGACGAACAATAAGATTTTATAGATAACAAAACATTGGAACCCAGCCGGGACAAACCCCCAAACTGTCAACTACAACCTGCCCACATGCCTTAGTAGTTGTGCATAGACCCGATAATTTTTCACACGACACGAAAACATGACACGAAATGACACGAAAATTTAGTGTTTGGGTTTGCATTTTTAGTACACGAAACGAAAGTACATGACCGAGATTTAGTGTCGGGTTTGGGTTTACCCTTCAAGTACACGACACGACAAGAAGTACACGAAATAAATAAATAAATAAAATAATAATTTATAATATATATTAATATATTATAATAATATAATTTATAGTATACAATTTAATGCTAATAGTTGAATTTTATAAATAAAAATGTATAATACCAATTAATATGTATGAAAATTAATTAATTAATAATATTTCAAAATAATAAAAAATTAATTAATCTTTTATTTTTTTCGTTTCGTGTACATTTCGTGTACTTTTCCTGTACATTCGTGTCGTGTATTTCAGCCACCCGTGTACACGAAACACGAAATGACACGACACGAAACCACCCATCCACCCGTTTTGCCAGGTCTAGTTGTGCACTACACTTGCACAGAGCTATATAACGCCACCAACCTTTCACTACCAATTAAATGTGGGAGACAAGTTATTTCAACTGAACAACCCACATAATCCATTTCTAACATCTTTGTTTCAACTCAATTTATTTATGAATTTCACTAAGAAAATGTCTTAGATCCAAACATGAAGGTTTAAGTCCACAACAAGGAATAACCTCCACTTGTTAGTTTCCGAAAATTGCATCGAAGACATATTAAAGTGTCTGTTTGGCTTAACTTTTTTTAAGGACTTATGGACTTATTTTCTGGTAAAAAATTTATATTTTGATAAAAAAAAAATTATACAAGTATTTAATGTATGTTTGTGATTGAATAAGTTGCAAAAATAAGTTTGAAAATAAGTTGGAAAGTTAGGAATCTCTTAACTTTCAACTTAAAATAAGTTAATTTATTCTGGAAAATAAGTTTTACCAAACACCCCCTAAAATATGCTTTAAACTTTCCATCTTCTAACGAACAAATGTAGGTGAATGGAATGGAGTTTTGTATAACGAATTCAAATACTCATTAAATTGCTATTTCCGCGACACTGAAATTATTTAAAAGGAGCTGAGAGAGTATTTGACAAGCTAACTCTGCATTTCTTATAAAGTGTTTTGCAAGGCAATGTAGGCGTGAGTGTAAGATAGAGTGTAACATCTTGTGTGGCCTTTATTTTTAAGACTTAATTGCACTTAAATGGCCTAAACTATTTTATTTTTGCAAGAAAATGAATTATAAAAGTTGCCAAATGAATAGCCGAACTTTTATTTTTTTAACACTTGAATGAATCCCGTCAAAAAAGTTAGACGGCGTTAACATGTTGAAGGGTATTTCTGGGAGAAATGTCACATTGCACAGTTGCTGCCGTTAAAACAGGACTAAAAAACGTGGCGAACTCGACAATTCAGAAACTCAGAAACACAGCGCAAGAACAGAAAACATGGAAAAAGAACAGCAACCAACGACAAAGGGATGAACTCAATCAGCAAAAAATGAAACTCAAACACAGTCAGCAAAACTCAAAAATAAATTAGAAAACCCAGAACTCGCACAACACAGGATGGACATAATAACTCAGAACCGAGAACAACCAAAAACAACCACCAAACTAGGCATTTACAAACTCAGCATTTTACGAACTCAGACGACGATAAAAATGGACAAAAAAATGCAGCACATAGAACAACGAAACCCAGTAAATTCGAACTCAACACACAAAACCAATCGAACACGAAAAAAAGAAAATGATAAACAAACAGCAAAAACTCAGCGCAGAAACTTGAACCAAATTCGGACAATCAAAACAGCTAAAGAAAAGGAGAAGACAAAAGGGGAGAGGGGGTGTTTGGTTCTGGGTTTCGATTTTGAAAATGAGCAAAGGGGGTACAGTTTGTTGGGGAAACGGGTTTTAATGAATTAAATCACTAGATAATTCTTACCAACAAGTTTGATACAACTAGAAGTGGCAACTGATCTGTCTCAAATAACATCCAGAATGGCATAAACGAACTCAAACTCTAAACCAATTACATAAACAATCAAAATCAACAAACCCACTTAAGTCAAAACTTTCCGACGAAAACGAAATTTAATAAAACTCCTCAAATCCGACATGCAAGCACTAATATATGTCCTACTATCATTACACGCATCAAACACACGAAACCCACGACCACCAGCTCACCGGAGTTCATCGCCGGTGGTTGGTTCGATTCGGGTGAACCCATAATTTTGGGGCTTCACTTCAAATCGAACCCCCATCTCCTCCTTAACACAAATCTACAACCAAAACGAATAAAAAACTACTACAAATTGAAACCCTAATTAAACCCCAATTTTTGAAAATTTGCAGAACTTAAATTTGTTAGTATGGATAGATAGATAATTTGGAGAGGGTGATTTTGGTTACTTAAACACAAAATTTGGATATAAAAAGCATAGGATTTAAGGGTTTAATCTGTTGAAAAATCAAGAACTTAGAGAGAGTAGAGAGAGAGAAGTACCGCGGGGAGAGAGAAAGAGATTAAGGGAAATAAAATTTTTAAAACTTATTTATATTTTCCCACAATTTTACCCCTAAAATCATACTAACTTATTTAGACATAAATACCCTTAAACATATTAACGCCGTCTAACTTTTTTGACGGGATTCATTCAAGTGTTAAAAAAATAAAAGTACGGCTATTCATTTGGCAACTCTTATAATTGAGTCATTTTCTTGCAAAAACAAAATAGTTTAAGCCATTTAAATGCAATTAAGTCTATTTTTAATGTAATATACAGTAGTTTGGTGCCTACTACAGCTACTTGCACTGAATGACACAAATATACGACTTACTCAATTAAGCTTAGTTTTATAGTAACATATATTTCCTCCGTCCCAATATATAATAGATTGTTAACATTTCTTAAAATAGTAAGTTTTAATACTATTACACCCACTATTTCACTTATTTTAACAATACTTTACACTATTATATCCACTACTTAACTTATTTTAATAATAAAATCATTATTACATTCATTACTTCATTTATTTTAATAATATTACATCCATTATCTTAGTTTTCGTGCGAAAAGCAAATGTTAATATCCCATTACGACGGAGGAAGTATATTTGAATGCACAAGTGAGGTTCTGCGGCAAATTTGGGGGAGAGGGGAGTGGGGTATTCACATGATCATGTGTTAAGAAGAGAGATGGGTGGCTTGACACATGCATGCCAAATGTCATGGCCAATCCTTCTTTTTCATTTCATATTCCCTCCGTCCTTAAATATCATTCCTGTTTTGATTGGACACGTTTGTCAACACACACTTTTGATCGTTAATATTTTCAATTTTGTATTAGTTTTAAATATAAAAACTTCACTGTATTAAAGTACACATAAATACGAATCCAACAATATCACTCATGACTATATTTGGTCTTATAGATTAAACGTAAATTAGTAATTTGTCTTATGTTATGAACAATCCCGACATTTTAAATAAGAACAATAAAAAGAGATAGAGGGAGTATTATATTCTACATTAATTGTTTCGATAGCACTGAATCTCTGATCATATTCGTCTATAAATATTTTAGTTATCAGTGTTGTACAGGTGAGGTTGAATGGTTTAGTGCAGGGATAATAAAATAATTACATATGTTTAATATTTTAATCTTAGAGCATGGGTAATCTATACTATCTATAGTATATATTATAATAAGTGAAACGAGTATAATTTGTATTTTGGTTATCTCCTCATTTTTGGTTATCCCTTAGATCATTAATTCAAATAGATCATGACCGTTAGATATAACAATATTAAAAATTATATACAGAGGTCTAGGATTCGATTCCCACCAACAACATATTAATTCATATTTAATACTATACTCTATATTATAATAAGTGAAAGGGGTATAATTTGTAATTTAGTTATCCCCTCATTTTTGGTTATCCCTCATTCACAACCGTTAGATCATCAACTCAAATAGATCATGACCGTTAGATATAACAATATTAAAAGTTATATACAGAGGTTTAGGGTTCGATTCTCACCAACAACATATTAATTCATATTTAATACTAAAAATTATTATATATCTATACTATCTATACTATATATATTATAATAAGCGAAAGGGGGTATAATTTGTAGTTTGGTTATCCCCTCATTTTTGGTTATCCCTCATTCACAACCGTTGGATCATCAACTCAAATAGATCATGACCGTTAGATATAACATTATTAAAAGTTACTCCCTCTGTTTCTTTATATCTTTCCAATTTCATATGTCGGGACTGTTCATAACATGAGATAAATTACTAATTTACGCATAATTTATAAGACCAAATATAGTCATGAGTGATCTTATTAGATTCGTATTTATGAGTACTTTAATACAGTGAAATTTTTATATTTAATACTAATACGAAATTGAAGATATTAACGATTAAAAATGTGCGTTGACAAACGTGTCCAGAGAAAAGAGGAAACTTATTATGAGACGGAGGGAGTATTTACAGAGGTATAGGGTTCGATTCCCACCAACAACATATTAATTCATATTTAATACTAAAAATTATTATATACAAAGATGTAAGGTTCGAACTCTTCCAATAACATATTAAAATTAATATTTATAATATTATATTATAAACAAATTATAAAAAATAATCCGTGCTTTGCACGAATTATAAGCTTGTATGTATAATGATTGGCTATATTGATTAGTTAAAATGATTATGTAAAACTTTAGCTAAGAGGACCAATATATATTCCAATGAAATTATCTATAATTATGTTTGTGTAAAATTATACCTAACAGTTTCATTGGTCCGACAAATATAGTCAATGAAACATGGTTGGCTATATTTTTAGCTAAGGGAATAGAGGATTGGAGTTGTATAATTTTTACATAATCTCTAAAAATGCCACCTACATGCCACATAGATAATTTTAGCTAAGAATTTTTATCATTGGAGAAGCTCTTACCTTTTAAAAACATTTTTTTAGAGAAGACTAGATAAGCATGAAAGCATCTCCAATGGAGATATCTACATTGATTAGCTAAAAAATTTTAAAATAAGAAATAGTTAAAATTTTACATAAGGAGAACTGGAGAAACTCCAATGGTGTTAGCTATAATACATATTGTATATATTTTTGTTAAGGGAGAACACATGTTCGATAAATATGGCCAACGAAAATTAATTGTCTATAATTTTTGCTAAAGATTTTGATGCATTGAAATACTTAATATTTTACATATTATCTATATCATTTACCACCTAAATTTTATAACCCCGTTGGAGATGATGCTCTAAGAAACAAAAGGGACTCTAAATTTTAACATGAACAACCTACGATAACAAAAAAAGAAAAGGGTACAAAATCCATTGATTCATCTTATTTTTCACTAACTTAGCGGGGAAAATCAATCCTTAATCTCATCTTTCATCTTTCATCTTATTGTTTTAAGCTCTCTTCGAGAAAGTGTAAAAGTATAACCTGATCTTGATTTAATATTTAATGCGAATTCAGAATAAAATATAAATTATTTAATAATAATTAAAAGAAATTTATTCATCAATGCATTTTGAAAATTATTAATTTATTAATTTTAAATATCATCTATATTAAAAATATATAGATTGTAGATTACATACAACATTATCGAATCAATTTAAGAAACTCGATCACGATCAAAATAATGTTCGAATAACATAAATACAAATATTTATGTCAAAAACTAAAAAATAGCACATCCTTTAAACAAGTTATAAAATATATAAAATTTTATTTTAAGAAAAAATAAAATCCCCAATTTTTCGCAAGATACTCGTTTTTCACTCGGGACGGAGATTGAGGGATAAAATAATTTTTGTTTGTGGACCGGGAATGTGTAAAACTCGATCACGACTAAAATAACATTAGTATAAATAGTTAAGTATGCTAGAAAATAGCTCATAATTATAAACTATATAAAAAAAAGTTTTGAAAAAAAAAAAATCCTTAGATATAATTTACGTGTCAATATAATATTTACGTGTCAATATTTGGAGATTATGCAAAAGATTTAACCCTCCAATCTTGTAATCCTTTATCAATAATTATAAATAATCATGTTTGTTGACTATATTTATTGAATAAGTAAAATTCTTAGATATAATTTACATTATCATAATTATAAATAACACTATTGGAGTACTGATCACTTTCCTTAGCTAAAATTTCATTATCATTATTTTATTATTATTATTATTATTATTACTATTTATCATATTTTAGTCAATCATTTAAATATTACCATTGAAAATGCTTTTATGAACTCACAATGTATTCCTCAAAAATAACATAGAAACAAAATAACAGAGATTGTCTGTGTGTGAGCTAATTAATTGATCGTTTTTCAAAATTTACATTGCAACATAAAAAAAATCAGAGCGTTATCAATATTTTTGTCTATGAAAAGACCAAGCTGGCTAACATGTTAAAGATCAAAATTTCATGTTTCGTATTTTGTTAGTTTTAGTGGATTTTATTCAGTGGATCAAAATATGGCATATGTAAAAATAATGTTTTATGGCTAGTTCACAACTGCTTTGGGCCTCGCTTGGGGTTTGCAGGACTTCCCCAAAACTGGGCTAAATGATGAAGATCCACCCTACCAGTCCCCCACCATAATAAAAACTAATAAATTCAAATATACAGTGTAAAAAAAAGAGAACAAGTGCAGGGCAATACGCGGTCGTTAGGGTTTCACAAAATTCCGATCTAAATTGATAAATTAAATCCCGTCTATCAATTATAACAGTTTCGATTTTTGGTCCAAAAAATTGAAAGAATCCGATCTTTGATCCTATACGGATCGGTCGTTCGGTTTTATTTGATTTTTATAACAATAATTATTTTTTTTGGATGAGTGCCTCAAATCTTGAGGTTAAAACAAAATAAGGGCAGGATTATTATTGTAAATATAAGAGAAAGTGTTATTACAAAATTGTCACCTATCATTTTATACTGAAAATGACCTAACCTCAGGTAGGGTTGGATTAGACCGGTTCAAATTTAAAAATTCGTTTTTGATAAAAATTTAAGAGTAAAGTATTGAATCTTGATAATTTACGAAAGAATTATAATAATATTACACATTAATCTAAAATCCAATAATTTACTTTTAAAATTTTCTTAAAAACTAATTTTTAAATTTGAATCTGACCCAAATGTTTCACAACCCTCGATCCAAACAAACCCGAAGTATTACAAATTAAAAATTACATATGGCCCTCACAAGTTATAACCTCAGTACAAACATGAAATGAATCACATTTTGTCACATAAATTTGGTTCACTTCGCTTGTTTGTAATTGATCAGTATATCAAAATTCATGTAACTACTTGCCGTATTGTTGATGGTTGGTTTGAAAAAGACCGGAGTTTAGAAGAAGAAAACCAAAGAAAAACAGCAAGGTCTTGTCTGTCTATTAACATTGGAGTTTCCTCTGTTTGGGCTTGCCATAATCGCCAATTTGTCTTTGTTATCTTAGACTTCACCGAAGGTTCCAAAAGATCTACTTGTGATCGTTTTAGTTATAATTACTACATTTCATACATCGGCATGATACCCTTGCTTGTCCCACTAAGCTAGAGATATTTCATCTTTTTGTTGAAATTCTTGACATTTTTCGTTTTGAATGGCAAATGCTTATGGATTGGTTTCGTCTCCAGTTCAAACTGTGAGAGGGAGGAATCATGCATGTTCGAGTATATATCGATCCGGGGTTTGTTTCAGTGAGGCTATTTCTACCAGGGTGCATTGTTCCAGCAATATTGAAGGTGCTGAGAAAGTTGGGGCTGGAGTTTCTTCTTCTGAATCTCGTGTGCCGAGGTAATTCAATTTCTAAAAGTTCTTTAGTTGTCTTTTTTCTTTTTTTCTTTCTTGCAATGTGATTAATTTGTTTGTGAAGTTAATGTTTTAGTGCAAATGGGGTTGAGATGTGTTGTTAACAGCTTGTTAATCAGTTAATGTTGTCTAATACCACCCCTAATGTTGTCTAATACCACCCATAGCATTAGTAAAACCTACCTGATTATCGATGCACAATCATGAATTACCTGAAAATGAGACGATGCACAACTTGATCAACCTGAACTGGAAATGACTCTTTAGCGATTTCTATGCGCTTTTTCAGTTTTTATAGTGCATTGAATATTATGGATGGATACCGGATATGAAAAATGTAGTGGAAGTTAGAGCACAACTTTGACTAATTTCAACTATATGTTTACTGAATGAGGGAACCTAAAAATTGTTTTTGCTTCTTCAGGCCGGGTAGATAAGTACCTCTGAGAAAATTTTCTGTATAAATAATTAAGAGGATTATCAATTTGAGTTTTTGAATCTCAATTAAGTAAGGAACACAAGCATCAAATAACTTCATGAATTTCCTGCTAGTGTGTTAAAGGAAAGCTAAGCCAGATAAGAAATGAAGGTACCTTAGAGCTCTTATTATATCCACGATGGTTATTTAGCGGACACCTTAATTAGCAATTAATTAGGGAAAATATTGAGACACTAAAGGACTGTTAAGACTTAAGCGCTTAAGCAGGAATACAGGACAAAGTTTCTTGATTTCCTGCAAATTAAAACAGTTGGCATATCCTTCAAATGACTTGTGATGCAATGCCTGTTGCCTATTCCACAAACTATGCATTCGTGTGTCAGTGAGTGGTTATGTGCTTGCATACATATAACTGGTATGCGCTTCAGTGCATGTATGTATTTCTTTCAGAAGCTTTGACCCTGTTTGGGCAGGCTTGTTGTTCATTATTTTCGACTTGAATCCCATTGCTCATTAAATGACCCCCTTCTGTTCTAGAAACACCTATTTTTTCCGAAGCTAAGTCTCATACTTATCAGTTTCTCCTGTTTTCCCAACCTAGCATGAGGCTGATTACGAGTTGATATTGTGAAATAGAGCATCTATTAGACCACAATGGTTTCAGTTTAGAATATAATTGTTTACAGGCTAGTCGGTAAAGGTTGCAAACTAGTAGGATGTGGTTCTGCAGTACCAGCCCTAAAAGTTTCGAATGACGATCTTGCAAAACTTGTTGATACTAACGATGAATGGATATCAGTTCGCACTGGAATACGCAATCGGCGAGTTCTTTCAGGTAAAATTTATTTTCTTTTATGACGCTTATAGGAATTACCAGATGAACTACTCTGGTATTATCATTGCATTTGCAGTAAGGAACTGTTGTTTTTCCTGCTATTAATATGTCCTGCGACCCTGACTCTGGAAGCTACTGGAACAGTCGTTAAAGAGAATTCCAGTAAATGTTTTGCATATTCCATGAAACAACTTTGAAACTCTGGAAACACTTGAATAATTCTGTTCTCAGAACAGTGTAAATTTCAAAAAAAAAAAAAAAAACTCTATTACCTAGAGTATAAACCTATTACATCTTTAAACCTGTAGAAGTGAATTAAACATGCCCTGATTCCCATCTCAAAACTCTAGCCATACAGCCAAACTAGGTAATCTTTAGTCAGCTTCCATGTTTTCTTTCTGTAATGGAGCGGATTCCACTTTATAGGCATATACGTTACTTTTCTGGCTTTATGTAGCCATCACAGGAGATTTTCTTTTGTCTGTTTCCAGGTTCTAAGTTATACTTAAATTTTGATACTGGAAGTCTCTAATTAAAATCACTTAATCATTATTTTGGTGCGTAGTAAGATCATTAATGATTGGAAGGGTTGTGTGCTCTAAGATCTTGGTCTATCGTCTTTATTTCTATATTGTTCAAGAAAAAGTAGACCATCATTAATTAGTCTGAAACATGCATTTCACAGGAACTGATAGCTTGACAGCGCTGGCTGCACAGGCAGCAAAAAAAGCTCTAGAAATGGCAATGGTTGATCCTGACAATGTTGACCTAGTCTTGTTGTGCACATCGACTCCGGAAGATCTATTTGGCAGTGCTCCTCAGGTACTTTTTTTTAGATTTTTATACTTTCAAGTTGTGGGTTTAAGGTAGGAAGTACTATATCTTGTTAATGCCAATGGTTTTTCATATTTATCCCCAAGCACACTGACCTTGTCTATCACACACAGCACTGCAATGTAGTTGGACATGAACTGGAATCTGACATATCCTTAATTTTATGTTTAAAATGCATGAGATTAAATAAAATAGTCTCCATGATAGATTCGATTTTGATGTGCGTGAATGTTTTTATGGCTGTAAGCTAGAAAGAATGCTTTTTCTGGCATGGTGAAAGAAACATCAATATGTTTAGCTGATACAACTGCTAATATATTGAGATGATGAGTTATTTTCAAATTACATATTAAGCTTGAGCATGGCTCATCACAAGATCATCATCTGATGACTTGTAGCAATTTATTGTCTGTATACCAGGATTATATCTTGAAAATGTGAATCAGATTGCTGACTGTTTCACCTATTTCCCCTGTCTTCATCACTTCCCTAACAATGCCAAAATCACTAAATAGAAATCAGTCTCCAAAGGATGCTTGAATATATGTTGATTGCCAATCCAAATGAATTTATTTTTTTAAAGTTGGGAGTATGATTAAGAGAATCTGGTATGGTATATTTTGTATATTAAATGATATATTACGATGGACTATCAAAGAAAAATTAGTAATTTGTATTATGTGGAGATATTAGGCTGGTTGGATCTTAATAATACTATGTATTAAGATGATGTTTGGTGATTTCTATCATTCCCAAATTGGTTCATGATTTGGTTAAAGAGGATTTCTTGCATGAAAGCGCTAGTCTAAAACTTTCTTAGTATGAGTTCATTTTTTTTAGGAAGACTTTATTTGTATTGATTGGTGAATCCAGTAGATGTACTGCTTTCTTAACAAAATGAGTTTCTCGTCAATCATAATGACCCCAGTAATACACTAGTACTAACGGCTTTCTTGCGTTTTTCTTATAACTAAAATGTTAGATTCCACGAGCGCTGGGCTGCACAAAGAATCCACTGGCCTTTGATATTACTGCGGCCTGTAGTGGTTTTATCTTGGGTTTAGTCACAGGCTCTTGTTATATTCGAGGTAAAATTTTATTGGCTGTCTTAGACTTAAATGATAGTTTAAATTGTCAATAACTTGAATCAGTGAATCCACATCATATACTTTGGGCAAGTATCACAACCTAAAATTTTGCAGCGGCCGGCTTTAAAAACGTTCTTGTGATTGGTGCTGATTCGCTTTCTCGTTATGTTGATTGGACTGATAGAGGAACATGTATCCTCTTTGGAGATGCTGCTGGTGCAGTACTGGTGCAGGTAATATATGCTTATGTGCCGTCTTAATGATAGTTGTCTCATGGCATAGTAGTTATGGTGTATGAGTAATTCATCAGCTTCATCAGCATGTTGATCTATGGAAACGTACTCCAAATGTTTACTAGATTTATAAATTTGGTAAACACTTTATTAACTTTATAGTTAAACTGCAGGCTTGTGACAGTGACGATGATGGTTTGTTTGGTTTTGACGTGCACAGTGATGGTGACGGCCAGAGGTTTGCATCGTCACCTTGTGCAATAGAGTATGTATCTGTGTTTAAACGGAAAGAAAGAACTAAAAACTTTTTTTGCAGACATTTAAATGCCACCATGAAACAAAAGGATGTGGAACATGTAGTTGGTTCGAATGGTTCAGCTTTAGGATTCCCACCAAACCGTTGTGCTTACTCGTGTATTCAGATGAGTGGTAATGAGGTTTTCCGGTTTGCTGTTCGTGCTGTGCCACAGTCAATTGAGTATGCGCTACAGAATGCTGGTCTTTCTGCATCTAGCATTGATTGGTTACTGCTTCATCAGGTATGCCTTAAGTATAGTTATCGCTAAATATGTTTGTGTGTGTGTACAATTCTTCAGAACACATGAATGATTTGTGACATGCAGGCAAATAAGAGGATCCTCGATGCAGTTGCCACTCGCCTAGAAGTTCCATCAGAACGTGTCATTTCAAACTTAGCAAATTATGGTAACACAAGCGCTGCATCTATTCCATTGGCATTGGATGAAGCTGTCCGAAGCGGGAAGGTGCAGCCGGGCCATACTATTGCAACAGCTGGTTTTGGGGCTGGTCTAACATGGGGTTCTGCTATTGTGAGATGGGGATAAAAAACACGATGCTGCTACATACTTGATACCTCCAAATTTTTTAACTTTTTTCTGGATTCCATTTGTAATTTGAGAAATTTTAAGGTCTCTATTGCATAATATGTGAGAGTTGTTTTCTCTTTCTTTCTTTCTTTTTTTTTTCAATTTTGTTTTGTTTTGATAGAAACTGCGAAAACATGATATTACAGAAATTCTGATTATGTTGTAAAAAGTGGAAAGAACAGTTTCAATTTGTTTGAAGTGATAACTGTAAAAATGTACACATAATCAACTTAAATAGTAGACAGATAAAAACTTATGTTTCTTCAGAGTTTAGCCTTTCTGAATCTGCAAGAAATTGACTGTCCTAAACAGGACAATAAGGAATCCGAGTTCTCTCTTATAAGGATCAAGCTCTGTGGTTCTGTGCTTTCACTGCTTATTTATAAATCTTCTCTGTTGTACTTCATGTTGTTATATTGTTCATTGCATATGGATTGTGCCAACAGTACATGTGGTTAACTTTTGATGCATTTATTTGTATAATTTTCTTAAGCCGGGAATTAAAATCGAAGACAGTGAAAATATATACTCCAGTAGGGATAAGATTTGCGTACATCTTAAATTTGCTTCAGTTTACCGTAGAAACCGTCAAAGTTTTGTTATGATCCCGACCAAACATAAGAGTTGAAAATGCTGACTAGGAATTTCAATGATTTGGTATTGTTTGATGGAGTATCTTCTCTGTCCTGTGGAATTATTTAACTAATGCATGTGAGTGGTAGGCTACATGTCCACTTGTTTTTCTTCTTTCATGTGAAGTTGCAGCTGGGAACATGGTTCTTTTGTATTTCTGTCCACTTATTATGTCTCTGCAAATGCAGATCATTTGAAAATTATCAGTATTATTAGAGTGTTTCTGGTACTCATATTAACAATTTAACATTCCATGTGGCATACATCTATGCAAATGCTGATCATATCATATAGCAGAGCTACAATTCGATCCGGTTTTGTAAAATAAATTCGATCTTTTATCATCATTCAGGAGTAGAACCGGAGTTTAAATTTTATAGATAGGATGAGCGCAAGTATAGTGTTTGCAACTTTGCATACGTGGAACCATGTGGAAACATGCAGGATGGTTACATAAGTTGCATTATTGAGCTTACTTGGCACAGGACAAAGAGAGCAAGGATTGAGGTTGCAAGTGGTACAAGTGTTAGTCTCTGAAATTTGTTTGGTTTCAGTATGTATTATTGTGAATTGTGAAATTTATAGTTAATTGACAAATGCTAAAATAGACACTTGAAGAATGGGAGATGCATGATTTAGTTCTGTAACATAAACAGACGACACAAGCAATGTACTCCATGGATCCACTCGCAATCATAGTGTTTTTCAATCAGGGGCAACAATTTCTACCGGAGTCGAAATTTTCGAACCACGTTCACACGATCATTGCAGATAATTAACCGAGTTGGAAGAATTTTTTTCCATAAAACGCTGATCGATCTATACTTGTGATGCCTCCGTCAACTCAGGGGCCTAATTTCACTGCTGCTATAATTTAGTGGATAAACAGCAACAATATGACAAGTGTAATAAGATGGATAGACTAACTTGTAAAACCAGAATGAATTATTGTCACGAGCCAGACGTAGACACGTATGACTAACCGGCGAATATAGTATTCAATTATTGCCATATGCCCAAAAACTCAAAAAGCAATTTTCTCTTTTGCACTGATTAACTCATGGATGTGTCAAAGTGTGGTACACTATGTGCCACATCTCCTGCCAGGTCGATCAACTAGTACTGTTTCACCCTCAAGTGTCACCACAATTATTGGAGTTTGGTCGGGAGTAAGATAAAACTCACTTGTCACTGCCTATAGTTAAGTTAGTTAACCAGTACACTGTACACCAGGTTATTGGAGGAGCATCTGATTTACTAATAATCACAATAATAAATTTAGTTTTGGGGTTTTTTCCATAAATATTCATGGCCAAAATTATTTTAATAAAAAAACTTTTTTTTAAAAAAAAATATTTTATAAAAATACAAACTTATATAAAATTTTTATAATTGAAATAATCTTTGATTGTAAAAGCATCTACAACGATGTTGCCTAAAATTGTTGACTAAAATGATATAAAATATTAATTATGTAAATTTGTTGAATTTGTAAATTGTTGTACTTTGATGGAATTGGCTATAATTGTTAGCAACATTTTAAAAATATAGTGTTATAATTATTTCAATTGGTTATAAGTAGAATCAATCAATCAATTATATCTATTATAGGCCAACATGGATTTTGTGCCTATTTAGTAAATTACAAATTTGTCCTTAAAAATTGAAGTTGGAAGGAATTGAACCCATGACCTTTCAACAACTGTAACTTTATGTTTACATGTCCAACCACTAGACCAAATCACTTTTTTGTGAAACATTTGAAACTCATTCACTACATCATGCTCAAATAACCACCTATTAGCAATATTTATTTTATAACCTTCCAACAACTGTAACTTTATGTTTACATATCCAACCACTAGACAAAATCACTTTTTTTGTGGAACATTTTAAACTCATTCACTACATGCTCAAATAACCACCAATTAGCAATATTTATTTTATAATTTATTCAGGATAAAAGTGCCCACATAATTTTACTAATTTTAATAAGTTGAATTTTGATAAGAATTAAAACAATGACATTCAGATACTCATAAATTTATGCTCACGTTTATTTTTATGATTTTTTAGGGTTAAAATCGTTCAAATATTTTACATATAATAGTAAAAAATGGTAGTCGGGGAGGGAAAATATAGATCGACAAAGATGATGTCGTCAAAGTCAATTAAGAAAGCTACTGAGTGGCCGAAAATTGGTCAAAAAAAAAAAAATCAAAGTGTGGAGGTAGGTGACGAAAAATAAGTAAAAGTCTATCTCAAGTAGGTAAACGGGCGGAAGTGAAAATAGATCTATAAAAATTTATTACAATATTTCTCTCTTTTAACAATTATGTCTATCTATTAGTCAAATAGCCAAGATATGCTTATTATTAAATTGTTACAAAAAATGATGAATGAAGTGTATAACATATTTTTACTCGATATCAGTAGATTTATTAGGGATAAAATCGTTAAAATATTTTCACATATAATAGTAAAAAATGGAAGTCGGGGAGGGAAAATATAGATTGACAAAGATGATGTCGTCAAAGTCAATTAAGAAAGGTACTGAGTGTCCGAAAATTGGTCAAAAAAATCAAAGTGAGGAGGTAGGTGATGAAAAATAAGTAGACGTCTATATCAAGTAGGTAAACGGACGGAAGTGAAAATAAATCTATAAAAATTTATTACAATATTTCTCTATTTTAACAATTATGTCTATATTAGTCAAATAGCCAGAATATGTTTATTATTAAATTGTTACAAAAAAAGGATGAATGAAATGTATAACATATTTTTACTCGATAAGAGTATAATATTTTATTTTAAGTATGAAAGGTACTGAGTGTCCGAAAATTGGTCAAAAAAAATCAAAGTGAGGAGGTAGGTGACGAAAAATAAGTAGAAGTTTATCTCAAGTAGGTAAACGGGCGAAAGTGAAAATAGATCCATAAAAATTTATTACAATATTTCTCTCTTTTAAAAATTATGTCTATATATTAGTCAAATAGCCAGAATATGTTTATTATTAAATTGTTACAAAAATTGATGAATGAAGTGTATAACATATTTTTACTCGATATCAGTATAATATTTTATTTTAAGTATGAAAGGTACCGAGGTGGCCGAAAAGTGGTAAAAAAAATAATCAAAGTGAGGAGGTAGGTGACCGAAAATTAGTAGAAGTTTATCTCAAGTAGGTAAACGTGCGGAAGTGAAAATAGATATATCAAAATTTATTACAATATTTCTCTTTTAACAATTATGTCTATATTAGTCGAATGACCAGAATATTTTTATTATTAAATTAATACAAGAAATGATAAATGAGGTGTAAAACATATTTTTACTAAGCCAAAGAAGAAACTTACAAAAACTTTTTAAAAATCATTTACTACATGCACAAATAATTCGCATGCTCTACTTTATTTAATATTTATTTTGTGAATTAATCAAGTTAAAATTATTAAAATGAATTGTACAGTTGTCTGCCTATTATGTTTAGTACAGGTGACTTTTAAAAATCATTTACTACATGCACAAATAATACGCATGCTTTACTATATTTAATATTTATTTTGAGATTTAATCAAGTTAAAATTATCAAAATGAATTGTGTTGTGTTTAGTACAGGCCAAAATGATTTTTTGACGAGAACTCTTATACTAATTTAAAACATTATTTTGTGATCAATTAAATAATTTACATGTGAGATATAAACATTGTATTAATTTTTTTTAATTAAATAAAAGAACTGTAGTTGGGTTAGAAAATGATATTACAAATTAGTTCGTAGATTCAATACAAATAATTATGAGATTAAGATCTATACCTATATTAATAAAAGATAGATATTTAAAAAGAGAATACTAAATTGTATAAAATACACAAATTATAATTATCGATTAGTTGAATTTAAGGACTGTAAAAATGATTGAATTTAAAAAGATAAATTCAAAAAATAACTAATTAGATTGTATTTAAAAGAAATTCAAAATTATAGGTCACTAAAAGTGTTTTTAAAATAAGACTACATGTAATGTACGTATACACAATTATATAATTGTTAGTAGTTACTTATGAAGCTTTTATATATGAGAAAAAGGAACCTGAGACATATCTCAGGTAACTTTCCTGAGATATGAATAAAATCCTTTTAAAATCTATTGGGCCCGCAGGGCTAATTAATAAAATTTTAAACAACTCTTGATTTTACAAAATTGCTCACCCCATATTTACATTTAAAACACACATATCTCAGGGAATTTACCTAAGATGTATCTTAGGTTCCCTACTCTCTTTATATATAATACATTAAAAAAATCATAGATCATGTATTTCATATTAACAATCAATATGTAAGAAAATACTATATAAAAGTCGTGTGTTTCTCGATGGATACATCACTATCAATACCACCATTAATAACATATCGCTAACACCACTACCACCATCACTGCCATACCACCACAATACCGTCACTACCACACAACAACACTAGAATCACGAGCGAAATCACTAAAACTTTTAATGCAATCACATCAACACCACCCTTTGCACTACCAAAAAAATCAAAATAAAAGCAGAATTACTCTACTTTCAACTTGAATCACCAAAAATTGAACCCAAATCACTAAAATTTTAAATGCAAATTACCAAAATTTGTAAAATTTGAAATTCTGATAGTGTTCGGAGGTGCTGGTGTTGATGGTCGGTAGTAAAGTGGGTGAAAACGACATCGATGGAGCTCTATAAACTCGGATCTTATGTGAGAGGACAACAAACGAGATGAATGAGCTAGCGGAGTAGGGTGGTTGGAATTCGATGATAAACGTGTTCGCAAGTTATTTTTAGAGTGTTGGTCGATTTGGTGACACGAAGAAATGGTTAAGTGAGGAAGGTGTATAGATGTATACACACAATGTATGCAAGTGGAGAAGAGGTGGTGATGACATTGTTGTATTGTCAAAGATGGTGTAAAAAAATCTTCAAAAATAGTAGAGGTGGAAGGGTAAAGTTGGAGATGTAGGTTACATTTGAATGTGGACCACCACTTACACCACCAAAATCAAAGCAGAATCAAAGAAAATTCAACTTGAATCACCAAATTATACTAAAAGTTTTGAATACAAATTACCAAAAATTTCCAAATCTGAAATTTTGATAGTATTCGAAGGAGTTGGTGATGGCATTGTTGCTGGTAGAGTGGGTGAGAACGACATCGGCGGTGATTTATAAACTCATTTATATTGTTTGAAGATGAAAAATGGAATGAATAAACTATCGAATGTGGGGTCGGGAATATGGTTGGAACTCGGTGATAAAAATGTTCATAAATTATTGCTAGAGTGATGATCGATTTGGTGACACGAATGAATGATTGAGTGAGAATGGTGTATATATGCACGCATTATACATTTGAGCATGAGATTAGTTCTCAGTCTTCATTATAATCCTCATTATAATATGAGTTATCATTTGAGCACTTTCCTATATATGTCTATACGTGAGTCTCCTAAGTCAAGGATAAATTTTTCAAAATACTTATTGTTCTGTCTTTCTAAACTAAATTTTTTAATTTATTTATAAAAATGCATACGAATTCTTAAGTGTAAGTAAAATATTTTGATAATATCTGAAATTCAGGTAAGAAATTCGACTACTATTAATCTTCATAAAATATATATATGATTAAATATATCACACTAATAACGTATAATATTTCAAAAATTATGAAATTACGAGTCATCTACTTCAAAAATAAAAAAATGAATTACAAGAATTTAAATGGTGCCCGTGCTTTGCACGGACTTTCATGCTAGTTACAAATAATATGGTAACATATAATGTTAATTTATTATAGGTCTCTACAAATCTTTGGAGATTTGACTGATATAGCCAATATAATTGTGTTGCCTAAAATTATATACAAGAGGAATATACCATGTGAACATTTTTTTACAAATCATGTATAACTAAATGATAATCGGTGTGAAACATGGGCACAATATTATATTTTTAGATGAAGTTCAGTACTAATAACCAAAGTTGAATTGGGCCATCTATACTATTATGTTAAAATCAAAATATTAAAAGTTTTGGATTTTATTGTTTTCGACCTTTTATTTTAATTAATAAATGATAAAATAACATTATTAATATAAATTAATCAATTGCTTTTTTTTAATTAAAATACACTAATTTTTAACTAAAGATTTTACATTTTATAAACGTCTAAAAACATCAATTATGCCATATTTTTCAAACATTAATATTTATTTTCTAATTAAAACATGCTGCCTTTTAATTTAGAAAATAATTTTGCAATCATTAATATATACACAAAAATATCACACCTTATCTTGCAATTATTAATAAAATGTATCGAAAATTCGTAGGTTTATAGTAAACCAACATGAATATAATTATATTTTTTTTGATTCAGACTTCAACGGTTCAACTATACAACGAATAATGATCTTTAGATTTTTAGTAAATAACTAAAAATTATTAGATCTAATTATAAGAAAGAGTATATATTTGAATTATTCTTCTAAAAACCCAATGTTCGAATATCATCAACAACACATTTGAATTAAAAAAATTTAATATAAGTTTTTAAATTATTAAAGTGTATTAAAATTAAAATAACCATTGAAAATAGTAATTATAAGAAACCATAATTGTAACATGGAATAAAATTTATAACATATCCAAAAAACCCGGTGCATTGCACGGGTTATCATCGAGTAAGATTTGTAGTAGAAATAGGGGTGTATGTAATTAGATTTATAGTATAAGTAGGTATTTTTCATGGGGTATTATACATTTACATTAATAACATAAATAAATAAATATAATAATAACCAAAGTTTGGTATCAATTCGTTCCAGCGTAAAGGAGCTTCGCTTATTAATAAAGAATATTAATTGTCATTTACTCATTTATAGTATGTCAACTAATATTTTTTCTAAGAATTTATACCCATTGGAGATGCTCAGCTTAACAAGTTGAATCGATAAAACTAAATACAACATCGAATGCAAACAAACTCATATGCAACCAAAATTAATTTCAAATTATTTTTCAAAAAATGTAAAAACATATTACATTTGTTTGCAGAAGGCATTTTTGCAAATATTTTCAAAAGATGGTAAAACTGTACAACAAAAATTAAAAATAGCATTTTTGGTAATTTACCTTTAATTTTACTTATGAACTATTTTTCACAAAAAAATTTAAACTTACTAAAAAAAATTCCTCACATCAAATTAAAAAAAAGTTAAATAGAAGAGATTGCAAAGTGATGACTTAAATTTATCCATTTCAGCATTTGGTAGCGGAATTTGAAATATGAAATATGTTGCTTAAACATCCACTATCTATTATCTATTATATATATAATACCACCATGTCACATTTTATTCCATGCAAAATTACTATTTTAGTCCTACATTTTAATCCATTTAGGCTTTTTCCAAAAAGTTGTTGTTGTGGAGAATTGAACCTAAGGCTTTCAATTCATATGCACATCACCTTACCACTAGGCTAACCAATCACTTGTGTTGTAAATCGGGTAAAATAGCTAATACATAACTATGTTGACCTAAAACTTGCAAGTGGATCATCAAGTTAAAAAAACTTTCAGTCAACTCATGAAGTACTTAAAAACTTGCAAATTGGTCATTGCCGTAAATTCCGTTAAAAACCCTAACGGAAAGATGACGTCGACGCTGACGTGGCACAACAAAACTTGCAAGTAGGTCACTGAACTTGATAACAATTTTCAATTAGGTAACTAGCCAAAATTAATTTTAACTAATTAAATTTTAAAATTTTTTCCTAATGATTTTTCTTTAATAAAATTATAAATTATGCATGCCAATTCAATACGTATGCTTATGAATAAATACAAATGAACGAAAAGATAATAAGTTTTTTTCGATAATGATAAAAGGTAAAAAACAAATCAAATGTTTACATTTTTTCCAAAAAATTACACTTTAATTAAATGTAATTTGTATGTACCGCTTTAACCCATATGCTTATAAATCGATATAATTGAACAAATATTTAGTATTAAGTTTAACTTTCAATTAGATTGACACACTTTATGGGACCTAACTGAATAAATTAATAAATTTTGAGAATTTGAGAATTTAAATTAATAAATTTTAAAAATTTATTCAAAAAATTAAATTCGAAAAAATTTAATTCAAAATTCTCAGTGACCTAACTGAAAATTAGCACATAGTTCAGTGACCTAACCGCAAATGTGTTGTCTTTTAACGGAAACCGTTAAAAGTCAACATAATTTAACGGACGCGCAAATTAGTTCTGACTTAATGATTTGATTGATAAATATGTGTAACTTAGTTATGCGATTGAAAGTTTTTTTAACTTGGTGACCCACTTGCAAGTTTTAGGTCAACACAGTGATGTATTAGCTATTTTACCCGTTGTAAATCATAAATATGCTATGTAAGTCGCATGATGGATGAAGAATATTTGGTATTTTAATTTCTAAGATATATTATATGTTATAGTTTAGTATAAATTATTGATACATGATATGTAGTTAACTTAGATACTCCGTATATACCATAACATGTCACATTTTATTCCTGGCAAAGTTATATCATTTAATAAACTTATATTCAATATGATTATTTAATATCTACTTTAATATTACGTAATTAATTACAACAAAATAATAATAGCCATTAACTTTTAATAATTTATATTGGTGCATGTATTTAGATTAAAATTCTTGGGTAAATTATTATATAATTATGCCAATATATGAATAATAATTGTATAGGAATTAAGCTTGTGAATAACAAGAATAATAAACATATATATATTTTAGTAATAATAGTATTTAATGTATTAGTCTAATTTTTAATAAAATATACTATTTAAAAGTTCATAGCGAGTAATCAGATTTAGATTCTCAATTCTGAATAAAGTGAGTTTAAATTCACAACTGAAAACATTGAATTAGATGACTATTTTAATAGATATTATAAATCTTAGACAATTCATGTTGAAAATGAAGCTCTCGAGAAGAGAGTTGCTAAGCTATATTTAGGCTACACCGCTACAAATTGAAAGGTGTTCACGGCTACAAATTCGAACTACTAAAATCCAAAATATCACAATATTCCACATTTTATTTAATATCATTTCACATTTATGCCTTCCAATTTTCTATGATTTAACTCTAAAATCCCCCTAAAGTCAAATGCTATGAATACGTTAGTTAATCTTCACATTGTCCAGAATCGAAACTGTGACATCCAGTTCTAAGTATAAAGAATTTAAATTTATAGCTAAAATCATTGAACTATATGACTAATTGAATGGATATTAGAATATTTTGAACACAGCCTGTTAGAAAGCGAGAGCACTTGAAAAAAGAGTAAGTTAATCTATATTTAAGTAACATTGCAACAAATTGAAAAATGTTCATGATCGTAAATAATAAAAAACAAAATTTCACAATAAAGCTAGAATATCCCCGTGCCTTGCACGGGTAACGAAGCTAGTTATATATATAATGTGGCAACATATCACATTTTATTCAAGAGTATATTACCTTTTCATCCTTTGTAATTAATATTTATCAATTAATAGCTCAATATTTAATTGATCCATTTCTATTTGTTAACTATAACACTTTAATTGACTTGCACTTAATAGTATCTAACTTATTATTGCATATTAAATCCACAATTTATATATTTACATTTTCTATTTCATAATAAAAATGTAGATGTTACCGGTAAGCGATTGAATTACAAAGTTGTAATGTAATATAATGAATAACGTATATTTATGAATAAGGTAATGAAAATAGATAGATAAGAGAAAAAAAAAATAAACACTTCATCTATGAAAAATGATTACGACTTTAAGATATATTATTTCAAGAAATATTTTGTAACGAATGATGCTGATAACGAGTTGGATATTTCAGAAAACATTTAAGTAAAGATCAGAACCACTCGGCTAACACTTCGATCACGAGCTGATATTCCAATTGAACTGAACGACGAATACGAAAGTGGTCCACTATCAAAATTGTATTATACACTAGAATGAGTTATATTGTATTCTATTTTTTAATGATTATATTGAGAAATGTAAAACATTTTATACATTCAATAAATTTAGTAGAAACTTCACTTTACAAAACTCAGTTAAAAATATATAAATATATATAAAAATATAATATATATATATATATATAATTATTATACCGAATATTATCTCAATAATCAAATATATTGATATAAACCCGTGTCTTACACGAATATAGAAAGTAGTTACTTTTAATATTTGAAAGGGTACCTCGTAGCCACTTTTCAGTCAAAAATAGTGGTAATTTTTTTTAAAAAAAAGTGGTACTTTTTTTTTTTTGAAGAAAAGGATGAATTTTATAAACTAATAGAAGAGTCATGCATAATAGTCTCCAACAACAAACTAGGAGGAGACAAAAACTCATTGTAGCTATCTAGCGAAACAGGAAGGCGAGCCAATTTATGTGCTGCTCTGTTCGCTTGCTTTTTAACAAAACTGATCATAACATCACTCAGTAAATCAAGAAAAGCGCGACACTCTCTCAACAGACTTCCTACTTCAAGAAGATTTGCCCAAGGTCTGACCAGTGCGTTCGTAGTTTTTTTTTTTTTGAAATAAAGGTGTTAATTCAAAAATAAAAAGCCATACGACATCTACACCAATGATCGAGTCGAATAAACTGTAATTTGCAAGAAAAAATGACAAAAATCGCCGGTTTTTTAAAAAAGTTCACGAAAATAGACTTTTCTGAAAAAGTGGCCAAAACTCGCCGATGGAATACGCAATTGGGAATTGTGTATGTTGAATACGCATTATCAGAATGCTTATTTTTTACAAATTCATTGGGTTACGCATTCCCCATTGGAGTATTCAGTGAATACCCAATTGCAATATGCGTATTCTTCATATATGGGGCCCCGCAGGAGGAGACAAAAATTGGAATAAGCAATCATCAATTGCGTATCTTTCAGAACATGAATACACCACCACATATTGCGTATTCCATCGGCTACATATGGCCATCTTTTCAAAACCTGTCATTTTTGTTAATTTTTTTCTCAAAATAGGTTATTCCTGGCCTTTGTCCAATTTGTAATCGTCTGTTCTCATGAAAAGATAGTTAAGCGATATTTTGAAGATAAAGTATATACAAATACAAGTACCCACTTCGTGCATCCTCGTTGAATTACTGGTACCTTCTTCATCATGCCCCGATGGAGCTATCGTTTGAGCTATCGACCAAAGCTGCAATCCCAGACAAAACTTCATCACTAAATCAAGACCCCCCACTCACAATTAAGAAGCCAATAACAAAATCAAAACCATAAATATCTATCAAAACCAAAGAAATCCTGCAGATCTGAAATCTCGGATATTAAAACATACCAAACACACAAAGAATACACCAAACTCTCCAAACTCTCACAAGGAGAGATAAACTAGACCCAAATAAATTGGGAAAACTCTCACCAAGAAGGGAGATTATTGAAAAACAAGAACAAAAACAAAGAAAATTAAAAAATTTGGGGCTTTCCACCGGTGAAAACCGATGGAAGCCATTTAGCAAAAAAAGAAAACCGATGGAAACCCTAGCGATTAGGCAAGAAAAAAGAGGGGAAAAGTGACGCGGCTATGGAGAGAAAAAAGAGAGAGTAGGTTTTTTATGTTTAAGCGGAGTGCGTTCGTAGTTAACAAAGAGTTCGTTTCGAAAAAGAGTAAATCTTGGCATACACACTAATTCACTACACAAACTAACTACCACTAATTTAGGGATGAATTGTAGACCCAATCCCTTAATATTATTCACACTTTAATATTTTAGTTACTTTTATAAAAAATATATAAGGTAATTGTAGTTATAAATCATACCTAAATTAATGGTAGTGAGTTTGTGTAGTGAATTAGTGTGTATGCCAAGATTTATTCTTCGAAAAAAAGTGGTACTTAATCTCCTTAAAAAGTAATAATAAAAATTTGACTAACATATTACAAATTTCAAAATTTGGTCATTAAACTATAAAAGTGAATAAATTGCTGCAAATTTCAAAATCAGGTCAGTAATAAAATATAAAAGTGGATAAAGTATAGTCACACCTCTGGAATATACTCAATTAAATTTGTTAATAAAAAATTTATTGAACTTTAATTTTTAACCTTTTCGATAAAATTTGTTCATCATAAAAATGTTTGCATATTAGAAAAAGAATTGTAATATATATTATATTATTAAAAACGAAACATGAAGAGATTGGTTTGTCAATATAGTAAACTTAATTATTTTTAATTTTTAATAATTAATAAATTTCTTTTTTCAGGTAAAACATGTTGCATTTTCAATCTTATAATAACTCATCAACTTCTTTTTTCAGGTAAAACATATTATATTTTATATTTTATCTAATTAGTTTTTTTATTTTCTAAATATACTATGAGCATACTATTTAATTAAATAAAATAATAATATTATAATTATTAACTAATTACCTTTTTCAGTTAAAACATGTTACTTTTTCTATTTTCTCAGACTAAATTTTTTTTTTTTTCAATAATATCATGTGTGATTCTATTTAATAAAATAAAATAATCATATTATAGTTATTAATAATTAACCGATAACCTTTTTTAGGTAAAGCATTTTATTTTTTTATCTCTTCTAACTAAAAAATTTTAATTTTCTAGAAATATCACGAAAAAATATATAAATATTAGGATATATATATATATATATATATATATATATATATATATATATATATATATATATATATATATATATGTAATATATATATGTACATAATACTCCCTCCATCCCGGTTTAGTTATCCACTTTATTTTCTGAACGTATTTTAGGGTGCAAATAAAGTATAGTTACACAACACAATTTTCAAATTTTTTTATATAAAAGTTTAATATCTAAATTTTTATTCGATGGTCCAAAATATTCATATGGGAGCCATGCTGGCCCTTTTTACTGACTGAAAACGCTACACCGTCTACCGTGATATGAGGGGTGTTGCGGAACACCGTGTTCCGTATCATGGGGTGTTGCGGAACACCATGTTCCGTATCATGCACGGATACGGAACACCGTGTTCCGTATCATGCTAACACGGAAGATGGTGTTCCGTATCATGCATAATACGGAACACGGTGTTCCGTATTATGCTAACACGGAGGACGATTCTCCGTATCCCATCGATATTTCGGGACATTTTTTTCAAAATCAGTATTTTGGGCAAAAACTTGTGAAAAATAGGCATTTTGGTAATTCTCTCTTCAAGAAGGAAGAGTTTGAAAAACATTTATAGAACTATATTTTATTTGTATATTAAAATGCATGCAAAAAGTAATTTGGACAATTAAATCGAAATGGAAAAAATAGTTATTATTAAATCATATCATCTAAAATTTTAAGTTTACAAAATTTATGCTTTTAATAATTAAATTTAAATAAAAATTTATATAATATTAAAGAAAATTCAAAAATCACCGGGGATTTAAAGTAGTTGTAATAAAGCCTTAAAACAAAAGATTGACCGAGCCCGTGGAGTCGTGGACGGTGGTGCGCGCTTTGCATAGTAGCTAGAGTGTATTTCAGCTTCCGGGATATCCGTTCGCACTAGACTTGGCAATTCGTTCGTTTCGTATACTTTCGTGTTTCGTGTACGTAATGCTAAATTCAAAACCAACCCGTTAAAGATTCGTTTCGTTTCGTGTTCGTGTACCTTCATTTCGTGTACGTTTCGTGTCGTGTTTCGTGTAATTTTTGAATAAAAATAAAAATGTTTAAATATTAATTTTTTACTAGTCGAGTCTTAAGTCAATATGTCATAAGGAATGAAGTGTGGTTAAGACTTGTGAAACTAAAATTTGAAACTATTTTGTATTTATCTTATGTAAAATTATATACTCTGTATAAATTATCATTTTAAAATATGTATTCATATAATTTTAATAAAATTATTTAAATATTTATTTATTTCGTGTATTTTCGTTTCGTGTCGTGTACCCAAGAATAAACCCAAAACCGACACTAAATTCATCCGTGTAATTTCGTGTTCGTGTACTTTCGTGTTCGTGTACCACAAAGGTCAACCCAAACCCGTAATTTTCGTGTCGTTTTCGTGTCGTGTTTTCGTGTCGTGTACGAAATTGCCGGCTCTACTTCGCAGTAACCAAAGTGCCCAATGCTGACAAAATTGACAATGTAAGGCCATATTAGCCACTAAATTAAAATTAATTTCACAATGAGGATTATTATAAATTAAAAATAGCATTATTATGGACTTTACCCCCGACAATATTACAATAATTAAATCCCTTAAAACTATAAAAATAAAAACATTTTCCACGTTAACATATGCAAGCAAGCATCACAGATTCACATGTACGTGTATATATAGATGTTCTTGTAGTAACGTAAATTCACAAATACCAGCATCCATTTATCCCCACATTATTCTAAGTTCATAATGGAGGACCCAATCACCACTTCTCAGTACCCATACACTCATCTGCCGGACGGAGAGAATGTACCGTCGTTCGCCGCTCCTCCGGCCGACCAACATAGTCGGCGGCGGTCATTAACGTTTGTTTTTTTGTTGAGTGCAATTTTAGCTGTTTCTTTAATCATGGGCACGATGTTTTTGTTTTCGACTAGTAGTGACACCAATGCTGTTGAAAAATCTACGGTGCTGCCGGAGGAGAGAGCGGAGGTGGGGGTGGAGGCACGTGGGGTGGCGGAAGGAGTGTCGATGAAGTCGTTCCGGCGGCCGGCATTGGGAGTGGAGCCGCCGGCTAATTTTCCATGGAACTCGAACGTGTTGTCTTGGCAAAGAACATCTTTTCACTTTCAACCAAACCATAATTGGATGAATGGTACGTCTACAATGATCATACATTACCTTGTTACATCCATATCATACACATAGGCACATGCAAACATAATGTATATCAGGATCTTCATCATTTTTTACGTACTTAATTTTGGTATTTAGTGGTAGTTTTTATGGTAAATTTCTATATTTAATTCCATGCTTTATACTTTGAGATATATATAAGAATGCAAAATTTGACTAAATATTGCCTTCTTAAAGAAAATAAATCTGGCAAGAGCTTTATACGTCACCTCTTTATTAAGACAATTATTACTTGATCATACGTGAAGGAAGAATATATGAAAAGTTATACTCCCATTTATTTCTATACGTTTCTTTTTCTTTTAGGGTGTCAGACACGTATTATAAGGTGCATAATTAGTATAGTTCCATAATTTATTTTTTTAATTTTCTGTTTTTTATTAAAATAAAATTGTTTTATTTTTATATAAAAAAAAAAGAAAATTGTAAAAATAAGTTATCTACCTAGAATAGTTAGGAGCCTTAAAATGCGTGACATGTCCCCATTCCCCAATGTATACAATTCATTGGGATGAGAAGTGAGTAATTTATAAGGCATAATATTACTTTCAGAAAAAGGTACAATTTTATTTAGTATTTTATATTCTGTTTTTGGTAATTAGATTACTTATTTGTATTTTGGTAAATACTTTTGTGTTGCTCAAAAATTTAATTAATTGTTTTTCTGTGTTTGGCATGGATGATCTAATAAATCGTGGTGCTAATGAATCTGCTTGATTGTGGTGGCCAGATCCTAATGGTAAGTCAATGAACTTTTGTCCTTGTACAGATGTGACATTTGATTTGTTTGAATTGAATAATGCAATAATGAGTTGTGTACCTGTTCAAAATCCTAGTCACACTCGACGTGGATTTTGAATCTTGTTGAATCTAGACCCATGTTTTTAACCCATCTTTAAAACGCTCCAGTAGGCTCAATAATAATACTACTACTACTACTATTGTATTTGCTGCGGCTAATAATTTGTTTAATTTTTTCTTTCGGTTTTTAACTTTTGGAACCGGCACTGTGTGGTGAGTATTATATGTAGCATCATTGGAAAGATGCGAGAATAAACAAACATTACAGGAAAGGGAACGCTTTTTTGTAATAAAATATTAAAAATAGCAAATTTCTTGAATAAGTTTATATTTTCCTAAAATGGTGTAGCCATACAACGGCAATTGTAATTTTTTATACTCAATTAGTCCCGATGGTTACGAGGAAAAGAAAGTGTTACTACGTGTTACTAGCTGATTAATGGTTACTCACGTGCTAAACATGTAACTCGTGCTTCATTACTCGACACCCAAAAGAACAGGGGATTACTAAATTTCTATGACTCGTAACTTGAAAAAAATGGAGCATCATATGTTGGAGTAGCATATCTTAGAAGAGTAACAATGTTAGGAATTTCGAAATGGTTTTCAAAATTGTTTCGAATGTTAAATATTATTTTTTTAATTAGTGGAACTCATATAAATATATGGAGGGTCTTTTTTTAAAAAAAAAAAAAAATACACATTCAATCAAATCTTACCAACTAAGCTTAATTTTGAGAATTTTTTTGGGACTAAATTATTGAATATAACATGTTGACAAAATTCTTATATCGAATTTTTCTTAGAACTTGATCAATTTTATCATTGTAGATCACCACTTGACAAGTTTTAAACCTGAAATTCTGGATTGAAAAGCGAAAGTCTAATAATGCCTTTGTTTTAAAACAGGACCTTTATTCTACAAGGGATGGTACCATTTATTCTACCAATACAACCCCGATGGTGCAATATGGGGCAACAAGATTGTTTGGGGTCATGCAGTATCCAGCGACTTGATGCACTGGAACCATCTTCCAGTTGCTATGACCACTGATCAATGGTACGATGTTAACGGTGTCTGGACTGGCTCCGCTACGATACTCCCTGATGGCCAGATTGTAATGTTGTATACAGGATCAACTAATGAATCAGTGCAGGTACAAAATCTTGCATATCCTGCAGACCCATCTGATCCTCTGCTCATCGAATGGGTCAAGTATCCTGGTAATCCGGTTCTTGTTCCACCACCTGGTATCGATTTTAAGGACTTCCGTGATCCAACAACCGCGTGGCGAACACCTGAGGGCAAGTGGCGTTTCATTATTGGCTCAAAACTTAACAAAACCGGCATTTCATTGGTTTATGACACGGTGGATTTTAAAAACTTTACCCTTTTAGACGGGGTGCTTCATGCAGTTCATGGTACGGGTATGTGGGAGTGTGTGGACTTTTATCCTGTTTCGAAATTCGGGGAAAATGGCTTGGACACATCATCTAATGGGATTGGAGTGAAGCATGTTATGAAGGCTAGTCTTGATGATGATAGAAATGATTATTATGCAATTGGAACTTACGACCCGGTTTCCGGAACATGGGTCCCTGATAATCCAAAATTGGATGTTGGTATTGGATTGAGGTACGATTACGGTATATACTATGCTTCAAAAACATTTTATGATTCAAACAAGAAGAGGAGAGTGTTGTGGAGTTGGATCAAAGAAACTGATAGTGAAATCAGTGATGTGAGAAAGGGTTGGGCATCAGTGCAGGTATATTTTATCTACATTAATATGTGATACTAATTTATAAATTATATTTGGCCCTGTAAATTAACTGAACGCAATGCTAACAGGGCATTCCAAGGACGATATTGTTTGATCATAAAACTGGGAGCAATTTACTTCAATGGCCTGTTGAAGAGGTTAATAAGTTGAGATTAAACAAAACGGTATTCGAAAGTTTGGAGATTAACGCTGGTGCAGTTGTGCCACTTGAAATTGACTCAGGAAATCAGGTATTTGTCAGTCATGTTGATGGCATAACTGGGAAATGCTGTTGCACATTATTTTACTAGCTTGGCTAATACTGTTTGCTAATTATAATTTGATAATGATGGCAAACCTGCAGTTAGATATTACAGCTGAATTTGAGGTTGACAAGGAAAGTTTAGAGAGAGTACAAAAGACAGATGAGGTGTATGATTGTAAAAACAGCGGGGGAGCTTCTCGGCGAGGTGCATTAGGACCGTTTGGTTTATTGATTCTTGCTGATAAAGATCTTTCGGAGCAAACACCTATCTACTTTTACATCGCTAAAGGATCTGATGGAAACCTCAAGACCTTTTTCTGTGCTGATCAGTCAAGGTATGTTTGTCATCTCTTTGTTGCAATTCTTCTGCACCTACTAATATGTTAAGTGAGCATAGCCCAGATGTCAAGATGGAAAACTAAAACTATTGAAAAACAATTTAGGTTGTTGTCTTCTTGACACGTAAACATCAGATTGCTTCATGGGACACAAGTTAGAAATCTTGAAAAATGCCTTTATCTTGTGAAATGATCAGCAAAAATGCTATCAGAAACAGAACAAGAAAATGTTAACAATTCTGTATAATATATTGTTTGCAATCTGCACAATGACTATTAAATTTAAATGTGTTGCTTAATTGTGCAGGTCTTCGAAGGCAACCGATGTTGACAAAGAGATTTATGGCAGTACAGTTCCAGTACTAAGAGGTGAAAAATTGACAGTCAGGATATTGGTAAGTCGATCATCTCTTTGTGATGGCATGTCTAATTAGGAAGGTTAAATACTAATACAATCATTACCCCTAATGGACTTGAACCTAAGACTGCAACTCCCCACCCTCTACTTACTAAAGATTACGCAATTGTTACTAGAATTTTTAAGTCAGAAGATTGTTTCAAGACTGGCAATAGTTATTTTTAGAATGTCTGATACGCACTTGAAACATGCAACTTAAGTATTGACTTGGATTATATTTGATCTTAATACTCAGGTGGATCATTCAATTGTGGAGAGCTTTTCTCAAGGAGGAAGGACGTGTATAACTTCCAGGGTTTATCCAACAAAGGCCATTTACAGTAATGCTAAGGTTTTCTTGTTTAATAATGCCACGGAAGCTAAAATCACTGCTTCACTAAATATTTGGAAGATGAACACTGCTCAAAGACAAACTGATCTTGCAAATTTGGTTTTGTAACATGTAATATTCGATTCACATCCGCTTCAAGTGAAAATTTTCCTTTCAATTCTGTATATCTGTTGTGAGTTTCATGTCAATGTAGTTTATACGAAGAAAATGAATCAAGTGGTTCATGCTAAAGCAAGAAACGCTGCGACTAAGTTTTAACCCAGTCATATCATATACATATTTAATCAGGTGATGAGATTAATTCAAAGGCAACAGTAGAAATAATGGGGTAACAATTAACAAACCATTTGATCATATAAGGATGTTTTTACTTTTTGGGGTAGTAGAAAATTAGAAGGGGGCACCATATCATCTGATTTCAGGGGGAAACTGTAAGTGCTCCATAGCGGCTATAGAAATTCTCAAGAGAAGCATATGGCATTCCATGATCATGTAAATTTTTAACGGCCTCTTCTTAAGTTTGCACCATCTGTCTTGATACAGTGGTACATTGCTTACTCGCTGAGGCGGAATCAGGTAGAAGCTAACCCAGGATTAAGCCCTGACTAATCTCGATTTTTAGTTGAAATTCAGTAGAAATTTTTAATCAAACCCTTGTTAACATTCAAAAATTAACCATATTTTATTTTAGCCCAACTCGTATCTAAACAGTTGGTCTACTTTTTCAACTATTTGGCCTACTTGTGCAACCATCGACACTGCATATATTTTATCTCTTTGGTTTCACAAATGTAAATACATACTCTCTTCTTAAAGTAATGGGTGTTGGCCTATCTATCACAATCTGAAAGGAAATGGCTCGAAATATCACAATTCAAAAACTTGGCCCCAAATATCACTCCAAGATATAGTATTAAACTGTGTTTTTTTGGTAACGCTAATGCGTCTAACGATCATATTGTGTCTTGGTAGAAACGCTGAGTGAAGTTTGGTTTTCAGAGACCAACGCCACTTTATGTGGTGTTTGGGCGTTTTTTTTTTTTTTTTGTCTTTTTTTGTTTTTTTTCTTGCTTTTTTTTGTTTTTTGTTTTCTTCTAAATATATATTTATAAAAAATATTAAAAAACTTATTTATAGATGGTATACGGTTTATTCGTCGTTCTAAATGTTTATAAAACCCAAATGGAAACGTTGAACCCTAAAAGTTAATTATCGAACCCCCAAGATTAATTAAAATTATATTTTTTAAATTTAAAAAGTACAATTTTAATTGACCATTTTTAATATTATTTGCAAATACATGTAGGAAAAAAAAGGCTAAGCAAAAAAAGAAACAAGAAAAAAAATACCAACCCCAACGCCACCTAATGTGGCGTTTCCCCCTTCCCTAACTTGAAGTCACAGTAACGCTAAATCAACTTTGGTTTTACGCCCAGAATGCTAACTTATCTAGTGTTGTAATTAAAAAAAATTCTAAAACGCTAAGCGATCTAGTGTTTCTAAAATATATATATATATATATATAATGCTACACGATTGGTTATGGAATGATATTTGGGACCAATATTTTAAGTTGTGACATTTTGGACTAATTACTCTAAAATTATGATATTGGGGGACTTTTTTCTAAAACAATGGGCCAAGGTAGAAACTAGATTAAATATTGTATTTTTGTAGATTATGATCCTAGTGAACTAATGTTATGTTTCTTTATAACATCATAAACAACGTGTATGATCCGAGTAAAGCACCGTCTTAATATTATGATTTTTTTAATATTGTTATATATTAAATAAATTATTATTATAATTTTTTTGAGCAAATTGTGTGATGTTTTTATGTACTTTTTAGTTGGAAATGATCATTGGTTTAAATCACTAGATTATAGCCCTTTGCATTTGGGATTGGAGCGTGTGAAGGGATTGCGGGTAACATGCAAGGAATGATGAAGAAAATAACAGGCCAGCTAGAAGCGCTGGGTTTCTGACTTTGGTGTTGAAACATTTTATTCAACAATCAAGCGTTCAGGTGCAAAGTATTCTTGCTTGATTTGGACTAGTCACGACTGGACTCGGATGTTTTATTACTTAAAAAGATCAAACCTTTTTCAAACCACATATTTTGTTGTTTTGTTGGTCGAGGAAGATGTGAATATATATGGAACAGGAATAGAAAGCACCATGTGCTGCTTGAACATGCATCACGGTACTAGATTTTAGATAGACCGTATGTGGTTGGTTTGATTGGTTATGAAATATTGTAAAAAAAAATAGATTTTATGATTAAAATTTATAAAAATATATTAATATTTTTATAAAAATTTATAAAAATTCCTAACCTATTCAATATTTTCACCATAAAAAATTTCCTACCAGTACGGTTATGTAGTACTACTAATCATCAAACTCAACCATTGGATGCATTTGTTTTATTAAATTTTTTTTATCAAAACTGTAAATATTGTTAAGTAATAATCAAACTAAACCGTTAGTTTTTTTAATCGTCTGATCATAATTGCAAGTGTGGTTTCTCTTAATTTTAGCAACAGTTGATATGGTTTAATGTTTAGATAACAAAATAACTTTAAGAATTACGAATTCAAGTACTTTTATTAAAAGAAATGTTATTATTAGAACACATTTTTAATTTTGAGAATTATTTATAATTTATTGTATTAGAATATACTATATACTGTGAATAAAGGAGAAATATGTAATATTATTTATAACTAGCTTATAACTCGTGCTGTGATGTACGGATTTCTTTTATTATGTAATAAATTTAACATTATTTTACAATTATAGTTTTATACAATCATTATTTTTAATCATTTATTTTCATTTTAATTTAACTAATTTAATATAAATTTAATTAATGATATGCATGGTTGAAAATTTATTTTATCAAAGTTTAAAATAAACTTGTCCTAAAAATATGGTATGATTCATGTTTTTAGGTGTTTATTATTTATTAATGATTGAAAGATATGGTGCAATACTTTTGGATATATATATTAATGATTGCAATATTAGTTTTAAAATAAAAGGTAACGTGTTTTAATTAGATAGAAATATTAATGATCGAAAGATATGGTATGATTTATGTTTTTAGTTGTTTATAAAGGGTAATATTTTAAACAAAAAGGGAATCGAATCTTAGACTTCTCAATATAACAACTTTCAGTATTGTTGTATCTAACGGTCATGATCTATTTGTGATGAAGATCTAACGGTTATGAATAGCTTGGTTAACCAAACTACAAACTACAAAAAATCTCTAGTTTGTTTATAATAATATAGTATAGATATAATATTATAAATATTAATTTTAATATGTTTTTGGAAGAATTTGATCCTTATATCTTTGTATATATTAATTTTTAATATTAAATATCAATTAATATGTTGTTGGCAGGAATCGAATCTTGGATCACTGTATATAACAACTTTTTTTGAAAAATAAAGCTGTTAATTCAATAATAACAATTTTTAATATTGTTATATATAATGATGATCTAAGTTGATAATCTAACAACGAGCTATAACCAAACTACAAAACTTATTATATATAACGGTGAATGAGGGATAACCAAAATACAAAATTTATTATATATAGTATAGATGTTATGAAAATGATATTTTCCTTTTTATTAATTACATAAAACACAAAAAAAACGAAAATATAATAATATCCGAAGCGTAACAGTACATGAACATTGTAATTACGTATATGAAAAAGTGGAGTATTTAAAAAAACGTATATGAAAAAGTTTGAAATGCTGAATTTGAGATTTTAGATCTCGAGGTTATAAATATGATTATCACTAGGTCAAATCTATGTCACATCTTTGACCCACAAAAAATTAACGCAACAAGCTCACATGCTTCCTCTCCAAAAAGATTAGGGTGCATGGTTGACGTAGATTAAGAATTCGTGTTTGATGATTTGTCAAATTTTAATTGATGGATATTTACGTGGATGTAGGGAATTCATCATTATTAATGAAATCTCTACCAATCAAAATTTGACAAATAAACTAACACGAATTTTTAGCATGTGCTCTTGGGCACATACTAGAAAAATCTTGTAGATTTATTTGGTAACAAATGATTTTTATATCATTGGATTAATCACTCAAAGGTTGCGGTTTGAAATAAATTTGTATCAACAAAAATTTTCTACGATATGAGTAAATTGTTAAAATATATTTCTCTATTTTTATACCAAAAATTTATTATACACGTACGGTAAAAAAAAATTTCAGTACAAGATGAATGAGTAATGCTACAGGTACCAAATTAGACACCAAAATTGAGTACCAAATGACATGGCACTAGTTAGTTGTCATTTTAAAATATTTTTATTGGATGGCCCTGGCGGGCCCATTGCAACTATAACCAATTAAAATATAACACATCATTTGGTAACAATGTTTTGGTACCCCATTTTGGTACCTCTAGCATTTTCCCAAGATGAATTGTGTGCTAATACAAACATTTGTTGTAGAGCGTAGATACTTAAACCTTGATCGTAGCCTGTAATTATGATTAGAATAGTTAAAAGCTAGATTGTTCTGAAAGCAAGGACCTGTTCTCTTTTTGACACTGTCATATCCTGTTTGGCTCAGCTTATTATATGAATTTATGGACTTATTTTTGGGTAAATTTTTTTTATTTTGATAATTTTTTTATACAAGTATTTAATGTATGTTTGAAATTCAATAAGTTGCAAAAATAAGTTGGAAAGTTAGGAATCTCTAACTTTGTCTTAACTTATTCCGAAAAAAAGTTCTCCCAAACATCCCCTCAATCTATCTGATCCTAGTATGCAACAAGAAAAATGGCGGTGTATGATGATTACATGTTATACGGAGTATTAATCAAATCAATAACTTCAACTTTAATAAAAAGGACTAATACGTGTTGCATTCCCTGGATTTTGTGCTTAACGTGCTAATTGAGTGTTAAGATTTCCCCTTAATTTGCTTTAACAAACATGATGATTGCACACTTTTCTAATTTCACAAGTAATCTCAAGGATGGGGTTTAAGATTTACAGTAAGCAGTAGTAATGGTATGCACCTGCTATTATCTATTACCTATTAGTCATTATTATTTCTTTGTATTAATATTTTCGGAGAAATCTTTGTTTTGGACGAATCTACTAAGAAACATGAGAAATATGCTTCTCTCATAAATTATCTTGTATTATTGATTAGAGAAAACTGCTCTTGAGGATGGACTCAGGTATTTCCTGAGATTATATGTATGTATGTATTATTGATTAATACCTTGCTTTCGAATTTGAAAGAGGGAAGAAATTAAATGAAAGATAAATAAAATAAGGGTAATATTCTCTCCGTCCCACAATACAAGTCTCTTTTGAGAGAATTTTTTTTCCCATAATACATGTCTATTTTCAATTTTCAATGTAAATTTGTGATAATTTTCCTAAACTACCCTTTTTGAAAATTGTATAGCAATTAATGAGGAATGACCAAGAGTATAAAATAGCTCATGTTTTTAAAAGTCAATGCATTTATAATGGGCATAAGAGGAAATATATCATCTAATTAATGTTTTCTTAAGATGCGTAATTTTTTCAAAAGAGACTTGTATTGTGGGACGGAGGGAGTACTAAATATAGTCCTTAGGACTATGGTTAAAAATTAATGTAAGTGGATAAATGCATTTAATATGTCAATTTTGCACGGAATTCATCAATTATTTAGCAATTTGGAAATTTTTATTAATGAAAATTGATGTGAATACATGGGGGTCCACTATTATTACTTGAAAAATTAAATTAGTGTTATAAAGAAGCATTGGAAAACCAAAAATTAATTAAATAACTAAGACTAAATGTTGAAAACATAAGAATATTTAATGCTTAACCATAGCCTTTAGGGCTATAGTTAGCATTTCCCATAAAATAATTTCATTTTTTTTTTATTTTTGAATTTTTAATAGAAATGAAAATAAATAAAAATAAATGTAAAAATAAGTCCATTTTTATTTCAAAAATTTCATTCAAAAAATAGTTACTTTAGTTTAAAAAATTCGGGAACGGCTTTGACTTTTATTGGAGACACATTTTTACAGTTTTTAATTTGTTTTGAAATTTTTTCTCCACCTTTTCATATAGATAGAAATTTGTGAGCAACAAATAACAGGACCGAAAACATGTAAATTTCCGATGGCATTTCTATCACAAAGTATAAAAGTGGGTCCAAAATAAGGTGCCGGCAGTCATGTGGTTTCCAGAGGATCATATGTATGTAGTTATTTAATTATATGTATATCTGTCATACGTAGTACAAACACTATCATATTACTAGTAGGTGAATCTTGAGCATAATATGGGAGTAATAAAATATTAATATATCATGGACGACAACAATATTCCAACCGAAACAAATTGTGTCCAACAATATTTGAAGAAGATTGATTAAAAACTATATTACCCAATGATTAGAAAATTCTTCCCATGATATCAACTTAATTATAATTCGTATTTTCATATGTATGTACGATGGATTCATCATTTTATACAAATTATTTCCAATTAAATTTTTTCACATATTATCTGAGAAGAATTTTGAAATTTTATTTGAATTCTCTGCCATTTCTCATACATTTCCCTCTCAGTTAGTTAACCCTCCTCTCTCTCTCTCTCTATTAGTTAACAACCTCTTCCTGCTCATAATTCTCTCTCTCTCTCCTGGAATTGCATGCTCTTGATGATGCTAATGGTCCACTCCACAGACCAAAAGCTTAAAGTATAAAATATAAAACTACCCTTTTCTTTTCCTTTATTTCCTTTTATCTTGTGTGCCTCAGAAAAAATTCAACAAAAAACTGTTACAAATCCAAACAAACTGAGCTGTTCTGCTCTGCCCCATCTCTCTCCTTTCCAGACACATATTCATAACTTTCTCTCTTGCATCTCTCTCTCTCTCTCTCTCTCTCTCTCTCATTTCTAAAATTTTCTTCTGACTGATTATGTGACTTAAAAAAGCTACATTTTTGCTTATTTATCTTCTTCCACTACCAAATTTTAAGTAACTTTCATGGCTTCTTTTTGCTCTCTCTCACTCCTATTTGTCTGCATTTCTCTGTTCTTGAGCTACTCTTTTGCTGAAGATGCAACTATTCCTTACAATTTTGTGGTCTCTTACATAACTGCTTCTCCTCTTGGTGTTCCCCAACAGGTATGTCACTCTTATGTACTCTTTGAATGTACATATATGTATGTATAACTGTGTATGTGTTTCTTGTACTTTGTTAAGTTGGGTCTGATTAATTTTCAAGAAAATTAGATGGGTTGGTTTTAGATTCTTGAAATTTTCAGTCTTTAAGTTCAGATCTGTAAAATGTGATTAGATCTCTGCTAAATGTGATAACTTGGGAAGTGGCTTGTGTACAGTATACTGGGCTAGTGGGCTTGTGTACAGTATACAGTATAACTAATTTTGAATTGTTTTCCCTCTATCTGTAGCTTGATTTTGTGGATATTCTTGTTAAAAGTTAGTTTCTTGATTTGCAGGTTATTGCTATTAATGGCAAATTTCCAGGCCCTGTCATTAATGTTACTACAAACAACAATGTTCAGGTTAATGTTAAGAACAAATTAGATGAAGAGCTACTAATGACATGGTAAAATTGATAAAGATTGAGTTAAAAATTTCTTGCAAGTATTTTCACAGTGGTAAAGGAGGATTTATTTTTTAGAAATGGTGTGACAGGGCTGGTGTTCAGCAGCGCCGAACATCTTGGCAAGATGGAGTGCTTGGTACTAACTGTCCAATTCCTCCGAAATGGAATTGGACTTACAATTTTCAAGTGAAAGACCAGATTGGGAGTTTCTTTTACTTCCCTTCGCTCAATTTTCAAAGAGCCTCGGGCGGTTTTGGTAGCTTTATAATTAATAATCGGGCAGTTATCCCAATCCCTTTTGAAACCCCACATGAAGATATTCCAATCATGATTGGTGATTGGTACACGAGCAACCACACGGTTAGTGTTTGGTAATTTGTCGATTTCAGCTACTTTTACATGTGTGCGCGGTAATAAAACATGTAATATGATTTATTCTTGGTTTTGTTTGGATTATAGGCACTGAGAAGGACCCTTAACGGTGGGAAAGATCTTGGCATGCCCAATGGTGTACTTATAAATGGGAAAGGACCCTATAGATATAACGATACACTTGTGCCTGATGGTATTGACTATCTAACAATCGACGTTCACCCTGGTTAGTAAATACAGAACTTATGTTATAGCATTCCTATTTTTCTCTGTTGTGTTAATGACCGTACTTGTTTTAGACATTTTGCCAATTAAATGGAACATGATCATTTAATTTGGAGTTGAGTTACTTTTATACCCCCTAAATGACCATAAAGGCTGCTGATTTACACTAGAAGTTGTTTTATCATTTTTTCCAACTGAGATGTGGGAAGATTTTGTGATTTGAGTTGGCAAAACAATTTTTTTTGGAGTTTTCTTTAGACTACATCTTATGAAAAGCTTTGTCATTATGATCAATTAATTGGAGCCTTAATATCTCATCGAGACTTCAACATATGTTGTTTGTTTGAAATGAAATTGCTTGTGCCTATCTTTTGTTATGAGCTTCTAAGATATCTGTTTTTGGGCAGGTAAAACTTATCGTCTTCGTGTCAGCAATGTTGGGATATCAACTAGTTTGAACTTCAGAATTCAGGGCCATAACCTGCTCTTAGCTGAAACTGAGGGATCATATACAGTACAACAGAACTACACCAGCTTAGATATTCATGTCGGACAAACATACTCTTTCTTGCTAACTACGGATCAGAATGCAAGTACTGATTATTACATAGTGGCAAGTGCAAGATTCGTAAATGAATCAGTCTGGAGAAGAGTCACCGGTGTTGGCATCTTACGCTATTCAAATTCTAAAGGAAAGGCGTCCGGGCCCCTTCCAGAAGCTCCTCAAGATCAATTTGATAAAACATTCTCGATGAACCAAGCAAGGTCCATCAGGTTTGTGCAAGCCTACTAATTGCTTTATCACATAAAATTATAGCTTGCTTTTAGGTACTTCATCTGTCAAACATGTTAACGATTTCAAGAAATATTCTAGTCTCTTTGCGGTGGCAAGGAATTTTTCCAGATTAATGAGCCTATTGTGTTATATGTATATATTAGGTGGAATGTGTCTGCCAGTGGTGCTCGTCCAAACCCACAAGGTTCATTTAAATATGGCTCGATCAATGTGACTGACGTATATGTACTGAAAAATAAGCCACCTGTGACCATTGATGGCAAACGACGCACAACACTTAATGGAATTTCATTTGTCAATCCTCATACACCAATCAGACTTGCTGACCAGTACAAAGTGAAGAATGTTTACAAGGCTGATTTTCCCACTAGGCCAATTACAGGACCACCGAAGATGGAAACAAAGATAATTAATGGCACATTTAGAGGATTTATGGAAGTAATTTTTCAAAACAATGACACTAAGATGCAAAGCTACCACATGGATGGATATGCTTTTTTTGTAGTTGGGTAAGCCCTGCCTCTTAGCAGCGGCATCTGTCTGCTTGTTGATGTCTTTATTTTTGCAAGGAGTCATAACTCATAACGTTTATTTTGATAACTCGAATGCAGGATGGATTATGGTGAGTGGTCAGAAACTAGTAGGGGAACATATAATAAGTGGGATGGAATTGCTCGAGCAACAACACAGGTACCTATTGTAAAATTTTGCCAATATTATGATAGGCTTTCAGAAAGCCTAGGTATCGATGCTTTTATTTCCTTCCTAGCTTGTCAAGCTTAGAGCCTGTTTGGGGTAGCTTTAAGCTACCCAATCCACTTTAAGTTGTTAGTTAATGTGTTTGTGTACACTTAAAATATTCAACTTAAAGTTAGTTACAGTTCAAAAAATTTAAGTACCTTCAAGTTACTTTTTTTTTTCCTCATATCAATTTTTATATATTTGAGTTACCTTTTAACTCGTATTATATTCTTTACATATATTTGTATTTTATACTTTATATTATTTTTAAAAAATATTAATTCTATTTTTTAGTCATTTTTTTTAAATAAATTTAGTTTTAGTAAAATTAGCCAAACAGATAGCCCTACTTAAAGTTAAAATTATCACTTTTCCCTTAGAGCGAGTAAGTTGCACTTTAAGTTATAGTAACGTTTTTTAAGTTAACCCAATCGGGCTCTTAGTAAGTTAATTGATCTGAAGCATATAGGCAATTGTGGGCATATGTCGGATATGGACATTGTTTAGAATCTATACGATTGCTGATACTGCAAAACTTTTGAGACCACTTTCTTATTTTTTAGAATCTATACAGCCGCTAGGCTTGTATTTTAATTTCCACTGTCGTCATATATGGCTGTTAATAATTCATCAGATATATCATGAATCTCAAATATTCAACCGTAAACAAGCAAGCATGCCTGTGTTGACATCCTAACTAGGTAATTAGCCATGACCCTTATTGCAGCAAGGTATAATTTTTCCCTGCATTTTTTTTTAACTAAGATTAAGTTATCATAAAGTCTGTATTTAGAAACTAGTGCATGTGCCTGACAATGATGAATTAGTTGTCTGAACTATAGAGGCTGCTGCTTGATAGGCTCCGGGTGGTGACAATAAAACACAAGGTTTCCATCAGAATTAAGATCTTAGATTTCCATTGTGTTATTTTGCTCCCATGTAGGAGTCGGTTGTTTTCTCTCTCAAGTGTTCCACTCTTGTCTTAGTGTAATTAGGTACCTCTGAAACATTTCAGAGTAAAAAGGTATGCTCTGGGTGGTGACAATAAAACAGAAGGTTTCCATCAGAATAAGATCTTAGATTTCCATTGCGTTATTTTACACCAATGTAGGAGTAGGTTGTTTTCTCTCTCAAGTGTTTCACTCTTGTGTTAGTGTAATTAGGCACCTCTGAAACATTTCAGAGTAAAAAGGTAGAAACTTCATCACATGATACTGATCCATGCAACTCACTGGCTTAGAGTCAGTGTTAATCGGTAGAGCTGAATAAGATGTTCTACTCATTTCTGAAAAAGTTGTATTGTGTAGCATTCTCGATCAAGTAGATATGTATTATGTATGTGCTGTTAACTCTAAATTTGTTGTAATAATAGGTTTTCCCTGGCGCATGGACAGCCGTTTTAATCTCACTTGACAATGTCGGAATTTGGAATATAAGAGCAGAGAACCTTGACACATGGTATCTAGGCCAAGAAACATATGTAAAGGTTGTCAATCCAGAACCTACAAATAAAACAGAGTTGCCTATCCCCGAGAATGCCCTATTCTGTGGTGCTCTCAACAAACTACAAAAGTATGTACTTAAAAAAATATGAAATATAATCCTTTCAAATATCTCTAATTTTGTTCTCAAGACTGGTATTAATTTTTACACCATCACTTGATTTTTCAGGCCGCAAGACATTTCTTCTGCAACATCAGTTGCAAGCACCAACTCAAAGCTTCTCTTTGCTATGCTGGTAATGATATGCGCATTTTTATCCATGTTCCATTAAGCCTTTTCGAGGATGATGCAAATTTAAAGAGCCCGCGGGAGCATCACTTGCTTAATTTATAACTTGTGAGTGTTATTTAGGTTTTGAATTGCAGGATTGTTGATAGCAAAACATTATTTAGTTCTTTTTTGTTCCCATGTACTAAAGGCTCCCGGGAATCAGTCTATTTATCCGGATAATCATTCTTTTGTTTACCCTATTTATTTATTTATTCTTGTAATGGCTATTCATCAAATTTTCAATACAATTTCAAATTGTATCCTTGTATGATCTTCGTTACCTCCAACATCGTTCTGCTATATTCTTCAAAGTCACTGTAAAACTACTCAATATTTATCTTATTCGAGTTGGAGAGTTTTGGCATTTACTTTTAATAGAAGATCTTGTCACTTCAAATTTTAAATCTAATTTATGAATTCATATGATTTAGTGAAAGTTTCCGTTCATCCGAAGAAACTATCAATCGTAATCATGAAAAACACTACATAAAAAAGTTGAATTTCATGGCACGAGATCATGATGATTTATAAGCACATTGTGTCCCTCCTCTGTGTATTTGAGGCCACCTTTTGTCCCGAAGATGATTACTACCGGTCTACGAGTAGTTATTAAAGGTTTGTGCAAAGGACTCGTCTTTTTTACGTCACCAGCTTTATTTTTACTCAGCGGAAGTGAGATTATCATGCCGGCATGAGTGTGGCGGATAGTTCAAGATATTGTGTTGCTGGGTTATCGTACCATTGCAGAGTAAAAATGCGCTTGAGGCCCAACATATGATGCTATTGCGGAGTTAAAACGCGCTTGCAGCCTAACACTGTGTACCATTATTTGTAGGCCTAACAAGATTGATGCTGATTTAAACCCAAGACGATGCAACAATGCAGAAAGATCTTCAAATCACAGGTGATTTTAATCCGGTGAATTTAATTACACAAAGGAAATGCTAAACTCTCGTGTTAGTCTCCGATTGCATATGGGTGGGATATGTCTGGATTATTCTTCTCTTTAACAGACAGACCCTCAAAATGGCACCTCGTGTAGCTTTCTTTAATTACAAACTTCGAAAGGGTAGCTTTCTTTAAAGTTAAAAGTTGAATAACACCTCGTGTAATGCATATGTATTTTTGGATTGAGAAATCATTTGGTGAATAAAAGTTAACCACTTTCGGAACTAATTAATTCAAACTAATTTAAAGTTGTGGCATCATGTAATCCAACTACAGAACAGAATTACTTTGGGATTTAAACGTCAAAACTTTTTTAGTTGTGAATAAAGAAGAGATCAAGATCATAATTTGTTTATCAAGTCAAAAGATCGAAAACATGAAATTACTGTCTGAGCAAATAAGAACGTAAATTAGGAAAAAAAAAATGGATGATTATGAGCAAACAGATAAATATATAGTCGGGAAATAAGAGCGAAAATTAAAAAAAAAATTGGATGATTATGAGAAAACAGATAAATATGAAATAGGGCATTGTCTGAATCACAGCAAGAACTCAACACATTGCAAGAAACTCACTACACGAGGCAAAGCTAAAAAATACTACTCCGTGCTACATATCAATTTGTTCCCCAAAAAGAAATTCTGATCTATTTGCTTAATGATTATCTACTTGATCTGCACAATTCCTGAACTTATCAACTTCTGGATCTTGTTCATCACAAGAGGGTTCTTCATATGCTCCTGTGAAGCCTTGGGATTCTCCTGCAAATCTACCAATACCTGTCGAGAAAAATAATCATTACACAAACTGAAGAATAACAAACCAGAACCTGATACTTCTGACAAACGATACTCTTGAATTCCCACAAAATCTTACCTGTCTCATTACTGGGTCTTGGAGAATGTTTTGAATCTCCGGGTCTTGCATTGCCTTGGCCTACAAAAGTTTGATAACTTGAGTTAATATGAGATTCCTAATATACTTAAAGCCAATATATAGGATTTGCTATCATGTTACGAGTAGGCATACCTGCCGCTCCTTCAGTTCCTCAGGAGTTAAATCACCGCGGCTGGCCTTGTTAATTTGACCTACACATCTGCAGAACAATTGATACGACAATCAGTAAAAGTGCTACATAATAAATAGCGGTTTCATTCATAAACAATCAAGATAATATACCTCTTAACACCATCCAGCAGTTCTTGGTTCTGTGGATCGTGTTTTAACCCTGCTTGATACGTTTCCAAAGCTTTGTCATAATCTTTCATGAGAAACTGTGCAGCACCTTTTCTGGTATATCCCTTGGCAAATGTTGGATCAAGCTCAATACACTTTTCTGCATCCTTCAATCCCTCAGGCAATGCCCCTAGTTTTGTATAGCAAGCCGCTCTGTTGCTGTATGCCTGCCCAAATCAGTAAAAAGAATATGTCAAAGATGTATCGAAATTCTATCATATACCCACATGAACACAATTAATTAATAGCATGTTATTTATGACATTGACAAACCTTGTGATCCTTTGGATTCCTTCTCAATGATTCTGTGTACTGCTTAATTGCTTCGGGATACTTTTGCTGCTTGAAAAATTCATTGCCTGGTGAAACATGTTATCCATCAACCAATCATGCAGCAGATAATATTTTAAGTGTAGCATTATACGGGTAACCCCAAGGTAAAAAGAAAAAAAATGTTACCTTTCTCTCGTTCCTCGTCTGCTATTTTTGGATCAAAATACTCCTGTTGCTCCAGATCTTTCTTTGCTTTCTCAGCATCGTTAAGTTTCTTTAAGGTATCCGGGTTACGATGTTCTGTCAAAGCTTTCTGGAATGTCTCAATAGCAGGTTCATAGTCCTTTGAGCATTTGGCCATTTTCACCAAAGCATTTCCTTTCCTCGTCAAAGCCTTTGCAACCATCTTGAAGTCTGATCTCAGTTCTCTCCCTCTTTCAACAGCTTTGTCACAATCTTTAATGCACTCCTCGAACTGGTGAAATTAGTTACCAACCGATTAGATGGAGATTTTAATAGTACTTTTAACTCTCAACTGAAATAAAAGCTTCACTAACAGCACATTTTTCAAACCAGATTTTAACCTAAAGTGACTCCCTTTGAGTAGAATTTGTGTACAATCACACTCTCAACAACCCAAGTCTGATTAATATGCCCAAAACTAAGAAGTAATTACGGATGCTGGTGCATAATGTACTAGTGCGGATATATATTACGAAAAAGAACAGTTTTTAAAGTTTAGCAGCAGTACTAAAATGTTATGTCGGGCAAAAAGAAAAACTTGTGTGTTAGGAAAGTAGTACTAGATTGTTTTTCCACAATTGTAAAATTGAATTGGCTTCTAGCATTCATCCTAATTTACACCTCTGCATACATTATGCGATAAAACAGAAAATATTTCTCCACAAAAACCATCAAATTTCACAATTGCAAACAAAGCTTCAAATTAAACACACTAAACTACAAAATCTATTCAATTTGCAAGCACATAACACATAAAGATTCAAGCTTTTAACAACATACCTTCCCCATCTCGAAATAAACAGCAGCCCTATTCGTAACAAACGAAATATCGGAATCATCCAACTCAATAGCCTCACTATAATGTTTGATCGCCGTCTCAAAATCCTTCTTCTTATAAGCCACATTCCCCGCCTCCTTCGCCTTCTGCGCCTTGGCCTTCCTCTCCTTGACCTCCCTCTCCTCCTCCGACACTTCCACTTCCTCCTGCATTGGCTCCGCCTCGCGCTTCTTCTCCTTGACATTCACCTGTTCCTCCTCAGCTGGTCTCTTCCTCTCATACTGAGCTTCCGACATCTCCGTGTCCTCATTCCCCCGTGTCGAAAGCTTAATATTAAGCAATACCCCCAACGATTGCATAACCCTAGGATCCTTCAAATACAAATTCAAATTATTCGGATTTTTTTGCAATTCTTTCATCATATTCACAAAATCAGGCTGTTGCATATACGCCCTCGTCGACGGATCAGCTGTCAGCTTCGCCCACATCTCCGGCCCAAACGCCTCACCAAACGGACTGGGTCCGGGTCGGGTCGGGTTAAAACCGGGTCGGGTCCGAATTGAATTCTCCGCATCGGATAAACCCGATTTCAAGCCTTCATTATTGGGATCAATCTCAAGCCCTTTCTTATACGCTTCAATGGCGGATGCATAGTTATGTAACCCTAAATAAGCCGAACCGAGTCGTGAATAGCCTTTAGACCAGTCCGGTTTAATCTCAACGGTTTTCTTAGCATCGGCTAAAGCGTCGGAGAAGTTGTTGAGAGATGCGTAAGCGGCGGATCGGTTGGAGTAGAGAACGTGATTGGTCGGAGACAGGTTGATCGCGTCGGAGAAGTGGCGAATTGCGTCGGAGAAGTTGCCGGCGGAGAAGGCCGCGTTGCCTTTGGCTTTAGCTTCGTCTGCCATTGATGATTTATAAATTAAATTGTAGTTTAGTGAATTTAATTTTGTTGGATTTTAGTTGAATGCGTGGGAAAGATAGAGAGGGGGTTTCATTTATAGTGAGGGGAGAGAGAGTAGTACGGGTGGAGTTATTTCTGGAATGTTCTAGTGGTGTTTGGATTTTTGAATATGGATCGGAAGGAGGAAAAGGTAAAAGTTTAAAGAAGATAGAATGTTCTGGCTGTGTCACTTTCCCCAATTGATTAAAATTAAAATCATTATCTTTATTTTATTTTGTTTTGGATCATTCTGTTAATTATACCGTTAAAATTTAATGTATTTCAAAAAAAAAAATATAATGGAAAAATAGATTTTTTACCACTCAATTTCTGCATCTATTAGAAATAGTCATTGAACTTCCAAATAATTAATAATAATCACTAACATTACTTGTGTTTATTAAAATTTCGATTTTGTACTTTTCTTTTGAGAAATAAATTTAATATCGATCCAAAAATATTTCAAATATCGGATCTTATTTTGTACTTAAATTTGGTTTTTGAAATTTTAAAACTGGACATATGAATCTAATTTTTTATATAAATAATATATTTTATTTAATAAACATTAATACATTTATCATATTACGATAAGTTTTATACAACTATCGCTTATAAAAAGACAAATATTTGAATAATAATAAAATAATTTATGAAAATACAATAAAATTTATAGAAAAAATTATAGTGAGGACATATATTAAAGGCATTAATAAATAAACTCCTGAATTTTCTATTTAAGCTCCAATTGAGATGGAGAATATCAATTATCCATGATAAAACGAAAATCAATTAACTTCATCATAAAAAAATCATTGGTAGAATGTATTAAAATAAAAGTTGAAGCTTAAATAGTTTAATTAGGAACTTATTTATCAATTTCCTATTTTAATTGGTATATTGTTTAGTGACTAATTTCTAATACAGTACATTATATATTTACTCGTCACGTCTACATTAACATTATTTTAACTGTAGAGATAACAAAATGATTACAAATATATATATAGGTTTTTGCTCAAGTGAGAACCTTTTGTTTTGGTGAGATATGAGATCTAATCTCATCCCTTCATTTTAATATAATCTAATGGCCCCGCTAGGGGCACCCACACTAATAACCTACATTCTCACACATACTAACCCCACCCCTGATGACGTCATCATGATGTCATAAATAATTTTTTTTAATTTTTTTAAAAAAATATTTAAAAAAAATCTGTGGGAAAAAAATTTCTGACGTCATCCTGGTGATTTTTTAAAAAATCTGGTGATTTTTGTTGAATTCTGGTGATTTTTTACAAAATCTGGTGATTTTTTACAAAATCTGGAAAATCACCAGATTTCGTAAAAAATCACCAGATTTGTAAAAAATCACCAGTATGACGTCAGCATGACGTCAGAATTTTTTCCCAGATTTTTTTTTCCCAAATTTTTTTTTTTTGCGAAAATTATTTTTTTCCCAAAATTAATTTTTTTTAAAAAAAAATATTTATGACATCATCATGACGTGGGTTCTCATAGTTCTCATAATAAGATGGTTCTCAATGGAGCAAGACTCTATATATATAATATATAATCTATACTATTATATAAATTCCGAAACATTGAAAGTTTTGGTACCTATTTTTTGGTACCAGTTTTTTGGTACTTCGTGAATTTACTTATTTACCCTTTGTTAAAAAGAAAATAAATATATGATATTTATACTTTTAAAACACCTATAATAAATAATAACATAATATAATTAATGGTAATTAGTCGCTTGCTTTTTTTCACATTTACTTTTAATTGAAGATATTACCTTTTATAAACACCTAAAAACATCAATGTATCTTCCAATCATAAATATTGAATTAAAACACGTTACATTTTTAATTTAAAACTAATCTTCATTAATATTTTCTTTTGAACTAAAACACGTTACCTTTTTAATTTAAAACTAATTTTACAATCATTAATATATACCCGAAAATATCACACCATATTTTTCAATTGTTAATAAAATATATTAAAAATCTGCATGTGTTGTTTATAATAAGGAAATATTAGTATAATCTGTAAACATGAGTATATTAAAATTATATTAAATTAAAATTAATTAATAATTATATAATTGTCGAAACATTAAAAATTTTGGTACCTATTTTTTGATATATGTTTTTTGGTATTTCGTGAATTTACTTATTTACCCTTCATTATAAAGAAAAATATATATGATATTTATACTATTAAAACACCAAAAATAAATAAAACATAATACAATTAAAGGTAATTAGTCGATTGCCTTTTTCACATTTACTTTTAGTTGAAGATATTACCTTTTATAAACACCTAAAAACCTCAATCATATCATATTTTCCAATCAATTCATATCTAGCAATAATTAACCAAAAATAAATAATAACATAATACAATTAAAGGTAATTAGTCGATTGCTTTTTCACATTTACTTTTAGTTGAAGATATTACCTTTTATAAACACCTAAAAACCTCAATCATATCATATTTTCCAATCAATTCATATCTAGCAATAATTAATATATACTCAAAAATATCACATCATATCATATAATCAGTAACAAAATATAATAGAAATTCGTATTACGAATAATGACCATTAAATTTTTAGTAAAAAAATCAGAATCATTAGATCTAATTATTAAATATATTATATGATTAAATTAATTTACTAAAATTTCAAGTTTCAAATTTTATCAACGACATATTTATTTTAAAATTTTATAATATAAGTTTTAAACCATGCATATCATTAACTAATTTTATATTAAATTATTAAAATTAAAATTAAAATAAAATATTTTAAATAATGATTATATAAAAATATTATTATGACATAAAATAAAATTTATTACATATCAACAAAAATCCGTGCATCGCACGGGTTATAAGCTAGTAATATATAATAAGCAAACTAGGGGATAATTGGTAGTTTGGTTGTTTGGTTCAACCAAGCCTTAAAAAGAACGGTGACCGTTAGATATTTAGCAAATAGATGATAACCGTTAGATCTAATAATAAAGAATATTCTATATTTAAATTCCTCTTCTATAGATCTAAGGTTCGAATCCCGTCAACAACAATTTTACATTAAGATTTTATAGTATTAGTTTTAAACAATACATGTCATTCATTAAATAACTATTATTATTACTAATAATTTTATTAATTAATATTACAAAGTAAATTATATCCATAATAAATTATTATACTCTATTTTATTTAATTATATAATTTTAAAATATTTAAAAGTAACCCGTGCTTTGCACGGGTTATAAGCTAGTATATATAATGTTAATGATTATAATTTATAATTTGATTGTTCAATGGTTACTTTGTACAAGAGCTAAGAATTGACTATTTAAAAAGTCTATTGTTCCCATCTAGAATAACTAGCTTATAATCCGTGCAAAGCACGGGTTGTCTTTAATTTTTTGTAATTTGTTTATAGTGTAATATAATATTATAAATATTAATTTTAATTTGTTATAGTGTAATTTGTTATTTGTTTAATATGGTTTTTAATATTAAAAAATAGGGTTAAACCAAACTACCAATTATCCCCTAGTTTAATACTTTTATAAGCAAAATAGGATATTTTTGGTTGTCGATTTGGTACTCTTTTGTTGGTCACTCATTTTGGTCAATCTTTGATTTGCTTAAATCTCTATTATTAATAATAAAAAAATGTAAAAAAACACACAAAACACTCTCCTGTTAATAAAATTAAAAAAAAACATGCACACACACGGCACTCCTCTCGATCAAAACTCTCGGCTAAATCTTTGCTTATCCGAGAATGTTTTTAGGTAGATAAAATATTAATTAAATTTATTTTTAATTGAACTTAAATTATGACTAAAAAAATAGGGTTGAACCAAACTACCAAACTACCAATTATCCCCTAGTTTACTTATTATAGTTGAAATAGGATATTTTTGGTTGTCGGTTTGGTACTCGTCACTCATTTTGGTCACTCTTTGATTTGTTAAATCTCTATTATTAATAATAAAAAAAATGTAAAAAAACACACAAAACACTCTCCTGTTAATAAAATTAAAAAAAAACACGCACACACACGCCACTCCTCTCGATCAAAACACTCGGCTAAATCTTTGCTTACCCAGGAATGTTTTTAGGTAGATAAAATATTAATTAATTTATTTTTAATTGAACTAAAATTATGGCTAAAAAATAGGGTTGAACCAAACTATCAATTATCCCCTAGTTTACTTATTATAGTATAGTATAGTATAGATAGATAGTATAGATGTGTGAACAAAGTTAATAATTGTATTAGAATGAATGGTGATAAATTAGCGTTAAAAATATGATTTAGCATAAAAAATTATAGTGTTAAAATAGCAATATCTTATTTTATTTTCAATTTTTTTGCTTATTTATTTATATTTTATCAGGTGTCTGGAAAATTTATATTCAAAAATATTCTAATTTTAACTCAACTTGTTTCAAATTCTATTAATTTTTTTACATTTTGTACTCTTTTGATGATATGACAAATAAAACACATATTTTATTTTACATAGCAAACTTGTATTATTTCAACATAATATTTAGTAGTCGATACTTTTTACTTTTTATATCAAATTATACATCTAATATTATATTTATCACACCAGACATGCTTTTATAATGTAAAATATTTTTTCATATAAAACTAACTCCATTTATAATAATATATAAAATTATATCCTTATTATATCCATATATATACTTATATATAACTAGCTTATAACCCGTGCAACGCACGGCTTCTTTTTAATATCTACAATTATATTATTTTTATAAAATTTTATAAGTTATTAATTTAAATATCAAATTGGTGTTTAAAAATTGATATATATAAAAGATTTTACATGTTCGATTTAATATTTGTACTCTATCTTGAATTTTAAAATTTGATTTGGACGTTTACAACCCACATGAAATTAACAAAATAATCTTTAAATTAATGATGGTTTAATATAATTAAATCTACACAGAAACAAAAAAGAGATGAAATTGACGATTTTTTAAGTTGAAAATTCTATTTGATTTATGAATTCTACTTATAATTCGTTTTGATTATCAAAATATCTTATAATTATTTAAAGATAGTTCTACTCACAATCAAATACAATTTTAATAAAAAGTGAAAGAGAGATTTTGTCCGAAATTTTGATAATCGGTAGTCTATTCCTCCGTATGACAAAGATATTAAAATAAATAGATGAAAACCGTTGGATCTAGCATAAAAAATATTTTATATTTTAATATGTTATAAACTAAAAAGTACTCCGTATATATATTTATATAAGATAGATTTTGTCCAAAATTTTTATAATCGTCTACGACAAAGATCTTAAAATAAATAGATGAAAATCGTTGGATTTAGCATAAAAAATGTTTTATATTTTAATATGTTATAAAATAAAAAGCATATTTATATTAAAATACGAAAATGTATATGTCAATGATTTAAATCATATACAATTAGGTTTTCTACAATTGATAGCATTATCAATGTAGAACTTCTACATAGATTAGGATTAATGTAAAAATTCGTAATTATATTATCTCTTGATATTCTGAGTGTTTTTATTTGAATAATAATTATTAAAGCATCACTAAATTAAAGATAATTTTATGAGGTTTGCATGGATTGTAAAATCATTCAAATCTGATTTCTAGATCTCAAGATAGAGGCCAAATAGTAAATATGAAATTTTTTAATACTAATAAATAAAAAATAAAATTCAATTCTAATACAACTTTTTTTATTTATATCCTTTTTAGAATATATATTTATTTTTAAAATTCAATTATAATACAACCTTTTTTAATTATATCCTTTTTAGATTATAATTTTCTTTAAAATTCACTTCTAATACAACCTTTTCTAATTATATCCTATTTAGATTATAATTTTTTTTATGTGATCTAATCTTGATCGTCTAGTTTCAATCCAACGGATCATATAATTTTGGTAGTACAGCGACCAGACCAAAAATTTGGATAAGATCCCTCTTATAAAGATATTTTTAAATTAAATTTAGTTCTAATGATGAAGAAAAAAAACAAATCGATGAAGAAAGGGTATTATAGTAAATTAACAAAGTGAAAATTATAAATAAATATATAAGGATATAATTTATAATCCAACAGGTGACTTTTAATCCAATTTTTTAATCCAACGGATCATATGCTTTTGGTAGTACAATGACGACGACCAAAAATTTGGATAAGATCTCCCTTATGCTTATTATATATAAGGTATTAATAAGAGTAAGAGGGATAATAAAGATGTACTACCAAAGGTCTCCGGATCGATTCCAACCAACTACAAACTTTTAAATTATATTTTACAATATACTATTTTAATGGGGAGGATGAAAGCATAGCTATCTCAAGTACCTTGGAATTGCATCGCGATCCCAATGAATTTTAATGGTTGCAGACAACTGTCATATTTCGAGATCTTCTCCCAGCTGCTAAGATGATGACATATGTTGTGTGTCTTTCAATTAATGCGAAGCCATGTATAAGTGAGTGATGGTGACCTCGAATGGTTCTTCCAAGCGTAATGAGGTCCTGTAGGGACCTTGAGAGGCGACCCCATAGGGCCTTGCAGTCATAAGTTGTTATAATTATATCTTCTATCATGCTGATATGTGAGCTTGGACTTTCACCTATATATTCAGGTATTCTTAAAGTATGATGAAAGTGTTCTCTTCTGCTCCTTATTATTATGATGAGAGGCCTCCTCGTAAATTGAGAGGACTCCTTATAGCTTCGTATGTTGCGAGGCCTCCTTGCAGCCTTATACGTTGCGAGGCCTCCTCGCAGCCTCTTACATTGTGAGGCCTCCTTGCAGCCTCATATATTGCGAGGCCTCCTCGCAGCCTCATACTGTTACCGTGTTGTTTTGATGATGAATACAAAGGTTGTATCGTAATACTTCATGTTTATCTATCTAATCTTGTTTTGCAGGAAGTATTGATCAATGATTAAGGGGGAGCTTTTAGCTCAATCACATATTGGTATATAATCATCAAAAAGGGGGAGATTGTTACCCTAGTGGATTTTGATGTTATATACAGCAAGCTGATTGCTTATCTTGTACTAGTTTTACTATATTTAGCTTACCATTATATGATCGAATCACTTGATGTATCATATGCATATATATGTGTTTGCTATGTATAAGTATACTCTCAGGTAACTTGGTTGATGATATGGAAAGGCAAAGATTTAAAGCTATCTATCTGTTCAGCTCGCCAGAACCAAAGCAGCAAGCTGATATGAACTTGTCAGAACCAAAACAGCAAGCTGACATGAACTCGCCAGAACCAAAACAGCAAGCTGAATTGGACTTTCCAGAAGCTGTTCTTAGTCAAGTTTGATTTCGAAGATTTCTTGAAGATTGCTTAAAGATCAGAGATTGGCTAGGATTAAATATGTAAGGACTCTATTATATAATATATAGTATATATAATTAATAGAGCTCAAATCTTTTTCGAAAATCTGTTCTTTATTTAGTGGGATTGTGATTTATCTTTCCTTATCCTTTCAAAACAGATTTTACTCAATCTTTTACTTATCTAAACATTCCATAACAGCCCAGATTCGTTCATATCTTTTTATAGCTGTTGGAAATTGATTTTATCATATATATACTATCGTATATATATCAAAATGAGTTTGTTGGAGATTAAAATCATTTCAAACGTTTTATATTCAAAACCTCTAACTAATATAGCTGTTGGAGAGTGTTTTATGTAATCAAATCTTTTTGATATATCAAATCTTCAACTAGCCGTTTGTTTGTTTTCATATATATTCACTTACAACCTTTCTTGTAAGTAACCAAGAAAAACACAACTATAAGTTTGAGACTTGCTTATACACGTTCCTATCATCTCTCTCAAACACCATTCTTATAAACTCTGAGCTTTATTGTTATATACACTTATATTATATAAGAGAGTTTATAGCTTGAGTTGTAATACTCGAACATCTTATTTTGGATTGTATTGTTCAATTTGTATTGAATACTTGCTGTACAAGTTTGGCTTAAAGTTTTGGGTGGGTTGAACTAGACTAGAGAAGGATACTTTGGAAGTATTGCTTAGAGAGTTGGTTCAGCACAGCAAACAGCAAGCTATTTGTCAGCAGGATTGGTAAGGTTGAGTTGCTGGGCATATTGGCTAAGGAACAAGGGTTTGGTGAACGTTGCTAGAGAAGTATACTTGGGAAGTATAGCTTAGAGAGCAGGTTCAGAAACAGGTGTTCAGCAAGCCATTTGTCAGCAGCTGGGAATTAAGGGAGATATATTATTGTATCTTGTAATTGGTTTATTTCGTTGATCAATAATATATTCTCTTACCGGGTTGGTAAGGGACCAGGACGTAGACCATAGGGGTTAGGGGTCGAACCTGGCTAAAAGTCTCTGTGTTATTTATTTTCTGCTCTTTATTTTCTGCTTGTATTTTGCTTACTGTTTGCATTCAGCTTACCATCTGTCTCTGCATAAAACGAAATCAGTAAGCTGTTTTTGTTAATTTTTAAAATCGGACTTAGTTGAATATAGTTAGCCATTTACACCTATTCAACCCCCTTCTAGGGTGCATTTTCATTTGGTATCAGAGCATTGGTGTACTAACATTTCTGTAACAGGAAAGTACAGATCCTATGGCACCCGCTTATGTAGAAGGAGATTATTTAGACATGCCACCACTTCTCAATGGGACTGAAAATTATGATGCTTGGAAACAGAGAATGAAGGTGATTCTTAACAGAGATGATGCAATTGAATGGAGAGTCGTTAAAAAGGGTCCATTCACTTTTCTGGACAAAGACGGCAAGCCAAAAGACGTTGATGATCTCTCAGAATCAGAATTGATAAAATCAGGCTATAATGGAAGGGCAAAGTACACATTAATATGTGGTCTTTCAGAGTCAGATTTTGATAAGGTCTCTTCATGTAGCACAGCAAAAGACATATGGGATACATTAAAAATGCATTATAAAGCTACAACAACAAAACAGCCTGCTGATTTGAAAGATAAAAGGAAGTCAAAAGCTCAATTGACTTCGAATGATGAAAAAGCTATTTCTAGTGAAGTCCCAAGTGAAGAGATAATAAACTCTGCATTTGTTGGCATTGATGATACAGGAAACACGAAAAAAGTTCTTGTAGATAGTGATGTGTCTGATTCAGAATCAGATTCTAGTGAGGTAAACTCTTTTCACTCCTGGAAATCTTCTGAAAATATTATTATGGGATCACTAACCATGCAGGAACATACAAATATAAGCACTGTGGAGTTCATGGAACTAAAGGCCGAAAAAGATGAGTTTTAAAAGACAAACACTCATTTAAAGAAAATTATTTCTGATCTCATGACCCAAAAGACTCCAGCTAGAAATGATGATAAAATGGTTATGGATCTAAAGGCAAAAGTCTCTCAACTTGAGGGAGTAAATCGTATGGTTCTAAAAAGAAATGATGTACTAATGGAGGAACTCAAAGAGAGGATGAATGAAATCAAAGGGCTTAGATCTGATGTTAAAATGAAAGACAAAGCATTGGAATCATACAAGATGAAGGAATCTAGTCAAGCCGAATCCTCAAAAACTGCTGAAAAGAGAGTTCAGCAAGCTGAACTCATCAAACAGCAAGCTGAAGTGATCACCCTCCTAGAAACAGAAGTTAAAGATCTCAAGAAGGGCATGGAAACTTTTGTTCAAGGTGAAGACACTTTAAAGACAATGATGAAGAAGGCAAAAGTCCCCTTAGTCAGAGAAGGTGTTGGTCTAAACTTCAACAAGAAAGATAAGGTGCTCAAATATGATGGAAGGAATGGTATTCCCTACAATTATGCTATGCCTTGGAAGACATGCAACAAATGTGGTAGAAAAGGACATCTGGAAAAGAATTGTGTGGTTCAAGTTTATCATAAGACAAAAACAGCATACCAGAATGGATCGGTAAGACAGACAGCTTACCAGAATGGATCAGTCAGACAACAGTCAGCATACCAGAAAGCAAATAACAGAAGACAAACAGCTTACCATTATCAGTCTGGTAGAACACAAAGGACTACAAATCAAGCACCAAAAGTGATACAACAGTGGATCAAGAAATCTGATCTACATGTTCTTTATGTCCTATCAACAAACCATGGTGGATCCAATAAAATTTGGGTACTCAAGTAGTAAGTATGTTATTTGTCCTCGTACATTTCTTTGAATATGATTATATTATTCTTGTGGTACTAACGAGATTCCTCTAGTACATAGATGGGACAAAATATATGTATATATATTGTATTATGCAGGAAATAAGAAAGAAGAATACTATTATGATCAGTTGGAATGTATATTGTATAATCAGCAAGCTATTTTCCAGTCCAGGAGAACAATTGCTATCTATGAATATTCTGGAAATGTGTTTTCAGCATGCTGGTTTGATTTATTCAAACTTTAAAATTTACTAGCCTCGTGCTTGTTAAATGCTTTACCACATGTTTTATTCTTATATGCTTATCTTCTTGACCCTTTTCTGATGATGTCATAGGGGGAGAAGAACATGAATACATGAGGATATAATGTTATATGTTGGATTTATCAACTAATGTTTCATGCAGGGATGAGTATGTTTCATGCAGGGATGAGTCGTATTTATATCTTATTGCATATGATGAATTGTGCTAACCTGATTATATGATGACATATTATGTTAATCAGGGGGAGCATTGTTTTAGGGGGAGCAACATAGTCTCTCTGATGTATTCAAGTATGTCATCATCAAAAAGGGGGAGAATGTTACCGTGTTGTTTTGATGATGAATACAAAGGTTGTATCGTAATACTTCATGTTTATCTATCTAATCTTGTTTTGCAGGAAGTATTGATCAATGATTAAGGGGGAGCTTTTAGCTCAATCACATATTGGTATATAATCATCAAAAAGGGGGAGATTGTTACCCTAGTGGATTTTGATGTTATATACAGCAAGCTGATTGCTTATCTTGTACTAGTTTTACTATATTTAGCTTACCATTATATGATCGAATCACTTGATGTATCATATGCATATATATATGTGTTTGCTATGTATAAGTATACTCTCAGGTAACTTGGTTGATGATATGGAAAGGCAAAGATTTAAAGCTATCTATCTGTTCAGCTCGCCAGAACCAAAGCAGCAAGCTGATATGAACTTGCCAGAACCAAAACAGCAAGCTGACATGAACTCGCCAGAACCAAAACAGCAAGCTGAATTGGACTTTCCAGAAGCTGTTCTTAGTCAAGTTTGATTTCGAAGATTTCTTGAAGATTGCTTAAAGATCAGAGATTGGCTAGGATTAAATATGTAAGGACTTTATTATATAATATATAGTATATATAATTAATAGAGCTCAAATCTTTTTCGAAAATCTGTTCTTTATTTAGTGGGATTGTGATTTATCTTTCCTTATCCTTTCAAAACAGATTTTACTCAATCTTTTACTTATCTAAACATTCCATAACAGCCCAGATTCGTTCATATCTTTTTATAGCTGTTGGAAATTGATTTTATCATATATATACTATCGTATATATATCAAAATGAGTTTGTTGGAGATTAAAATCATTTCAAACGTTTTATATTCAAAACCTCTAACTAATATAGCTGTTGGAGAGTGTTTTATGTAATCAAATCTTTTTGATATATCAAATCTTCAACTAGCCGTTTGTTTGTTTTCATATATATTCACTTACAACCTTTCTTGTAAGTAACCAAGAAAAACACAACTATAAGTTTGAGACTTGCTTATACACGTTCCTATCATCTCTCTCAAACACCATTCTTATAAACTCTGAGCTTTATTGTTATATACACTTATATTATATAAGAGAGTTTATAGCTTGAGTTGTAATACTCGAACATCTTATTTTGGATTGTATTGTTCAATTTGTATTGAATACTTGTTGTACAAGTTTGGCTTAAAGTTTTGGGTGGGTTGAACTAGACTAGAGAAGGATACTTTGGAAGTATTGCTTAGAGAGTTGGTTCAGCACAGCAAACAACAAGCTATTTGTCAGCAGGATTGGTAAGGTTGAGTTGCTGGGCATATTGGCTAAGGAACAATGGTTTGGTGAACGTTGCTAGAGAAGTATACTTGGGAAGTATAGCTTAGAGAGCAGGTTCAGAAACAGGTGTTCAGCAAGCCATTTGTCAGCAGCTGGGAATTAAGGGAGATATATTATTGTATCTTGTAATTGGTTTATTTCGTTGATCAATAATATATTCTCTTACCGGGTTGGTAAGGGACCAAGACGTAGACCATAGGGGTTAGGGGTCGAACCTGGCTAAAAGTCTCTGTGTTATTTATTTTCTGCTCTTTATTTTCTGCTTGTATTTTGCTTACTGTTTGCATTCAGCTTACCATCTGTCTCTGCATAAAACGAAATCAGTAAGCTGTTTTTGTTAATTTTTAAAATCGGACTTAGTTGAATATAGTTAGCCATTTACACCTATTCAACCCCCTTCTAGGGTGCATTTTCACAGGGTTAAATGGCGTTTTGGTCACTCAACTGACTACAAACTTTCAATTGGGTCACTCAACTGAAAAAGCTTTCAATCAGGTCACTAAACACATTAAAACTTTCAACTGAAGAACCCTAATTTTGCAGAATTGAAAGAAAATTCATATAAATTCGAAATTTTACCATCCATAAAAACTGATTGCAGATTATGAAAGATGATGTTGAGAGCTTCGATTCGACTACTAGAACTCCAAATTCCGACATCGAAATCACCTCCAAATATGCGTTCGATCTCAAGAACGATATTTAAAAACATATAATTTGATGAAAATTTTAATGTGTTTAGTGATTCGATTGAAAGTTTTAATGTGTTTAGTGATTCGATTGAAAGTTTTAATGTGTTTAGTGATTCGATTGAAAGTTTTTATGTGTTTAGTGACCTGATTGAAAGCTTTTTCAGTTGAGTGACCCAATTGAAAGTTTAGGGTCAGTTGAGTGACCAAAACGCCATTTAACTCCATTTTCACATACGTTGCGGGGCCTCCTCGCAGCCTCATACGTTTCGAGGCCTCCTCGCAGCCTCATACGTTGCGGGGCCTCCTCGCAGCCACATATGTTGCGGGGCCTCCTCGCAGCCTCATACGTCGCGAGGCCTCCTCGCAGCTAGGCCCGGCAATTTGACACGTGACACGTGAACACGACACGAAACGACACGAAAATTATGGTTTTGGGTTTTGATTTTTGGTACACGAAACACGAAAGTACACGAACACGAAATTACACGAAATATTTAGTGTCGGATATGGGTTTTCATTTTGGGTACACAAAAGTACACGAAATATTATATATATACTCCCTCCGTCCCACCCAAATGTTTACATTTGGGTTGGGCACGGAGACCAAGGGAAAATATAAAGAAAGAGGAGAGAATGAGGAAAAATGAGTAAAGTGGTGGGACCCATCACTATACAATGTATAAAATGAGTTAGTGGAAGAAAGTAATGGATGTAGTTGATTTTTATATTATAAAACTTTACTATTTTGGGAAAGTTTTGAAATGTAAAGAAATGGATGGGACGGCCCAAAAAGGAAAGTGTAAAGAAATGGATGGGACAGAGGGAGTAATTTTTATTTTTATATTTTTATTTCGTACTTTCGTTTTGGGTACACGAAAATACACGAAATTACACGAAAAGTACATGAAAGTACACGAAATATTATACTATATTTTTATTTCGTGTACTTTCGTTTCGTTTCGTGTAAACACGAAACATTTCATTTCGGGTTCGGTTAGGGTGATCAGTACACGAAATGATTTAGTGTCGGTTTCGGTTTTAGTTCGGAGTACACGAAAACACGAAAGTACACGACACGACATGATTGCCAGCCCTACTCGCAGCCTCATACGTCGCGAGGCCTCCTCGCAGCCTCATACGTTGCGGGGCCACCCCAATTCTTGTAATGAGTCTGCTTAGAGTTTGTATCAATTTTCAAGCATAGCAACTACCCCTCAGTTCTTCGGTGCACGCAGATGTAGCGGAGAACTATTTTTTCTGGTCTTCAAAATTTCTTCAAAAATAAAATCAAAATAATTATTTGATTTGTCGGGAAGCCTCCTCGCTTGACAACTTTCAAATTTTTAATTTAATATGAGCCCATGTCTCCTCGTACTGGCCACCTCGCTACGCTTTATTTTTCTGCCATGCAAGCTGTCTGCTTGCTTCGTAACTTTAATTCTCCTCGCAAACCAATTCGCACCAGCTTGAATATTAAGTGTGTATGTTTTGGTTTCCATTTTGCCTTGTCTTGAGGTATTTTCTTCTGTATACTTACAGGCATGGCTTCCAAGAAATATTCCGCGATCCTTTTCATGAAGAAGGACAAAGCTGCGAGTACCTCTCTTAACCCTTCTGGCGAGCTGACTCACCATTCCTCCCTTGTTGGGGGTTCGCTACCCAGTCTGATGTCGTCATGCCTCCTCCTAAGCAGACCACTCTCACAACGCCTCTTCGACAATCACCTTCTTCCCTCCATCCTAGAAGGAAAAAGCCCACTGAGATACCGATTCTTCATGAAGGACCACCACTAAAGAAGAACAAGGACGACAAGAGTTCCTCACCCTCTCATCCTCCCCCTGGACTGGTCCGCCCGACATTTGGCGAGTTGGCACATGCCCATGTTTCTGAAGTTGACATGTATGGTTGGTCCAAACAATCTCTGGAGGAGTCCAATGCTTCCAAGACTAAAATTATAGCTGAGCTTTTCTTCCATCAATTGAGTCACCACAAGGAGGTTCGATCCTTGGCTTATTCCAATAGTAAGATGAGCGAAGAGATTGTGAATCTCAAATCCATACTTGCACAGGCTCAAGCTGACGCCGAGAACGCAAAGGATAGTTGGAAGAAAGAATTTGAAGGCACGACTGAGAAGCTTAAGACGGAGCTTCACGAGGAGAAGTCAACTAGAAAGAAGCTTAAGCTGGATCATGCCGTTGAGAAGGAGAAATCAGACTCCCAGATTAAGGAGCTTACAGACCGCGTCGCTGAGCTAGAGAATGAAGTTAAAGATGCTGCTGATGCTCTCCCTACTATCATTGAGGAAGCTGAGACCCAAGGATCTGTTGACTTCATGAAAAAGTTCCTCGAGAAGGTTGATGACTTTGACTGGTACCGGTTGGGCGAAGAGACTGGGAAGTTTGCTGATAACCTCAAGATGGAAATGAATGAGGAAGCGGCAAATGGATCCCCATAACCTCCTTTTTATTGCTTTTAAACTTTATCTGCTAGACTCAGTGGAGATGCGGGCACTCCCTTTATTTACCTCGCGCTTGTAGACTTAATTTCTTTTGCTTATTTGGATACTTCCTGAACCTTGATTGGCTTGCTTTATTGATGCTCCTTTATTTGATGTTTATGATATTGCAAAGTACTATATGCCTCGTATCTGCTTGCACAAGGGACTCATGTTGCATGATTTTATCATGTATAGATTCCTCCATAACGCCTCTTCATATCTGTTAAATTTTCCCAAGTGCTTTAGGATAGCTGATGGAGTCTTCAAATGATCTTGATTGCGCCTATGGGGCCGAGAGGCCTCGCATCGCAAGGTGTCAAGTTTACGGCCTCGCATCGCTAGGTACGGCCTCGCAACGCTAGGTACGGCCTCGCAATGCTAGGTGCCGGCCTCGCAACGCTAGGTGCTGGCCTTGTCTTGCAATTTATCAAATGTCCTGCTAGAACTGGTGTTTATGTAATACCACTACCCCCGAGTCCTCATTATAATTGTAGATGTGATGAGGAATCAACATGTTTCAGCAACCTTCTTGTATTATTTGGAGTTGACACCATTTGTAATGAAGAGAATTTTGATGTGACCCCGCTATGAGTTCTCCTTTAGATTGGGGCAATGTATGCTGATATTAGTGAAGTTCATACCAAGTAGGGGGCTTGTTTGATAGATGCTCTTCCTGGTGTATTGAGGTAGTTGAGGACCTCCTCATTGCCGCCAAGGATCGGGGGCGTCCCACCTCTCCCCAAGGATCGGGGGCGTCCCCCCTCTCCTCGACGTAGAGGTATTTCACCAAGAAGCATCTCATGTAGAGGCGTCTCATTATGGAGGTCGTACTTTAAGTTCCTTGATTTCCTTCCTTAAGTAGATATGATTCACATTAAGTAAACTTAAGGACATCCCCTCAGGTCGCAGTAAATGCTACGCTCACATCGTCTTTGACCTTAGGGGTGTTCGGCCTCGCATACACTTTGCTGGCCTAGTCCTGCAATTTTAAATGATCAGGTTGGAGAGGTGTCTATATGATATCACTATCCCCCTAGACTGAGGATGAATTTATTCATACTTAGTTTATAGATACATAAAGCTATTCATGCATGCTCAGCATGAATACTCGCAGCGCGCTCAGTCCTGTCCTTGTGGGGCTCCTCCTTTTATCCAAGTGGTGGCACATCATTATAACCGAAACCATGCTTATTTACATCACGAACTACCCACTCAGTTAGCTGTCCATTACGAATTATCTCTTCAATTTGCTCCTTGAGCTGCCTACAATCCGCAGTATCATGCCCCGTCTATTCATGAAAGGCACAATATTTACAAGTACCCTTGGTTGCCCGACTATTCATAGGTGAGGGCTTCTTAAACATCCCCTTATCAACATTAACTGCATAGATGTGATCAATGGAGGCCACTAAAGGTGTGGACTGACCCTCATTCCTTCCACTCTGAGCTCGTGGTAGTGACCTCCTTGGCGGACCGCGACCCCTCCTCTTTGGGCTCTCACTGTGATCCCGTCTTCGCCTAGGGCTCCAAGAGTCCTTCCTCTTCAGTCCCTTGCTCTTACTTCCCCTGTTGCTAGCATCAGTATTCTTCTTGAGGTCCTCCATCGACTTTTCAATCCATTTGTAAGGCTCTGCCTCCTTGTAGAACTCAAAGAGAGTACTAGGTGTCTGTGCCTGCAACTTCTTCCAGAACTTGGTGCCCTCTCTCAGCCCAGCAATAAGAAAATTTTTAATGGCCTCGTCATTTGCTCCTCTCACCCTAGGGTCCTCGGCGTTAAACCTGTTGAAGTAGTCCTGTAGGGTCTCACCCTCCTTCTACTTTATGTTCACCATGGTGGATACAGAAGGTGCATAGAGCTTGGAGGACTGAAAATGCTTAATGAAAATGTCCACGAACTGCTCCCACGAGTCTATAGTGATGTGAGCCCCTAGCTTAGAGAACCACTGCTGGGCACTACCCCTCAACGAGGCTGCAAATAACCTGCACCTAGCCAATAGCGAGACTCGGTACACATCCATATCATTGTTGAATCTAATAACAAACTCTGCAGGGTCTGTGTCCCCATTATAAGTCATGTCTGGGTTACTACTCCAAAATATAGTGGGAAGCGGAGTGGTCATGATCTCTTGAGTGAAAGGCGAGGCCGGACCCATGGGGTTAAGGATCCCCTTATCTGCATTCATCTTATCCAAGGCCTTCTTTAGCTCTTCAAGCTTGTAGTCTCCAACCCTGGTCTTCTTATATTCAACTTTTTCCTTTCCCTTTCCCGTGCTGTCATGGTGGGATTGGGTCTTCTTGGGAGCTCTAGACTCATCTTGATCCTCCTTGCGATTCAGAGGGTCAGGTTTGTACTCCTCGGACCGCTCACGCTCTCGATGAGGAGAGGGGGGTCGTTCCAAACCTTGGCTCCAAGATTGGGATCGCTTATACTTCTTGTCAGCTGTAAGTTTTCCGAGCATGAGGCGGAGATCATGCTATGCTAACCTCTTTCCAAGACGATCAAAGACACTAACTGACCTCCCCTTGGATGAGGCGGCCTCATTCTGCAACCATTCATTTGTCTTAGTAGGCTCTACATCCTCCTCCCGCTCGAGGTTTTCATAGGAGTAAGGGTTTGCTTGATCCGTAACAACATCATCAGCTTCATCCAAGAGTTTCTTGGTGGGACCTTTACTACTCTCCTCCTGATAGGACTTGGGCCTCTTCCTGGCATTCCTCTTCGCGCCCCTCGAGCTATACCACTTCTTCACTCTTGTTATTCTTTCTTGTACTGCTATCACCTTCCCGGGCCCGTCCTCCTTCTCACTCCTGGGGGGATCGCCTTTGGGTGTCTTGTACGACCCCGGGGTCTCCCCGTTGTTGTACCCTCCGTTCATCTTCTTGTTCGAGTCAGTCATCTTTCTCCCAATATGATGACTTCCCCTCCTTCTAGCACCAAATGTTATAGGGAGAATATTATATAACAATATTTTGGAGGTTTGCTGGAATCACGGAGCAAAATACAGATATTTCGCTAAGAACACGAAGAACACGGAAGGAGATTGGAGATCATTTGTGGCTGATCTTATATGGTGTTTTCAAGGGTGAACTGTCAATCATCCTTCACAAGATGCCTACATACCCTATTTATAGGGATCAGGCCATACGTAGTTCTCTTGGAGAAGAAGTTATCTAGACGGGCTAGGGTTTCTATGGGCTCGTGATAAGTGGATTTTATATCCACTTGGAACATTCTAATTCGGCTTAAATTGATTGCTTTGACCTCAAGATTGTGGTAGTTTTGATGTGTTTTGTTTAATTGTGCAGGGTTGGAATAATGTTGATTAAGATCGTTGTTTCCGTTACTTGTGGAGTTGAATTCGGGCTTAATAATATAGAATGGAGTCTTGTTGTGGTTCACCATGAGGATTCCAAGCATAGAGGATTGAAAACGGAAGAGAACGCAAAAAGAACGGGAGCAAACGGAGCAAAAACGAAGGAGAAAAAGCTAAAAAACGAAGGAGAAAAAAACGTGACCAGAAGGAGCCTGGGCAGACTGCGCCGTGCTTGAGCAGTCTGCGCCAGGGAGCAGATTTTGCTTGAGCACACTGCGCCAATTCTTGAGCAAAGTGCTCGGGGTCGTGCTGATTTTCCAGTTTTGCCCTTATTCGATCTGAAATTGTATTTTAAGTGTTTTTTGACACAAAAATCTATTTCTAGTTGTATTTTAGGTATTTTTCTTATTGGGCAAGAGGGAGGAAAAGCCTATATCAACATCAAACCCTTGTAACCATAAGACACACGTTACGTAATATAACCTAGTTTTTGTGAGGAGAGAAAAGGAGAGAAGGAATTCTTCCAAGCTAGTGACAAGCAAGGATTATTCTTGAAACCTTGTATTCTTCTATTGTGGGGATTTAATTCTAAACCTTATTCCTTCATCCTTCTTCTATATTTTTACTTGTTTGTTTTAGAATTATGTTTTCCATTGAACCCATGATGGCAATTAGGTCAATTATGGGCTAATTCGTTATCATGGGGTTTTAATGGATTTTGCTATGGATTCTAGAAATTGAGTGTTTTTTATGCCTTGGTGTGTGATTGAATGTATTGATTGCCTAGTATGTTTATGCTTATTCGTTATAAGTGCGTCGCGAACACTTGTAATTGTTTGTTTAATCCTAGTGAATGCGAAAGTGGATCTAGGGTTTAGAACAATTCATGCTAGCATAGGTTTTTGCATGTGAAGAACATGTATTAATTTGTGGTGTAATTCTAACCGTCTTGCATCGACTATGTGGTTTAATGGGTGCTTGATTCTCAACCGGTATGTGTTCAATTGTTATAGACATATAGGGACTACACATATTTGGTGACTACTTGACTTCTATCAATTGTGGATGATCAGTAGGATGGTATATGCACAACGAAAGTTGGTATGTATCAGTTTAGTGCATCTAATCAGTAATCAACTCTGTCGCATGCTAGGCTAAAGGTCATAAGATTCTAGATGAAGTAGTAAATGAAATTGAAATCCCATGTTTGTTTATTATAAAGTTAAAGTTAAGTTATTTCCTCGTAATTGGCTTAGTTGGTAATTAATCTTTAGTAAATCAAAACCAAAATTGTGATTGTCTTAGCAGTGAGTGTAAATCATAAGCTGGTGCATAAGTGAACATAACGAACAATTTGAGTCTCTGTGGGAACGAATCCTATTTACTCTATATTACTTGTTGACCACGTTCTCTTGCGTGAATAAGTGCGAACAAGTTTTTGGCGCCGCTGCCGGGGACTCGGTTCATTGTTTGTTAGTTTATGATCTTGTCATCAGTTTGGGTTAAATTCACTGACTCGGACGTTTTTTTTCTTTTTATTTGATGGATTATTGGGAGCAGGAATTCGTAATTGTTTGTGAGCTGTGTGCAGGTGGACATTACACTCATCAATGTGAGTATAACAGAAACCGGCCAAATTTCAGCTGGGACTACAATCAGAGTGGTATGGAGCAATTCCAATATCCATCCTACCCGCTCCAAAATCAGCAGTTTGAAGATGAGCCATACAATCCAGGGGGAATTCAGCAGCAACAGGGGCAACAATTTCAGCATCAGTATGCCCCAGTGCATCAACACTTTCAACCTCCTGAATTTCAGCAGCAGCAATTTCAGACTTTGTCTATCCAACAGTCGACCGAAGAAGCTGAATTAGAAGAATTGAGGTTGATGGCTAAAAGCAATGCATTGTCTCTCCAGAGAATAGGAGATCAGATTGGTCAAATTGCAAATGCATTACAAACATTGAATCATATTGCAAGTGACACAGAAGGCCTAGCTGTAGAGGAGGAGGACAAGAACCTTCCTATCAGTCTTGACTGGCCTTTCTTAGCCACGGGTGAGACCATGATCGTAGTTCATGAAGGAGAGTCTGAGGGCAAAGATGGGGAAGAAGCAGAACATGAAGCTGATAAGGAAGCAGAGTCGGAGGCAAACCAATCAGAAAATTCAGAATGTCCAGAAAACTCGATTCTGAATAATCAGCCGCAACCACTTCCTTTGCAATCTGAAAATTTTGAAGAATCAGCCCAAGATCAAGAAAATTCCAAGGCTCAAGTGGCTATGCTATTTTCTTCGAAGGATGAAGAGGGTCTCAGTGTGGAAGATGATGAATTAGGAGAGCATGTTCAGTTGTTGAATGCCGCTCCGTTGCAATCTGACTTCGACCAGTTGGAGGCCGAAGAGGAAAAGAGCATCACTCCTGTTGATAAATCTACTCCGGAGAAGACTACAGAGATCGTCCAAATCGATTTTCCTCCTCCATATCCACAAGGGCTTCAGAAGCAAACTCTAGCCATGAATTTGCCGGCGGAGGATGAGGAGTGTTTTAGCTTGAAATTGGTTGATGCAGGGCAGAGTAAAAAGTATGACACGGAGAAGGAGAAGGCAAAGCATGGCCAACTGAGGATTACAGGGCCTTGGTTAATGGGGCTACGTATTCCACATAAGTTGCTTGGAGTGGAAGATCTCTGGAATTCTCAGGTGCGCCTTAAGCCATCATTTGAAGGAGCTCCCGAACTTGAGCTAAAAACATTGCTAGTTCACCTGGGGTATGTTTCTTGTAATTCAAATCCTTTGCTTGCTATTGTTATTGCTGCTAACTTTTCAGGTAGGCGGAAGAATGTTGTTAAGAGATCTTGTGAGGAGCGAAAACGGGTAAAGCTTGTCGTCAATGACGTTGCTCCGAAGAAGATCATTAAATGGCCTTATAGAGTTACGGTGCAAAAATTTTTCAAGAGGAAAATTGTGGCCAAGTCTAGCTAAAGACGTTAAAGAAAGGCGCTTCGTGGGAGGCAACCCATGATTTCTTGCTTTTGAATAAAACAACAGTTGTGTTGGAGCGCACCACGTCTATCCACCACCAGACACACCACCCGAGGAGGGTGGAGATGCCGGCGTGTAGGGGAGTATCTCTTGTACCCTTTTAATTTACCTTCAATGAGGACATTGCAATTTTTAAGTTTGGGGGTGATTTGGGGGATAGTAGTTGTATGTATTGTTGTATTTTGTGGTCATATAGGATATCATGTTGCATAGTAGTGATAGTTCATGCATGATTGTTATGTTCGTATTATCTACGTGTGTTCATATAGGACATTTTGTTTTATTGTCGTATACCATGTGAGTTTTCATTTAGTTGCATTTTCATGGCATGCATATTTCATGATCCCTTAGGACGAGCTGATTCTGATTGATAGGTGGATGTTGATTTGGGTGTGGTGATGATGAGTAGAGGGCTGATTTATAGTTTCTATGAAATTGACTTGCATGTTACGGGAACAAAATTTATTACACAGTCTCATTGGGGTGCTGTTGGGCTAGGTTAGGGTCATGCCTGTGGGATGTTTTGAGATTTAATCACTTGTTTATATTTAGAATTTTCGTTATTCCCTTTATAGCGTAGGAACATTAAAGTCTAAGTTTGGGGGAAACCAGGAATTTTCATGCTAGTTGTTAATATTTGTCAATAAAGGCTAGGCGTCAAATGGCTAGTAGCCAGCTCATATTTATATGAGTAGTCTAGGGTTGGTAATGAGAAAGGCTCATTCCAGATTGCGGGAAAAAAAAAGAAAAAAGAAAAAAAAAAGAAAAAAAAAGAGTCAAGTGTTGTTTGTTAATGCAAAATTAACCAGAGTGAGCTCTTTAATACTCGAGTAATTAAGTCTGAGGGGACTTAGTCCTAGTGACCTAAGGCTTTATAGTCTGGGATCCACTGACCCAACACTCGCTACATGGGTATTATTGTATAAGCCTTTTGGGGTCTCATTCATTGCACGGTTAAATAAGCATGCGTATTGTATATGTAGTGTCGTAGTATAGTAATAAAGCATGAGTTTCTGTCTACCTTGGATAAGGGTGGAGGTGTTCCTAGGTTATGGAGTGTCTACAGTCTATTCTAGTTATAAACCTGTGATTGTCTTAACGGAAAGCATGTATGATTTTTGACCTAGTTCTGGGGGTATTTCTGATGAGCATTGCACACACGCACGTTTCTGTTCATGTATTGTTAGTATACGGGGACTTAGTCGAGCTCTGCTTGGATTTGTTGCATTCGTCGAGATATTCGCTTGTTAGTTGGTTTTGGTGAGTTTGAAGGGGGTCTTTGCATTTTTTTCATATTAGTTGCTTTCATGCATTTGCATTGCATTAGGTTAAATGGATTTTGTGGGTACATTCGCTATAGGCCCTCACGAGACCTTACTCGTCCACTAGGGCTGCCTAGGGGTTTAAAGGGCTTGTTGCATATGCCAAATGCAACCGTGATCACCTACGGAAGTGGTACTAATTAGTTAGTTAGTTGTAATTGTATATGCTTGAGGACAAGCATCAGTTTAAGTTTTGGGGTGTGATAAGTGGATTTTATATCCACTTGGAACATTCTAATTCGGCTTAAATTGATTGCTTTGACCTCAAGATTGTGGTAGTTTTGATGTGTTTTGTTTAATTGTGCAGGGTTGGAATAATGTTGATTAAGATCGTTGTTTCCGTTACTTGTGGAGTTGAATTCGGGCTTAATAATATAGAATGGAGTCTTGTTGTGGTTCACCATGAGGATTCCAAGCATAGAGGATTGAAAACAGAAGAGAACGCAAAAAGAACGGGAGCAAACGGAGCAAAAACGAAGGAGAAAAAGCTAAAAAACGAAGGAGAAAAAAACGTGACTAGAAGGAGCCTGGGCAGACTGCGCCGTGCTTGAGCAGTCTGCGCCAGGGAGCAGATTTTGCTTGAGCACACTGCGCCAATTCTTGAGCAAAGTGCTCGGGGTCGTGCTGATTTTCCAGTTTTGCCCTTATTCGATCTGAAATTGTATTTTAAGTGTTTTTTGACACAAAAATCTATTTCTAGTTGTATTTTAGGTATTTTTCTTATTGGGCAAGAGGGAGGAAAAGCCTATATCAACATCAAACCCTTGTAACCATAAGACATACGTTACGTAATATAACCTAGTTTTTGTGAGGAGAGAAAAGGAGAGAAGGAATTCTTCCAAGCTAGTGACAAGCAAGGATTATTCTTGAAACCTTGTATTCTTCTATTGTGGGGATTTAATTCTAAACCTTATTCCTTCATCCTTCTTCTATATTTTTACTTGTTTGTTTTAGAATTATGTTTTCCATTGAACCCATGATGGCAATTAGGTCAATTATGGGCTAATTCGTTATCATGGGGTTTTAATGGATTTTGCTATGGATTCTAGAAATTGAGTGTTTTTTATGCCTTGGTGTGTGATTGAATGTATTGATTACCTAGTATGTTTATGCTTATTCGTTATAAGTGCGTCGCGAACACTTGTAATTGTTTGTTTAATCCTAGTGAATGCGAAAGTGGATCTAGGGTTTAGAACAATTCATGCTAGCATAGGTTTTTGCATGTGAAGAACATGTATTAATTTGTGGTGTAATTCTAACCGTCTTGCATCGACTATGTGGTTTAATGGGTGCTTGATTCTCAACCGGTATGTGTTCAATTGCTATAGACATATAGGGACTACACATATTTGGTGACTACTTGACTTCTATCAATTGTGGATGATCAGTAGGATGGTATATGCACAACGAAAGTTGGTATGTATCAGTTTAGTGCATCTAATCAGTAATCAACTCTGTCGCATGCTAGGCTAAAGGTCATAAGATTCTAGATGAAGTAGTAAATGAAATTGAAATCCCATGTTTGTTTATTATAAAGTTAAAGTTAAGTTATTTCCTCGTAATTGGCTTAGTTGGTAATTAATCTTTAGTAAATCAAAACCAAAATTGTGATTGTCTTAGCAGTGAGTGTAAATCATAAGCTGGTGCATAAGTGAACATAACGAACAATTTGAGTCTCTGTGGGAACGAATCCTATTTACTCTATATTACTTGTTGACCACGTTCTCTTGCGTGAATAAGTGCGAACAGCTCGACTAGGCCCAAATCCACTAGACGTCTTCTTGGCTGATATATTTTACCTATTTATTCTATCCGTGATCCATGGTCTAAAGAAGGAAGCAAATGGTCTCGCATGGCTAGAATCGGGACCTCTTGGGCGAGGCTAATAGAGAAGTAACAAGGGTGTAGCATGCAACCTCGAGGGGTTGAGTCATGCGAAACGAACCCAAGTGTATTGATACTCATGCGACCTCGAGGGGCTGCGTCATGAGCCTTCCAGCAGAGAATGAGATAGCGATTTCGTGTAGTATGTGGATGTGATGATAATACGAAGCAATCCCAATGAGGGAAGTCGTAGCGAAGCGATCCCTTGACGGGAGTTATACAAGAGGTGATTCCTATAGATGCGACCTTGAGGCCGGGCTAGCATGATGCTTAAATCAACTGGCCTCGCTGACGAGGTGAATGGAGAAGCTGCATGGCCTCGCATGCGGCCTCGCTGGGCTAGTCATGCGAGGTGGTCCATGCTGTACGGAGATAATTATACTCACGCGACCTCGCTGGGCCTGACCGTAAGCCTTCATAATAAATATGCTCTAGGCCTCGCTGGACCTCTAGGCCTCGCTGGACCTTGCAGAGAGAGTATTTTAGGCCACGTTGGACCTCTAGGCCATGCTGGACCTTGTAGAGAGACATGCGTGATAGATGCTATCCCATACTAGGGACTTTGCTGGCGAACTCGACCCGCGGCTTGGGGTCGCAAACTTCCACATTGTGCTTGATAGTATATTGGACTGACTCCTGGTGGTGGGTTTTAGTGACCCAATCTTCATCTCTAGGCCCATTATGAGTTATGGACCTCTATTCTAGCCCATTAGGCCTGCTTAGGTCTTATGCCAAGATTTGGGCATAACACTATTATATTCTATTACGGAGTATATATTAAGAGACCGCGGAAACTTTATATATTAACAGACCGCGGAAATTATATCCTTATTATATTCTATTATATATTAAGAGACCGTAAAAACATGGGGCATTTTCTGCGGTACGGGGCACGTACCGCGGAAACTTTCCGCGGTACGGTGCAATTTTTTTTTTTAAACCCCAACCGTTGGATCGTTGATCCAACGGCTGGGAAACCGTATGTTCCGTAACAGTATTTAGCATACGTATACGTATGATGGTGACCGTGAGCCTTTACTAATTTATGTATTCCAATAGGAGACATGGTCTGAAAAAACGACAAAGTTACTTGAAACAAATTTAAATAGAAAATCATTCTCTTAAGATTTGAGTAATGAACGGATTAAGGAATAAATATATGTCGATTAGTATAATTTAAAATATCATTTATTAAAATGTAAATAACAAAAATTTATTAAAAAAATTGTGAATCGCAATTACAATGGATGCCATTAATCAAAAAATAATATGAATAATTCAAACAAAAAGGAAACATTACAAAACCAAATATATGAAATTGTAATTTTTCGTAGAAATCACTATTTTTTTTTGAAAAAATCGAACTTGCATAGATTAACTTTCATCCTCGATCAGATTACAAATAAAATCCGGAGCAGTATCATACCACTCCATAGGATCTGACATAGAATAAGTATCTTGAGCTAATTTGAACACTACTAAAGTGTTTGAAATCTCATAAAAGACATTGGGGCCGTTTGACTTATCTTAAAATGAGTAGCTTCTGGCTTATAAGCATAAGTGTCATATAAGAGATAAATAGATCATAAATTATAAGTCAGTATAGTGTTTGATAAATCAGAACTTATAAATCAGTAGAGTGTTTGGTAAATCAGAACTTATAAATTAACTTTTTTAATTATTTTCAAAATATTTGTTTTTTAATATATATATCAATGGATGTCAATGGATATATATCGATGAGTAGAGAAATTTGATATATGCATATCAATTTTTTAATGAACGGATCAAAAGATATATGATTTTGAAGTTTTGAAGGATATTATATATTGCGTGTATTGAGAAATAAGAATAAGTTGAAAGTTGAATGTTAGTATTTCTTAACATTCAACTTATCAACATATATATAAGTTATAAGTTGAGTGTTGAGTATTGAATACAGTAAAAGAATACAGAAGGGGTGAATGGATTCTTTAACTTTTTCTCGTTCTTGAATCTGTGTAGCAAGATATGTGTTTGTGTGTGCAAATGTGTAGGTGCGGATAAAGAACAACACAAGACACGATATCACTTTAATCTAATATTTTATTAGATAAAGATTTGCCACAATCTGTGAATACAAATGGTAGTATTCCCAGCTTCGGTTTTCTCAGAGAGATGTGATCTTACAATGTGTATGAAAAACTTAACCAACTAAAGAAGTGAGATTGTATTCTTATAGAACATGAATACAACTCACTTACTACAAAATAAGGTTACAAGATAAATTACTTTCTTGTATGTCTATCCTATTTCGAGTAAACATCCAAACGGCTACAAATTTGACTTTGCAACGCTCTGTTCAGATCCACTTCTTTAGCTCTTTGTCTATTGTACATCTCTCCAAGCTTCTTTGTAGGCTTTCCAAAGTACATTACAGATTGTGGTCCATAAAGCACTTTAGCTTGTTGCAAGTTTCTGACTTGTATAATTTCTCCAGTAGTTTGTCTCCAAGAATGTATTCGAGAAGTGGCTAAGTGATTGATTCGAGAATTAGGATTAGATAACTCTGAGTTCTCGAATACTGTATGATTGACATATCGAATCAATTCTCGAATAACACTTTTCTCCAGGGTTCCTTGAGTTGTCGAATATAACACTTGACTTGTCGAATCCCTGAGATGTCGAATAGCTTTCTGAGTTCTTGAGATATCGAATGGAACTTTGACTTGTTGACTCTTTGAGAACTCGAATACTGCTTTAACTTGTTGACTTCTTGAGTTCTCGAATAGAGTATTAGACCTGTCGAATCTCTGAGATATCGAATAGTTCATTCAGAAATATCGAATAGTGTCTTTCTCAGATATCGAATCTCTGACTTCTCGAACGCTAGACTTCTCGAATAGACAAATATACTTCTCGAATTGGTACTTAGGCAAAGTCTTCATTTCTTCAAATTGTGATTATTTGACAATCTTTATCTTCTTGCTTGAGGCATGAACCTTGGAACTTCTTTCAAGCATTATTCTTGACTTTACAAGTACAGTTACACAACTAGGATTTGATGCCTATTACAAGTACAAAACAAATAGAAACTCTACAACTAGAGGTTCCCTCAGTTAAGAGGTCATGTAGTTAATGCATAGCAATACACATACTTAGGCTTGTTATATTATGAGCACAGGCATGTCTCTGTGACCAACATTGAGCTAAAACTTAAATAGGCAAACACCCCCCATAAGCTCTTATGGACTTATAAGGCATAAGCTAGCAACAAAATGAAAGCCCAAACACGCACATAATAGAATCTAAAACTTATATTATTATCTACTATTTTATATCCTATGCGATGCACATGTAATTTTTAATATTTTTATCTTTATTATTATAATTTTTTTATTATAATAAATTTTTTAATGAATTAATTGTAATTAAATAGATTTTATATTAAATAGGTTTAAAGATGTGTTTAAATAAAATAGTTATATGTGTTTTAATTAGAATAGTTTATAAAATAGTTAAGACGTAATAATGGATTTTAAATAATACGATTCTTAAAAAAGATTAGGATTTAAAAACGTGTTTATATTCTATTCTGAGTCCAAGTATTGAAAACAAAGTAATAAAGTCCGACATCGATATTTAAATGTTAGAATTGGACTTTATAATTGAAAGTGTTTGTCCTAAATCCAATCATGTATGATGAGTTAGGAAGAACTTTCATGTATTCTTATTTGATTTCATTAATATTAATAAAAGACATGTTTTGATTTTATTACGGGCTTTATCTATTTAAAGTGTGTTAAATAAGATGTTCCATAGTTTATAGTAAAGCTTCTAGAATTATAATGAGATTGTAATAGTGAGATCTAGAAGATGATAACTCTGGACTTAAACAGTTCCCGATAAAGGATAACTAATCGGAAGTTAGTAAATCCGCAAAGATTGGTACATACTAGGCTTGCTCCTTTTAGGAGGATGTCTGTTCTCATAGGCATTTGTGTGGTGACACTATAGCTAGTATGTAGGTGCTTATTAGGGAATAAGTTCACTGAACATGACTCGATAAGTTGAACAACTAATGGAGTTTACTCACGTGTCGATAGTTGTTCACTGAGTGATAGTTGTACAAGTATCCTTAGACTTGAGATCGTTATAGTAATCTTGTATATAATGAACTATGCTTTGGTTTAGTCCTTAGTCTCAAGGACATCCATTAGGTCTATTCTGGGCATAGGGATTTGTGTATGGAGATAGTTAACGGTCAATAAAGGATCTACCCCTTCCAGTAAAGGAAGAGAATATCCTATGCTATTCTTATGATGCTAGTTCTGGAATCTCTGGCCAGAGTGTATGAAATTGGAAAGGAGTTTCTAATTTGCATTAATATGAACTTTGCATTATGAATAAGAAATCATATGATTAAATTTGATAGGCTTGACACGAGTTCCATGCCTTGTATTTAATCGGGATATTGTAGGGTAGAAGGAATTGATTGTACGGTAACTAGTCACTGACAGGTTCTTGGTATTCTAAGCAGTGAATTCATATTATCCGGATAGTCGCGATATGTTGAGAAGCATCACTCACGATGTAGAATAAATATAATTAATCAGTTAATTATATTTAATGAATTATTAGAATTCATATAAATAATAAATAAAATGTTTATTATTATTTATTTCTACTACCAGCTTAATATTGAACCTACAGGGTCACACCATAAAAAGATTAATTTATTGATGAAGGTATTTTGAGAGAGCAAGTTGTTTTAATAATGATTAAAATTATTTTAATTATTATTTAACATTTTATAAGATAAAGTGTAGGATTTATATATTAATATATAATTATGAAAACCCTACATGAGCCCTATAAATAGAATGAGATGAGAATGAGTTTACATACTTTTGGTTTTTGTGAAAAACCTAGTTGCCTCCCTCATCTTCTGCATCTCCCTCTCTCTCTCTCAAACCTCCATTTTTATAAAAGCTTAGTTTTATAAAAAGCTTCGTCGAAGAATTAATCTTGGTGGATACCGGTAGAGTGCTTCACACTCTGAGGAGCAACTGCTAAAACACCATTTTGTAAAGCTTTGATTTCAAGGTATGGTTACGATTCCCTCGTTTATTCATTTTTATATGCTTTTCTATATGCACGATACATGGTTTTTACGGAATAATTGTTATACCGCGCTTCCGCTCGTCCGTAAATTCCTTCAATGGCATCAGAGCTAGGTTCTACATATAGAGATTCATATAAAAAATTTCAGATTTTTTATACATGTATGGATTTATTATGATTTTTGCAAGATTATTTAGATTTAATTATGAATTAATTCGAAATAATTTTTGCATGGGATTTTGACTACTGATCTGGGTTCTACAAGTGTTGTGGATGATCTGGGTATTTTTTTCATAATTTTGTGATGTATAGATTATTTGTTATGAATTTTTAAAATTGTTTTAATTAAAATTCATATAATAATCATGCATGTGAATAATATGAAATTTAAAATTTGCACAAAGAACCCCTGGCTGATTTGAGTTTTCTGCTGCTGATGATTTTAGAAATCATGTCCTTATGATTTTTTATTAATTAATTAATTGTTAATTAATTTAATAATATTAAAATCATATTATTAATAATAATAGTTATTACTAGTAAAGGATGTAGAAAAAGAAACGGACAACAGTTACAAGATCACAGGACACGCAACGGTCGGCTGAAACAGGAAAAAAAAAAAAAACCCGCTGTTGTCTCGCGCGCGTGGCTTTCAATCACAGGGGAAGGGGTGTCGCGCATTTCCATAATGCGTGACAGGGCAGACGCGCATGGCGGGAATGACTTACAGTATTTAATGGCTTTAAATTGTTGTAACGCATTTCTTAAATGCGTTACAGCCCTTCTGTCCGAATTAAATTTGATTTTTTGGGAGTTTCGTAACTCCGTTTTGGGCGTGCAATATATCGTTGGATTCGTATTTCCGAGACGGATCTAATGGAGTGGTCAAATATTTTTTATATAATATTTTTGAAATATTTATATTACCGAAAGTGTTTTAAAGCATATTTTAATTGTTTTAAATTGCTTTTAAATGCTATAATAAATCCATACATCATTATATCAATGTGTGACATGATATTGCTTGCATGCTTAATTATTTATTTATGTTTATATATGAGATATATGCGTATGTTTACCATGCGATGATAGATTTAGGTGAACTTAAATCAAAATAAGTCGTGCTCTAGAAAATCTAGAATAGGAATCGTTTCTTGCCTTGACAATAATATTATGAATACAATCATGAGATTCTTGTGTTTTTGAAACACGTAATTAAATATGAATTTTCAATATTGAGAAAGGATGATTCTGTCAAAAACGGATTTCGATCTTTAAGAAAGGGGTATTAAGTGACGCCTCTTGACAATGCTCCCCCCGATCTGGGAATTATCCAATTATCAATTATTGATTTGAAATATTTAATTTAAAAGGAAGAATCTCTTTATAATATGATTATGATTGTAACATAATATAATCCCTCTAAAATTAAATAATATCAAGTAGTAATTGGCCAATGACACAACGGGCTTGTGTCGGTCATAGCCTTCCAACATGGTAGAAAGTAATTCTTATTTTTGAATCATTGTCGTTTCGTGCTACAGCCGAGGGCTTTGATTTCAAAATAAGAAATACTTGTCTATTACATAGAGATGTGTATAATAAATTAGAATCTAATGGTCGTTACGTGCTACAGCCGTGGGCCATTGGAGACTGATTTAATTATACGGAATGTTGGGTTAGACTTGACTTAGAATATTGAGTTTGTCGTGCCACAGCTGTGACTCAATCATTCGAGAGGCTAAAGTTATATTAGGGAATAACATGAGATGTAATTGACAAGAGTTGTCTGCCTATTGAACATCACATGGTGTTTCGTGCTACAGCCGAGGTTGTGTGATGGAATGTAGGATCCCTATTCCCACTAGCATTATGAATGCTTAATTTTTCACTTAGGGGGTTGTATAAATTAGATAAACTAGTGGGAGTCACTTATGAATAAAGACCCGATTCATATAGTGTTTTGAAATGAAATTGAATATTTGCTAAGTGTTGTTATGTGTTTATCATTTACAGATTTACTATATACACTATGTCTGCTGCACTATCACTCCGGAGCATACTAGATGCTCACAAATTGACTGGTCCGAATTTTGCTGACTGGCTTCGAAACTTGAGAATTGTTCTCAGGGTTGAGAAGCTGGAATATGTGCTTGACTCACCTAAGCCTGCTGAACCTACTGACGATGCACATAATGATGAACATGTTGTGTATCGTAAGTGGATAGATGATGCTAATGTTGCTCAATGTATCATGCTAGCTTCCATGAACGTTGAGCTACAGAAGCAACATGAGCTTATGGATGCTCACACTATCCTAGAGCATCTACAAGAGTTGTATGATGTGGCAGGGAGGACAGCTCGATATGAGATATCGAAGGAGCTGTTCCGTTGTAGGATGTCGGAGGGATCATCTGTGAATGACCATGTACTTAAGATGATCAATTTGATTGAACGTCTTGGACAGCTTGGTTTTGTCATGGATAGGGAGCTAAGTCAAGACTTGGTCTTGCAATCACTTCCCGGTTCGTTTTCGCAGTTTGTTGTGAACTTTCACATGAATAAGTTGGACGTTAGCCTGGCTGAACTCCACAACATGTTGAAAACTGCGGAATCGAATTTTCCCTCCAAGAAGAGTTCTGTTCTTCTAATTGGTGATGGTTCCAATCCTAAGAAAAGGAAGAGGAACCCTCCCAAGAAGAAGAAAGTAGGTGAGAAAAATCCGGTTCCACCAAAAGCTGAAGACCCCAAGAGCAAAGCTGTTTGCTTCCACTGTAACAAGGTGGGGCACTGGAAGAGGAACTGCAAGGTTTACCTTGCAGAGTTGAAGAAGAAGAAGGGTAGTGGGACTGCCGCTTCTGATTCATGTATGTTCATGATTGAAGTGAATATGTCACTAAATCAAATTTCTACTTGGGTATTAGATACCGCCTGTGGTTCTCACATTTGCAATTCGTTGCAGGGACTAAGGAGAAGTAGGACTCTTGAAGAAGAGGAGGTGATTCTACGGATGGGAAATGGAGCAAGAGTTGCTGCTGAATCTGTAAGATCATTTGATTTACATATGCCTACGGGCAAGACTATTGTTTTAAATAATTGTTATTTTGTTCCCTCGATTGTGAGGAATATTATTTCTATTCCCATGTTAGACTTGGCTGGATTTTCGTTTATTATTCAGAATAATAAATGTTCAATTCTTAGAGATAACGTTCTTTATGGTAGTGGTATTTTAAATAATGGTCTGTATGTATGTGACATAGAACATAATTTACTACAAATTGAACATACTAATAAAAGGAAAAAGGAATGATGAAAATCTCCTCTATTTATGGCACTGCAGACTTGGTCATATTAGTGAAAATAGACTTCGGACATTGCATAAGGAAGGGTTACTTGAACCCTTTGATTTTGAATCATATCCTACATGTGAGTCTTGTCTATTGGGTAAAATGACCAAATCTCCATTTAGTGGACATGGAGAGAGGGCTGCAGATTTGCTAGGATTGGTACACACAGATGTATGTGGACCGATGTCTACGCAAGCCATGGGTGGATTTTCGTACTTCATTACTTTCATAGATGATCGATCTAGATTCGGATATGTGTATTTGATGAAACACAAATCTGAAGCCTTTGAAAAGTTCAAAAAATATAAGAATGAAGTGGAGAAACAAACCAAACATAGTATTAAAACCCTTCGATCAGATCGAGGTGGTGAATACTTGAGTGGAGAGTTTCTAGATTATCTCAAAGAAAATGGTATAGTCTCTCAATGGACTCCTCCATATACTCCACAGTTGAATGGAGTATCTGAAAGGAGAAATCGAACTTTGTTAGACATGGTTCGGTCCATGATGAGCTATGCAAATCTTCCAGTATTCCTTTGGGGTTATGCATTGGAAACCTCAGCATATTTACTAAATAAGGTGCCTTCCAAATCTGTTCCTCAAACTCCATATGAGATATGGAAAGAAAGGAAACCGAGTCTTAAACACGTTAAGATTTGGGGATGTCCGGCTTATGTCAAGAAAGTTGACCCTGATAAGCTGGAATCTCGATCCGTAAAATGTAGTTTTGTGGGATATCCTAAAGAGACTTTAGGGTATAACTTCTACACCGATCATAGGGTTTTTGTCTCCAGACATGCTACCTTCTTGGAAAAACAGTTTATCCTTGAAGGAAACAGTGGGAGCAAAATAGAACTTAATGAAGTTCAAGAAGCACAAACTACTACGGTTCAAGAAGAAACACCTATTCAGATTGAACAACCTTCTGTGGTACAGCCCATTCGTAGGTCAGAGAGAGTGTCTCGCCAACCTGAGAGGTATTATGGCCTTGTCATTGAGAATGACAATGAGTTGTCAATCATTGATGATGACGACCCTATGACCTATAATGAGGCTATGAGTAGTGTTGACTCAGAGAAATGGCAAAGTGCCATGAAATCCGAAATGGATTCTATGTATACCAACCAAGTATGGACTTTGGTTGAAGCACCAGAGGATGTGAAGCCTATTGAGTGCAAATGGGTATACAAAAGAAAGATTGGAGCAGATGGCCAGGTGGAGACCTATAAGGCCAGGCTCGTGGCAAAAGGATTCAGACAAAGGCAAGGGATTGACTTTGATGAAACTTTTTCACCTGTAGCCCTATTTAAATCAATTCGGATTTTGCTTGCGATTGCTGCTTACTACGACTATGAGATCTGGCAAATGGACGTGAAAATGGCCTTCCTCAAAGGGAAACTTGAAGAGGAAGTGTATATGACACAGCCAGAGGGTTTTGTTTCGAAAGGGAATGAACACCTAGTATGTAAGCTGCTGCGAACCATATATGGGTTAAAGCAAGCTTCTCGTAGATGGAACATCCGTTTTGATGAGACAATCAAAGAGTTTGGTTTTATAAAAAATATGGATGAACCATGTGTCTACAAGAAGGTTAGTGGGAGCGCGGTAACATTTCTTGTATTGTATGTGGATGACATACTTCTTATAGGAAATGATATACCGATGCTGCAATCAGTCAAAGTTTGGCTGTCGAAGAACTTCACTATGAAGGACTTGGGTGAAGCATCCTACATTCTCGGTATGAAGATCTATAGAGATAGATCTAGAAGAATGATAGGTCTTACCCAGAGTACATACATCGAGAAAGTGCTTAAAAGGTTTAGCATGGAAAACTCCAAGAGAGGTCTCATACCGATGAGCCATGGAGTATCCCTTTCCGAGAAGATGTGTCCTAAGACACCTGAGGAAAGAGAGCGTATGAGTAAGATTCCTTATGTTTTAGCAATAGGATCTATCATGTACGCGATGTTATGTACTAGGCCTGATGTTGCTTATTCAATCAGTATGACGAGCAGATATCAGTCCGATCCAGGTGAAGACCACTAGAAAGCAGTGAAGAACATCCTTAAGTACTTGCGAAGGACTAAGGATATTTTTCTTGTTTTTGGTGGATCTGAGTTGAAAAGAGAGGGTTATACTGACTCTAGTTTTCAATCAGAAAGTGATGATAGCAAATCCATGTCAGGGTACGTGTTTACTCTTAATGGTGGTGCGATTAGTTGGAAGAGTTCCAAACAATCTACAACGGCTGACTCCACAGCGGAAGCAGAGTATATAGCTGCATGTGAGGCTGCAAAAGAAGCCGTTTGGATGAGGAAATTTGTTTCTGAGTTGGGAGTTGTTCCTAGCATTGAAGAGCCTATTGTGTTGTATTGTGATAACAACGCAGCAATAGCACAAGCCAAGGAACCTAGGTCTCATAAAAATTCCAAACATGTTTTGCGGCGCTTTCATTTGATTAGGGAAATCATTGAAAGAGGAGATGTCAAGATTGAGAGAGTTGACACACATAACAACGTAGCAGACCCACTCACAAAGTCATTGTCCCAGATTCACTTTGATCGTCATAAAGAAAAGATGGGTATTAGATACCAGGGTAATTGGCTTTAGTACAAGTGGGAGATTGAAAGTGTTTGTCCTAAATCCAATCATGTATGATGAGTTAGGAAGAACTTTCATGTATTCTTATTTGATTTCATTAATATTAATAAAAGACATGTTTTGATTTTATTACGGGCTTTATCTATTTAAAGTGTGTTAAATAAGATGTTCCATAGTTTAGAGTAAAGCTTCTAGAATTATAATGAGATTGTAATAGTGAGATCTAGAAGATGATAACTCTGGACTTAAACAGTTCCCGATCAAAGGATAACTAATCGGAAGTTAGTAAATCCGCAAAGATTGGTACATACTAGGCTTGCTCCTTTTAGGAGGATGTCTGTTCTCATAGGCATTTGTGTGGTGACACTATAGCTAGTATGTAGGTGCTTATTAGGGAATAAGTTCACTGAACATGACTCGATAAGTTGAACAACTAATGGAGTTTACTCACGTGTCGATAGTTGTTCACTGAGTGATAGTTGTACAAGTGTCCTTAGACTTGAGATCGTTATAGTAATCTTGTATATAATGAACTATGCTTTGGTTTAGTCCTTAGTCTCAAGGACATCCATTAGGTCTATTCTGGGCATAGGGATTTGTGTATGGAGATAGTTAACGGTCAATAAAGGATCTACCCCTTCCAGTAAAGGAAGAGAATATCCTATGCTATTCTTATGATGCTAGTTCTGGAATCTCTGGCCAGAGTGTATGAAATTGGAAAGGAGTTTCTAATTTGCATTAATATGAACTTTGCATTATGAATAAGAAATCATATGATTAAATTTGATAGGCTTGACACGAGTTCCATGCCTTGTATTTAATCGGGATATTGTAGGGTAGAAGGAATTGATTGTGCGGTAACTAGTCACTGACAGGTTCTTGGTATTCTAAGCAGTGAATTCATATTATCCGGATAGTCGCGATATGTTGAGAAGCATCACTCACGATGTAGAATAAATATAATTAATCAGTTAATTATATTTAATGAATTATTAGAATTCATATAAATAATAAATAAAATGTTTATTATTATTTATTTCTACTACCAGCTTAATATTGAACCTACAGGGTCACACCATAAAAAGATTAATTTATTGATGAAGGTATTTTGAGAGAGCAAGTTGTTTTAATAATGATTAAAATTGTTTTAATTGTTATTTAACATTTTATAAGATAAAGTGTAGGATTTATATATTAATATATAATGATGTATTAATTATGAAAACCCTACATGAGCCCTATAAATAGAATGAGATGAGAATGAGTTTACATACTTTTAGTTTTTGTGAAAAACCTAGTTGCCTCCCTCATCTTCTGCATCTCCCTCTCTCTCTCTCAAACCTCCATTTTTATAAAAGCTTAGTTTTATAAAAAGCTTCGTCGAAGAATTAATCTTGGTGGATACCGGTAGAGTGCTTCACACTCTGAGGAGCAAATGCTAAAACACCATTTTGTAAAGCTTCGATTTCAAGGTATGGTTACGATTCCCTCGTTTATTCATTTTTATATGCTTTTCTATATGCACGATACATGGTTTTTACGGAATAATTGTTATACCGCGCTTCCGCTCGTCCGTAAATTCCTTCAATAATGCATATATATAAATAAATTAATTAAATAAAAGTAAAATTATAATTTAAGTAAGGGTAATTAAGTAAACGAAAAAATAAGGCAAATACCGTATCATAAACAAGTACCAAAACTTTTAATGTAATTATAACATTATTATTGTATATTATTAAATAGAATTGCCCGTACTATTTTTAAAAAAAATATTTATTTAGGAAAAATATAGAAAAAAATGTGTTTTAGCTGAAAAAAGTAATTGATTATTTAAAAGGTAACATGTTTTACATAAAATGAAAATTGATTACTTATTTATAATTTTTTTACATCTTTCAATATTTTGGCTTTAATATAGTAGTATAAATAGATATAAGCGAGGATATTTTAGTAAAAATATAATAAAATATAATTAAGGATAATTAAATAAAAACATGAATTACCAAGAAATAGGTATTATTATACAAATGGAAACACTAAAAATCTCAGAGAAAATATAATTATGAATTTTTACATTAATTCTATTCAATGTAGAAGGCCTACACTGGTAATCCTATTTAATGTATAAAATTTAATTATATATTATTTTAATCATTGACATACACATTTTTACATTTTAGTATAAATGATTTTTTTATTTTATATATTTAAATATAAAATATTTTTATGCTGGATCCAACAGTTTTCATCTATTTATTTTAAAATCAAACGGTTCTATTTATTTTGTCGAACTGAGAACCAGACTACCAACTACCAAAATTTTGGATATTTACTATTTGGACTTTATCTTTAGATCTAAAAATTAGATTTGGATGATTTTACAATCCACGCGAATCTCATAAAATTGTCTTTAATTTACTGATAATTTAATAATTATTCTTCAAATGGAAACAATCAAAATCTTAAGAGAAAATTGTTAGATATAATTGATGTAAATATTAATCAATGTTTAAGTGATACAGTGATACATTAGAGTTTAAGCTGGAAGCAGTCAGAGTTTGAGTAAACGCTGACGGATGGAAGCGCAAACACTGATTGATGGAAGCAACAGAGTTTGTTAAACTCTGTTCAGTAGAAGCATCTACAAGTCAACAATGATTGAAGATAAACATGGAAGCAATATCTTTGAAGATCAGATAGTTATCAAAGAGATTGAGTTGACTTAAAAGATGTGTAGCAATCGTAATTGATATCAATTGTATAGCTTAATTATAGGAGTATCAATTACTGATTGTATAGAAGCTGTATGTTTTATAAATACAGTTAGGTTAACCCTAGAAGGGTATCGAACATTGAAATATTCATTCATTGTAACCTAAGCAGCTCTCTGTGATATTTTACATCACTGAGAGAGGAATTATAAATTCCAAACAATTTTTAAGTACTAAAAAGTGTGTTCTTGTTATTCTCTCATACAGTACTTGATTATATTTTGTGTATTCGGCCTAACAAGTGGTATCAGAGCCAATCTGTTACTTTATTACAGTTTAAGATCCAAACACAACTATAATCATGTCAGAGATTCCTCCTCCAACAGGTCTAGGCTCTGAGAAAGCTCCTACTACTGTGAGTAGGTATGAGACAATTAGGGTTCCTATACTTCGGCCAGCAGAGTATGCAATCTGGAAGGTGAAGATGACTATGTTTCTGGAAGCTACAGATCCAGAATATCTTGACAGAATTTATGAAGGTCCTCATAAACCTACAAAGTTATCTGCTGTTGTTGCTGGTGAGGAATCAAAAGTAATTCCAAAGGAAAAGAAAGATCTAACTGCTGAGGATCTTTCATCTATTGCTAAGGATGCAAAAGTAAGGCATTTACTTCACAGTGCTTTAGACAATGTTATGTCTAATAAGGTGATTAACTGCACAACTGTAAAAGAAATTTGGGATGCACTTGAGGTTAGGTGTCAAGGAACTGTTGCTATAAAAAAGAATAGAAGGAACATACTCACACAGGAGTATGAGCATTTTGAGGCAAAGTCTGAAGAAACCATGACAGAAACATTTGACAGATTCTGTAAACTACTCAATGATTTGTCATTGGTTAACAAAGAGTATGATCTAGAAGACTCAAATCTCAAGTTTCTTCTTTCTCTACCTGAAAAGTGGGATGTGAAAACAACCACTATAAGAGATAACTATGATCTTGCTGATACTCAGATTGATGAAATCTATGGACTGCTCAAGACTCATGAATTGGAAATGGAGCAGAGAAATAGGAGATCAAGCAAGAAGTTAAAGTCTGTTGCTCTCAAGGTTGAAGATAAACCCTTGAAGAAGAAATCAAAGGGAAAGGCCTTAGTCATTCATTCTAAAAGTGAATCATCAAACTCTGATGATGATTCAAACACTTCTGATTTATCTGACTCTGAGGATGATGAAGAAGAAATGAGAAAAATGGCTGTTTTGATGGTAAAGACCTTTAAGAAGATGGGTTTCAAGAACTTCAAGAAGGGAAAAAGGTTTTCTAGAGATTCAAATGACAGAAAGAGTTTCAGAAACTCTGAGAGAAGAGATACCAAATCTGGGAAGAAAGACAAGTCTGAGATTCAATGCTACAAGTGTAAGGAGATGGGTCACTATGCTCCTGAGTGCAAGAAGGGTAAAACTGAAAAGGCACTCTATACAAAAGGCAGAGACTGGGCGGACACTTCAGACTCAGATGAGGAAATTAACTATGCACTCATGGCTTCTACTCAGAATGAAGATTCTGAACTCAAGGTACCCCCAACTACCTATGATTATAATACTGATAATATAACAGAATTGAGGATTTATCTTAAAGCATTGCATACCAGTTATAGGGATCAGACTTTAGAGAATGAGAGAATCAAGTATGAGAGTTCTCAACTTAAAGAGAGAAACAAACTTATTGAAGAAAAACTTGAAAACATGCAAAAAGTTCAGAAAGAGAGAGATAATGCTGTTTTTCTAGAACAAGAGTTGCTAGGTAAATGTAAGCAACTAGAATCTGAATTGGAGGATGAAAATCACATTATTAAAACTTGGACACACTCTGGAAAAGACACTCAAGAGGTTTTTCAATCAGACATAGTAGGTTTATGTTATTCTGAGGATGATGTTCTTAGGTTTCATAATACAGTCAAGATTAGACCACCACTTACTTCTAAGAAATTTGGAACATTTTTTAATGGAATAAGTGAACCTAGGTTTGAACATGGAAAAGAAGTTGTTAAGAGAGAACCAGTAAAAGCTAGTGTTAAACAGGTTAATATTGGTTCAATGACAGATAAACAACTTAAGCATAAGCTTAAGGAGTTAAAATCTGTTAAGAAACAGAAAGTGTCTAGGAAGAACAGAAATGGAAAAGTAGGCATCACTCAAGGTAATTATCCAATGCTTGCTAAATTAGCTCCAAGAAAGTCGTGTCATAACTGTGGTAGCACTAACCATCTTGCTAGTCTTTGCAGGAAGAACAAAAATATTAATTCTTTACCTTCTAAGTCTGAAGTAAAGAAAGTTAATGTTAGAGCTAGACCACAGACTTTATGCAAACACTGTGGTAGTACTTGGCATTCTATTTATAGTTGCAGAGATTATCATGCTATTTATCATAATTACTATGAACCCAAGCCAAATTTGAAATGGGTTAAAGTAAACTCTGTAAATGTAAACTCTGAAAAAGTTAGCTTAAACTCTGATAATGTGAATTCCGCTGCACAAGCTAACAGAGTTAAGAAAGCCAAAGGATCCAAGCAAGTCTGGATCCTTAAAACTAATCCTCAGTAATTGTTTGTGATTGCAGGGCACCAGGGAAAGTACCCTAGTCGTGGACAGTGGATGTTCAGGACACATGACTGGAAATAAAGCCCTGCTATCAGAGTATGTGGAGAAGGCTGGCCCAAAAGTTTCCTATGGAGATGGCAACATAGGACATACTCAGGGATATGGCAATATTAATCTTGGATGTGTCATCATCACAAATGTAGCTCTGGTTCCAGGACTCAAGCATGATCTGCTATCAGTGAGTCAAATCTGTGACAGAGGATATCATGTAGATTTTCAGCCTGAATACTGTCAAGTTATCAGTAAATCTACAGGGAAAGTTGTTCTAGTTGGAAACAGACACAATAACATCTATGAAATAAAATTGTCAACAAACACTGATGGAAAAGAAGTGTGTCTGTCAACAAGGATGTCCAGTGAAGAGAGTTGGAAGTGGCACAAGAAACTCTCTCATTTGAATCTGAACAACATAAATGAGCCGATTAGAAAGAATCTTGTAAGAGGGCTCCCAAAATCATTATTAAATGTTGATGGCCTATGTGATTCCTGTCAAAAGGCCAAACAAAGGAAGTCATCTTTCAAGAGCAAAACTGAATCTTTAATTGTTGATCCTTATCATCTTCTACATGTTGATCTTTTTGGTCCAGTGAATGTAATGTCACTTGGAAGAAAGAAATATGCTTTAGTCATTGTTGATGAACACACCAGATTTACATGGGTGTATTTTCTAGCAAAGAAGGATGAAACAGCATTAACTCTGATGGAGCATGTAAAGCAACTGGACAAAGGATCAAAACACAAAGTCAAAATAATCAGAAGTGATAATGGAACTGAATTTAGAAATGCAACAATGGAAGAATTTTGCAAAGACAGAGGAGTGAAGCAAGAGTTTTCTGCACCTGGTACACCACAGCAAAATGGTGTAGTTGAGAGAAAGAACAGAACCCTCATAGAAGCTGCCAGAACTATGCTTGATGAAGCAAAATTGCCAACTTATTTCTGGGCAGAAGCTGTTCAAACTGCCTGTTTTACTCAGAATGCCACTTTGATCAACAAGCATGGAAAAACACCATATAAAATGGTGAGAGAAAAGAAGCCAAACCTGAAATATTTTCATATTTTTTGGTGCAAGTGCTTTGTGCTGAAAACTCATCCAGAACAGTTGACAAAATTTGATTTAAAAGTCGATGAAGGAATTTTTGTTGGCTATCCACTGTCAACTAAGGCATTCAGAGTTTATAATCTGAGAACCAAAGTGATCATGGAATCAATTCATGTGTCATTTGATGACAAGAAAATAACTGGACTTGAAGATGTAAATGAACATGATCAACTACACTTTGAAAATGAAGATTTATTCTCTGATAAATTAAACTCTGATGAGGCTGATCTAATAAACTCTGTTGAGCTAAACTCTGAGCCTCTACTGGTAAACACTGAAGAAACTTTTCAGCCAGAAACAAGAGATGAACCAGTTGAGGGGGAGCATGAAGAATCACATCATAGTGATAACTCAAATTCTGATAGTGACTCAGCAGAAAAATCTGGATCAAACTTATTGGTTACTCTGATGCAGACTTTGCAGGCTGTAAGATAGATAGAAAAAGCACTAGTGGAAGTTGTCAATTTCTGGGTGACAGACTGGTTTCTTGGTACAGTAAGAAACAGAAATCAATTTCTACATCTACAGCTGAGGTAGAGTATATTGATGCTGGTAGCTGCTGTGCACAGATTCTATGGATGAAGAATCAGTTGCTGGATTATGGATTAAGGTACAGTAAGATTCCTATTTACTGTGATAATCAAAGTGCTATTGCTATGATAGGTAATCCAGTACAACACTCAATGACCAAGCACATCAGCATAAGGTATCATTTTATCAGAGAGCATGTAGAGGAAGGGAACATTGAGCTTCATTTTGTGTCTACAGACCAACAGCTTGCAGATATCTTCACCAAGCCATTGAGTGAAGCTACATTTACAAGGCTGGTAAATGAACTTGGAATGGTCTCTAGTTTTGACTAGAGATACTGGTTAGACTCAAAATTCACTTATGTAATGCATTATTCATGTTTGTGTGATGTGTTAAATGCTATGTGAACTCAATTTTTAAACTCTGTTTGTAAACTCTGCTCATAAACTGTCAAACACTATTAGCATGCTAGATAAAATCTGAGTAATACTGATAATGTTATTGTCTGAGATGAACACCAATGAAGAAAATGTATGAAGCATAATTCTCAGTTATTAATCATGAATCTTTCTAAGTTATATGTGATCTAATCTTAGACTGTGCAGAAATTCAACACAAGCATGATACTGTTCATATTTATAGCATCTCTTAGTTTATTTCTCCTAAACTCTGAGTCTGTAAATGATGTGTGCATTACCTCTCATTAATAATTTTTGATATTGATGACTTCTAAACTCTGATAAGTGACACTCTGTTTCCAAGACATTTACATGATACTTGATGATTCCTTGTTTGTACTTGTGAAATTTATAAAACTTGAGATGTGTCATTGTTTATTTTGGTGAGTACTAAAGCATGTCTGCACCCTGTGAGAATTTGAGCCAAATAAGTGATTGATACATTTTATATCAATCGAATTTTAATTGTTGTGTGATGTTCATCAGTAAGTATGTTGCTCTAGAACTTGTTTTAAACCATTTTGAGACTGCATGATATGTGTGTGCATGAAAATGATAAAGGCATTAGGATTTCCCACATTAATACAAACACTAACCTTACATTAAACTCTTAGTGAAACCCTATGAGCCTTATTAACTGTTCTCTTAAACTCTGATATATCAAGAGTATTAAACTCTGATATATGTAGAGCAATTAGATTTTTTTAAATTTGAAGAGCAAACAGGTGAGAGTTTCTCTGTAAAGGAAATTTTATTCGGAGGATATATATATATATATATATATATATATATATATATATATATATATATATATATATAAATGTGTATATATCCTGATCATCTTGTACAAATATGTACTTAGACAACTGAACACTTTGCTCTATTAAATTGTTCAGTTAGTCATTTATTCATTTATTTTCTTTCTTCTCACCTGTTTTATTACAACCAAATATCAACCCTGAATAAAGTCCTTTTGATTTGTGCACACATGTATTCAAAGTAGTGTAAATTTGGTGGACAACCAAGCATATGGTAGCATCTGCTTTTACTGATTGAACTTGAGTGTAAACACTGTCCCTAAACACTTGTGTGATTTGAGAGTTTGTGAGTTTAATCAAATCCTTGGCATGCAACTCACTGAATGATGCTTTGATATCTATCTCTTGATCTTTTTGTCTACAAAGACTGTGTGCTTACTTGGATTATCATGGACATCAAAGGGAATAGGTGTATTCAGATATCTGTATTTAAGTTACTACAGAGTTTAGCATTCATCATATAGTCAGTGTTTACAATCAGAGTTTGTGCATCCAGTATTTACTGATTTAGTATTATGGATTTTATGAAAAATTAGATGCTCTAATAATTGGATTAGTAAACTCTGCTATCCACACACAAAAATTCACATCTGTGCAGTATTTGAAAGGGTTTCAGTTACAAAGTTGGAGAAGTGATAAACATTGATGAATTTTTGTCGAAATACTCTAAGGTACATTTTATTTCAGATGATTTCACATTTGGGGTGAAAAGAGTTTTTGACAGCTGTTGGTTAGTGTTAAAGTGTTTATTTATGCAAGTAATTACTGAGAACAGGTAGCAGTAATTGGGGTGTAATTATTGAGTATGCGCGTTTGTTCTGCTAATCATTTGACACGTGTCCCACTCACACATCTTTCAATGATCGTGTTTTACTAACAATGGTAAGTGGTTGCGTATTTTAAGGCGAAAATGTTTGAGATTCACTCTTTACTTCATATTCACTTTCACCCACTCATATTCACTCTTTACACTTTCATACACAGTTTCATATCATTTTCATTTGAAAATTTCATCAAACACTTTTCACTCATATCATTTTCATTCGTATTTCTTCTCAAACTATACTAATGGCAACCAAACCTTTCAACACTCTTGGTCTTTTGTTTGTTCCTAATAATTATGCAGCTCCGTTGATCACTGAAAACTCTCCAGAAGCTTTTCATCTGATGCAGAATTTCTTGCGAGATTCAGAAGTTGGTTATGCTTTGGTCGAACCTCAAACGCTGTCTGCATCTCAAATTGCTTCATTCTGGCAAAACTCTGTTTATGTTGATGGTGGAGAGAATGGGACACCATCAATTATTTTCACATATAACGAAATTGACTATGTTATCACTCCAGATATAGTCAGAGAAACCATGGACTTTGAAATTCATACTTCATATGCTGTTGTTTCTGAAACAAATCTGCGAGAGATGTTGCAGCAGATTGGGTACTCAGGTTCTTTGGACAAGATTGGGTCAGTGAAAAGACCTCAGTTACGAAAAGAATGGAGTTTCTTCTTCGACTGTATTACAAGAGCTTTTGGAAACAAGGTCACCAATTGTGATGCAATTCCTATTGATAGTCTCCAAATCGGGTATTCTCTTCTTTATGGTTCTAATTTCGATTTTGGAAGACATGTGTTAATGAATATAGGAGGTAGGTTGTCAGTATCTATAACTGTATATTTTGCTAGATTTTGTCAACTACTATTTTCTGCTTGTGTACCAAATGTTGCAATTGCTGAAATTGATGAGATTCAGCCTTTTAAGGTCAATAAGAGGATATTCTCTGATTTGACAAATAAGGATGGTAACAGGGAGGTGCCTGCTCTAGTTTATCCTCTTACTTTACAGAACTTCATAAATCAACCACAGGAACCTCAACAACCTCAAGAACCTCATCAAACTGAACAATCTCCAATTAATCCTGAGCCACTAAACACTGAACCACTAAACTCTGAACAAGTAAACTCTGATCCACTAAACTCTGCACCACTAAACTCTGCCCCACAACCACCAACATCTCAGCTTTCTACTCAACCTCAACCATCCAAGTCCAAATCCAAACATAAGGGGAGAACTAAGCATGTAGCTCATAACTCGAGGCACAGACTTGCTAGAGCCACACTGGCTAGAAAAGAGAAAAAGGAAAGAGCAAATAGATCACCATATCTTGTTGATGAAGAGTCTTCTTTTTCTTCTGAAGATGAGGCACCTGTTGAGTTGCAGACTTACAAAAGAATGAAGCTGGTAATATCTGATTCATATGATGAGATACCTGCTGTTGAGATACCTGTTGAGGTAAATGCTACTACAGAATGTGAGAAATCACCTGTTAATATGCACATGGATGACAACAGAGATGGCTTTACTATGGATGATTTTGCTGAGACTGTCATGCCATTCTCTGATCCTATGATTCCTCCTACTTCTTCTCTTCCTGTTCATTCTGAAGAAACTGGTGCAGTTGCTCAGCCTACTGTACTTCTTGAAGAAACAGTAGCTTCTCATACTGAAGTATATTCGGATGCTCACCAGGGTTCTGATCATGGTGAAGAAGTTGAAAAGGCAACAAAGAATTTAAACTCTGATATTCTGCCTGCAGTTGTTTCTCTTGCAGAAAATGTTAATAAGACTGTTGAGTCTGAAAATCAACCTGTCCAAAATGTTGAAGATGTTGCAAAAAATACTGGATTTGTTGTAAAGATTGCAGAAGCTGCAGAGATTGTTGCAGAGAATACAGCTGAGGCTGTTGTAGAAACTGAGCACATTGTTGTTGAGAATGTTCCATCTGCAGAGAATGTTGAACATGTTAGTGTTGAAGCTGAAGGTGAAGAGAGTTCAACCTCTGATTCTTTTGCAAGTGCACCTGTGCAGACTGAAGGAAAGCATGCACCTTTTGCTCAGCCTTCCAAACAACATGAGATTGAAGCAGAGTATCTTGCTAAGTTTTCTGTAAATTGGTATAAGGAAGATTGTATTTTTCCTAGAGGGAGAGCAGCAGATTTTGTGAAACAAACTGCTACTAAAATTTCAAATCCAGATATTCTATCTTGTTTGAAGGCCACAGTGGTGCAAGTCAAAACACTGGATGGCAGACTTGATGATTGTCAGAAGTCAATTACTGGTCTCAAAGATGATATTAAGGATAAGGATATGACTCTGGAGTTTGACACTAAACTCAAGATTACAAAATTCTCCAAGGCTCAAGATTCTATGTCTGCCAGATTGACCACAATTGAAGAAAATCAGAATCGTTTGTCTGATAAGGTTGATGCTATTGCTTCTTCCTTGGAGCTGATTACATCCATTCTCATGCCTGATGATGTCAAAAAAGGGGAGAGAAATGCTAAGACTAAATGCAGGCAATCTCAAACTCTGACTCAGAAGGATGATGCAGGAGATGGAGGAGCAAAAGGTCAAAGAAATCTAAGGTTGATAAGATATATTTTTATATACATTTTATATAATTTTATTCCCACATTTAATTGCATTTTGCATTGATTTGGATATTTATTTAATTAATTTTGATGTTTTATTTCAGGAGACAAGAATCTCTAAGTTTGGAAGAATTTGAGCTTAAAGAGCTATTTTGGAGCTAAAAATGAAAGAAATTCGGATTTATTGTGCTACACCCACTTCCTACAGTATTTAATTCATATCCGGAGTTGTAGGAGTCAGATTTGTACGATCTTACAGTCCACGCGAAGCTTATGAAATTATCTTCAATTTGGAGGGATTAATTAAGCAAAAATTCGATTGGAGCAGCTCGAAATCTGAGGAATAAATGAATTTTCGAATTTTAGAAAAAGTGAAAAAGCAAAAAGTTGAAAATGAAAAAGTTGAAAATGGAAAAAGTTGAAAATGAAAAGTTGAAAAAAAAGCTTTGAAGCCAGCAACTTTGAAATCAAGAAGAGCGGCGGCCAGCAGACATGCAGCGAATCACGGAGCAGTTTAAGAAATTAAGCAGCTTGATATTCCTATAAAATGAAGGAGAAAACAGTCTGCAAGGGGAGAGGAGAGACTACACACCAACTAAAACACAAAAAGTAGGAAACACACTGCATATCACATTTCTGCATATTTTTCATTCGGCTACTGCAAGATTTTATTTTGGAGCTAGGGGCTTGATTTTCTTCTCTTTTATGTACAATTTGGCTTGATTCCCCATTCTATTGTAAATTTGAGGTACTCCTAAATTTTATCTTGTTTATTAATATATGTTTTATATGTCTTGTTTAGATATTTTTGTCGTTTCTATTAATAGCATATGTGAGTAGTTTATTTCTAGGGCATAAGGGGAAGCCTTGTTTACACCATAATAATGCTTTAATTTTATTAGTTATTTAACGGATATAAAATAATTCTAATCGATATGTTATAAAATTTAATTTGTGTTATCGGCCGGTATCATTAATTAATTATTTGCGAATATGAATAATAGATCGAGAGATTTTATTCACTAGAGGCATGCATACGATTAGCGGAATTGAATTTTAGTGCGAAAGCATAATTAGATTTTCCGAGAGCGTTAACGCTTGAAAGAGATTAACATATGCTCTAATTATTTAAAATCCGTTAAATTACTATATCCGTTTAATTTGTTTCGGTGTAAACATGGTAAACCCGGTTGCCCTAGACTTTTAATTAATCGACTTAAAAACACATTTATTTGCGTTATTTAGTTATATAAAAATTCTCAATAATTGTTAAAATTATAAAATTCGTGACAATTAAATTATAATTGATAAAACCTGCCTCCCTGCGAACGAACACAAAAAAATACACATCAAATTGGCGCCGCTGCCGGGGAGGCAAAAATTATCGGTTTTAAATTAATTGTTTCGTATAGTTTAGATTTTATTTTGTTCAGTGAAAAAAAAAATAACAAAAATATTAGTTTTGTTAAATTTCAGTATTTATTTTCTGTATTTTGGTGTGTTTTATTCGAAGCAAGTCTCTCCCCTGTTTTTGTTTTACAATTCGAACCAAGCATCCTCCTCTGTTTTCTTCTATCCATAAACAAACCCAGCACCTCTATCTCTCTTTTTCTTTTCGAACAAAACACACAGCCACCATTACCCTTTCAATCCTCCCCCATCCTTCAACCTCAACACAACACCCATCCTATTTCTACCCACCGCTGCAAACACACACCCCCAAACCGCACCTCCGACCACACCACCTCCACCGCGCCACATCTCCAACACCGACCCACGACACACACCAACCCCTTCTTCCAGTTCGTTTTCCCCCAGCTTCGCCCTTCCTTACTCCTCCGTTCCTATCGTCGCTGAAGCCGCTGCAAACACCCCTTCCCCTTGTTTGTCCGAGTTGTAATTAGAGCTGCTGATTGGAATCATTTGTAGTGTGTTTGCAGAGATTCGTTTAGTTGTTTGAATTAGTTTGCCGCGTGTGCTTTGTATTTGATTTCTTGTCGAAGGGTCCAGATTGCAGTTGGCTTGATTGTTGTAAATTGCTGTCGAATTAATGAGTTCGTTTGTACTGAGTTACTGAGTCACCACTGAGTTGCTGGCGTGTTTGTTGTTTACGCTAAGTTCACTGCGAGTTTCGATTTGTGTGATGAAGTCGATTTGTTGTTCATTAAGGTTATTGTGTTCGCGGGTCTGTCTTCTGGGAATGCTGTCTGTTGTGTACTGAGTCGTTGAAATTGTTTGCTGTGCTGAGTCGTAGTTTTATATCGAATCTGTATTCGTTGCTGCTTGGCCGAGTTTTTGAATTCTCTGAATTAGTTTCGTTGTTAATTCTGTTTTGTTCTTAAGATTTATTGTGTTTCGTAAATGAATTTGTAACGATGTCTGGTTTGCTTCTGGGTTATAAGGAATTTGAAAACTAGTCCCTGGTTCGAGTTCGCATTTCGTTTCTGAGTTTGTACTCGTTAAGTTCTGCACCGTTTGTACATTGCTGCGAGTTCATAAATTTGGAGTTACGAGTTGACTCGTTTTGATCACTGAGTTACATTTGTTGATTGGTGCGGGTATTTCTGGCTAGTTCTATTTACGAAGCAACCATGTCCAATTTTTTTCTAAAATTCCTGTAAATTTTAAAAAAAAAAAATTAAAAAAAGTAATAAAAAAAATAAATAAAAATAAAAATAAAATGTATATTTTAAGTTTTGTTTAATTTGTTAAATTTTTAGTTCGTCTATTTTTTTATTGTCTCATTGGAACTTTAGTTCCAATTGAGACCGATTTTACTACGTTTTCTTGGTTTTGTAGTGTGTTTTCAGGCCTGCAATGGGTGGAGTTGATACTTTTGCACATCTTTCTTTCTTAGTAGAGGCACATACGCGAGAAATTACCTCGTGGAAGACTGCAGAGCCCACTTCATGTCCGATTAGTACAAATGAGATGTCGCAGGTGGCCCCTAGTACTTACAATTTCTGTAATATTTGTGGTATCCCGGGTCACTTTGGTTATGAATGCTCTAACAATATTTACAATTCTCAAGATGCTCAATTCGGACAAGTGAATGATTATCGAGAAATATATGAGTCCAATTCGTACTCTAATGCATATGATCAAGATTGGATGGGTCAACCAAATTTTTCGTACACGGACAACAATTTTCAGAATTTCTCATATCATGATCCACAACAATTTCAGCAACAACAATATGAAGAGCAATATCATGATCAACAACAATTTGAGCAATCATCATGGCAGCAATATGAATATCCCCATCGCAAAATGTCCAGGTTCATCAAACCAATGAAAATGCGCAACCTGATCAAATGAGCGAAATGATGAAAATTCTAATTCAAATGCAAAAGGATCAAGAGGAGTTCATGCAAAATCTTGATGAGCTAGAAACTCATAGTAAGATGATGGAAGCTAAAATTTCGGAATTGGCTAGCTCTTCTACTGCATGGCAACCGGACTCTACACTGCCGCCATCTATACCACCAGAAGATGAAATGGATTTGATCATTCTTACAAGTGATCAGGAGGAAAATAGTTTCTCGGTGTGTGCTGATGATGTACTTATTGAAATAGAAGAGGAGCTTTCCACCGATGTTAAGATCAATGATTTTGTTGAGGATGTTGTGAGTAGGGACGAGAATATGTGCTTCAAGGTTGACGTGATGTCAAAAATTGACCAAGAAGATTTTGCTCCACTTTTGCTTGATAATCCATTCCAAACGGCTCTTACGCTTCAATTCTCAGAAGAAGGAGATCCTGATAATTACTCCTTATTCATTGATTTACAAAGCCAAGAGGATCAAATAATTCCAGAGAAATTAAGGAAGGGAGAAAAGCCACCACCCGAGCCTCCACCTCACGTGAATATTAAGGGAGTTCGGCATTTTCGAGGCCGTGAATTTTATCGTTGCTTTATCACAAAATTTTCCAAAACTACATATTTTCTTGCTCAATTGTTATTTATTGATGTAGTAGCTAAATTTGCTAATGCTTGTTTGGAAATTTTGTGCAGGATTAAAACAACTTTTGATGCTCATGGTGGTCTCGTGCAACATGTTTTTGGTCTTTTGGAGTGGCACACCATGCTTCGACATTCAGTGCCTCGACACTTCATGCTTATGCATTAGGGGAGTTTTTCCAATTTTTATTTATTTTATTTTATTTTTTTATTTTTATTTTTATTTATTTATTCTGTAATTTTTAGGATTTTTTGTGTTCTTTTTAATTTTCATCTCTTATATAATTGTTCATCGATAACTCATCCCCACTGAATTGATTTAGAGGGCTATGCAGATATTTTTGTCGTTGAAAAGAAAAAGGAGGAGCGTTGTGTGGCTCGAGGAGGACTTTGAAGGCAAAAAGAGAGTAGGGCTGGAGCTAAAGGAAGAAAAAAAGCGGAAAGACTAGTGCATAGCTTGTACTATATCACCTAACCGCTAATTTTTGAACCCTTATAATCAATGAGTTTTTGTCTGTGTTAATTCATCATTGCAGATATACAGAGCTTACACACAAATTGCTGAAAACTCCAACCTCCCAAAGAAAAAAATCTCACAATCTAGCTGTCTTAAGAATGACATTGCAAGGAAGCTTCTCAATTGCTAGAGTTAATCCTACTTCCATTCTGGATATCAGCACCATCCGGGATGAGCAATTTCGAGCTTGGGCACAATTTCTGAATGAGCATTCAATCATTCGCTATGCTTTAGTTACACCAGTGCTGCTCAACTATGATGCCTTGCGTGAATTGTATTGCAATGCGGTGAACACTTCTGGAAATGACGGGTTAGCAATCACCTATCAACTGTTTGGTAGGTCGATTAGGGTCACTGAACGAGATGTTAATCGAATTCTTCATTTTCCTATGGAAAATCTCATTGCTGATCCTACACCTGACCAGATTAAAGGGTTCGTTCGTCTTGTAAGGTACCAAGATGGTAATTTCAATACTGGTAATCTCTCTAGATCATATCTAACACAGTATTGGAATTTCTTCTTCCACATTCTTAACAATGTTTTTTCCTCCGAAAGAACAAATCTAGATCGAATATCTGAATTTATTCAAACAATAGGGTATTCGGTCGCCAATAATTTGAGGATTAATTTTGGTAAGATAGTGCTTGGTCAAATTATTTTGAAGATGAAGCAACCAGGAACCAGGGATGTCCAGACTCAAAGGGTAAAATGTCTATACCCAAGATTTCTGTAATTAATATTAAATGATTTTTTGAGTAATGCAGACAGGTTACGCTTGGACCATGGTAGAGATGTGGAATGTTCTTACATGAAGGCAAATGTAATTAATTACATAAGCAATAAGAACTATACGGATGTGCCTACAGTCCTAACGGAATATCTGAAGACTGTCCCACTTCCGTTGTTACCAAGATCAGTCAGAGCAGCACCACATATGGATTTTGCTACATCATCCGATCTACCTTATGCTAAACGGAGTAAACCTAGCGAACCCGAGACAGTCGAAGGAAACTTGGGTCTTGTGTCATTCAATCCATTCAAGTTCAACCTTCCAGGGAGAAAATCTCTTGATCTTTTTCCAGATTTACCACTCGTCACCAGTGGCAGGCATCTTGCTTCACGAGAGGAGGGAAGCTCCCGGACTTTCATTGCACCATCCGACAAAGGCCCTAGGATGATTTCATTTGCAGATATACCAGCAGGACATGAGAGTGGGCAACAAACTCAACCACATGCACCTCTAACCAGAGCGGGATACAACAAACTCCTTGCACGGGTCCAAACACTGGAGAACGAGTTGCCACATATCCGTGAGTCCATTGCAGAAATAAGAAAGTTGCAACTTGTTCAAAATGATACATTCCAGGTTCAGTTGAATTCCATGGCTGCCCAGTTTAGTCATGCAATTAATTCCTTGATGAAGACAGCTTCTTCTAATTTCACAACTCCACATCCAACTATTCTGGAGGATAACCCAACTGAGGGGGAGAAGGTGGATGAGCAAGAAGCTAGAAGGCGTAATAAAGGCAAGGAAAAGGTTGATGACACGGATTTAAATTTATTTTTGGGCAGGAAAAGCTAAGAGGAGTGTTCGTGCTATGTGGAAAGGATTAAGCAAGGAAAACTTGAAGATATGTTCAGTCTAGAGGAACAATTATCTTGCTCATTTTCAGGGGAGTTTTCGTTTACTTTTGTTCATACCTCATTTTTATTTGCATACATTGAGGACAATGCATGATTTAGGTATGGGGGAGAGTTTTTAGTGTAAATACATAAAATTTAAAAATCCAAAAAAATTGAAAAATTTTAAAATTAATTGCCTCGTCTCATAGTGTGTTAACAGGGATAGGTACACATCTTGTGAGCTTATTTTGCATGATTATTTGACATGTCATATCTCTGAAAGTTATTTGTTGTTAGTTACAGAGGCATGCCTGTACACATCTAATAACAAGCCTAATTGTTTGTAATGCTTTGCATTACTTACATGACCTCTTAACTGAGGGAACCTCTAGTTGTAGAATTTCTGTTTGTATTGTACTTGTAGTAGGCATCAAATCCTAGTTGTGTAATTGTACAAATAGAGTCTAGAATAATGCTTGAAAGAAGTTCCAAGGTTCATGCCTCAAGCAAGGAGTTAAAGACTGTCAAATAGCCACAGTTGGGATTTGGAGAAATGAAGAATTTGCCTAAGTACCAATTCGAGAAGTATATTTGTCTATTCGAGAAGTCCAGCATTTGAGAAGTCAGAGATTCGATATCTCAAGACACTATTCGATATCTCTGAATACACTGTTCGATATCTCATTCGATATCTCAGGGATTCGATATGTCTACTACTCTATTCGAGAACTCAAGAAGTCAACAAGTCAAGATGGTATTCGAGTTCTCAAAGAGTCAACAAGTCAAAGCTCTATTCGATATCTCAAGGACTCAGAAAGCTATTCGATATCTCGAGGATTCGATAAGTCAAATGTTCTATTCGACAACTCAAGGAATCCTGATGGAAAAGAGCTATTCGAGAAGTGGTTCGATATGTCAATATAACAGTATTCGAGAACTCAGAGTTATCGATCAAGTCAATTCTAGTTCTCGAATCACTTACTTAGTCACTTCTCGAATACATTCTTGGAGACAAAATACTGAAGAAATTGTACAAGTCAGAAACCTGCAACAAGCCAATGCACTTTATGGACCACAATCTGTAACGTGCTCTGAAAAGCCTACAAGGAAGCTTGGAGAGATATAGAAGAGACAAGGAGCTAAAGAAGTGGATCTAAACAGGCTTTGCAAAGTCAAATCTGTAACTGTTTGGACACTTACTCAAAAAGGATAGACAGACTAGAAAGTAATTTGTTTAGCTACCTTATTTGTAGTAAGTAGGCTGTATCCATGTTCTATAAGGAAACATCCTCACTTCATAACTTAGCAACTTTTGTGAGTCAAGTTTTTCATACACTAAGCTGTATCTCTCTGAGAAAAACGAAGCTGAGAATACTATCATTTATATTCACAGATTGTAGCAACCTTTATCTAATAATACATTAGATTAAAGTGATATTGTGTCTTGTGTTGTTTCTTTATCCGCACCTTCACTTCTACACACACAGGCACTTATCTGCTACATAGACTCAATCCAAGAAAAGTTCAAGAATCCATTCACCCCCCCTCTGTATTCTTTTACCGTATTCAATACTCAACAAGTGGTATCAGAGCGGGCTGTTTATTCAAAAACAGAGAAACGATCATGAGTTCGAATACACCAAAGACTACAGGAACGGTGAAGGTCCCTAAGTTTGACAAAGAAAACTTCAACCTCTGGAAGATAAAGATGATGTTGTTCATTAAAGCCTCTCATCCCTTGTATCCTGAGATTCTCAAGAATGGTCCTTTTGTTCCACAACAAGAGATACCAGAGAAGACTGTTGGAACCACAACTATCCCAAGATCTTATGAGGCCAAGGATCCATCAAAGTGGACAGAGTCGGAAAGGGAGAAGGTTGCTCTTGACAGCCACCTCATGTTGCTTATCATTGATTCCATGGACATGTCAATGTTTGCAAACATTGCATCATGCACGTCTGCTAAAGAAATGTGGGATCACATTGAGGTGTTGTGTGAAGGGACTGATGAGGTTAAGGAAAACAGGAAACAGATACTGGTCATACAGTATGAAGCTTTCATGGCACAGCCCAAGGAAAGCATCACTGAAATGTTTGAAAGGTTTCACAAGCTAGTTACTGAGTTGCAGATGAATGGAAAGGTTTACAGCACCAAGGAGTTAAATATGAAATTTCTGTTGTCTTCACCAAATCATCTGGAGCAAAGAGTCATTTCTCTAAGAGAGAGAGATTTGAACAAAGTCACCTATGATGTGCTCTATGGAGTCCTAAAGACTCATGAACTTGAGTTGCTTCAGAAAAGGGCTATCCAAGCCAACCAAGGTAGGATGATAAACACATCATGTGCCTTGATTGTCAACAAATCCATTCTGGACCTAGAAGCATCTACAAGCCAACTAAGGATAGAGGAGGTGGCAGATGATGAAGAAACTGAAGCTGGGGTGAGTGAACCTGTTGAGGAAAAGGAGGAAGAAGAAGAAGAGTTTTACACTCTGGAAGAACTTGATGGGATGGAAAATACTTCATATGCTTTCATGGCCAGAAAATTTCCAAACATCAGATTTAAAAGAAATCAACCCTTCAAACCCAAAACTCAAAACCATTCAGCCAACAAGAACAAGGCACCTGTGAAACCAAACAGAAATAAGTTCAAAACCAGTTATGTGGATAGGTCATCTGTAAGGTGCTATAGATGCAATGACCTAGGGCATTTTGCCAGTGAATGCAAGAAGCCTAAAAAGAAGGATAGAGATTATCTTGAGCTCGAAGCTAAGTATGAGGCCCTTCTGAAAAAGCAGACACATGGTAAGGCCTACATAGCTGAAGGGAAGTGTTGGGATGATTCTGAGAGTGATGAAGAGGAACAAGAATTCTGCAATTATGCCTTGATGGCCAACTCCAAGGATGACTCATCTTCATCTGATTCTCAGGTACCATCTCTCACTACTATAGACATGTCTGTTTCTGAGTACAAATGCATGATTGAACAATTATCTGTTGAAATGTTTAATATTCATACTAGTATGACTGCTGCTAATGAGGAGATTGCCAAACTGTCTACTAGAAATGAAATATTAACCAAAAAGAATGAGGAACTTGAGCTAACTACTATGCAAGTAGAAAACCTTAAGAAAGAAGTTGAATATTTGCAGAACAAGGTTTTATGTGCTAGTCAAGTAGAGAAGGCTCTTAGGGATGAATTAGCTGAGAATGAATTCAAACTAAAAACTTTCAAGAAATCATCTGGTTTAGTGCAATCCTACTGTGAGAAAATTGAAGCTAAACCCAAAGCAGCTATTGGACTTGACTATGACTCTCTCAAACAAAGGAAAGGCTATGCTGTCATTGAAGAGGACACAGCTGCTCATTAGAAAGTGCCTCACATTTTGAGAAAAACTGAAAATCCAATTTTTAAGGAATCAACATTTGAAATTGATGAGGATGCCTTACTCATCAAGCAAATGTTGAATGATGAGGATGAGGCACAATCTAGTGAACAGCAAGCATCCTCTAAGGGTGAGAGTGTCAAGTCAAAGACCAAGGAACCAGTAGTTGATAGGCCAAGACCTAAGAAGTTTGTTAAGTTTGTCTCAGCTGGGATGAGTGAATCAGAAAAGAAAGTGACTAAGAAGAAACAGAACAGAAATGGCAAGTTAGGGATTAACAAGGATAACAACTATGCTTATATGCCTAATGCCCCTAGGAAAACTTGTCAGAACTGTTTCAGTACCAATCATTTAACTCATGCATGCAAGAAACCTGTTGGTAGTGTGTCTAAACCTTTCTATGATTGTTCTGTGCCTCTAAGTCATAGAGATGCACCCTTCTGTGATAAATTTGACTGTATGCCATGCAATATGAATGTTATGACTAGTTGTTTTAATTTAAGAAGGCAATTCATTGATGGTTGTATCAGTCACAATTCTCACACACACTACACAAGGTCAAAGTCTTCAAGTCCTCCTAAAGCTAGGAAGGTACCTCTGTCACCTAAGTCTGAAACTTCAGGTTCTAAGACTTCCAACAGTGACAAGAAGACTAGCACTAAGAAAGTTGACAAGCATGTTGTTTATGATAAAACTGTCTCTAAGTCACATGGACCCAAACTTGTTTGGGTACCAAAGGAAAAGTAATACCTTTGTGTTTGCAGGGCAAAGAAAGTGAAAAGAAGGTCATGTGGATTTTGGACAGTGGATGCTCAAATCATATGACTGGTGATATGGCCCTGCTATCACAGTATGAGGAAAAGGCTGGCCCAATGGTTGCTTTTGGAGATGACAGCATGGGTAACACATTGGGATATGGCAAGCTGAAAGTTGGTAATGTCATCATTGAAGATGTAGCACTAGTCAAGGGGCTCAAGCATAATCTGTTAAGTGTTGGTCAGTTTACTGATAGAGGATTCAAAGTGAATTTTGACAAAGATGAATGTTTGATCACCCACAAGAAGACTGGTGATTTTGCTCTATCTGGAGTAAGGAAGGGAAGCCTGTTTGTAGCCAATATGGACTCTGCAAACAAGGACAAAATTTGTTGCTTTTACTCAAAAGCATCAAATGAAGATTGTTGGCTGTGGCACAAGAAACTATCACACCTGAACTTCAAGGCCATTAATTCTCTAGTCAAAAGAGAGTTAGTGAGAGGCATGCCCACACTTGAATTCTGTCAAGAAGGAGTGTGTGAGGCTTGTCAAAAAAGAAAAATGAAAAGATCAAGCCACAAGTCAAAGACAGTGACATTAGTAACCAAGCCATTACAACTCATCCATATGGATTTGTTTGGGCCTGTCAACATAATGTCACTTGGAAGAAAGAAGTATGCCCTGGTAATGGTTGATGATTTTTCAAGGTATACATGGGTGGAATTTCTAGCATCAAAAGATGAGGCTACACAAGTAATTATTGAGCACATAAAGAAAGTGGACAAGGAAGCAAAGGCAAACGATGCAAGTGTGATTGCACTGAGGAGTGATAATGGAACAGAGTTCAGAAATGCCACACTTGAAGCATTCTGCAAAGAGAATGGCATTTCTCAGCAATTCTCAGCTCCAAGGACTCCACAACAAAATGGAGTTGTTGAGAGAAAGAATAGAACTCTAATTGAGGCTGCTAGAACAATGTTACTTGATGCAAAAATGCCTACATGTTTTTGGGCTGAGGCTGTGAGCACTGCATGCTATATTCAGAATAGGACCCTCATCAACAAAAACATTGGAAAGACACCTTACAACTTGATGACTGGAAAGAAGCCTACTCTAAAGTATGTTCATACTTTTGGAAGCAAATGCTTTGTACTAAAGGATAATTCTGAATATGTTGGAAAGTTTGATGCAAAAGCATTTGAAGGAATTTTTCTTGGCTATTCTATGGAAAGAATTGCATACAAGGTTTATGTCATCAGTCAAAAGAAAGTTATGGAAAGCACAGATGTAACATTTGATGACAGCAAACTACCTGGACTAGAAGAAGCCAATGATGAAGACAAAGATCCATTCAAGTTTGATAATTTAGATGATTCTGATGAAGAGATTGAAACTGGAGTTGAAACTCAAGTTCAACAAACTCAAGTGATTGATGATACAAGAGAAGAATTTGTGCCAATCGATAGTGGAGAAACAAGCATCCAAGACACACCTGTGAGTAATGGCAACTTCACAGGGGGAGGAAATGAGGATGACTATGATATGGATGATGAAGCAACATCAAGGTTGAGAAGTCGGGCTGAACACTCGAGGAAGTGGGATAGATCACACACTGCAGAGCAAATCATTGGAGATCCTAATGCAGGAGTAAGGACTAGGAGAGCAACTCAAAATGAGTGCCTCTATGGATGTTTTCTATCACAAGTTGAGCCTAAGAAACTTGATGATGCACTGTTGAATCCAGATTGGATTATTGCCATGCAAGAGGAGCTGAATCAATTTGAAAGGAACAAAGTATGGGAACTTGTGCCTGCACCAAAGAATAGAACCATTGTTGGAACAAAATGGGTTCTGAAGAATAAGATGGATGAAGATGATGTAATAATAAGAAACAAAGCAAGGCTGGTTGCAAAAGGATACTCTCAACAGGAAGGCATTGATTATGATGAGACATTTGCCCCTGTTGCTAGATTGGAAGCCATTAGAATATTCTTGGCATTTGCTGCTCATTCAAACTTTAAAGTTTATCAAATGGATGTCAAGAGTGCATTTCTAAATGGAGAGTTGGAAGAAGAGGTTTATGTGCAACAACCACCTGGCTTTGAGGATCCACATTTCCCAGAATTTGTCTACAGATTGCTTAAGGCACTGTATGGACTTAAGCAAGCTCCAAGAGCATGGTATGATACTTTATCACAATTTCTTCTTGAGAATCAATTCACTAGAGGCACATTGGACAAGACACTGTTTTACAAGAAGCATGGTGATGATATTATCCTAGTACAAATTTATGTGGATGATATCATTTTTGGTTCTACAAATGAGAAGCTGTGTGAGAAATTCTCTAAACTCATGCAGAGCAGATATGAGATGAGTATGATGGGAGAGTTGACATTCTTTCTAGGGTTGCAAGTCAGTCAAAGGAAGGATGGTATCTTTATCAGTCAAACCAAGTACATCAAGGATTTATTGAAGAAGTTTGACTTGGAAGATTGTTCACCTGCCAAGACACCCATGGCCACTGCCACTAAACTGGATGAAGATGCTAAAGACAAGAAAGTAGATATCTCAGTCTACAGAGGCATGGTTGGTTCTCTACTCTACCTCACTGCAAGTAGGCCAGACATCATGTTTGCTACATGCTTGTGTGCAAGGTTTCAATCAAATCCAAAGGAATCACATTTGATTGCAATAAAAAGGATCTTTAGATATCTGAAGGGCACTCCTAACTTGGGATTATGGTATCCTAAGGACACAGGGTTCAATCTGGTTGGTTATTCTGATGCTGATTATGCTGGATGCAGAGTGGATAGGAAAAGCACCTCAGGAAGCTGCCAGTTTCTTGGACAAAGGTTAGTTTCTTGGTATAGCAAGAAGCAACAATTTGTGTCAACTTCTACAGCTGAGGCTGAATACATAGCTGCTGGAAGTTGCTGTGCTCAAGTGCTTTGGATTAGAAATCAACTTAGAGATTATGGACTTGTGTTGGAAAGAATTCCAATCATGTGTGACAATACAAGTGCAATCTCTATAGTTGCCAATCCTGTCAATCATTCTAGAACAAAGCACATTGACATCAGATATCATTTCATAAGAGAACATGCAACTAATGGAACCATTGAGTTGCATTATGTCTCTACAGATAAACAACTAGCTGATATATTCACTAAGCCATTAGATGAAGCCACCTTCACAAGGTTGGTGAGTGAGATTGGAATGCTGAATTCTTCAGATTCTGGCTAAGTGAATACACCATCTAGATTGTTGCAGCAGTAAACACTTACTTTATCTAAATTCTCAATATTTTTGGAGTAAGTGTTGGCTGAAATATGATTTATAAATATTTCAAATCTGTTGCATATGTTGAAAATCATATTTCTATTAACTTAAGATTTCTATGAAATTTTGAGAAAATCACTATTTAATTTTCTAGGATATTTTTCAATGAATATGTCTGGTAAATTTTAAAAAAAGATAGTGAAAATCAAATTTTTATGAGTGATGGGTATAGTTCGATAAGTCAGACTTCTCGAATGATTCACTATTCGACATCTCTAATAAGTCTCATTAGAGTACTCTTGAGTTCTCGAATAGAGTCTTTCTGAGATATCGAATAGAGGTATTCTTGACTTCTCGAATATAGTAACTGAGTTCTCGAACACTATATTTGAGTTCTCGAATCATTTGAAAAGGCTGAATTCTCGCTGAATTTTAACCAATTTTGGACTTTTGTCTAAAAGTTTAATTTACTCATAAAAACATATTTTATTTAATTTAGAATTATTTCTAAGTTAGATAACTGCCAGCTGTGAGTTTCTATCTGCTTGAGTTATCGATTAAGCCATTCTTGACTTCTCGAATAGTTGTTTTCTACTTCTCGAATGCCTGACTTGTCGATACAAAACTTTCTGCTAATCGACAATTCAAGTACTTCATACTTATACAATTTCACATCTATTCGATTCATTTCATTCGATTTCTCAAGCTTCTACACTCTCTAAACCCCTGAAACCCTAGCTACGAAAAGCCAAATTTCTTCTTCAACCTTCAATTTCTTTTCTCTCTTCTACACAAATGGCAACAGTAAAGTTCAACACCAACTTCATCGCTCTCACTAGTGATGTTGAAGCACCCAATGCCAATTTCAAGTGCTTTGTGAAATGGATGGCTGAGTCATATATCAAGGATGCACTCTCTGCCAACCCAACTCTGTATCTAGATATTCTGGAACAGTTCTGGGGTTCTGCTATTGTGGAGGTTGTAGCCCTGGAAAATGCAATCACTTCATATATCATCTACTGCAAGATTCAAGATAAGGAAATCACTATCACTACTGCAGACATGAACCAAGCACTGGGCCTACAACAAGAGTCATTTGACAGAATGGCCACTAATGCAGAGTTAGAGGAATTCTTTGAGTTCATCAACTACTCAGATGGGATCAATCTTGGAAAGCTAAACAGGAAGAATCTGAGAAAGGAGTGGAGCTATGTGTTTGCAACTCTTCTCCAAGTCTTCACTGCCAGGAAATCAAGCTTTGATCAAATCAGTGCACCTGTGCAGCAAATTGGATATGCTTTGGCCTATGGAAAGAAGATTGATGTTGGCCAAATCATCCTCCAAGAACTATATGGGAGACTTGGTAAGAACACAACCAAGAGAGGTACTGATATTTTCTTCCCTCGCTTTATTCAATCTGTACTTAATTATAAAAATGCTTCATTGATTGAATTGCCTGGGATTGATAAAAATAAAATAGGCTATCCTAAGTCCATGACCAAACTCATTTTTGGTAATTTGGAGACTAGGAATGATGTGGATGTAAGACTGAACATAACTCCCCATATGGAGAGTTTGTTTAGGACTTATCCCCACAACATGCCAACATTTGATGCAAAATCTAAGTTAGCACTGCCCAAGCAAGTAGAACAAAATGCTAACCCAGGGCCTGCTAACCAACCCTCTCAACCAAACACTCTACCACATACTGAGCCAACTGCATCATCCTCTCAAAAGGGTGATGTTAGTAACAAGAAGAGAAAGGAAGTAATGTCTGCACCATTAAATATCTTATCTGAAGCAGCATTAGCTGTTAAATTAGGTCTAGAAGGTGAGGAACCTGAGTCACCCTTACACAGGACAAAGAAGAAGAAAACTAAGACCACCTCTTCAGTCACACAAATGGATGAAGTTGTAAAATCAGGGGCACACAGCTCACTAGGTGTATCCTCTCAACAGGGTGCACCTATAGAATCAAGCATCCTCCCCAATGCACCTTCTTGTATAGAGTCAGCACATGGGAGTGATAAGGCTGGCACAACACTGAGTGGAGAGCACATCACATTTGAAACTCCCTCTATCTCTCAGGGGGAGTTGCCAAAATCTACTCTTAAACACACTTCTCTTCCAGAATCTAACTCTGAAATTTCTTTGGAACCTGCAACTCAGGCAACTGAGATGCAAGGTATTGATCATCAAGAATTCTTTTCTCTTGATGAGCCAATAATTTCAAGTGACTTAGTGCATGACACTTTGTTCACCACTCAGAAACCACATTTAGATGGTGAGGGAATGCATGCTGAGGCATCTCCTGATGACACCATCACAAACACAAAGGTTCCACTAGTTTTTACTAGAGACTCTGTGCATGTATCAACTGCTGGTGTAATTCATCCCACTTCTGTGGTGACACCAGTAGTAGAGTCAATCCATCCGGTTACAGAAGTTGCATCTGTAACTGAGGAGTCTAGCTTGCCTAGCTCTAGCTCTGACTTTATGTCACAATGGCTGAAGCCTGTGCAACATGACAGTGCTTCAGGATCAGGGTCTGTTCCACAACAATTGACGGTTGAAGCACTTCAAAGCTTAATTGTGGATCAGATTCCTGAGTTCACAAAGATTGCTCAGAACCTTCTCACTGCAGACATGCCTAATCCAGACTATGAGGCTATTCTGTTATGCCATAGGGATGATGTGGAGGTGCAGAAGACAAAGATCATTGATGATGCTGAGAGAGATGGCAACATAGATGCCTGGTTGCAAGGAAAATATGATATTACTCTCGATGAAGCACTTTAGTATCTCAGGGAGAAATACCTCACTTCACTGGGTTCCAATGCCAAATCTCTGACACCTGGTAAAGTGTATGAGGCTATGAATGATTCACACAAGGGATTCCTCAAGGCTGCTCACTATCTTGGAAAAGGTGTCAAAACTGAGGTCAATAGAGTGTGTGATAAGACCACCACCACAGTAGAAGCAATCAAGAGGACATTTGATGCCAAATTCCCTCAGCTAGACAGTGTGTTCAAAGACATCAAACACTGCAACACCACCTGCACCAAGATGGATAATGGGCTAGCTCTGCTAAAGGATACTGTCACAGGTCTGGGGCATCAATTTCAAATTCTATCTGATCAGACCACAGATGCTAATGCCATGCTGAGGACTATGTTCAAAAATTTATATGGAGACAGACTGCTCACTGAGGTCCCAGTACATGACATGACTAGATTTGAAGTACAGAGACTAAAAGAACAATCCCTGTCTGGCTTCAAGTCTACTGAGTTATTCAACAAAGTGGATGCACTTGAGAAGGAGGTGGCTACTCTCACCAAGTCCAATGCTCATCTTACAGAAAAGGTTGCACTTCTAAATGATCAGTTGGACACTCAAGCATCCACCACAGCTGATGTCCTTCTGCATCAGCAATCCATGTTAGCTGCTATGATGAAGCATATGGGTCTCCCTCTCCCTGATGAATCTTCAATCCCAAAGGACATTTCTACAGCCTCAGTGCCTGACAACAAGCCTAAGGGGGAGAAGAAGACAAGGAACTCAAATTCAAAGGGGGAGAAAGGCATAATAATAAAAGAGGGTAGTCAACAAAGAGCTTCTTCAAAATCTCTACCAAATGTGCCTGGCAAAGGAAAATCCAAAGTGGATGAGCCTCCATCTACCTTGCCAGTTGTCACTCTACCAACTGTGCACATCACTACTCCTGGAGGACAAAAGCAATCCATAACTACTACAGTGGTTGCAGGGAGTATGCCATCTGACAAATCTCCAACCTCCCTACCTGAGAGTGCCAAACCTGTAGAAGTTAAAGTTGTTACTGAGGCCAAGCTACAAGAAGTTGCTAACTCCAATGTTTATCATGATAAAGCCTTCTTGGAGTTTCTGAAAGCCACAAGGGAACAGGTTGGTGACACTCAGTTCTATCTGAGGGAGCTGAAGAAGCAGATTGATTGCATCACTGTCATTCCTAAGAAAGTCAATAATCTATGGATCAAGGAGATAGTGATGATATCCAAATTGAAGATATGGCATCTAACATACAAGACTCTACAAGAACTGAAACACTCAGAGATAGATGCCATACTTAAGCTTATTGAGAAGAAGAATGAGAACAACAAAAGTCTGTTTGATGACTTGAGGAATGACCAACCTTCAAGGCTACCAGAAGTGATCAAGAAGCCATGGACAATCATTTATCAGTCTGGCACCAGAATTGAAGATATCAAGCAATTGGTCATTCCCCATGATCTCACCACTAGAAATCACAGACTGATCATTGCTATCATTGATCAATTACAGAAGAAGGTTGGAGCCAGAAATGCTGAAGAAACTGAGGCACTGCACATCCTCAGAACCTATATTGCAACTGGTGAAATCCCAGAGATGGCTCAACCTAGGAGAAATAAGGATGATGATTCTGAAGATAAAAGTGATGGGAGGAGAAGACATCACAGGAGAGATAAGGGTGATGAAGACAAGAAGAAGAAGGGGGACAAAGATAAGAAGAATGATGATGACCAAGAAAGAGTCTATGAGAGGAAGATTGGAAAACAGCAAGCCTTAGGCATTGCTAGCAGTAACCTCACCACATCACAAGACTCTAAGTCTAGGGTGAATACTGTTAGTGGTGACCTAACAAAATCTACATCTATGGCTTCTGCAACTATTTTGCCACCTCAAGAAGAGAAGAAGATTCAAGTCAAGAAACCATGTGTATGTTTCAGAAAGTAAACTGCTAATGGAATACTACTATGGTCTACCAACAAAGGTCAAAGATTTCTGCCAAGCAACCATGTCAAGAGAATGAAATTTAAACATGTTGCAAGAAAGGTGAAGCTATCCAAATCTAAGGCACTGACAATTATCCCAGGATTAAACCTACCACCTCTGGATGAAAGCTATGATGAAGACCAACTGCAGTTTCTATGGGCTCAAAGAATCTATCATATGTTGCCATTGTTGATGATTTTCTTGAAGTTAAGTATTCTGATGGAAGACAGAAGAAATTCAGACAAGGAACATGCCAGCACTGGGGCAGGCTGTATGACATAGAAAGGATAATTGCAATGTTGGATTCTGAAGACAGAGTGGAAAGGGTGTGGAAGCTGGAGTTAATTGACTTTGTCAAGATGAAAAGAGATCACCAGGCAGAAATGAGAAAGAACAGTGCAAAGCTACTAAAGAAAAGGGAGGAGGAGTTTGCAGCAATGGAAGCTAAGGCTGATGAGTTGAGAGCTATGGGTCTGTGCAGAGTCAAGTTTAATCCTTACATCATTGAGTACAAGAAATATGGTAGAAATGTGAAGATTAGAATGGACTACATCAGTTTCTACTCTGAGAAACAGCTAAATGAAGTGCTCAAGGATTTATCAGGCTCTCCTCTAATTGAAGAACTCACTGCAATGGAAGATATCATTCTTGCCATGGAAGAAATTGCAAAGAAGAAAGCCAAAGAAGGTGAAGATAGAATGAAAAATGAGGATCTGCAAGCCAAAGCTCAAAAGATGAATCCAAAAGGATATGGCTAAGTAGTTCCTCATAACTTGTAAGAATACTTCTATGTAATTTCTTCAATCAAATTCATACCTGTACTTTTAAAAGCTTTATCTTTATGTATGATAGGCTTGTTATCAGACAAGAAATTGTGACTAAGAGTCTCACTCACAATTTGGGGGAGATTGTTAGTTACAGAGGCATGCCTGTACACATCTAATAACAAGCCTAATTGTTTGTAATGCTTTGCATTACTTACATGACCTCTTAACTGAGGGAACCTCTAGTTGTAGAGTTTCTGTTTGTATTGTACTTGTAGTAGGCATCAAATCCTAGTTGTGTAATTGTACAAATAGAGTCTAGAATAATGCTTGAAAGAAGTTCCAAGGTTCATGCCTCAAGCAAGGAGTTAAAGACTGTCAAATAACCACAGTTGGGATTTGGAGAAATGAAGAATTTGCCTAAGTACCAATTCGAGAAGTATATTTGTCTATTCGAGAAGTCCAGCATTCGAGAAGTCAGAGATTCGATATCTCAAGACACTATTCGATATCTCTGAATACACTGTTCGATATCTCATTCGATATCTCAGGGATTCGATATGTCTACTACTCTATTCGAGAACTCAAGAAGTCAACAAGTCAAGATGGTATTCGAGTTCTCAAAGAGTCAACACGTCAAAGCTCTATTCGATATCTCAAGGACTCAGAAAGCTATTCGATATCTCGAGGATTCGATAAGTCAAATGTTCTATTCGACAACTCAAGGAATCCTGATGGAAAAGAGCTATTCGAGAAGTGGTTCGAAATGTCAATATAACAGTATTCGAGAACTCAGAGTTATCGATCAAGTCAATTCTAGTTCTCGAATCACTTACTTAGTCACTTCTCGAATACATTCTTGGAGACAAAATACTGAAGAAATTGTACAAGTCAGAAACCTGCAACAAGCCAATGCACTTTATGGACCACAATCTGTAACGTGCTCTGAAAAGCCTACAAGGAAGCTTGGAGAGATATAGAAGAGACAAGGAGCTAAAGAAGTGGATCTAAACAGGCTTTGCAAAGTCAAATCTGTAACCGTTTGGACACTTACTCAAAAAGGATAGACAGACTAGAAAGTAATTTGTTTAGCTACCTTATTTGTAGTAAGTAGGCTGTATCCATGTTCTATAAGGAAACAGCCTCACTTCATAACTTAGCAACTTTTGTGAGTCAAGTTTTTCATACACTAAGCTGTATCTCTCTGAGAAAAACGAAGCTGAGAATACTATCATTTGTATTCACAGATTGTAGCAACCTTTATCTAATAATACATTAGATTAAAGTGATATTGTGTCTTGTGTTGTTTCTTTATCCGCACCTTCACTTCTACACACACAGGCACTTATCTGCTACATAGACTCAATCCAAGAAAAGTTCAAGAATCCATTCACCCCCCCTCTGTATTCTTTTACCGTATTCAATACTCAACATTTGTTACTTGATGATTCCTTGTACGTGCTTGCGAAAATTTTAAAACTTGAGATGTGTCTTTGTCAAATTTAGTGAGTACGAAAGCATGCTTTCACCTTGTGAGATCTTGAGCCTAATTTATGATTGGTACATTTTATATCAATCGAATTTTATTGTTGTGTGTTGTTAATCATTGAGTATGTCGCTCTAGAACTTGCTTTAAACCATTTTGAGATTACATGATATCTGTATGCATAAAAATGATAAAGGCACTAGGATTAACCGTATTTATCCAAACAGTATCCTTGAATCATATATCCTTAGTGAACCCCTTTGAGCTTTATATCCGTTATTTTTGTATCACCAATCTAAATTCTTGAGCCTACTTGTTTATTCTTCTCTTGATTTACTAGTAGAGCATTTTGATTCATTTGGGGTTGATGAGTGCATAGTGCGGGGATTTCTTTGTTAAAGTGTGAAAATTGGGTGGGAATATTGTAAAAAAAATAATAAAAAAAAAAAAATAAAAGGTCAAGTAGAGTTATGTTCATTGGTTTTGTGCAATATGAAAATAGAAAAGTACATGGTAATATGTGCTTGGGATTTAATGCTTGTGAGAGTCTGATCACCTTTTACATGATCGAAATTTCATGTTGAGTGCTTTAATTAGAAATGAACATTGTGCTCTATTAGTTTGTCGAGTTAACCACTTGTTAGCCTTTTTCTTGATTCCCTACCCTTCACCTTAGCCACGTTGCAACCTTTAACAAAGACCTTTTGATTTGTGCATGCATGTATACAAAGTAGTGGAGATTTGGTGGACAACCAAGCATATGGTAGCACATGACTTAATTGATTGAACTTGAGCGAATACACTTCACCCAAACACTTGTGTGATTTGAGAGTTATGTGAGATTTTCTATCCATAGCATATTACTCATTGAATGCGGCATTGATATATATTTCATGATCTTTTTGTCTATCTAGACTATGTGCTTACTTGGATAGTCTTGTACATATGATGTGTAAGTGAACAGACTGTCAATATTGTGCGATTGAGGTTTACTGGTGTGGAGTACTATGATAGGTTGCATACTTGAGACTTGGCAGAAAAAAATGGATTTTGTGGGTAAATTCACTATAAACCCTCACGAGACAAAACTCGTCCTACTAGGGCTACCTAGGGGTTTAACGGCTTGTTGCACGTGCTCAGTGCAATCGTGTCATCTACGAAAGTGATATTAGTTAGGATTTATCTTTTATTTCGCTTATTTGCCCGAGGACGTGCAAATGCTTAGTGTGGGGATATTTGATAAGATATATTTTTATATACATTTTATATAATTTTATTCCCACATTTAATTGCATTTTGCATTGATTTGGATATTTATTTAATTAATTTTGATGTTTTATTTCAGGAGACAAGAATCTCTAAGTTTGGAAGAATTTGAGCTTAAAGAGCTATTTTGGAGCTAAAAATGAAAGAAATTCGGATTTATTGTGCTACACCCACTTCCTACAGTATTTAATTCATATCCGGAGTTGTAGGAGTCAGATTTGGACGATCTTACAGTCCACGCGAAGCTTATGAAATTATCTTCAATTTGGAGGGATTAATTAAGCAAAAATTCGATTGGAGCAGCTCGAAATCTGAGGAATAAATGAATTTTCGAATTTTAGAAAAAGTGAAAAAGCAAAAAGTTGAAAATGAAAAAGTTGAAAATGGAAAAAGTTGAAAATGAAAAGTTGAAAAAAAAAGCTTTGAAGCCAGCAACTTTGAAATCAAGAAGAGCGGCGGCCAGCAGACATGCAGCGAATCACGGAGCAGTTTAAGAAATTAAGCAGCTTCATATTCCTATAAAATGAAGGAGAAAACAGTCTGCAAGGGGAGAGGAGAGACTACACACCAACTAAAACACAAAAAGTAGGAAACACACTGCATATCACATTTCTGCATATTTTTCATTCGGCTACTGCAAGATTTTATTTTGGAGCTAGGGGCTTGATTTTCTTCTCTTTTATGTACAATTTGGCTTGATTCCCCATTCTATTGTAAATTTGAGGTACTCCTAAATTTTATCTTGTTTATTAATATATGTTTTATATGTCTTGTTTAGATATTTTTGTCGTTTCTATTAATAGCATATGTGAGTAGTTTATTTCTAGGGCATAAGGGGAAGCCTTGTTTACACCATAATAATGCTTTAATTTTATTAGTTATTTAACGGATATAAAATAATTCTAATCGATATGTTATAAAATTTAATTTGTGTTATCGGCCGGTATCATTAATTAATTATTTGCGAATATGAATAATAGATCGAGAGATTTTATTCACTAGAGGCATGCATACGATTAGCGGAATTGAATTTTAGTGCGAAAGCATAATTAGATTTTCCGAGAGCGTTAACGCTTGAAAGAGATTAACATATGCTCTAATTATTTAAAATCCGTTAAATTACTATATCCGTTTAATTTGTTTCGGTGTAAACATGGTAAACCCGGTTGCCCTAGACTTTTAATTAATCGACTTAAAAACACATTTATTTGCGTTATTTAGTTATATAAAAATTCTCAATAATTGTTAAAATTATAAAATTCGTGACAATTAAATTATAATTGATAAAACCTGCCTCCCTGCGAACGAACACAAAAATATACACATCAAAGGTCAAGGGCAACTGAGAAGAGTTTATTTGACAAAACTTCTAAGTCTAAGTCTGGTGGGGTAAATACTGATACTCAGGGTACATCTAAAACCCAGAGTTTGCTATTCACTGATAATCCACAGACTGATGAAGAGTTAGCTGCCAAAGTATTTCTAGAGGAGAATGAAGAAGGAGTTACTCTTGCAGACATTCAAGCTGAAGAGAAGAGTTTACAAGCTGAACATCAGAAAGCTTTGAAGTCTGGTAAGAGTAAGCAAAATGTGAAAGCTTCTAGGCATGTTCTTAAAGGCATTAAACTCAAAGAAAATGTTGAAGCTGATCAAAGGATGCAAGTATTCAAGAAGCCAACAGAAGTAGAAGCTAAGCAAAAGCTTAAAGGCATTGCTGAAGAGGAAAGCATGTTAAAGAAATCAAACACAACTTCTGTTGCTAAAAGAGTTGTGCAGAATTCTCTATCTTCTTCTGGATTAAAATCAATTTTTGGGAAGACATCAGTATTTGAACCAACCCCAGAAACTGGAGGTCCTATGGATTTTTCAGATGAAAGAGGTTTAGCTGGAAAGATTGGAAGCAATAAAGCTGGACTAGGCTCTCATAGAGATCAAAGACAACAAGCTGGTCCTAGAGATCCTTCCTCACTGGCTGTTCCAGGTCGTGGTGTAACTCAAGAAAGCTTAGACAGACTGGAATCAGTACAGTTGGTCCATCAAAAGAGTTTGGAAAAGGATTTTCTCTTATACTTCATGTCTGATGGAACAGTATATAAGATTGGTGAATTTGATCTTGATCTGAAACACTGGGAAGAACTAGAATATGTTTTATATCTGTTCAAGGTGAGAAATAGAAGAACTGAGTCAGTTGCAAATGTGCTTAAAAGAAAAATGCTTCAAAACTTGGCAACTAGAGGCATGAAATACAACAGCAGATATGTCCCTAAGTACAGAGATTGGAATGGAAATCTTATTGAGATGAAAAAGGGTACTACAAAGCTGAAGACTGATCTGGGGATTACAGTTCTTGATTTCAACTCACAATCAGAGGAAGTGAAATTTATAAGACTGGGTAATCAGATGAGGAGAAATAAAATTTATGATCTGAGAGCTGCTATTTATCAGATTGATGAGAATGATCCTGAATTAAGGGAAATCAAAGAGATAATGCAGAGAGAGCTTGAGAATGCTGAAAGAAGATTGCTGATAGACTATCTCAGAGCTACACCAGATCTTGAGGCAGTTTTATGAATGATGCTCTGTAAGGATTTCTTGTTTTTCTATTGATTTTGTTTAAGTAAGTAGTTTAAACTCTGATCATTTATTAAACACTGCATTTGTCTATTTTGTTTTGACATCATCAATTATCATTAACTTGTGCATTTTTGCGAATGAACAAGTTGGGGGAGATTGTTAGATATAATTGATGTAAATATTAATCAGTGTTTAAGTGATACAGTGATACATCAGAGTTTAAGCTGGAAGCAGTCAGAGTTTAAGTAAACGCTGACGGATGGAAGCGCAAACACTGATTGATGGAAGCAACAGAGTTTGTTAAACTCTGTTCAGTAGAAGCATCTACAAGTCAACAATGATTGAAGATAAACATGGAAGCAATATCTTTGAAGATCAGATAGTTATCAAAGAGATTGAGTTGACTTAAAAGATGTGTAGCAATCGTAATTGATATCAATTGTATAGCTTAATTATAGGAGTATCAATTACTGATTGTATAGAAGCTGTATGTTTTATAAATACAGTTAGGTTAACCCTAGAAGGGTATCGAACATTGAAATATTCATTCATTGTAACCTAAGCAGCTCTCTGTGATATTTTACATCACTGAGAGAGGAATTATAAATTCCAAACAGTTTTTAAGTACTAAAAAGTGTGTTCTTGTTATTCTCTCATACAGTACTTGATTATATTTTTTGTATTCAGCCTAACAAAAATATAGTTATGAATTTTTACATTAATTCTATTTAATGCAGAAGTCCTATATTGATAATGATATTCAATGTAGAAAACCTAATTATATATGATTTAAATCAGTAACATACACATTTTTCTAAACTTATTGTTAAATTGTATTTGGTTGTTAGTAGAACTATCTTCAAATAATAATAAATGTATTTTGATAATCGAAACGAATTATAAGTAGAATTCATAAATCGAATAGAATTTTCAACGTAAAAAATCGTCAATTTCTTCTCTCTATTGTTTCCATGTTGATTTGATTGGAAAATAATCGTTAAAACATCAATAAATTAAAGTTTATTTTGTTAATTTTATGTGGACGATAAAATCGTCCAAATCAAATTTTAAGTATTCAAGATAGAATACAAATATTAAATTGAATATGTAAAATCCTATATATATATATATATATATATATATATATATATATATATATATATATATATATCAACTTTTAACAACAACTGGATATGTAAATTAATAACATATAAAATTTAAAATGTCATTATAATTATAAATTAAAAATATTAAAAAAGAAGCCGTGCGTTGCAGGGTTATAAGCTAGTATATAATAAGCATAAGAGGGATCTTATCCATAATTTTCGTCACTGTACTACCAAATTAATCTCAACCGTCGATCTAATCTTTTTTAAAAATAGACGATCAAGATTATATCATATTAAAAAAAATTATAACCTAAAAAGAATATTATTAAAAAAGGTTGTATTAGAATTGAATTTTGAAAAGAAAATTATAATATGAAAAGGATATATTTAAAAAAGGATACAAATGAATTATATCTTTTTTTATTAATATTAAAAAAAGATTATATTTACTATTTGTGCTCTATCTCACGATCTAGAAATCAAATTTGGATATTTTTTAGCCCACGTGAAGGTTATAAAATTATCTTTAATTTAGGGATGATTTAAGAATTATTATCGAAATGGAAACACTCAAAATCTCAATAGAGAATGTAATTACGAATTTTTACATTAATACTATTCAATGTAGAAGACATACATTGATAATTCTATATAACATTGAAAACCTTATTATATATGATTTAAATCATTGACATTCACTTTTTTGGCTTTCAGTATAAATACACATTTTAATTTACATGTTCAAAGGTATAATTTTTTTTTGCTAGATACAACATTTTTCATCTATTTCTTTTTTGATCTAACGGTTCTTATTTATTTTGTCGTACTGAATACCAGATTACTGATTACCAAAATTTTGGACAAAATGATCACTCTTACACTTATTATTAAAAGTGTATTTTATTGTTAGTATAACTATCTTCAAATAATAAGAAGTGTATTTTGATAATCAAAACGAAATATAAGTAGATTTCATAAATCGAATAAAATTTTCAACGTAAAAAATCGTCAAGTTCTTCTTCTTTTTTCTGCATAGTTTTAATTTGAAATTAATTTTTAAACCATCACTAAATTAAATATTGTTTTGTTAATTTCACGTGGGTTGTAAAATCGTCAAAATCAAATTTGAAGAATTTAGGATATAACACAAATATTAAATTGAACGTTTAAAATCTTATATATATATATATATATATATATATATATATATATATATATATATATCAATTTTTTAACAAAATATTGGTATGTAAATTAATAATATATAGATATTAAAGAATTAATATAATTACAGATATAAAAAATGGAACGGGTTATAAGCTAATATACATGATATAAGTAATTTGTTATTTGGTGTAATTTTATTGCAATTTGACATGTTTTAAAAGGGCTTTTTACTAGTATGTTTCATTTTAAAAACTAATTTATAATTATATCTCATTTCTAATTATATTTTTAAATGTATTCTATTTTTATTTTTTTTATTTTTAAATTAATCATAGTTAATTTTACTATTTAAAATTTAAAATTGACATATGTAACCTCATGTAAGAATTCTGATTTGATAACTAAGGCTTGCACTAGAACGTAAATTGAATTTAAGGCAAATGTTGCTAAGAATCCATTATATCTATTATAGGCCAACATGGGTTTAAAAAAATTGAAGTTGGAAGGAATTGAACCCATGACCTTACAACAACTGTAACTTAATGTTTACATGTCCAACCACTAGACCAAATCAATTTTTTGTGAAATATTTGAAACTCATTCACTACATCATGCTCAAATAACCACCTATTAGCAATATTTATTTTACAACCTTCCAACAACTGTAACTTTATGTTTATATATCCAACCACTAGACAAAATCGCTTTTTTTGTAGAACATTTTAAACTCATTCACTACATGCTCAAATAACCACCAATTATAAATATTTATTTTATAATTTATTCAGGATAAAATTGCACACGTAATTTTACTAATTTTAACAAGATGAATTTTGATAAGAATTAAAACAATGACATTCATATACTCATAAATTTATGCTCACGTTTATTTTTATGATTTATTAGGGATAAAATCGTTCAAATATTTTCACATATAATAGTGAAAAATGGTAGTCGGGGAGGGAAAATATAGATTGACAAAGATGATGTCGTCAAAGTCAATTAAGAAAGGTATTGAGTGGCCGAAAATTGGTCAAAAAAAAAAAATCAAATTGAGGAGGTAGGTGACAAAAAATAAGTAGAAATCTATCTCAAGTAGGTAAACGGGCGGAAGTGAAAATAGATCTATAAAAATTTATTACAATATTTCTCTTTTTTAACAATTATGTCTATATATTAGTCAAATAGACAGAATATGTTTATTATTAAATTGTTACAAAAAATGATGAATGAAGTGTATAACATATTTTTACTCGATATCAGTAGATTTATTAGGGATAAAATCGTTAAAATATTTTCACATATTATAGTAAAAAATGGTAGTCGGGGAGGGAAAATATAGATTGACAAAGATGATGTCGTCAAAGTCAATTAAGAAAGGTACTGAGTGGCCGAAAATTGGTCAAAAAAATCAAAGTGAGGAGGTAGGTGACGAAAAATAAGTAGACGTCTATCTCAAGTGGGTAAACGGACGGAAGTGAAAATAGATCTATAAAAATTTATTACAATATTTCTCTCTTTTAACAATTAAGTCTATATATTAGTCAAATAGCCAGAATATGTTTATTATTAAATTGTTACAAAAAAGGATGAATGAAGTGTATAACATATTTTTACTCGATAAGAGTATAATATTTTATTTTAAGTATGAAAGGTACTGAGTGGCCGAAAATTGGTCAAAAAAAAATCAAAGTGAGGAGGTAGGTGACGAAAAATAAGTAGAAGTTTATCTCAAGTAGGTAAACGGGCGAAAGTGAAAATAGATCTATAAAAATTTATTACAATATTTTTCTTTTTTAAAAATTATGTCTATATATTAGTCAAATAGCCAGAATATGTTTATTATTAAATTGTTACAAAAATTGATGAATGAAGTGTATAATATATTTTTACTCGATATCAGTATAATATTTTATATAGTTTAAGTATGAAAGGTACTGAGGTGGCCGAAAATTGGTAAAAAAAAAAAATCAAAGTGAGAAGGTAGGTGATCGAAAATTAGTAGAAGTTTATCTCAAGTAGGTAAATGCGCGGAAGTGAAAATAGATATATCAAAATTTATTACAATATTTCTCTTTTAACAATTATGTCTACATTAGTCGAATGACCAGAATATGTTTATTATTAAATTAATACAAGAAATGATAAATGAGGTGTAAAACATATTTTTACTAAGCCAAAGAAGAAACTTACAACAACTTTTTAAAAATCATTTACTACATGCACAAATAATTCGCATGCTCTACTTTATTTAATATTTATTTTGTGATTTAATCAAGTTAAAATTATTAAAATGAATTGTACAGTTGTCTGCCTATTATGTTTAGTACAGGTGACTTTTAAAATCCATTTACTACATGTACAAATAATACGCATGCTTTACTATATTTAATATTTATTTTGAGATTTAATCAAGTTAAAATTATCAAAATGAATTGTGTTGTGTTTAGTACAGGCCAAAATGATTTTTTGACGAGAACTCTTATACTAATTTAAAACATTATTTTGTGATCAATTAAATAATTTACATGTGAGATATAAACATTGTATTAATTTTTTAATTAAATAAAAGAACTGTAGTTGGGTTAGGAAACGATATTATCAATTAGTTCGTAGATTTAATACAAATAATTATGAGATTAAGATCTATACCTATATTAATGAAAGATAGATATTTAAAAAGAGAATACTAAATTGTATAAAATACACAAATTATAATTATCGATTAGTTGAATTTAAGGACTGTAAAAATGATTGAATTTAAAAAGATAAATTCAAAAAATAACTAATTAGATTGTATTTAAAAGAAATTCAAAATTATAGGTCACTAAAAGTGTTTTTAAAATAAGACTACATGTAATATACGTATACACAATTATATAATTGTTAGTAGTTACTTATGAAGCTTTTATACATAATACATAAAAAAATCATAGATCATGTATTTCATATTAACAATAAATATGTAAGAAAATATTATATAAAAGTCGTGTGTTTCTCGATGGATACATCACTATCAATACCACCATTAACAACACATCGCTAACACCACTACCATACCACCACAATACTGTCACTACCACACAACAACACTAGAATCACGAGCGAAATCACTAAAACTTTTAATGGAATCACATCAACTCCACCCTTTGCACTACCAAAAAAATCAAAATGAAAGCAGAATTACTGTACTTTCAACTTGAATCACCAAAAACCGAACCCAAATCACTAAAATTTTAAACGTAAATTACCAAAATTTCTAAAATTTCAAATTCTGATAGTGTTCGGAGGTGCTGGTGTTGATGGTCGGTAGTAAAGTGGGTGAAAACGACATCGATGGAGATCATTAAACTCAGATCTTATGTGAGAGGACAACAAACGAGATGAATGAGCTAGCGGAGTAGGGTGGTTGGAATTCGATGATAAACGTGTTCGCAAGTTATTTTTAGAGTGTTGGTCGATTTGGTGACACGAAGAAATGGTTAAGTGAGGAAGGTGTATAGATGTATACACACAATGTATACAAGTGGAGAAGAGGTGGTGATGACATTGTTGTATTGTCGAAGATAGTGTAAAAAAATCTTCAAAAATAGTAGAGGTGGAAGGGTAAAGTTGGAGATGTAGGTTACATTTGAATGTGCACCACCATTTACACCACCAAAATCAAAGAAAATTCAACTTGAATCACCAAAATTATACTAAAACTTGTGAATACAAATTACCAAAAATTTCTAAATCTGAAATTTTGATAGTATTCGAAGGAGTTGGTGATGGCATTGATGGTGGTAGAGTGGGTGAGAACGACATCGGCGGGGATTTACAAACTCATTTATATTGTTAGAAGATGAAAAATGGAATGAATAAACTATCGAATGTGGGGTCGGGAATGTGGTTGGAACTCGGTGATATAAATGTTCATAAATTATTGCTAGAGTGATGATCGATTTGGTGACACGAATGAATGATTGAGTGAGAATGGTGTATATATGCACGCATTATACATTTGAGCATGAGATTAGTTCGCAATCCTCATTATAATCCTCATTATAATATGAGTTATCATTTGAGCACTTTCCTATATATGTCTATACGTGAGTCTCCTAAGTCAAGGATAAATTTTTCAAAATACTTATTGTTCTGTCTTTCTAAACTAAATTTTTTAATTTATTTATAAAAATGCATACGAATTCTTAAGTGTAACTAAAATGTTCTGATAATATCTGAAATTCAGGTAAGAAATTCGACTACTATTAATCTTCATAAAATATATATTTGATTAAATATATCACACTAATAACGTACAATATTTCAAAAATTATGAAATTACGAGTCATCTACTTCAAAAATAAAAAAAATGAATTACAAAAATTTAAATGGTGCCCGTGCTTTGCACGGGCTTTCATGCTAGTTATTTTTAATAGCAGAGATGTGGATTCAATTTTCGTTTTTCATTAAAGAATAAAAGGAAATTTTATGATTTGTGAGGATAAAAAACAAACATATATAAATATATGGAAGACTTATGAATAATTTTATAATCAAAATTATTTTAAGATTTTTTTTAAACAATAAATAACATATTTGTATAATGATAAGACACAATATTTAAAATATCTTGAGATTCGATCAAAATAAAGTTCACTGATAACATCTCATGATAGTATGCACAAAGGTGCAACTATAAAGATAAAAAATAGAGTTGATCACAAATCACAACTCAACACAATAACATAATAGACAACGCACAAATCATCAAAGGGTTTTTTTAGGGGTATTTTGAGCCAATAAACCTCCTGTGAAATTATTATTTTACCCTTATATTTTATAAAATTACATCAATTGCCACTCCCTTATTTTGAAGATAAAAATTAAATTATTTTTGTGTTTATGGGGAATTGAACCAACAACCTCCTCTATATAAATATTTCTCCAAACCATTGTGCTACTTATGTTTTTTAGTAAGAAGTGAAAACCTTTTTTACATAATTTCGACTTCTCTATCAATTTCTGAAAAATCTCTCTATCAATTTCTAGAAAATGACCCGTGTCTGGCACGGGTTATTAGGCTAGTTAAAAGTAAAAGACAAAAAAATGGTGATACATATCACAATTAAAATCTGCTATAAGAGATAATTAATCCTCATATATCTAAAATTGTTACTTCTCCGTCCCTTTTTAGTTGACACATTTGTAAAAAACACACGTATTAAGAAATTTTTAATTATGTAATTTGTTTCCATATTTACCCTTAATCTTAACATTAAATAATGAGTTATGAGTGTGTACGTTAAATATAAAGTCGAATATTTGTATTATAAATAAAGAGGTATATATGAAAAAATTGGTAAAAAAATGTATTGAAACAAGGAATGTAACAATATTTAAGGACAATTTTTTTTTTTTACAGATGTGTCAACTGAAAAGGGACGGAGGGAATAACAAATAGATATATAAATGTCGTGAAACGGGTCTTTATATATCTAAAATTAATTACAGTTGGGTGCAAAAATTGTAGCTGCGGGAGATGGTGTACATGTAGTTAATGCATTACATTTTCAGGCTAGGGCTGAAAACGAATCCGAGTAATTCGGATTCGAATCCGGATTCGATTCGTTAATAATGAATATAATTCGTATTCGTATAAGAAATGAGCGAATTCGAATCTTATTTCATAATTTGAACGAATATCGGGTTGAATCTCACCACTATAATATTCGATCATATTTTTATAGAGCGATTAATTTTAGAATACTCGAACTTATAGGTATTCGATTAGAATTCGCAAATTCTGTATACAATATATATTATATATAAAATATGTACTGTTAAAATAATATTCTACACATGAGCACATTTTAGTTTTTAAAATAATCATTCAAATACTCTTAATTTTTTAAGATTAATCTAGACGAATTCAAATTCGAATATACAAAAACGAGTAATTCGGTATTTAATCGAGTCGAACCGAATCAAATACGAACATTTATATTCGAATTCGAGTCGAATTTGAACAAAGGATTAAAATTTTAAATCGAATCCGGACCGAATCCGAACAAGTAACAACAAATTCGAGCCGAATCTGATCATACTATTATCCACACATATTCGACTCGTTTACACCATATGAAAAATCAAGTAAGAAGAATAGTATGTATTTTGTATTATGTATTTTGTTGTAGTCAACAGAAGAATCTGATTTCTCCATGTTTAATTTAGAGTTGGTTAGTATCAAAACTCGAGTGAAGAATGGATTACGGATTCGAGTTACTTATCCTCAATTTTTTAAAATATTCATGCAAGTAAGACGTTCTTTCATTTGAAGAGTGAAGACAGAATGATAAGGGACTCCACTCCAGTGATTAAATTCATAGGACGTTGTAGTCATATTAACTTAAATTTATAACTTAATTATATTTAAATGAATTATATGTGAGTTAAAAAATAACATAGAATATATTTATAATTATTAAATAAAAAAAGATATATTTTTAAAACACCTCATTAATTTAGGACATATTATACAAATGCCCTTTTCAAAATTTCTAAGTATTTTCTCATATTTGTCATTTAAGCTAGTTGAGTGCGAATTGGAAATGGTCTAAAGTTCAACCTTGACTGTGTAATATAATAACCTGTTCAGAAACTACCAGCAGAAACCAGAGACTATGGAAAAAAACAGTCAGAATACAGGAAATTTTGTTGGGATCATCTCGTATTTGCTCAAAAATGCCATGTTCTTGTCGATTCTTCTTTCTACTACTATGTCACAATTAACAATAATGATGGACAGGTACGAGATATAATAGACTGTAGAATGTTGTCTCAGTTTAACATGATCAAACCTTAAACAGAGAAGTTTCAAAAGAGAACCACTAAAACCAGTTCATAACCAAATTTAACTTTTCCAAAAGAGTGCTATCAACATTAACATTAGTATCCAGCATCGGCATACAACTTGGCCAATTTCAGAAGAATGGGACCCAGCCTGGGATTATGGTAATAGTCCTCAAAATTCGCTGAACCATTTGCCACTGCAAGAAAAATCGCCTTAGTTAGAGAAGATTTTGCAGCAACTTTCAAGAGACAATCCAGCACAGAGAGCAATACCATATTAGTTTGCAGTCGTGTGACAGACACCGGATAAGAAATGCAATAAGTTTTGATCCAGCTGGTTTAATCAATACATTGGCATGTTCCTCACTAAGATATTCTAGAAGTGAACGTAAAGGGTGAAGGCTAACCTATTTTCCACATTACCCGATTTTGTTAAAAATAGTTAGACCTTACTGCTGGACTCCTTACCAGGCAAAATGCTTAGTACCCAAAAAATTAAAGCTGCATCTGAAATGATAAAAACACCGAGAACTTTTGACCCTCTATTTGATACCAAAAGGTTACATTTTATTATAAATTAGTTGAAGAGTATGGCTGTATAGTCAACAACTTTTTGCTTAAACTGCATCCCCTTTCCAATAGTTGCACACTTGCACCACAAGATGACAACAGACATCAAAGACAATATTAAGATATCAGGGCACAGATTAAATTCGATACCACTGAAAAAAAAATTGTGATGACGTTTTTTCAATTCATTTATGATAAGGGAAACAAGTGTGACATGCAATAATTATGAGAACAATATCAAGTACCTTGTTGAACAGCTGCAATGAATTCTGGGTTCTTCATTGCCGCCAGCATCTCAGGATCCTAGTCGAATATATAAGCAGGAAAAATAAATTTACATTAGCAATTCAGATTAAATAATATTCCCAGAATACAGTTCAAAAAACATGTACTGTTGTGTTGAAAAAGATCAAGGTCACAAGACCCTAAGAGGAACAATTACTGACGGTAGACAACAGAAAACAATCAATCCTGACTTACATTGTAGATTGCAGTGAATATTTTGCTATTGTCAATGCCACCTGCCCTACCCCCAGTTCCAGGCATGTTACCAGGAATGCTGCTAGATCCTCCACTTGATGATGCTTTCTCTTGCTTCTTAGCCTTTTCATACGCAGCCTGGTAAAGTAGTGCAATCCCTTAGCCATGAAAAGTGACTCAACGAAAGAACCATAAATGTTGATAGATAACTCCAAGAGTAAAGACATTCACCTGAGCTTCAGCTTTGCGGCGTTGTCTTTCATTTTCAGCTTTTCTGTCCTCTCGCTCTTTACGCAGCCTGTCATATTTCCGCCGGTGCTCCTCGATTCTGTGAGCATTGGGTTCCACCTGCATGTACCAAAGCCGATGTAGGATTTTTAAACATTAAATAATATTAATGCCATGAGACCCTGTAAAACTTATAGCACTTGATTTCGGGTATCAAACAATATACAACCAACTATGGTTTTCTGTTAACACTTTATTTGGAAAATACAAGCAGAACAAGTTACATGGGCCAACCTTCTTGAGTACAGCACCAATCTCCTCATCAAAGTCTATGTTGGAAGCTACATGAAGATCCTTTGCAGCCTTTTCCCACAGGCCCAGCATTGCTCGTGCCATTCCTCGAGATTTGTGGCCTTTAGCAGAATCAGGATTAATCTGCAACACAGATTGCCAATTCATAAGAGATCCTCATATAATAATGAAACATCTTGATTTTCACCTTTTTTTATAAAAAGAACAGAAAGTGAAAGACCTGTGATCATACACAGTTATTGAAGAAGTAAAAGTGCACAACACTGTGGGCGTTTAAAAAAGACTTTTCAAGTCATTCCCATTTGGCCTGTTTACGCTTTTATGAAAAAAATGGATAAACTAAGAAAATACAATTACAAATAGAAGTATAGTTGGAAGGACAAATTGTATCAAGGACACTGATAATTACCAATGAATTTAAAATCTAATAAAATCAAAGCAGCAGAATTTCATAAACTACGCATACTGACCAGTCCAGTACAAAACTTTATCAATTATTTCAATTTAGATAAATTAGGCTTCGAACATTGATGTTGTTTATATTTTAATTGCGGTGGTGACCACAGAGCACATCAAGAAAGCTAAGAACTGTTGCATGTTCTAATCTCAAACAAGAACTACCTCTAGAGCAGCATTGGCATCTCGAATAGCAGCATTCGGTTTCTTCATCTTTATGTACACAGTAGCTGTAAAAAAAGGTTCACAGGGGATGTGAGAAGCTAGCAAATGTGACGTGATCACAGTTGTGTTACAATGAAGCTTTATCCTGACATATACCTCTGGTAGCATACAACATAGCTGATGTAGGGTTGAGCAAGATAGCCTGCGTAAGGTATTCAATCGCTTCCTCATGATTACCTGGGCCAACATTTCACCAGATTAGATATTCGGATCATAATACAGCAGCAGATGTAACTAGTTATAATTTAAGCATACAAGTTCGAAATTTTTTGTTTGGCAGTTCCGCAGATATAAAAAATAATTTGTCCTTAGTCATTTGACAAAACTATTATTGCCAATTTCTAGTTACAGCTAGTACCATAATAACTATTTCGATGCTCATTAGATTTGGATAATTTCCAAATAAAGAATTGAAGTCTCATATATTACGAATATTCGACAGCCCTGCTGACAGAAATAATTTCATACATTATCTAAATCTGCTTTACTCACAAAAGTTTCAACAGGCACTCCGCACCACTCGCGCACACACACACACGAACAAAACCGAAAGAGAATACCTTCAGAGACTGCTCCCATTGCCTTCCCCTTGGCTTCTTGAGCAGCGTGGCGATTCTCCTCACTAACCTCAATAGAAGGATCTCCCATCTACAACAGAAAACTCAATCTCTACTTCCAAACGTAAATTATTCAAGAAAAAAAAAATGCAATGTCAGTAAACGAAATACCTTCTGTGGAGGATCATTATCAAGCTTGACAGTTTCACCTTCAAGCTCAACATCAGATGCAACTATCTCTTCCTCCTCTTCTTCGTACACTGTCTTATGTTTCTCTTCAACCTCCTCTACTTCGTCCATGTCATCCTCATCGCTATCATCCTCACCTTTATCATCCTCATCATTATCATCTTCATCACTATCGTCCTCATCAATACCATTTACCTTATAAGCCTTCTGAAATCACCACATCCAATAAATGCACAAAAATAGAGTCATGTCAAACTACAAATCTACGAACCCTCCAAACAGTGAACATTCACACACACACACACACACACATCTATATAAGATTCGCCATTCACTATAAACACAAAAAAAAGAATGAAACTCACAATATAAAAGATGCTCTAGAATACAAAAATCATACAAACAATTATACATATTTATGTAAGTAGAGTTATAACACATGAACACCATACTCAGCTAAACAAAGTTGTAATCGACATGTCATACTAAAATTTTATATATACAGAGAGGGGGGGATAAGAGTAAAGACATGCACCTGAGCTTCAGCTTTGCAGTGTTGTTTCTCACGTGCAGACTTTCTGTCCTCTCTCTCTTTGCGCAGCCTGTCATATTTTTGCTGGTGCTCCTTGATTTTGAGAGCATTGGGTTCCACCTGCATGGACCAAAATTGATGCATGATGCATAAGATTAATAAAACTAATGTGATGATATCCACCTTGTAAAACATACTAGCATCTGATTTTAAGCATCAAAAATTAAGCATTGGTTTGCTATTTCATGCTGACACCTTATTAAGAAACTACAAGCAGAAACAAAGTACTACATATATAGGTGGATGTGAACTGTGAACTGTAGTTGCAAAAGCCAACCTTCTTCAGTACGTCACTTATCTCCTCATCATAGTCTATGTTGGAAGCTACATGAAGATCCTTTGCAGCCACCTCCCACTGGCCAAGCATTGCTTGTGCCATTCCTCGAGATTTGTGGCCTTTTGCAGAATCAGGATTAATCTGCAACAACAGGTATTGCCAACTAATATGATCCTTGGATAAATATGAAACATCTTGACTTGAACGTGTTTTTTTAGTATAGAAGGTTAAGAACCCAGTAACTGTAAAGATTTCATCCATAGTATAGAAGGTTAAGAACCCAGTAATTGTAAATATTTCATCCATAGTTCTTGAACAAGTAGATGTGCACAATTCCATTTAGGCCCCTTGACACCTCTATGAGAAATTGGATAAACTAAGAAAGGACCGCTAAATATGGTATAAGGACACTAATAGTTATTACTGAATCTAAAAATTAATTAAAACCAGTACTGGGGACTGTGTATACAATGCAACCAACCAGTCTGCAGTGGGAAACTACATTATCAATTTTTACAAAGAGAAAAGTCTTCGTCTAATATTGATATAGATTACATAAAAATTGCAGTGGTGAGCACATTAAGAAATCTAAGGACTACCTCTAGAGCAGCATTGGCATCTCGGATGGCAGCATTTGGCTTCTTCATCTTAATGTACACACTGGCTGTAAACAATGAAAACAGGGTAAAGTAAAAAGTTGGTAATGTGATGTAATCACAGTCGTTCGAAATGAAGCTTTAGCCTGGCACATACCTCTAGTGGCGTACATCATAGCTGATGTAGGGTTGAGCAAGATAGCCTGCGTAAGGTGCTCAATCGCTTCTTCATAATTACCTTGCCAACACATTAGTGAATTAGATAAATCAAATCATATGACAGCTGCACAGGTAACTACTAACTACTTATTAGATTCCATCCACCTAGGCATAAAACTTTGCTGGCTGATTTTTGTTTGGCAGTTTCACAAAATTAAGAATCTGTTTTATCCTCATTGGTAGAAGTCAAGCTATAATGCAACGCTTTTCAATTTTAATTGCAGTCAATACCACAATGACTATATACACTTACTAGATTCGAAATATTTTCAGTTAATGAATCAATTCTCATATACTACAAATATACAAAGGCTCTACTAACAGAAATAATTTTCATACAAAATCTGAATCTGCTCTGCTCGCAGATTTTTCGTGTTAAACACCCTGCTTAGCGTGCTCACACACATATGCAACCGAAAATAGAATACCTTCAGAAACTGCCTCCATTGCCTTCCCCTTAGCCTCCTGAGCAGCATCAAGATTCTCCTCACTAACCTCAACAGAAGAATCTCCCATCTACAACAACAAAAACCTCAATGTCAACATCCAAACACAAATTTTACGCAACAATAAGAAACACAGCATCGTAAACAAAATATAGACCTTCTGCGGAGGATCATTATCAGGCTCGACACTTCCACCTTCGACCTCAACATCAGATTCAACTATCTCTTCCTCCTTGTCTTCGAAAACTGGCTTATATTTAGCCTCTCCAATCTCCTCCACTTCATCCATATCATCGTCATCACTATCATCTACCTCATAAGCCTTCCATAAACCACATTCAACATATAAAAATAATTTTATTTAGCGAGCTTGAGAAAATCATGCTCAATAAGTACTTACACAACATATACATAAGATTCAACATGTATCCGAAACGAAAAAATAGCTTAAAAACTCATACATAAAATATTCACTAAATTACAAAAAAAATAAATATATAAAAAAAAATCACTATACATAAGCCAAAAAAAGTTGTGATGAACATTTCATACAAAAATTAAATATAATAGTTACCGATTTGTGGCCTCCAGATTTGTAAGCAGCCTGAGGGAGCTCACCACCAACACTAACACGAAACGAAAATCGAGAAAAAACAACTTAACATTATATTTTCCGTACCTAATATTTTTCCGAAACAAAATATTTTCCGACAAACAAACGAAACGAGAAGTTGAAAATTAGAAGTGAAAATGACATACCTGTGGAGGTAATCAGTAAAGAAGGAGAGTGAAGGATGAGTGAGAATAGAAGGATCAGCTTTGCATTGTTGGATGAAGTCTTTCAAGTGGCTTAGCATTTTTGGTTCCATGGCTAGCTATAGTACAGTAGGGTTTCACAATAGTTTTGTTTTGTGAGGATATGAAATTGAAAAGAAAGGGGGTGAAAATTTAGATTTAATTAGATTTACTCTCCCTTGCTGCCCAAGTTTATTTTATTAATATAGTACAGAAAGGTGGAGAGTCCAGAAGGTTCGTTTTAACTTTTACTTCTGTCTTGTTTTAACTTTCAGGTACAAGCGGTAAAAAATTCTTTACTTATCCTTTACTATCTCTGATTATGTGAACTAGGATTATTGCCCGTTTCCCAGGGTGTAGAATTTTTCTTTTTACCAAAAATATAATATTTTGGTTTAAAGATAATATCTTTTATTGGTTTAAAAAAAACATTACTTTTGTATAATATTCTAAGTTGACTTATGTAATTCTTCTTAAATTGGGCAGAGCAATTTTATTTTGACCTTTTATTACTTTTTTATTTATAAAAATTATTTATAAAATATTACTGTTCATTGATGTAAAAAAACAAGTCGTAAAATTAAACGAGTCGAGTTTGGGTGGAGTTTTAAGCTCGATAAAGTGTAAAATTAAACGAGCGGCTCGCCCGACTCGTTAAAACCAGCTCGTTTAACTAAACGAGTCGGCTCGACTCGACTCGTGAAATTAAACGAGTTGAATTCGGCGGAAATTTTCGGCACGTTTAATAAACGAGCCCGACTCGACTCGTTTAAAAAACCCCGACTCAATTTAAAGCTCGGCTCGAACTCGCCCGGATCGACTCGAATTACAGCCCTATATGCTGGTAAATTGAGTCACGAATATCAAATACTTTCACATTTTTGTTACTCTATTCAGTGCCAATGGTATTAACAACTGAATTACCACAACTACTATTCCATGATGTCCATAATATATTTGTATATTTATAATGCTATAATGGTTGGCTAGATGATAAAAAATGTATTTACCAAAATTATAACATAGATGAGTTCATCCAAAATTTTTATATTATTTAGTTCTTCATTTTTATTTATTATTTTGTTTCTCTTAAGGAAGTAGCTAGTTAATATTTTCTTTTTCATCTATCATTTTGTCCCTGAGGTTAATTTTGTTTGTTTATATATAATAAGATTATGAGTAATGCTAGAGGTATAAAAATAGGTACCAAAACGACATGGCATTGATAACATGATAAAATGACTGATTTTAATTGGTTCTATTAATGTGAATACATGGGTCCATAATGCCACATCAATTTTGAGAGCTATTTTGGGTGATATTTTTCCTAAGATTATTATCCATTTTGCATGCTGAAAATTTAAAAAATGAAATTTTATTTTTTAGTTCAAAAAATAAAACATTTTGTTACAAAGATTTCTCGGCATCGCCTTTAAATATTAAAAATTATAATATAATATATATTAGTTTTTGTGACTTATTCTTTTTTTTTTTGCACATAATTTAACGTGCATAAAAATGATAATCTTGTTTGCTTCACACCATTGATAATTTAAGATTTGTTTTCTAATTTTTTCAATAACTCCTCCCGACTATTTTTATTTACATATATAGTTAAGTTTTATAGTATTAATAATTTCATTTTTATTCATAAGTACTAATTATTTTATACTATATAGCTAAAATGTATATAGTTTGAAGAGAAAAAATATTAGTATTATTGACTAAAAGCAAGTTTAAACATGAAAGGTTTGTATTTAGTCATATAGACATTGATATTGTACTACACCATCGTTTTTTTATGTCAAATTACATCTTAATAATGTGTAAAATTTCAATGTAATGGAGCTTCAGAGTCTTGCATTGTTACTCGTTTATATTTAGAGTGAACTATTGACCAAAACCTACAACTTTATTGAAATTCAGATTAGCTGGCCAATTTTATTTGAGCAAAATCATATTATAACAAATTGATGTAGAATAACCTCAAATTACGAAAGTCTAGTACTAATTTATCAATGATCGGTTCAAATAGAAAAAACACAATTCTTCATCTATCATACTCTGCCCGACTAAATAGTATATGAAAAATTATTACGCCAACTCATTTACAATTAGAAACGTTGAACTCTAAATTTCCACTCCCGCTAAGCGTAGGATTACATGTTAGTTACAGAGGCATGCCTGTATACATCTAATAACAAGCCTAATTGTTTGTAATGCTTTGCATTACTTACATGACCTCTTAACTGAGGGAATCTCTAGTTGTAGAGTTTCTGTTTGTATTGTACTTGTAGTAGGCATCAAATCCTAGTTGTGTAACTGTACTTATAGAGTCTAGAATAATGCTTGAAAGAAGTTCCAAGGTTCATACCTCAAGCAAGAAGATAAAGACTGTCAAATAATCACAGTTGGGATTTGAAGAAATGAAGAATTTGCCTAAGTACCAATTCGAGAAGTATATTTGTCTATTCGATAAGTCCAGCATTCGAGAAGTCAGGGATTCGATATCTCAAGACACTATTCGATATCTCTGAATACACTGTTCGATATCTCATTCGATATCTCAGAGATTCGATATGTCTATGTACTCTATTCGAGAACTTAGGAAGTCAACAAGTCAAAGTGGTATTCGAGTTCTCAAGGAGTCAACAAGTCAAAGTTCCATTCGATATCTCAAGGACTCAGAAAGCTATTCGATATCTCAAGGATTCGACAAGTCAAGTGCTCTATTCGACAACTCAAGGAATCCTGAAGAAAAGAGCTATTCGAGAAGTATTCGATATGTCAATATAACAGTATTCGAGAACTCAGAGTTATCGATCAAGCCAATTCTAGTTCTCGAATCAACTACTTAGTCACTTCTAGAATACATTCTTGGAGACAAAATACTGAAAAAATTGTACAAGTCAGAAACCTGCAACAAGCCAATGCACTTTATGGACCACAATCTGTAACGTGCTCTGGAAAGCCTACAAGGAAGCTTGGAGAGATATAGAAGAGACAATGGGCTAAAGAAGTGGATCTGAACAAGCTTTGCAAAGTCAAATCTGTAACCGTTTGGACACTTACTCAAAAAGGATAGACAGACTAGAAAGTAATTTGTTCAGCTACCTTATTTGTAGTAAGTAGGGCGTATCCATGTTCTATAAGGATACAGCCTCACTTCCTTAGTCAATTAACTTTGTAACTTTGTGAGTCAAGTTTTTCATACGTTGTAAGTTGTATCTCTCTGAGAAAAACGAAGCTGAGAATACTATCATTTGTATTCATTGATTGTAGCAACCTTTATCTAATAATACATTAGATTAAAGTGATAATTGTGTCTTGTGTTGTTCTTTATCTGCATCTTCACTTCTGCACACACAAACACTTATTTGCTACATAGACTCTTAAACAAAGAAAAGTTCAAGAATACATTCACCCCCCTTCTGTATTCTTCTATCGTATTCAATACTCAACAAGTGACAATTATCCCAGGATTAAACCTACCACCTCTGGATGAAAGCTATGATGAAGACCAACTGCAGTTTCTATGGGCTCAAAGAATCTATCATGTTGCCATTGTTGATGATTTTCTTGAAGTTAAGTATTCTGATGGAAGACAGAAGAAATTCAGACAAGGAACATGCCAGCACTGGGGCAGGCTGTATGACATAGAAAGGATAATTGCAATGTTGGATTCTGAAGACAGAGTGGAAAGGGTGTGGAAGCTGGAGTTAATTGACTTTGTCAAGATGAAAAGAGATCACCAGGCAGAAATGAGAAAGAACAGTGAAAAGCTACTAAAGAAAAGGGAGGAGGAGTTTGCAGCAATGGAAGCTAAGGCTGATGAGTTGAGAGCTATGGGTCTGTGCAGAGTCAAGTTTAATCCTTACATCATTGAGTACAAGAAATATGGTAGAAATGTGAAGATTAGAATGGACTACATCAGTTCCTACTCTGAGAAACAGCTAAATGAAGTGCTCAAGGATTTATCAGGCTCTCCTCTAATTGAAGAACTCACTGCAATGGAAGATATCATTCTTGCCATGGAAGAAATTGCAAAGAAGAAAGCCAAAGAAGGTGAAGATAGAATGAAAAATGAGGATCTGCAAGCCAAAGCTCAAAAGATGAATCCAAAAGGATATGGCTAAGTAGTTCCTCATAACTTGTAAGAATACTTCTATGTAATTTCTTCAATCAAATTCATACCTGTACTTTTAAAAGCTTTATCTTTATGTATGATAGGCTTGTTATCAGACAAGAAATTGTGACTAAGAGTCTCACTCACAATTTGGGGGAGATTGTTAGTTACAGAGGCATGCCTGTACACATCTAATAACAAGCCTAATTGTTTGTAATGCTTTGCATTACTTACATGACCTCTTAACTGATGGAACCTCTAGTTGTAGAGTTTCTGTTTGTATTGTACTTGTAGTAGGCATCAAATCCTAGTTGTGTAATTGTACAAATAGAGTCTAGAATAATGCTTGAAAGAAGTTCCAAGGTTCATGCCTCAAGCAAGGAGTTAAAGACTGTCAAATAACCACAGTTGGGATTTGGAGAAATGAAGAATTTGCCTAAGTACCAATTCGAGAAGTATATTTGTCTATTCGAGAAGTCCAGCATTCGAGAAGTCAGAGATTCGATATCTCAAGACACTATTCGATATCTCTGAATACACTGTTCGATATCTCATTCGATATCTCAGGGATTCGATATGTCTACTACTCTATTCGAGAACTCAAGAAGTCAACAAGTCAAGATGGTATTCGAGTTCTCAAAGAGTCAACACGTCAAAGCTCTATTCGATATCTCAAGGACTCAGAAAGCTATTCGATATCTCGAGGATTCGATAAGTCAAATGTTCTATTCGACAACTCAAGGAATCCTGATGGAAAAGAGCTATTCGAGAAGTGGTTCGATATGTCAATATAACAGTATTCGAGAACTCAGAGTTATCGATCAAGTCAATTCTAGTTCTCGAATCACTTACTTAGTCACTTCTCGAATACATTCTTGGAGACAAAATACTGAAGAAATTGTACAAGTCAGAAACCTGCAACAAGCCAATGCACTTTATGGACCACAATCTGTAACGTGCTCTGAAAAGCCTACAAGGAAGCTTGGAGAGATATAGAAGAGACAAGGAGCTAAAGAAGTGGATCTAAACAGGCTTTGCAAAGTCAAATCTGTAACCGTTTGGACACTTACTCAAAAAGGATAGACAGACTAGAAAGTAATTTGTTTAGCTACCTTATTTGTAGTAAGTAGGCTGTATCCATGTTCTATAAGGAAACAGCCTCACTTCATAACTTAGCAACTTTTGTGAGTCAAGTTTTTCATACACTAAGCTGTATCTCTCTGAGAAAAACGAAGCTGAGAATACTATCATTTGTATTCACAGATTGTAGCAACCTTTATCTAATAATACATTAGATTAAAGTGATATTGTGTCTTGTGTTGTTTCTTTATCCGCACCTTCACTTCTACACACACAGGCACTTATCTGCTACATAGACTCAATCCAAGAAAAGTTCAAGAATCCATTCACCCCCCCCCTCTGTATTCTTTTACCGTATTCAATACTCAACATTTGTTACTTGATGATTCCTTGTACGTGCTTGCGAAAATTTTAAAACTTGAGATGTGTCTTTGTCAAATTTAGTGAGTACGAAAGCATGCTTTCACCTTGTGAGATCTTGAGCCTAATTTATGATTGGTACATTTTATATCAATCGAATTTTATTGTTGTGTGTTGTTAATCATTGAGTATGTCGCTCTAGAACTTGCTTTAAACCATTTTGAGATTACATGATATCTATATGCATAAAAATGATAAAGGCACTAGGATTAACCGTATTTATCCAAACAGTATCCTTGAATCATATATCCTTAGTGAACCCCTTTGAGCTTTATATCCGTTATTTTTGTATCACCAATCTAAATTCTTGAGCCTACTTGTTTATTCTTCTCTTGATTTACTAGTAGAGCATTTTGATTCATTTGGGGTTGATGAGTGCATAGTGCGGGGATTTCTTTGTTAAAGTGTGAAAATTGGGTGGGAATATTGTAAAAAAAAATAATAAATAAAAAAAATAAAAGGTCAAGTAGAGTTATGTTCATTGGTTTTGTGCACTATGAAAATAGAAAAGTACATGGTAATATGTGCTTGGGATTTAATGCTTGTGAGAGTCTGATCACCTTTTACATGATCGAAATTTCATGTTGAGTGCTTTAATTAGAAATGAACATTGTGCTCTATTAGTTTGTCGAGTTAACCACTTGTTAGCCTTTTTCTTGATTCCCTACCCTTCACCTTAGCCACGTTGCAACCTTTAACAAAGACCTTTTGATTTGTGCATGCATGTATACAAAGTAGTGGAGATTTGGTGGACAACCAAGCATATGGTAGCACATGACTTAATTGATTGAACTTGAGCTAATACACTTCACCCAAACACTTGTGTGATTTGAGAGTTATGTGAGATTTTCTATCCATAGCATATTACTCATTGAATGCGGCATTGATATATATTTCATGATCTTTTTGTCTATCTAGACTATGTGCTTACTTGGATAGTCTTGTACATATGATGTGTAAGTGAACAGACTGTCAATATTGTGCGATTGAGGTTTACTGGTGTGGAGTACTATGATAGGTTGCATACTTGAGACTTGGCAGAAAAAAATGGATTTTGTGGGTAAATTCACTATAAACCCTCACGAGACAAAACTCGTCCTACTAGGGCTACCTAGGGGTTTAACGGCTTGTTGCACGTGCTCAGTGCAATCGTGTCATCTACGAAAGTGATATTAGTTAGGATTTATCTTTTATTTCGCTTATTTGCCCGAGGACGTGCAAATGCTTAGTGTGGGGATATTTGATAAGATATATTTTTATATACATTTTATATAATTTTATTCCCACATTTAATTGCATTTTGCATTGATTTGGATATTTATTTAATTAATTTTGATGTTTTATTTCAGGAGACAAGAATCTCTAAGTTTGGAAGAATTTGAACTTAAAGAGCTATTTTGGAGCTAAAAATGAAAGAAATTCGGATTTATTGTGCTACACCCACTTCCTACAGTATTTAATTCATATCCGGAGTTGTAGGAGTCAGATTTGGACGATCTTACAGTCCACGCGAAGCTTATGAAATTATCTTCAATTTGGAGGGATTAATTAAGCAAAAATTCGATTGGAGCAGCTCGAAATCTGAGGAATAAATGAATTTTCGAATTTTAGAAAAAGTGAAAAAGCAAAAAGTTGAAAATGAAAAAGTTGAAAATGGAAAAAGTTGAAAATGAAAAGTTGAAAAAAAAGCTTTGAAGCCAGCAACTTTGAAATCAAGAAGAGCGGCGGCCAGCAGACATGCAGCGAATCACGGAGCAGTTTAAGAAATTAAGCAGCTTCATATTCCTATAAAATGAAGGAGAAAACGGTCTGCAAGGGGAGAGGAGAGACTACACACCAACTAAAACACAAAAAGTAGGAAACACACTGCATATCACATTTCTGCATATTTTTCATTCGGCTACTGCAAGATTTTATTTTGGAGCTAGGGGCTTGATTTTCTTCTCTTTTATGTACAATTTGGCTTGATTCCCCATTCTATTGTAAATTTGAGGTACTCCTAAATTTTATCTTGTTTATTAATATATGTTTTATATGTCTTGTTTAGATATTTTTGTCGTTTCTATTAATAGCATATGTGAGTAGTTTATTTCTAGGGCATAAGGGGAAGCCTTGTTTACACCATAATAATGCTTTAATTTTATTAGTTATTTAACGGATATAAAATAATTCTAATCGATATGTTATAAAATTTAATTTGTGTTATCGGCCGGTATCATTAATTAATTATTTGCGAATATGAATAATAGATCGAGAGATTTTATTCACTAGAGGCATGCATACGATTAGCGGAATTGAATTTTAGTGCGAAAGCATAATTAGATTTTCCGAGAGCGTTAACGCTTGGAAGAGATTAACATATGCTCTAATTATTTAAAATCCGTTAAATTACTATATCCGTTTAATTTGTTTCGGTGTAAACATGGTAAACCCGGTTGCCCTAGACTTTTAATTAATCGACTTAAAAACACATTTATTTGCGTTATTTAGTTATATAAAAATTCTCAATAATTGTTAAAATTATAAAATTCGTGACAATTAAATTATAATTGATAAAACCTGCCTCCCTGCGAACGAACACAAAAATATACACATCAAAGGTCAAGGGCAACTGAGAAGAGTTTATTTGACAAAACTTCTAAGTCTAAGTCTGGTGGGGTAAATACTGATACTCAGGGTACATCTAAAACCCAGAGTTTGCTATTCACTGATAATCCACAGACTGATGAAGAGTTAGCTGCCAAAGTATTTCTAGAGGAGAATGAAGGAGGAGTTACTCTTGCAGACATTCAAGCTGAAGAGAAGAGTTTACAAGCTGAACATCAGAAAGCTTTGAAGTCTGGTAAGAGTAAGCAAAATGTGAAAGCTTCTAGGCCTGTTCTTAAAGGCATTAAACTCAAAGAAAATGTTGAAGCTGATCAAAGGATGCAAGTATTCAAGAAGCCAACAGAAGTAGAAGCTAAGCAAAAGCTTAAAGGCATTGCTGAAGAGGAAAGCATGTTAAAGAAATCAAACACAACTTCTGTTGCTAAAAGAGTTGTGCAGAATTCTCTATCTTCTTCTGGATTAAAATCAATTTTTGGGAAGACATCAGTATTTGAACCAACCCCAGAAACTGGAGGTCCTATGGATTTTTCAGATGAAAGAGGTTTAGCTGGAAAGATTGGAAGCAATAAAGCTGGACTAGGCTCTCATAGAGATCAAAGACAACAAGCTGGTCCTAGAGATCCTTCCTCACTGGCTGTTCCAGGTCGTGGTGTAACTCAAGAAAGCTTAGACAGACTGGAATCAGTACAGTTGGTCCATCAAAAGAGTTTGGAAAAGGATTTTCTCTTATACTTCATGTCTGATGGAACAGTATATAAGATTGGTGAATTTGATCTTGATCTGAAACACTGGGAAGAACTAGAATATGTTTTATATCTGTTCAAGGTGAGAAATAGAAGAACTGAGTCAGTTGCAAATGTGCTTAAAAGAAAAATGCTTCAAAACTTGGCAACTAGAGGCATGAAATACAACAGCAGATATGTCCCTAAGTACAGAGATTGGAATGGAAATCTTATTGAGATGAAAAAGGGTACTACAAAGCTGAAGACTGATCTGGGGATTACAGTTCTTGATTTCAACTCACAATCAGAGGAAGTGAAATTTATAAGACTGGGTAATCAGATGAGGAGAAATAAAATTTATGATCTGAGAGCTGCTATTTATCAGATTGATGAGAATGATCCTGAATTAAGGGAAATCAAAGAGATAATGCAGAGAGAGCTTGAGAATGCTGAAAGAAGATTGCTGATAGACTATCTCAGAGCTACACCAGATCTTGAGGCAGTTTTATGAATGATGCTCTGTAAGGATTTCTTGTTTTTCTATTGATTTTGTTTAAGTAAGTAGTTTAAACTCTGATCATTTATTAAACACTGCATTTGTCTATTTTGTTTTGACATCATCAATTATCATTAACTTGTGCATTTTTGCGAATGAACAAGTTGGGGGAGATTGTTAGATATAATTGATGTAAATATTAATCAGTGTTTAAGTGATACAGTGATACATCAGAGTTTAAGCTGGAAGCAGTCAGAGTTTAAGTAAACGCTGACGGATGGAAGCGCAAACACTGATTGATGGAAGCAACAGAGTTTGTTAAACTCTGTTCAGTAGAAGCATCTACAAGTCAACAATGATTGAAGATAAACATGGAAGCAATATCTTTGAAGATCAGATAGTTATCAAAGAGATTGAGTTGACTTAAAAGATGTGTAGCAATCGTAATTGATATCAATTGTATAGCTTAATTATAGGAGTATCAATTACTGATTGTATAGAAGCTGTATGTTTTATAAATACAGTTAGGTTAACCCTAGAAGGGTATCGAACATTGAAATATTCATTCATTGTAACCTAAGCAGCTCTCTGTGATATTTTACATCACTGAGAGAGGAATTATAAATTCCAAACAGTTTTTAAGTACTAAAAAGTGTGTTCTTGTTATTCTCTCATACAGTACTTGATTATATTTTTTGTATTCAGCCTAACAAAAATATAGTTATGAATTTTTACATTAATTCTATTTAATGTAGAAGTCCTATATTGATAATGATATCCAATGTATAAAACCTAATTATATATGATTTAAATCAGTAACATACACATTTTTCTAAACTTATTGTTAAATTGTATTTGGTTGTTAGTAGAACTATCTTCAAATAATAATAAATGTATTTTGATAATCGAAACGAATTATAAGTAGAATTCATAAATCGAATAGAATTTTCAACGTAAAAAATCGTCAATTTCTTCTCTCTATTGTTTCCATGTTGATTTGATTGGAAAATAATCGTTAAAACATCAATAAATTAAAGTTTATTTTGTTAATTTTATGTGGACGATAAAATCGTCCAAATCAAATTTTAAGTATTCAAGATAGAATACAAATATTAAATTGAATATGTAAAATCCTATATATATATATATATATATATATATATATATATCAACTTTTAACAACAACTGGATATGTAAATTAATAACATATAAAATTTAAAATGTCATTATAATTATAAATTAAAAATATTAAAAAAGAAGCCGTGCGTTGCAGGGTTATAAGCTAGTATATAATAAGCATAAGAGGGATCTTATCCATAATTTTCGTCACTGTACTACCAAATTAATCTCAACCGTCGATCTAATCTTTTTTAAAAATAGACGATCAAGATTATATCATATTAAAAAAAATTATAACCTAAAAAGAATATTATTAAAAAAGGTTGTATTAGAATTGAATTTTGAAAAGAAAATTATAATATGAAAAGGATATATTTAAAAAAGGATACAAATGAATTATATCTTTTTTTATTAATATTAAAAAAAGATTATATTTACTATTTGTGCTCTATCTCACGATCTAGAAATCAAATTTGGATATTTTTTAGCCCACGTGAAGGTTATAAAATTATCTTTAATTTAGGGATGATTTAAGAATTATTATCGAAATGGAAACACTCAAAATCTCAATAGAGAATGTAATTACGAATTTTTACATTAATACTATTCAATGTAGAAGACATACATTGATAATTCTATATAACATTGAAAACCTTATTATATATGATTTAAATCATTGACATTCACTTTTTTGGCTTTCAGTATAAATACACATTTTAATTTACATGTTCAAAGGTATAATTTTTTTTTGCTAGATACAACATTTTTCATCTATTTCTTTTTTGATCTAACGGTTCTTATTTATTTTGTCGTACTGAATACCAGATTACTGATTACCAAAATTTTGGACAAAATGATCACTCTTACACTTATTATTAAAAGTGTATTTTATTGTTAGTATAACTATCTTCAAATAATAAGAAGTGTATTTTGATAATCAAAACGAAATATAAGTAGATTTCATAAATCGAATAAAATTTTCAACGTAAAAAATCGTCAAGTTCTTCTTCTTTTTTCTGCATAGTTTTAATTTGAAATTAATTTTTAAACCATCACTAAATTAAATATTGTTTTGTTAATTTCACGTGGGTTGTAAAATCGTCAAAATCAAATTTGAAGAATTTAGGATATAACACAAATATTAAATTGAACGTTTAAAATCTTATATATATATATATATATATATATATATATATCAATTTTTTAACAAAATATTGGTATGTAAATTAATAATATATAGATATTAAAGAATTAATATAATTACAGATATAAAAAATGGAACGGGTTATAAGCTAATATACATGATATAAGTAATTTGTTATTTGGTGTAATTTTATTGCAATTTGACATGTTTTAAAAGGGCTTTTTACTAGTATGTTTCATTTTAAAAACTAATTTATAATTATATCTCATTTCTAATTATATTTTTAAATGTATTCTATTTTTATTTTTTTTATTTTTAAATTAATCATAGTTAATTTTACTATTTAAAATTTAAAATTGACATTACAACAACTGTAACTTAATGTTTACATGTCCAACCACTAGACCAAATCAATTTTTTGTGAAATATTTGAAACTCATTCACTACATCATGCTCAAATAACCACCTATTAGCAATATTTATTTTACAACCTTCCAACAACTGTAACTTTATGTTTATATATCCAACCACTAGACAAAATCGCTTTTTTTGTAGAACATTTTAAACTCATTCACTACATGCTCAAATAACCACCAATTATAAATATTTATTTTATAATTTATTCAGGATAAAATTGCACACGTAATTTTACTAATTTTAACAAGATGAATTTTGATAAGAATTAAAATAATGACATTCATATACTCATAAATTTATGCTCACGTTTATTTTTATGATTTATTAGGGATAAAATCGTTCAAATATTTTCACATATAATAGTGAAAAATGGTAGTCGGGGAGGGAAAATATAGATTGACAAAGATGATGTCGTCAAAGTCAATTAAGAAAGGTATTGAGTGGCCGAAAATTGGTCAAAAAAAAAAATCAAATTGAGGAGGTAGGTGACAAAAAATAAGTAGAAATCTATCTCAAGTAGGTAAACGGGCGGAAGTGAAAATAGATCTATAAAAATTTATTACAATATTTCTCTTTTTTAACAATTATGTCTATATATTAGTCAAATAGACAGAATATGTTTATTATTAAATTGTTACAAAAAATGATGAATGAAGTGTATAACATATTTTTACTCGATATCAGTAGATTTATTAGGGATAAAATCGTTAAAATATTTTCACATATTATAGTAAAAAATGGTAGTCGGGGAGGGAAAATATAGATTGACAAAGATGATGTCGTCAAAGTCAATTAAGAAAGGTACTGAGTGGCCGAAAATTGGTCAAAAAAATCAAAGTGAGGAGGTAGGTGACGAAAAATAAGTAGACGTCTATCTCAAGTGGGTAAACGGACGGAAGTGAAAATAGATCTATAAAAATTTATTACAATATTTCTCTCTTTTAACAATTAAGTCTATATATTAGTCAAATAGCCAGAATATGTTTATTATTAAATTGTTACAAAAAAGGATGAATGAAGTGTATAACATATTTTTACTCGATAAGAGTATAATATTTTATTTTAAGTATGAAAGGTACTGAGTGGCCGAAAATTGGTCAAAAAAAAATCAAAGTGAGGAGGTAGGTGACGAAAAATAAGTAGAAGTTTATCTCAAGTAGGTAAACGGGCGAAAGTGAAAATAGATCTATAAAAATTTATTACAATATTTTTCTTTTTTAAAAATTATGTCTATATATTAGTCAAATAGCCAGAATATGTTTATTATTAAATTGTTACAAAAATTGATGAATGAAGTGTATAATATATTTTTACTCGATATCAGTATAATATTTTATATAGTTTAAGTATGAAAGGTACTGAGGTGGCCGAAAATTGGTAAAAAAAAAAAATCAAAGTGAGAAGGTAGGTGATCGAAAATTAGTAGAAGTTTATCTCAAGTAGGTAAATGCGCGGAAGTGAAAATAGATATATCAAAATTTATTACAATATTTCTCTTTTAACAATTATGTCTACATTAGTCGAATGACCAGAATATGTTTATTATTAAATTAATACAAGAAATGATAAATGAGGTGTAAAACATATTTTTACTAAGCCAAAGAAGAAACTTACAACAACTTTTTAAAAATCATTTACTACATGCACAAATAATTCGCATGCTCTACTTTATTTAATATTTATTTTGTGATTTAATCAAGTTAAAATTATTAAAATGAATTGTACAGTTGTCTGCCTATTATGTTTAGTACATGTGACTTTTAAAATCCATTTACTACATGTACAAATAATACGCATGCTTTACTATATTTAATATTTATTTTGAGATTTAATCAAGTTAAAATTATCAAAATGAATTGTGTTGTGTTTAGTACAGGCCAAAATGATTTTTTGACGAGAACTCTTATACTAATTTAAAACATTATTTTGTGATCAATTAAATAATTTACATGTGAGATATAAACATTGTATTAATTTTTTAATTAAATAAAAGAACTGTAGTTGGGTTAGGAAACGATATTATCAATTAGTTCGTAGATTTAATACAAATAATTATGAGATTAAGATCTATACCTATATTAATGAAAGATAGATATTTAAAAAGAGAATACTAAATTGTATAAAATACACAAATTATAATTATCGATTAGTTGAATTTAAGGACTGTAAAAATGATTGAATTTAAAAAGATAAATTCAAAAAATAACTAATTAGATTGTATTTAAAAGAAATTCAAAATTATAGGTCACTAAAAGTGTTTTTAAAATAAGACTACATGTAATATACGTATACACAATTATATAATTGTTAGTAGTTACTTATGAAGCTTTTATACATAATACATAAAAAAATCATAGATCATGTATTTCATATTAACAATAAATATGTAAGAAAATATTATATAAAAGTCGTGTGTTTCTCGATGGATACATCACTATCAATACCACCATTAACAACACATCGCTAACACCACTACCATACCACCACAATACTGTCACTACCACACAACAACACTAGAATCACGAGCGAAATCACTAAAACTTTTAATGGAATCACATCAACTCCACCCTTTGCACTACCAAAAAAATCAAAATGAAAGCAGAATTACTGTACTTTCAACTTGAATCACCAAAAACCGAACCCAAATCACTAAAATTTTAAACGTAAATTACCAAAATTTCTAAAATTTCAAATTCTGATAGTGTTCGGAGGTGCTGGTGTTGATGGTCGGTAGTAAAGTGGGTGAAAACGACATCGTTGGAGATCATTAAACTCAGATCTTATGTGAGAGGACAACAAACGAGATGAATGAGCTAGCAGAGTAGGGTGGTTGGAATTCGATGATAAACGTGTTCGCAAGTTATTTTTAGAGTGTTGGTCGATTTGGTGACACGAAGAAATGGTTAAGTGAGGAAGGTGTATAGATGTATACACACAATGTATACAAGTGGAGAAGAGGTGGTGATGACATTGTTGTATTGTCGAAGATAGTGTAAAAAAATCTTCAAAAATAGTAGAGGTGGAAGGGTAAAGTTGGAGATGTAGGTTACATTTGAATGTGCACCACCGTTTACACCACCAAAATCAAAGAAAATTCAACTTGAATCACCAAAATTATACTAAAACTTGTGAATACAAATTACCAAAAATTTCTAAATCTGAAATTTTGATAGTATTCGAAGGAGTTGGTGATGGCATTGATGGTGGTAGAGTGGGTGAGAACGACATCGGCGGGGATTTACAAACTCATTTATATTGTTAGAAGATGAAAAATGGAATGAATAAACTATCGAATGTGGGGTCGGGAATGTGGTTGGAACTCGGTGATATAAATGTTCATAAATTATTGCTAGAGTGATGATCGATTTGGTGACACGAATGAATGATTGAGTGAGAATGGTGTATATATGCACGCATTATACATTTGAGCATGAGATTAGTTCGCAATCCTCATTATAATCCTCATTATAATATGAGTTATCATTTGAGCACTTTCCTATATATGTCTATACGTGAGTCTCCTAAGTCAAGGATAAATTTTTCAAAATACTTATTGTTCTGTCTTTCTAAACTAAATTTTTTAATTTATTTATAAAAATGCATACGAATTCTTAAGTGTAACTAAAATGTTCTGATAATATCTGAAATTCAGGTAAGAAATTCGACTACTATTAATCTTCATAAAATATATATTTGATTAAATATATCACACTAATAACGTACAATATTTCAAAAATTATGAAATTACGAGTCATCTACTTCAAAAATAAAAAAAATGAATTACAAAAATTTAAATTGTGCCCGTGCTTTGCACGGGCTTTCATGCTAGTTATTTTTAATAGCAGAGATGTGGATTCAATTTTCGTTTTTCATTAAAGAATAAAAGGAAATTTTATGATTTGTGAGGATAAAAAACAAACATATATAAATATATGGAAGACTTATGAATAATTTTATAATCAAAATTATTTTAAGATTTTTTTTAAACAATAAATAACATATTTGTATAATGATAAGACACAATATTTAAAATATCTTGAGATTCGATCAAAATAAAGTTCACTGATAACATCTCATGATAGTATGCACAAAGGTGCAACTATAAAGATAAAAAATAGAGTTGATCACAAATCACAACTCAACACAATAACATAATAGACAACGCACAAATCATCAAAGGGTTTTTTTAGGGGTATTTTGAGCCAATAAACCTCCTGTGAAATTATTATTTTACCCTTATATTTTATAAAATTACATCAATTGCCACTCCCTTATTTTGAAGATAAAAATTAAATTATTTTTGTGTTTATGGGGAATTGAACCAACAACCTCCTCTATATAAATATTTCTCCAAACCATTGTGCTACTTATGTTTTTTAGTAAGAAGTGAAAACCTTTTTTACATAATTTCGACTTCTCTATCAATTTCTGAAAAATCTCTCTATCAATTTCTAGAAAATGACCCGTGTCTGGCACGGGTTATTAGGCTAGTTAAAAGTAAAAGACAAAAAAATGGTGATACATATCACAATTAAAATCTGCTATAAGAGATAATTAATCCTCATATATCTAAAATTGTTACTTCTCCGTCCCTTTTTAGTTGACACATTTGTAAAAAACACACGTATTAAGAAATTTTTAATTATGTAATTTGTTTCCATATTTACCCTTAATCTTAACATTAAATAATGAGTTATGAGTGTGTACGTTAAATATAAAGTCGAATATTTGTATTATAAATAAAGAGGTATATATGAAAAAATTGGTAAAAAAATGTATTGAAACAAGGAATGTAACAATATTTAAGGACAATTTTTTTTTTTTACAGATGTGTCAACTGAAAAGGGACGGAGGGAATAACAAATAGATATATAAATGTCGTGAAACGGGTCTTTATATATCTAAAATTAATTACAGTTGGGTGCAAAAATTGTAGCTGCGGGAGATGGTGTACATGTAGTTAATGCATTACATTTTCAGGCTAGGGCTGAAAACGAATCCGAGTAATTCGGATTCGAATCCGGATTCGATTCGTTAACAATGAATATAATTCGTATTCGTATAAGAAATGAGCGAATTCGAATCTTATTTCATAATTTGAACGAATATCGGGTTGAATCTCACCACTATAATATTCGATCATATTTTTATAGAGCGATTAATTTTAGAATACTCGAACTTATAGGTATTCGATTAGAATTCGCAAATTCTGTATACAATATATATTATATATAAAATATGTACTGTTAAAATAATATTCTACACATGAGCACATTTTAGTTTTTAAAATAATCATTCAAATACTCTTAATTTTTTAAGATTAATCTAGACGAATTCAAATTCGAATATACAAAAACGAGTAATTCGGTATTTAATCGAGTCGAACCGAATCAAATACGAACATTTATATTCGAATTCGAGTCGAATTTGAACAAAGGATTAAAATTTTAAATCGAATCCGGACCGAATCCGAACAAGTAACAACAAATTCGAGCCGAATCTGATCATACTATTATCCACACATATTCGACTCGTTTACGCCATATGAAAAATCAAGTAAGAAGAATAGTATGTATTTTGTATTATGTATTTTGTTGTAGTCAACAGAAGAATCTGATTTCTCCATGTTTAATTTAGAGTTGGTTAGTATCAAAACTCGAGTGAAGAATGGATTACGGATTCGAGTTACTTATCCTCAATTTTTTAAAATATTCATGCAAGTAAGACGTTCTTTCATTTGAAGAGTGAAGACAGAATGATAAGGGACTCCACTCCAGTGATTAAATTCATAGGACGTTGTAGTCATATTAACTTAAATTTATAACCTAATTATATTTAAATGAATTATATGTGAGTTAAAAAATAACATAGAATATATTTATAATTATTAAATAAAAAAAGATATATTTTTAAAACACCTCATTAATTTAGGACATATTATACAAATGCCCTTTTCAAAATTTCTAAGTATTTTCTCATATTTGTCATTTAAGCTAGTTGAGTGCGAATTGGAAATGGTCTAAAGTTCAACCTTGACTGTGTAATATAATAACCTGTTCAGAAACTACCAGCAGAAACCAGAGACTATGGAAAAAAACAGTCAGAATACAGGAAATTTTGTTGGGATCATCTCGTATTTGCTCAAAAATGCCATGTTCTTGTCGATTCTTCTTTCTACTACTATGTCACAATTAACAATAATGATGGACAGGTACGAGATATAATAGACTGTAGAATGTTGTCTCAGTTTAACATGATCAAACCTTAAACAGAGAAGTTTCAAAAGAGAACCACTAAAACCAGTTCATAACCAAATTTAACTTTTCCAAAAGAGTGCTATCAACATTAACATTAGTATCCAGCATCGGCATACAACTTGGCCAATTTCAGAAGAATGGGACCCAGCCTGGGATTATGGTAATAGTCCTCAAAATTCGCTGAACCATTTGCCACTGCAAGAAAAATCGCCTTAGTTAGAGAAGATTTTGCAGCAACTTTCAAGAGACAATCCAGCACAGAGAGCAATACCATATTAGTTTGCAGTCGTGTGACAGACACCGGATAAGAAATGCAATAAGTTTTGATCCAGCTGGTTTAATCAATACATTGGCATGTTCCTCACTAAGATATTCTAGAAGTGAACGTAAAGGGTGAAGGCTAACCTATTTTCCACATTACTCGATTTTGTTAAAAATAGTTAGACCTTACTGCTGGACTCCTTACCAGGCAAAATGCTTAGTACCCAAAAAATTAAAGCTGCATCTGAAATGATAAAAACACCGAGAACTTTTGACCCTCTATTTGATACCAAAAGGTTACATTTTATTATAAATTAGTTGAAGAGTATGGCTGTATAGTCAACAACTTTTTGCTTAAACTGCATCCCCTTTCCAATAGTTGCACACTTGCACCACAAGATGACAACAGACATCAAAGACAATATTAAGATATCAGGGCACAGATTAAATTCGATACCACTGAAAAAAAAATTGTGATGACGTTTTTTCAATTCATTTATGATAAGGGAAACAAGTGTGACATGCAATAATTATGAGAACAATATCAAGTACCTTGTTGAACAGCTGCAATGAATTCTGGGTTCTTCATTGCCGCCAGCATCTCAGGATCCTAGTCGAATATATAAGCAGGAAAAATAAATTTACATTAGCAATTCAGATTAAATAATATTCCCAGAATACAGTTCAAAAAACATGTACTGTTGTGTTGAAAAAGATCAAGGTCACAAGACCCTAAGAGGAACAATTACTGACGGTAGACAACAGAAAACAATCAATCCTGACTTACATTGTAGATTGCAGTGAATATTTTGCTATTGTCAATGCCACCTGCCCTACCCCCAGTTCCAGGCATGTTACCAGGAATGCTGCTAGATCCTCCACTTGATGATGCTTTCTCTTGCTTCTTAGCCTTTTCATACGCAGCCTGGTAAAGTAGTGCAATCCCTTAGCCATGAAAAGTGACTCAACGAAAGAACCATAAATGTTGATAGATAACTCCAAGAGTAAAGACATTCACCTGAGCTTCAGCTTTGCGGCGTTGTCTTTCATTTTCAGCTTTTCTGTCCTCTCGCTCTTTACGCAGCCTGTCATATTTCCGCCGGTGCTCCTCGATTCTGTGAGCATTGGGTTCCACCTGCATGTACCAAAGCCGATGTAGGATTTTTAAACATTAAATAATATTAATGCCATGAGACCCTGTAAAACTTATAGCACTTGATTTCGGGTATCAAACAATATACAACCAACTATGGTTTTCTGTTAACACTTTATTTGGAAAATACAAGCAGAACAAGTTACATGGGCCAACCTTCTTGAGTACAGCACCAATCTCCTCATCAAAGTCTATGTTGGAAGCTACATGAAGATCCTTTGCAGCCTTTTCCCACAGGCCCAGCATTGCTCGTGCCATTCCTCGAGATTTGTGGCCTTTAGCAGAATCAGGATTAATCTGCAACACAGATTGCCAATTCATAAGAGATCCTCATATAATAATGAAACATCTTGATTTTCACCTTTTTTTATAAAAAGAACAGAAAGTGAAAGACCTGTGATCATACACAGTTATTGAAGAAGTAAAAGTGCACAACACTGTGGGCGTTTAAAAAAGACTTTTCAAGTCATTCCCATTTGGCCTGTTTACGCTTTTATGAAAAAAATGGATAAACTAAGAAAATACAATTACAAATAGAAGTATAGTTGGAAGGACAAATTGTATCAAGGACACTGATAATTACCAATGAATTTAAAATCTAATAAAATCAAAGCAGCAGAATTTCATAAACTACGCATACTGACCAGTCCAGTACAAAACTTTATCAATTATTTCAATTTAGAGAAATTAGGCTTCGAACATTGATGTTGTTTATATTTTAATTGTGGTGGTGACCACAGAGCACATCAAGAAAGCTAAGAACTGTTGCATGTTCTAATCTCAAACAAGAACTACCTCTAGAGCAGCATTGGCATCTCGAATAGCAGCATTCGGTTTCTTCATCTTTATGTACACAGTAGCTGTAAAAAAAGGTTCACAGGGGATGTGAGAAGCTAGCAAATGTGACGTGATCACAGTTGTGTTACAATGAAGCTTTATCCTGACATATACCTCTGGTAGCATACAACATAGCTGATGTAGGGTTGAGCAAGATAGCCTGCGTAAGGTATTCAATCGCTTCCTCATGATTACCTGGGCCAACATTTCACCAGATTAGATATTCGGATCATAATACAGCAGCAGATGTAACTAGTTATAATTTAAGCATACAAGTTCGAAATTTTTTGTTTGGCAGTTCCGCAGATATAAAAAATAATTTGTCCTTAGTCATTTGACAAAACTATTATTGCCAATTTCTAGTTACAGCTAGTACCATAATAACTATTTCGATGCTCATTAGATTTGGATAATTTCCAAATAAAGAATTGAAGTCTCATATATTACGAATATTCGACAGCCCTGCTGACAGAAATAATTTCATACATTATCTAAATCTGCTTTACTCACAAAAGTTTCAACAGGCACTCCGCACCACTCGCGCACACACACACACGAACAAAACCGAAAGAGAATACCTTCAGAGACTGCTCCCATTGCCTTCCCCTTGGCTTCTTGAGCAGCGTGGCGATTCTCCTCACTAACCTCAATAGAAGGATCTCCCATCTACAACAGAAAACTCAATCTCTACTTCCAAACGTAAATTATTCAAGAAAAAAAAAATGCAATGTCAGTAAACGAAATACCTTCTGTGGAGGATCATTATCAAGCTTGACAGTTTCACCTTCAAGCTCAACATCAGATTCAACTATCTCTTCCTCCTCTTCTTCGTACACTGTCTTATGTTTCTCTTCAACCTCCTCTACTTCGTCCATGTCATCCTCATCGCTATCATCCTCACCTTTATCATCCTCATCATTATCATCTTCATCACTATCGTCCTCATCAATACCATTTACCTTATAAGCCTTCTGAAATCACCACATCCAATAAATGCACAAAAATAGAGTCATGTCAAACTACAAATCTACGAACCCTCCAAACAGTGAACATTCACACACACACACACACACACATCTATATAAGATTCGCCATTCACTATAAACACAAAAAAAAGAATGAAACTCACAATATAAAAGATGCTCTAGAATACAAAAATCATACAAACAATTATACATATTTATGTAAGTAGAGTTATAACACATGAACACCATACTCAGCTAAACAAAGTTGTAATCGACATGTCATACTAAAATTTTATATATACAGAGAGGGGGGGATAAGAGTAAAGACATGCACCTGAGCTTCAGCTTTGCAGTGTTGTTTCTCACGTGCAGACTTTCTGTCCTCTCTCTCTTTGCGCAGCCTGTCATATTTTTGCTGGTGCTCCTTGATTTTGAGAGCATTGGGTTCCACCTGCATGGACCAAAATTGATGCATGATGCATAAGATTAATAAAACTAATGTGATGATATCCACCTTGTAAAACATACTAGCATCTGATTTTAAGCATCAAAAATTAAGCATTGGTTTGCTATTTCATGCTGACACCTTATTAAGAAACTACAAGCAGAAACAAAGTACTACATATATAGGTGGATGTGAACTGTGAACTGTAGTTGCAAAAGCCAACCTTCTTCAGTACGTCACTTATCTCCTCATCATAGTCTATGTTGGAAGCTACATGAAGATCCTTTGCAGCCACCTCCCACTGGCCAAGCATTGCTTGTGCCATTCCTCGAGATTTGTGGCCTTTTGCAGAATCAGGATTAATCTGCAACAACAGGTATTGCCAACTAATATGATCCTTGGATAAATATGAAACATCTTGACTTGAACGTGTTTTTTTAGTATAGAAGGTTAAGAACCCAGTAACTGTAAAGATTTCATCCATAGTATAGAAGGTTAAGAACCCAGTAATTGTAAATATTTCATCCATAGTTCTTGAACAAGTAGATGTGCACAATTCCATTTAGGCCCCTTGACACCTCTATGAGAAATTGGATAAACTAAGAAAGGACCGCTAAATATGGTATAAGGACACTAATAGTTATTACTGAATCTAAAAATTAATTAAAACCAGTACTGGGGACTGTGTATACAATGCAACCAACCAGTCTGCAGTGGGAAACTACATTATCAATTTTTACAAAGAGAAAAGTCTTCGTCTAATATTGATATAGATTACATAAAAATTGCAGTGGTGAGCACATTAAGAAATCTAAGGACTACCTCTAGAGCAGCATTGGCATCTCGGATGGCAGCATTTGGCTTCTTCATCTTAATGTACACACTGGCTGTAAACAATGAAAACAGGGTAAAGTAAAAAGTTGGTAATGTGATGTAATCACAGTCGTTCGAAATGAAGCTTTAGCCTGGCACATACCTCTAGTGGCGTACATCATAGCTGATGTAGGGTTGAGCAAGATAGCCTGCGTAAGGTGCTCAATCGCTTCTTCATAATTACCTTGCCAACACATTAGTGAATTAGATAAATCAAATCATATGACAGCTGCACAGGTAACTACTAACTACTTATTAGATTCCATCCACCTAGGCATAAAACTTTGCTGGCTGATTTTTGTTTGGCAGTTTCACAAAATTAAGAATCTGTTTTATCCTCATTGGTAGAAGTCAAGCTATAATGCAACGCTTTTCAATTTTAATTGCAGTCAATACCACAATGACTATATACACTTACTAGATTCGAAATATTTTCAGTTAATGAATCAATTCTCATATACTACAAATATACAAAGGCTCTACTAACAGAAATAATTTTCATACAAAATCTGAATCTGCTCTGCTCGCAGATTTTTCGTGTTAAACACCCTGCTTAGCGTGCTCACACACATATGCAACCGAAAATAGAATACCTTCAGAAACTGCCTCCATTGCCTTCCCCTTAGCCTCCTGAGCAGCATCAAGATTCTCCTCACTAACCTCAACAGAAGAATCTCCCATCTACAACAACAAAAACCTCAATGTCAACATCCAAACACAAATTTTACGCAACAATAAGAAACACAGCATCGTAAACAAAATATAGACCTTCTGCGGAGGATCATTATCAGGCTCGACACTTCCACCTTCGACCTCAACATCAGATTCAACTATCTCTTCCTCCTTGTCTTCGAAAACTGGCTTATATTTAGCCTCTCCAATCTCCTCCACTTCATCCATATCATCGTCATCACTATCATCTACCTCATAAGCCTTCCATAAACCACATTCAACATATAAAAATAATTTTATTTAGCGAGCTTGAGAAAATCATGCTCAATAAGTACTTACACAACATATACATAAGATTCAACATGTATCCGAAACGAAAAAATAGCTTAAAAACTCATACATAAAATATTCACTAAATTACAAAAAAAATAAATATATAAAAAAAAAATCACTATACATAAGCCAAAAAAAGTTGTGATGAACATTTCATACAAAAATTAAATATAATAGTTACCGATTTGTGGCCTCCAGATTTGTAAGCAGCCTGAGGGAGCTCACCACCAACACTAACACGAAACGAAAATCGAGAAAAAACAACTTAACATTATATTTTCCGTACCTAATATTTTTCCGAAACAAAATATTTTCCGACAAACAAACGAAACGAGAAGTTGAAAATTAGAAGTGAAAATGACATACCTGTGGAGGTAATCAGTAAAGAAGGAGAGTGAAGGATGAGTGAGAATAGAAGGATCAGCTTTGCATTGTTGGATGAAGTCTTTCAAGTGGCTTAGCATTTTTGGTTCCATGGCTAGCTATAGTACAGTAGGGTTTCACAATAGTTTTGTTTTGTGAGGATATGAAATTGAAAAGAAAGGGGGTGAAAATTTAGATTTAATTAGATTTACTCTCCCTTGCTGCCCAAGTTTATTTTATTAATATAGTACAGAAAGGTGGAGAGTCCAGAAGGTTCGTTTTAACTTTTACTTCTGTCTTGTTTTAACTTTCAGGTACAAGCGGTAAAAAATTCTTTACTTATCCTTTACTATCTCTGATTATATGAACTAGGATTATTGCCCGTTTCCCAGGGTGTAGAATTTTTCTTTTTACCAAAAATATAATATTTTGGTTTAAAGATAATATCTTTTATTGGTTTAAAAAAAACATTACTTTTGTATAATATTCTAAGTTGACTTATGTAATTCTTCTTAAATTGGGCAGAGCAATTTTATTTTGACCTTTTATTACTTTTTTATTTATAAAAATTATTTATAAAATATTACTGTTCATTGATGTAAAAAAACAAGTCGTAAAATTAAACGAGTCGAGTTTGGGTGGAGTTTTAAGCTCGATAAAGTGTAAAATTAAACGAGCGGCTCGCCCGACTCGTTAAAACCAGCTCGTTTAACTAAACGAGTCGGCTCGACTCGACTCGTGAAATTAAACGAGTTGAATTCGGCGGAAATTTTCGGCACGTTTAATAAACGAGCCCGACTCGACTCGTTTAAAAAACCCCGACTCAATTTAAAGCTCGGCTCGAACTCGCCCGAATCGACTCGAATTACAGCCCTATATGCTGGTAAATTGAGTCACGAATATCAAATACTTTCACATTTTTGTTACTCTATTCAGTGCCAATGGTATTAACAACTGAATTACCACAACTACTATTCCATGATGTCCATAATATATTTGTATATTTATAATGCTATAATGGTTGGCTAGATGATAAAAAATGTATTTACCAAAATTATAACATAGATGAGTTCATCCAAAATTTTTATATTATTTAGTTCTTCATTTTTATTTATTATTTTGTTTCTCTTAAGGAAGTAGCTAGTTAATATTTTCTTTTTCATCTATCATTTTGTCCCTGAGGTTAATTTTGTTTGTTTATATATAATAAGATTATGAGTAATGCTAGAGGTATAAAAATAGGTACCAAAACGACATGGCATTGATAACATGATAAAATGACTGATTTTAATTGGTTCTATTAATGTGAATACATGGGTCCATAATGCCACATCAATTTTGAGAGCTATTTTGGGTGATATTTTTCCTAAGATTATTATCCATTTTGCATGCTGAAAATTTAAAAAATGAAATTTTATTTTTTAGTTCAAAAAATAAAACATTTTGTTACAAAGATTTCTCGGCATCGCCTTTAAATATTAAAAATTATAATATAATATATATTAATTTTTGTGACTTATTCTTTTTTTTTTTTTGCACATAATTTAACGTGCATAAAAATGATAATCTTGTTTGCTTCACACCATTGATAATTTATGATTTGTTTTCTAATTTTTTCAATAACTCCTCCCGACTATTTTTATTTACATATATAGTTAAGTTTTATAGTATTAATAATTTCATTTTTATTCATAAGTACTAATTATTTTATACTATATAGCTAAAATGTATATAGTTTGAAGAGAAAAAATATTAGTATTATTGACTAAAAGCAAGTTTAAACATGAAAGGTTTGTATTTAGTCATATAGACATTGATATTGTACTACACCATCGTTTTTTTATGTCAAATTACATCTTAATAATGTGTAAAATTTCAATGTAATGGAGCTTCAGAGTCTTGCATTGTTACTCGTTTATATTTAGAGTGAACTATTGACCAAAACCTACAACTTTATTGAAATTCAGATTAGCTGGCCAATTTTATTTGAGCAAAATCATATTATAACAAATTGATGTAGAATAACCTCAAATTACGAAAGTCTAGTACTAATTTATCAATGATCGGTTCAAATAGAAAAAACACAATTCTTCATCTATCATACTCTGCCCGACTAAATAGTATATGAAAAATTATTACGCCAACTCATTTACAATTAGAAACGTTGAACTCTAAATTTCCACTCCCGCTAAGCGTAGGATTACATGTTAGTTACAGAGGCATGCCTGTATACATCTAATAACAAGCCTAATTGTTTGTAATGCTTTGCATTACTTACATGACCTCTTAACTGAGGGAATCTCTAGTTGTAGAGTTTCTGTTTGTATTGTACTTGTAGTAGGCATCAAATCCTAGTTGTGTAACTGTACTTATAGAGTCTAGAATAATGCTTGAAAGAAGTTCCAAGGTTCATGCCTCAAGCAAGAAGATAAAGACTGTCAAATAATCACAGTTGGGATTTGAAGAAATGAAGAATTTGCCTAAGTACCAATTCGAGAAGTATATTTGTCTATTCGATAAGTCCAGCATTCGAGAAGTCAGGGATTCGATATCTCAAGACACTATTCGATATCTCTGAATACACTGTTCGATATCTCATTCGATATCTCAGAGATTCGATATGTCTATGTACTCTATTCGAGAACTTAGGAAGTCAACAAGTCAAAGTGGTATTCGAGTTCTCAAGGAGTCAACAAGTCAAAGTTCCATTCGATATCTCAAGGACTCAGAAAGCTATTCGATATCTCAAGGATTCGACAAGTCAAGTGCTCTATTCGACAACTCAAGGAATCCTGAAGAAAAGAGCTATTCGAGAAGTATTCGATATGTCAATATAACAGTATTCGAGAACTCAGAGTTATCGATCAAGCCAATTCTAGTTCTCGAATCAACTACTTAGTCACTTCTAGAATACATTCTTGGAGACAAAATACTGAAAAAATTGTACAAGTCAGAAACCTGCAACAAGCCAATGCACTTTATGGACCACAATCTGTAACGTGCTCTGGAAAGCCTACAAGGAAGCTTGGAGAGATATAGAAGAGACAATGGGCTAAAGAAGTGGATCTGAACAAGCTTTGCAAAGTCAAATCTGTAACCGTTTGGACACTTACTCAAAAAGGATAGACAGACTAGAAAGTAATTTGTTCAGCTACCTTATTTGTAGTAAGTAGGGCGTATCCATGTTCTATAAGGATACAGCCTCACTTCCTTAGTCAATTAACTTTGTAACTTTGTGAGTCAAGTTTTTCATACGTTGTAAGTTGTATCTCTCTGAGAAAAACGAAGCTGAGAATACTATCATTTGTATTCATTGATTGTAGCAACCTTTATCTAATAATACATTAGATTAAAGTGATAATGGTGTCTTGTGTTGTTCTTTATCTGCATCTTCACTTCTGCACACACAAACACTTATTTGCTACATAGACTCTTAAACAAAGAAAAGTTCAAGAATACATTCACCCCCCCTCTGTATTCTTCTATCGTATTCAATACTCAACAAGTGGTATCAGAGCGGGCTGTTTATTCAAAAACAGAAAAACGATCATGAGTTCGAATACACCAAAGACTACAGGAACGGTGAAAGTCCCTAAATTTGACAAAGATAACTTCAACCTCTGGAAGATAAAGATGATGTTGTTCATCAAAGCCTCTCATCCTTTGTATCCTGAGATTCTCAAGAATGGTCCTTTTGTTCCACAACAAGAGATACCAGAGAAGACTGTTGGAACCACAACTATCCCAAGATCTTATGAGGCCAAGGATCCATCAAAATGGACAGAATCAGAAAGGGAGAAGGTTGCTCTTGACAGCCACCTCATGTTGCTCATCATTGATTCCATGGACATGTCAATGTTTGCAAACATTGCATCATATACATCTGCCAAAGAAATGTGGGATCACATTGAGGTGTTGTGTGAAGGAACTGATGAGGTTAAGGAAAACAAGAAATAGATACTGGTCACACAGTATGAGGCTTTCATGGCACAGCCCAAGGAAAGCATTACTGAGATGTTTGAGAGATTTCACAAGCTAGTTACTGAGTTGCAAATGAATGGCAAGGTTTACAGTACCAAGGAGTTAAACATGAAATTTATGCTATCCTCACCAAACCATCTAGAGCAAAGGGTCATTTCTCTAAGGGAAAGAGACTTGAACAAAGTTACATATGATGTGCTCTATGGAGTTTTAAAAACTCATGAGCTTGAGTTGTTCAGAAAAGGGCTATCTGAGCCAATCAAGGCAGAATGGTAAACACATCATGTGCCTTGATTGTCAACAAATCTATTCAAGACGTAGAAGCATCCACAAGCCAGTTAAGGATGGAGGAGGTAGTAGAAGAGGAAGAAACTGAACCTGAGGTAAGTGAACCTGTTGAGGAGAAGGATGAAGAAGAGTTTTACACTCTTGAAGAACTAGATGGGATGGAAAACACTTCATATGCTTTCATGGCCAGAAAATTTCCAAACATCAGATTCAAAAGGAATCAACCCTTCAAACCCAAAACCATTCATTCAACAAAAGCAAGGCACCTGTGAAACCAAACAAGAATAAGTTTAAAACCAGCCATGTGGATAGGTCATCTGTAAGGTGCTATAGATGCAATGACCTAGGGCATTTTGCCAGTGAATGCAGGAAGCCTAAAAAGAAGGATAGAGATTATCTTGAGCTTGAAGCTAAGTATGAGGCCCTTCTGAAAAAGCAGACACAAGGTAAGGCCTACATAGCTGAAGGGAAGTGCTGGGATGATTCTGACAGTGATGGAGAGGAGCAAGAATTCTGCAATTATGCCTTGATGGCCAATTCCAAGGATGACACATCTCCATCAGACCCTCAGGTACCATCTCTCACTACTATAGACATGTCTGTTTCAGAGTATAAATGCATGATTGAACAACTATCTGTTGAAGTGTTTAACATTCATACTAGTATGAATGCTGCTAATGAAGAGATTGCTAAACTGTCTACTAGAAATGAAATGTTAACCAAAAAGAATGAGGAACTTGAGCTAACTGCTATGCAAGTGGAAAACCTTAAGAAAGAAGTTGAATATCTGCAGAATAAGGTTTTGTGTGCTAGTCAGGTTGAAAAGGCTCTTAGGGATGAATTAGCTGAAAATGAATTCAAACTAAAAACTTTCAAGAAATCATCTGGTCTAGTGAAATCCTACTGTGAGAAAAATGAAGCAAAACTCAAGGCTGCTATTGGACTTGATTATGACACTCTTAAACAAAGAAAAGGCTATGCTGTCATTGAAGATGACACAGTTGTTCATGAGGAAGTGCCTCACATTTTGAAAAAGACTGAAAATCCAATTTTTAAGGAACCAACATTTGAAATTGATGAGGATGCCTTACTCATCAAACAAATGTTGAATGATGAGGATGAGGCATAATCAAATGAACAACAAGCATCTTCCAAGAGTGAGAGTGTTAAGTCAAAAGCCAAGGAGCCAGTAGTTGATAGGCCAAGACCTAAGAAGTTTGTTAAGTTTGTTTTAGCTGGGAAGAGTGAATCAGAAAAGAAAGTGACTAAGAAGAAACAGAACAGAAATGGCAAGTTAGGGATTAACAAGGATAACAACTATGCTTATATGCCTAATGCCCCTAGGAAAACTTGTCAGAACTGTTTCCGTACCAATCATTTAACTCATGCATGCAAGAAACCTACTGGTAGTGTATCTAAACCTTTCTATGACTGTTTTGTGCCTCTAAGACATAGAGATGCACCATTTTGTGATAAATTTGACTGTATGCCATACAATATGAATGTTATGACTAGTTGTTTCAATCTGAGAGGGCAATTCATTGATGGTTGTATCAGTCACAATTCTCACACACACTACACCTGGTCAAAGTCTTCGAGTCCTCCTAAAGCTAGGAAGGTACCTCTGTCACCTAAGTCTGAAACCTCAGGTTCTAAGACTTCTAACAGTGACAAGAAGACTAACACCAAGAAAGTTGATAAGCATGTTGTTTATGATAAAACTGTCTCTAAGTCACATGGACCCAAACTTGTTTGGGTACCAAAGGAAAAGTAATACCTTTGTGCTTGCAGGGCAAAGAAAGTGAAAAGAAGGTCATGTGGATTTTGGATAGTGGATGCTCAAATCATATGACTGGTGATATGGCCCTGCTATCACAATATGAGGAAAAGGCTGGCCCAATGGTTGCTTTTGGAGATGACATCATGGGTAACACATTGGGATATGGCAAGTTGAAAGTTGGTAATGTCATCATTGAAGATGTAGCACTAGTCAAGGGGCTCAAGCATAATCTGCTAAGTGTTGGTCAGTTTACTGATAGGGGATTCAAGGTGGATTTTGACAAAGATGAATGTTTGATCACCCACAAGAAGACTGGTGATTTTGCTCTATCTGGAGTAAGAAAGGGAAGCCTGTTTGTAGCCAATATGGACTCTGCAAACAAGGACAAAATTTGTTGCTTTTACTCAAAAGCATCAAATGAAGATTGCTGGCTGTGGCACAAGAAACTATCACACCTGAACTTCAAAGCCATTAATTCTCTAGTCAAAAGAGAGTTAGTGAGAGGCATGCCCACACTTGAATTCTGTCAAGAAGGAGTGTGTGAGGCTTGTCAAAAAGGAAAAATGAAAAGATCAAGCCACAAGGCAAAGACAGTGACATCAATAACCAAGCCCCTACAACTCATTCATATGGATTTGTTTGGGCCTGTCAACATTATGTCACTAGGAAGAAAGAAGTATGCCTTGGTGATGGTTGATGATTTTACAAGGTATACATGGGTGGAATTTCTGGCATCAAAAGATGAGGCTCCACAAGTAATCATTGAGCATATAAAGAAAGTTGACAAGGAAGCAAAGGCCAACAATGCAAGTGTGATTGCACTGAGAAGTGATAATGGAATAGAGTTCAGAAATGCCATACTTGAAGCATTGTGTAAAGAGAATGGTATTTCACAACAATTCTCAGCTCCAAGACTCCACAACAAAATGGGGTTGTTGAGAGAAAGAATAGAACTCTAATTGAGGCTGCTAGAACAATGTTACTTGATGCAAAAATGCCTACATATTTTTGGGCTGAGGCTGTGAGCACTGCATGCTATATCCAGAACAGAACCCTCATCAACAAAAACACTGGAAAGACACCTTATAACTTGATGACTGGAAAGAAGCCTACTCTAAAGTATGTTCATACTTTTGGAAGCAAATGCTTTGTATTAAAGGACAATTCAGAATATGTTGGCAAGTTTGATGCAAAGGCATTTGAAGGAATTTTTCTTGGCTACTCTATGGAAAGAATTGCATACAAGGTTTATGTCATCAGTCAAAAGAAAGTTATGGAAAGCACAGATGTGACATTTGATGACAGCAAACTACCTGGACTAGAAGAAGCCAATGATGAAGATAAAGATCCATTGAAGTTTGATAATCTAGATGATTCTGATAAAGAGACTGAAACTGAAGTTGAAACTCGAGTTCAACAAACTCAAGTGAATGATGATACAAGAGAAGAATTTGTGCCAATCAGTAGTGAAGAAACAAGCATCCAAGACACACCTGTGAGTAGTGGCAACTTCACAGGGGGAGGAAATGAGAATGACCATGATGTGGATGATGAAGCAACATCAAGAATGAGAAATCAGGCTGAGCACTCAAGGAAATGGGATAGATCACACACTGCAGAGCAAATCATTGGAGATCCTAATGCAGGAGTAAGGACTAGGAGAGCAACTCAGAATGAGTGCCTCTATGGCTGTTTTCTATCACAAGTTGAGCCTAAGAAACTTGATGATGCACTGTTGGATCCAGATTGGATTATTGCTATGCAAGAGGAGCTGAATCAATTTGAAAGGAACCATTGTTGGAACAAAATGGGTTCTAAAGAATAAGATGGATGAAGATGGTGTAATTATAAGGAACAAAGCAAGGTTGGTTGCAAAAGGATACTCTCAACAGGAAGGCATTGATTATGATGAGACATTTGCTCCTGTTGCTAGATTGGAAGCCATCATAATATTCTTGGCATTTGCTGCTCATTCAAACTTTAAAGTATATCAAATGGATGTCAAAAGTGCATTTCTGAATGGAGAGTTGGAAGAAGAAGTTTATGTGCAACAACCACCTGGTTTTGAGGATACACACTTCCTAGAATTTGTCTACAGATTGCTTAAGGCATTGTATGGACTTAAGCAGGCTCCAAGAGCATGGTATGATACTTTATCACAATTTCTTCTTGAGAATCAATTCACTAGAGGCACACTGGACAAGACATTATTTTACAAGAAGCATGGTGATGATCTTATCTTAGTTCAGATCTATGTGGATGATATCATTTTTGGTTCTACAAATGAGAAGCTGTGTGAGAAATTTTCTAAACTCATGCAGAGCAGATATGAGATGAGTATGATGGGAGAGTTGACATTCTTTCTTGGGTTGCAAGTCAGTCAAAGGAAGGATGGTATCTTTATCAGTCAGACCAAGTATATCAAGGATTTATTGAAGAAGTTTGACTTGGAAGATTGCTCACCTGCAAAGACACCCATGGCCACTGCCACTAAATTGGATGAAGATGCTAAAGGCAAGAAGGTAGATATCTCAGTCTACAGAGGCATGGTTGGTTCTCTACTCTATCTCACTGCAAGTAGGCCAGACATCATGTTTGCTACATGCTTGTGTGCAAGGTTTCAATCAAATCCAAAAGAATCACATTTGGTTGCTATAAAAAGGATCTTTAGATATCTGAAGGGCACTCCAAACTTGGGACTATGGTATCCTAAGGACACAGGGTTTAATCTGGCTGGTTATTCTGATGCTGATTATGCTGGATGCAGAGTGGATAGAAAAAGCACCTCAGGTAGCTGCCAGTTTCTTGGACAAAGGTTAGTCTCTTGGTATAACAAGAAACAACAATCTGTGTCAACTTCTACAGCTGAGGCTGAATACATAGCTGCTGGAAGTTGCTGTGCTCAAGTGCTTTGGATTAGAAATCAACTTAGAGATTATGGACTTGTGTTGGAAAGAATTCCAATCATGTGTGACAACACAAGTGCAATCTCTATAGTTGCCAATCCTGTCAATCACTCTAGGACAAAGCACATTGACATCAGATATCATTTCATAAGGGAACATGCAGCTAATGGAACCATTGAGTTGCATTATGTCTCTACAGACAAACAACTAGCTGATATATTCACTAAGCCATTAGATGAAGCCACCTTCACAAGGTTGGTTAGTGAGATTGGAATGCTGAATTCTTCAGATTCTGGCTAAGTGAATACAACATCTAGATTGTTGCAGCAGCAAACACTTACTTTATCTAAATTCTCAATATTTTTGGAGTAAGTGTTGGCTGAAATATGATTTATAAATATTTCAAATCTGTTGCATATGTTGGAAAATCATATTTTTGTTAACTTGAAATTTCTGTGAAATTTTGAGGAAATCACTATTTAATTTGCTAGAATATTCGTGAATGAATATGGCTGGTAAATTTTAAAAAGATAGTGAAAATTGAGTTTCTATGAGTATAATTCGACAAGTCAGACTTCTCAAGTGATTCACTATTCGACATCTCTAACAAGTCTCATTAGAGCACTCTCGAGTTCTCGAATAGAGTCTTTTAGAGTTCTCGAATAGAGGTTTCCTTGACTTCTTGAATATAGTGTTTTAGTTCTCGATTGACTGAGTTCTCGAATACTATATTTGAGTTCTCGAATCATTTGAAAAGGCTGATTTCTCGCTGAATTTTAACCGATTTTGGATTTTTATTCAGAATTTAGAATTACTCATAAAAACATATTTTACCTAATTTAGATTTATTTCTAAGTTAGATAACTGCCAGCTGTGAGCTACAACCTGCTTGAGTTATCGAATAAGCCTTTCTTGACTTCACGAATAGTTGTTTTCTACTTCTCGAATGCCTGACTTGTCGATACAGAACATACATCTAATCGACAATTCAAGTACTTCATACTTTTACAATTTCACATCTATTCGATTCATTTCATTCGATTTCTCAAGCATCCAAACTCCCAAAACCTCTGAAATCCTAACTGCAAAAGCTAAATTTCTTCTTCAACCTTCGATTTCTTCTCTCTCTCACACAAATTACAATAGTAAAGTTCAACACCAATTTCATTGCCCTAACTAGTGATGTGGAAGCACCCAACGCCAATTTCAAGTGCTTTGTGAAATGGATGGCTGAGTCATACATCAAGGATGCACTCTCTGCCAACCCAACTCTATATCTAGACATCCTGGAACAGTTTTGGGGCACTGCTACTGTGGAGGTTGTAGCCCTGGAAAACACAATCACCTCATATATCATCTATTGCAAGATTCAGGATCAGGAAATCACTATCACTTCTGCAGACATGAATCAAGCACTGGACCTACAACAAGAGTCATTTGACAGACTGGCCACGAATGCAGAGTTAGAGGAATTCTTTGAGTTCATCAACTACTCAGATGGGATCAATCTTGGAAAGCTGAACAGAAAGAATCTGAGAAAGGAGTGAAGCTATATGTTTGCAACTCTTCTTCAAGTCTTCACTGCCAGGAAATCAAGCTTTGATCAAATCAGTGCACCTGTGCAGCAAATTGGCTATGCATTGGCCTATGGAAAGAAGATAGATGTTGGACAAATCATCCTACAAGAACTATATGGGAGACTTGGTAAGAACACAACCAAGAGAGGTACTGATATTTTCTTCCCTCGCTTTATTCAATCTGTACTTAATTTTAAAAATGCTCAATTGATTGAATTGCCTGGGATAGATAAAAATAGAATAGGCTATCCTAGATCCATGACCAAACTCATTTTTGGTAATTTGGAAACTAGGAATGATGTGGATGTAAGACTTAACATAACTCCCCATATGGAGAGTTTGTTTAGAACTTACCCCCACAATATGCCAACATTTGATGCAAAATCTCAGTTAGCACAGCTCAAGCAAGTAGAACAAAATGCTAACCCAGGGCTTGCTAACCAACCCTCTCAACCAAAAACTTTACCAATTACTGAACCAACTGCATCATCCTCTCAAAAGGGTGATGTTAGTAAAAAGAAGAGAAAGGAAGTAATGTCTGCACCCTTAAATATTTTATCTGAAGCAGCATTAGCTATTGAACTAGGTCTAGAAAGTGAGGAACCAGAGTCACCCTTACTAAGGCCAAAGAAGAAGAAGAAAACTAAGACCACCTCTTCAGTCACACAAATGGCTGAAGTTGTAAAATCAGGGGCAAACAGCTCACTAGATGTGTCCTCTCAATAGGGTGCATGTATAGAATCAAGCATCCTCCCCAATGCACCTTTTTGTATTGAGTTAGCACATGGGAGTGATAAGGCTGGCACTACACTGAGTGGAGAGCACATCATACTTGAAACTCCCTCTATCTCTCAGGGGGAGTTGCCAAAATCTACTCTACAACACACTACTCTTCCAGAATCTTCATCTCATATTTCTTTGCAGCCTGCAACTCAAGCAATTGAGGAGCAAGGCATTGATCATCAAGAATTCTTTTCTTTTGATGAGCCAATGAACTCAAGTGACTTGGTGCATGACACCCTGTTCACCACCCAGGACCCACATTTAGATGGTGAGGGAATGCATGCTGGGGCATCTCCTAATGACACCATCACAAACACAGAGGTTCCACTAGTTTTCACTAGAGACTCTGTGCCTGTGTCAACTGCTGGTGTAACTCATCCCACTTCTGTGGAGATACCAGTAGTAGAGTCAATCCATCCGGTTACAGAAGTTGCATCTGTAACTGAGGAGTCTAGCTTGCCTAGCTCTAGCTCTGACTTTATGTCACAATGGCTGAAGCCTGTGCACCATGACAGTGCTTCAGGATCAGGGTCTGTCCCACAACAATTGATGGTTGAAGCACTTCAAAGCTTAATTGTGGATCAGATTCCTGAGTTCACAAAGATTGCACAGCACCTCCTCACTGCCAACCTGCCAAATCCTGACTATGAAGCTATTCTCCTGTGCCATAAAGAGGATGTGGAGCAACAACAGGTCAAAATTGTGAATGAGTCTGAGAGAGAAGGCAATATAGATGCCTGGCTTCAAGGAAAGTATGACATTCCTCTCTCAGAAGGCCTACAGTACCTCAGAGAAGAGTACATCACTTCACTAGGGTCCAATGCCAATTCTCTCACCCCTAGTGCTGTGTATGAAGTAGTCAATGACAGTTACAAGGGAATTCTCAAGGCTGCACACTACCTTGGCAAGGGTCTAAAGACAGAAGTCACAGAAGTGTGTACAGCCACAACCAAGGAGGTGCATGAGCTAAAAAGGGTTTTTGATTCCAAATTCCCTCAACTGGAAACCGTGGTCAAGGAAATTCTAGCCTGCAAGTCTAGCTGTATCAAAATGGACAATGGCTTGGCCCTTCTCAAGGATACTGTCACAGGGCTGGGGCATAAGTTTCAATCTCTGTCTGATCAAACCACAGACTCAAATGCCATGCTGAGAACACTGTTCAAGAATCAATATGGGGATAAGCTGGTAACTGAGGTCCCTGTTCATGACATGACCAAGTATGAAGTCCAGAGACTCAAGGATCAATCACTCTCTGGTTTCAGGGCATATGAGCTATTCACTAAAGTGGATACTCTTGAAAAGGAGGTGGCTACTCTCACTAAGTCCAATGCTCATCTTACAGACAAGGTTGCACTTCTCAATGATCAGTTGGACACTCAAGCAACCACCACAGCTGATGTTCTTATGCATCAACAATCTATGTTGGCTGCTATGATGAAGCATATGGGTCTTCCTCTCCCTGAAGAATCTTCCACCCCAAAGGTCACTTCTAAAGCCTCTGTGCCTGACAACAAGCCTAAGGGGGAGAAGAGGACGAGGAATTCAAATACTAAGGGGGAGAAACCCAAGGAAAAAGGGATAAAGTTAAGAGAGGGTGATCACTAAAGGGCAAATAAATCTCCAACTCATGTGCCAGGCAAAGGAAAAACAAAGGTTGATGAGCCTCCTACCTCACTGCCAGTTGTTACTCTACCAACTGTGCATGTCATTACTCCTGGTGGCCAGAAGCAATCTATCACAACCATAGTGGTTGCAGGGAGTATGCCATTTGACAAACCTCCATCCTCCATATCTGAAAGTGCCAAGCCTATAGAAGTCAAAGTAATTACTGAGGCCAAGCTACAAGAAGTTGCTAACTCAAATGTTTATCATGATAAAGCCTTCTTGGAGTTTCTGAAAGCCACAAGGGAACAGGCTGGTGACACTCAGTTCTATCTGAGGGAGTTGAAGGAGCAGATTGACTACATCACTGTCATCCCCAAGAAAGTCAATAATCTATGGTTCAAGGAGATAGTGATGATATCTAAATCAAAGATATGGCATCTAACATACAAGACTCTACAAGCCCTAAAACACTCAGAGATAGATGCCATACTTGAGTTATTTAAAAGAGAAATGAGAACAACAAAAGTCTGTTTGATGATTTGAGGAATAGCCAACCTTCAAGGCTGCCAGAAGTGATCAAGAAGCCATGGACAATCATCTATCAATCTGGCACCAAAATTGAAGACATCAAGCAATTGGTCATTCCCCATGATCTCACTTCTCGAAATCACAGACTGGTCATTGTTATCATTGATCAACTACAGAAGAAGGTTGGAACCAGAAATGCTGAAGAAACTGAAGCACTACACATTCTCAAATCTTTTATAGCAACTGGTGAAACTCCAGAGAGGGCTCAACCTAGGAGAAATAAGGATGATGACTCTGAAGACAAAAGTGATGGGAGGAGGAGACATCACATGAGAGATAAGGGTGATGAAGATGAGAAGAAGAAGAAGGATGACAAGAATAAGAAAGATGGTGATGACCAAGGAAAAGTCTATGAGAGGAAAATTGGAAAACAGCAAGCCTTAGGCATTGCTAGCAGTAACCTCACCACAACACAAGGCTCTGAGTCTAGGGTCAATACTGTTAGTAATGACCTACCAAAATCTGATTCGATGGCTTCTGCAACTGTTTTGCCACCTCAAGAAGAGGAGAAGATTCAAGTCAAGAAACCATGTGTATGTTTCATAAAGCAAACTGCTAATGGAATACTACTATGGTCTACCAACAAGGGTCATAAGTTTCTGCCTAGCAATCATTCAAGGAGGAGTAAATTTAAGCATGCTGCAAGAAGGGTGAAGATATCGAAGTCAAAGGCACTGACAATAATTCCAGGATTGAACTTACCACCTCTGGATGAAATCTATGATGAAGACCAACTGCAGTTCATATGGGCTCAAAGAATCTATCATGTTGCATTGTTGATGACTTTCTTGAAATAAAATATACTGATGGAAGACAGAAGAAATTCAGACAAGGAACATGTCAGCACTGGGGCAAGCTATATGACATAGAAAGAATAATTGCAATGTTGGATTCTGAAGACAGAGTGGAAAGGGTATGGAAGCCGGAGTTAATTGACTTTGTCAAAATGAAGAGAGATCACCAGGCAGAAATGAGAAAGAACAGTAAGGAGCTACTAAAGAAAAGGGAGGAGGAGTTTGCTGCAATGGAAACTAAGGCTGATGAATTGAGAGCTATGTGTCTGTGTAGAGTCAAGTTTAATCCTTACATCATTGAGTACAAGAAATATGGTAGAAATGTAAAGATTAGAATGGACTACATCAGTTCCTATTCTGAGAAACAGCTGAATGAAGTACTTAAGGATTTATCAGGCTCCCCTCTAATTGAAGAACTCACTGCAATGGAAGACATTATTCTTGCCATGGAGGAAAATGCAAAGAAGAAAGCAAAAGAAGCTGAGGAGAAAATGAAAAATGAGAATCTGCAAGCCAAAGCTCAAGAGATGAATCCAAAAGGATATGGCTAGTAGTTTCTCATAATTTGTAAGAACACTTCTATGTACTTTCCTCAATCAATCTACATACATGTACTGTTAAAGTTTTATCTTTATGTATGTTATGCTTGTTATCAGACATGAAATTGTGACTAAGGGTCTCACTCACAATTTAGGGGAGATTGTTAGTTACAGAGGCATGCCTGTATACATCTAATAACAAGCCTAATTGTTTGTAATGCTTTGCATTACTTACATGACCTCTTAACTGAGGGAACCTCTAGTTGTAGAGTTTCTGTTTGTATTGTACTTGTAGTAGGCATCAAATCCTAGTTGTGTAACTGTACTTATAGAGTCTAGAATAATGTTTGAAAGAAGTTCCAAGGTTCATGCCTCAAGCAAGAAGATAAAGACTGTCAAATAATCACAGTTGGGATTTGAAGAAATGAAGAATTTGCCTAAGTACCAATTCGAGAAGTATATTTGTCTATTCGATAAGTCCAGCATTCGAGAAGTCAGGGATTCGATATCTCAAGACACTATTCGATATCTCTGAATACACTATTCGATATCTCATTCGATATCTCAGAGATTCGATATGTCTATGTACTCTATTCGAGAACTTAGGAAGTCAACAAGTCAAAGTGGTATTCGAGTTCTCAAGGAGTCAACAAGTTAAAGTTCCATTCGATATCTCAAGGACTAAGAAAGCTATTCGATATCTCAAGGATTCGACAAGTCAAGTGCTCTATTCGACAACTCAAGGAGTCCTGAAGAAAAGAGCTATTCGAGAAGTAATTCGATATGTCAATATAACAGTATTCGAGAACTCAGAGTTATCGATCAAGCCAATTCTAGTTGTCGAATCAACTACTTAGTCACTTCTCGAATACATTCTTGGAGACAAAATACTGAAGAAATTGTAAAAGTCAGAAACCTGCAACAAGCCAATGCACTTTATGGACCACAATCTATAACGTGCTCTGGAAAGCCTACAAGGAAGCTTGGAGAGATATAGAAGAGACAAGGGGCTAAAGAAGTGGATCTGAACAGGCTTTGCAAAGTCAAATCTGTAACCGTTTGGACACTTACTCAAAAAGGATAGACAGACTAGAAAGTAATTTGTTCAGCTACCTTATTTGTAGTAAGTAGGGCGTATCCATGTTCTATGAGGATACAGCCTCACTTCCTTAGTCAATTAACTTTGTAACTTGGTGAGTCAAGTTTTTCATACGTTGTAAGCTGTATCTCTCTGAGAAAAACGAAGCTGAGAATACTATCATTTGTATTCACAGATTGTAGCAACCTTTATCTAATAATACATTAGATTAAAGTGATAACGGTGTCTTGTGTTGTTCTTTATTTGCATCTTCACTTCTGCACACACAAACACTTATTTGCTACATAGATTCTTAAACAAAGAAAAGTTCAAGAATACATTCACCCCCCCTCTGTATTCTTCTATCGTATTCAATACTCAACATTACATGATATTGACACAAACTTTGTACCTTGTTCTTATACTTCACATGGTTGCAGAACCCTGATTCGTAGGTTTATAATAACTTTCTTTAACTGGCAATTCCTCCACTTGTAGCCAAAGAAGTAGTCAGTCTGTTTGAACTTTGACATCAGCTCATAAACCTTAAGACAATAGATGATCGTCATGAATGGAATCACTATTAACATACAATAGTACTATACAAAGAAATAAATTGGTGCCAAAGCATAATTTGATCATTTAAAGTATTCAAAACAGATTGTTCCGGAACCAAGAAAAATAATAACCAAACAAATTGTAGTGCAATACTAACATACACGGAACTTGAGTGCACATCATTGTAGACAAAACACAAAAATATAACACATCACCGTAATATTTCTATAGCAAAAAGAAATAAAACCAAAAAGTACATAAACCTTACTTGAAATTTAACAAAATTTACAAAACAAACTTCTCTACCACATAAACAATTGGATGGTACAGGCAACATACATTACTCTCCAACTAATCTAAAATAGTCATAAAATTTTCCAGAATCTCGGAATTTGAAAATCCTTGAATATGGTAAAGTATAAATTTGTTTACATAACAACTGTGCAGAACAGAAAATGACACTAATCTACACTATAAAAATTAAACTTTTCCAACAAATTGTGGCTATTATATTGAAATATTGTATTGCATGTTGTACTTTTATCAAATGATGATCCCGTGCGGATAATGAACCTATTACTGGTGTTCTGCACTTATCACAGTTTCTTGGTACATCTTACCCACACTACACCATATATTGCATATTGCAACGACAGGAAAACATTGCCTTAAGGCCTATATTCGTTGCAGTAGAGTCTATGGCAACAAATTTGAAAATTTTGAGCGTTGCATCCGGTTGCCTTGCAATAGGTCGATTTAGCAACGTTTTTGGTACCATACAGCAACATAATTAAATCATTACAATAAATCTCAGTAGCAACATTTTAAACTCTATAACAACAATTAAAAACTATTGCAGTAGCACAAGAAGGTAGTTTATTGACACTTAAAGGCAATATTTTTCAGACCAATTGCAATGATTTTTTATAGATTAATGAAACATATTTTGACCCTATTGTAACATTTTTTTTTAAAAAAATTAGTAGGATCATGCTGAAAATACACTAAACCAAGCCATTTATAGCCACAATCCAAGCATCATCAATATTTTATAAATAAGGGCAACTTAATGCCAAATATCCAAATGTACCATTACAGTGCTACATGACCAACTACAAACCATTCAAAATATAAAGTAAAAATGAAATGACTAAGGCGCATACAAATAGTTGTGCAAATTTAAACATAAGTACATGCGGTCCACCAATTGTTAACACAAAATTTAAACATAAGTGACATAAATGACTCATGCGTCATCATCTTCATCATCTGCATCCTCATTTCCAACTTCCTCTGCATCAACCTCAATAAGTTTCAAGATTGGTAATCATGTGCTTTAGACCAGACAAACCACACTATTTGAATCCACATCCTTAAAATCTTAATGCAACTGCAAGGTATCTCCTCGTGTCAAAATGCAAGAATAAAAAAAAGCAATAAAAGATACAAAAAGAAGTATATCACTTGTCGTAGCCATGTGCTGCCGGCATCTGAGAAATGTCCGATAAATGACCTCAACGACGATACAAATAGACTGCACAATAGAAGAGTCATGTTTAACAAAATCACTACAGGATTATGATTTAATCAAAAAATGAAGCACAAGAAAGCTTAGCCTTAAGGTCAACTGTAAGAATATCTATCCACTATCTTAAGATACGACACGAAGCTTATGGTGTAAAGTTCATTCTTTATCTTAAATCAATTTCACTTCCCTGTCCTTTCTATTTGAGCATAATTCAGAGCTCGAAAACTGATTTGTCTCAACAATCTTAAAAATAAATACACTTTGTCTATTGTTCCTATAGTGTCTTCTTTATTATACACTCTGTACTATTTAATACCTAATTTCATTTAAAAAATAAGAAGTCCAAAAATATTAAGACCAAGCTATATGGTATAGTTTCTTCTTTATAATACAGACTCTGTACTATATAGTATCCCATCGGATATGGCAAACATCATTTATCAATTCCAAAGCAAACATGGTCATGTGCTGCCGACATCTGAGAAACTTGTCAAACAGATGCCATATCTATGATGGAAAACAAAAAAAACTAAAAAAAAATGAAGAAAAGAAACACGAACAAGGGTTGTGAACCATTCACAAAACCCAAATATAAAATTATGAGTTTACCACATTAGAACTTCGATTTTAAAAAGAGAAGTATACATTTTCACTACTCCCTTCCTCGCATTCCCGTGAACCTATAAAAAACAGGTAAAGGTAACATCCTCTCGTAAAGAAAAACGAGGGATATACCGCTAGAACAAGAGACCGTTGCTAACTAAAGTTAGTATTGCATTATTATACAAAAACACAAGTTCAACTCCATGCAATGTTAATCAAGGATACAGGGAGATACTGGACCTGTTTTGAGTGAAAGGTAACTTTAGAAGGCTGCATGCCCAGTCTTGTACCTAATCACAAAAGTTGATACCTATTTAACAAGTGTTAGTTTAAGTTAGTTCATGACTGGTGAGAGCAGAGAGATGAAATACTAAAATGAATATACAGCTAAATCACCTTCTTGTTGGCACTTACAATTACTCAACAATTACAAGTCCAGTTTGCTAATTACAATTACAAGTCCATATCTGAAAAACAAGTTTCTTTCCCATCACTTTCTTCTTTAGATAGTACATAATCAGCTAAATGAAGAAGGATCAAATGAAACAATTTAAAAAAGAATAAACTGAAACTTCAAACCAGGGGTTCGTCAAGTCCAATGCCGAAAACTTATCCTCCACAATCTACTTGGGCTCAAAAAACAGAATGCACTCCAAAGAACGGAGGGTGTTGAGTCTGGCTAGAATCAAAAGCCATTTGCTGTGTAATATATACAAGCCCTGATTAATAACAATTTCATAACTAAATCTCATAACAACAATGCATACCACTTTGATGTCACAAACATAATCCTTCTTTTAAAAACCCCAAATCAACCTCAAAACCCATTTTCAAAATTAAACCCGAAAACCCAATAACAAAATCATATACCAATCACAATAACCAACAAAACATCCAAACATATGAAACATAGTTATAAACAGAAAAGAAGAACAAGGCACTTATAATATAAATAGATGTTCTAAACAAAATGTTAAAAAAAAACTCCTGAATTGAAACATAGTTAAAAAAATCCAAATTAAAACACAAAATTATGAATCCAAACTAAAACCCAAACATATGTAAATTAATAAACATACATTAACTCGTAACTAACAATATAATCTCCAATTTAAACAGAAAAAATAAGAACCCTAACTGAAACTCGATAGAAACTAGATTTGGGGAAAAAGAATAATGGGGAACATACCTGCTTCGTGCTTTAATCTTCTTCCCTTTTGTGTTTTCTTCGACCTAAGTGTCTTTTCAATTTAGCTTTCTTCGATTTTGTTTGCGAATGTGTATTGTGTATGTTTGTATGTATGTCTTGTCTTTTTCTTTTCATTTGGGCAAATTATTTTAAAAGGCCGCTCAATTGTTTGAGTGGCCCGCCTAAATTTTGGGCCCAAAATTGCTATTTATAGTAACGATTTCTTAAATCATTGCAATAGAATGAATGTTTTTAACTCTTTTAAATTTTTTCAATGCAATTGCAACGCTTTTCAAAAGCATTGCAATTTATGTGATTTGATTTCTCAATAGCAACGTTTTTGGTCAAATTTTTAGAAATATGGTTGCAATAGGCCATATATGGTGTAGTGCCAGCAAGTAAATTGATATGGACTAAAGCACTTGCTCATAAGCAAATTATTGATTTTTATATCTTATGAGTACACTGTTGCTTTATAAAATTTAAAAACTTATAATCACAATAGAATAGAGATAATTACATTTTTGAGATGATGGTGGATCATGTTTCATGCTACAGGTCAGTACAATCTGAATTTGGCCAAACCTTGATACATAGAAGTGCACATGGCATTTATTTCTATGGCATTGCATGTTTTTTGATTCACTGCTACAGAATTTCATAGTTAGACATGTGACTGCAATTCACAAAACCTTTTAGACTTGCAATTTATACTACAACTTTGGAAAATAAGACTTATTTGAATAAAGGTAAAATAAAGGAGCAATAGTATAACCTCAACCAACGCCACAAAGCCATGTAGCTTTATAGTATCGATCTTTGTAAGGCCAACACTAAGGTTGTGTGTATAGCGTCGGGTATTGAAATGCCAACGCAGTTGGTTAAGTTTATAGTGTCGGGCTTTGAAAATGTCAACGCCGTAGTTGTAGAGTATATTTATAGCGTCGGGGTTAGAAACACCGATGGTTTATTATATACGAAAATCTAACATATTCCTCCCTTCTCAACTCACTTCAAACACTCAACATTCACTGACTCAAAGCCAAGAGAAAGGTTAGAATATCAGTGAATAATATAGACTAAACATTCACTAACTCAAAGCCAAGAGAAAGGTTGTGAATAGCTAGTGTCAATTAATTTACCATTTTTTTTGTATAACCGTAAAAGATATGTTCAATTATTTTATCTTAGTCAACATGACTAGAAAAATGTTTGACCCAGTCTGATGGAAACTTTGTCTCTCCATTCAGTTTTCCCGCTTCATTGGCCATTATTTTACAGCAAATTCAAAATTCAAACCTTTTTTCTACATTTGTATAGGTCTATATTTTTAATTAGGGATGTGAACGTGTCAAATTGTTCGTGAGTACTCGAGCTCGGCTCGTTAAATATTTTAATTTGGTTCGGTAATAATCGAGCCGAGCTATTCGAATACTTTATCGAGCCGAGCTCGAGCATCAACTTACTCGGCTCGTAAGGTTCGCGAGCCTAATCAAGCCTTTATTATTTTAAATTTTTATATATTATACATATATTTTTTATATGAATATTTAATATTTTTATATAATTTATATATTTAATCGAGTCGAGTTCGAGTCGAAGTCGAGTCGAACTTGAACCGAACTCGAGCCGAACCTATCATATTTAAGTTTTACCATATTCGATGAAATCAATTTGAGCTTTCGAGCCGAACTCGAACATATCGAACTTTTTACGAGCCGAGTTTCGAGCTTTAAATGGAAGGCTTGATCGAACTCGAGCCCGAACTTTTTAGTCGAACTGGAATTCGAGCCTGGTAGGATTCAACTCGGCTCGGCTCGATTACACCCCTATTTCTAATACAACGCTCTAACACTAAAATGATGTACAATAAGTTTTAGCATATAAACAACTTCAATGTAAAATTATAATTGTGTAAAAATTATACCAAATAAATGATGATACCAAATTTATTAGTATAAGCGAGTGTTATAAAAAGTGGAATTCGGAACTAATCGGTGAAGGCATAGAACATGATTAATCGGATAATCGGGGATTAATCGGAATGATTAATCGAACCATTAATCGGAATCAGTTTAATAATATTTTTTATATATAATTATTTTAAATATATAAAGTATAAACAGTAAATAAATATTTCATGAAATTTAATATTTAAAGCAAAAAAGGACATAGTTATAAGTTAAAAAAATTTAAATTCACTCGTTTACATTAATATATCCAAAAGAGTAGAATAAGGGAATTCAATACTCCCTCCGTCCCCCGTGGTTGTTTACATTGGATTTTTTCACGGAGAGCAAGAATTATAATCAAAATAAGTGAAGTAGTGGGTGTAATAGTAATTTTACTGTTAAAATAAGTGAAGTAGTAGGTGTAATCATGATTTTATTGTTAAAATAAGTGAAGTAGTGGGTGTAATAGTGTAAAGTGTTGAAAAAGTGGAGTGAAGTAGTGGATGTAATAATGTATTTTATTGTTAAAAGTTACTATTTATAGTATGTAAAGAAATGAGAGGGACGTCCCGAAATAGAAACTATAAAGAAATGAGAGGGACGGAGGGAGTACAATTTACTTCATTTAAGCTATAGCAAAAAGAGGGCTATTTTAAGTTATGTTCTCTTCTGTTTTTCGATGGAGATATTGAACTTGCAAACTGATCCATTGGACCAAGTGATCATTCTTGTTTGTTAATACCGTCAATCTCAGCAATGTCATCTGCTTTATTGATATTAATACTAAATTATACCCTTATTGATACTGATATTACTTTTAGACTTTTTTATTTTTAATTTTAATTTTTATGAGTTTTTTTTTCATTTTTACATTTTTTTTTAATTTTGACCGAACTTTACCAATTTTTGACCGAATTAACCACTTATTGACCCATTTTTTCGCTTATTGACCAATTTTTCAAAAAATGATTTTTAACCCGATTTTCTAAAAATCCGTTTGGTGAGCTACCGAATAGCGATTAATCAGCAATTAATCGGCGATTAATCCCGATTAATCGCCACTTTTTAGAACAGAGGTATAAGTGATAAGTGGATTTTATATCCACTTGGAGCGTCCCATATCGGCTTAAATTGATTCACTTGGCCTCAATTTTGTTGTATTTTTTATGTGTTTTATGTAGATGTGCAGGATTGTAATTATCGGTTAGGTTGTGCGTTTTTCATTGATCTTGGAGTCTAAGTTGAGTTTGGAATGAAGAATGGAGTTGATCTCTATGATAGTATGAAGATTTTAAGTCAAGGGAATGGAAGAACGGCAATTTACGAAAAACGAATGAGACGAAACGGAGCGAAAATGAAGAAACGAGCCAAAAAATAACTCGGGCAGAATTGACTCTAAGCCGCGGCCTCAGAATCTCAGGATGCGGCCTCAAGGGCAATCTGTCCAGCTCGAAGTTGTCTCCTAAAATGTCTAGAATTCTTTCCTGTTTTGAATCTATTTGGTATTTTTGGGTTTTTCTTGTTGGGCAAGACTTCTAGGGCCTATATAAACACATTGTATCATTGTAATATCATATCATTACATAGAATTAATTATCATAGCATAGATTTGCAAGGGAGAAAAGGAGAGAAAGATTCAACGCTCGTGACAAGTAACGGATCTAGATCTACTTCATCTTTTGTATTTTTTCTTAGGCGAATTCTAAATTCTAGATTTGTTTTCTCAACTCTTCATTTTATTAATATCACTATTACTTTTATTCATACCTTGTTTTATATCATGTTTTCATCAAATCTCATGGTGACGAACGGTTCAATTATGAACTAATCGTTGTCATGGGATTCTAACGAATTTATTTATGGAACTTAGTATCTTGATGCTTTAAAGATCTGTATATGATGTATATCTGATATCCTCGTATGGTTATGCTTAATTGATAGATGCGTCGTGAACATCTAATTTGTTAATCTCTTGTGAAGTGAAAGTGGATCTTGAGATTTAGAACTTGTCATGCTAGCATAAGTTCATAATTGTTTATCAATATGATTCGTGGTGTGAGATGAAAATACTTATACTGCCCCATGTGATCTTTATGGATAACTTGCTCTTCAACCATTATGTTTTCAAATTTTATAGACATATAGAGTCTAAGCATAATTGGTGTCTGTTCATCTTCTATCTCTTTTGTGGATGTATGGGTAGTTTGGTATACGTATGCTGACAGGTAGCGTGTACTTGTTTCGTGTTATCCGATCAGATATCATAACCATTGCATATAGTGATTAAAGGCATCAGATCTAAGCAAAGTATTTAATGAAGTTAGGATCCCATGTTTTCTATTGCATAAGTAATTTGATTTAAATCCTCGTTAGTTAGTTAATTCTTAGTTTGTTAATTTACTTTTTAGTTAATTTAGTTAATTAAAACATAAATTTGTTAATTGTCTTAGCAGTGAATAAAAACCATACATTGTTGCATAGGTACATTGACTGAATTGATACCTAAACCAGATCTCTGTGGGAACGAACTCGACTTTATTCAATATTACTTGTGACCACGTACGCTTGCGTGATTTTGTGTTAACAATAAGCCATTTTGCTTTTTTGTTAGAAAGAAAATGTGTCCCTGAAAAATTTAATTTTGAGTATCCCTATTTATTAACATAAGCGACTTGCCACGGTGAATTAACTATTGTATATTGTGACGTTTTACAAAGTAGTATCATATCTTTGCTAGAAGGCTATTATCTATCTTCCTGAGACAAGATCAAACAAAGGTTAACTTTGCTAGTAGAATTTTGGTGGACTACAATTCTACAAGTTTAATACAGTCACTGCTCTAGCAGCTCAGCTAGAGGCACTTAATAAGAAATTGGATTTTATGTCAAAGCATGGGGTGCCTCAAGTTGCTAGTGTTTGTGAGCTATGTGAGGGCGCACATGAGACAAGTCAATGTGCCATATCTTCTGAATCGGCATAGTTTGTGAGCAACTTCAAACAACCTTCGCAACCAGCTCCAGCCACCTATCATCCCAATTTCGGCTGGAGCGACAATCAAGATTTTCAGCAGCATCAGTTTCATGGGGATGATGGTCAATCTTCGAATGAAAAATATGAATTGGATGAATTGAGGTTGATGATTAAAAGTCAGGCGGTATCTCTCAAGACATTGGAGAATCAGATTGGGCAAATTGCAAGTGCCTTTCTCAACGGATCGCAGGGAGTTCTTCCTAGTGACACAGAGGTGAATCCAGGAAAACAAGATGGCATAGAGCAGGTTAATGCCATAACACTCAGATCTGGAAAAGTCACGAACGATCAGAATTCAGCAATTGAAGATGAAGAAGAAATTCAAGATCAGGACCCTATAGAAAAAGAAGAACATTCCATTTTGTCAAAACATGTGGTAGGCAGTGATGAGGAGGAAGAGTGTGAGTCACTAGGCTTGGCTGATCTCTGGGATTCTAAGGTGCTGATTGATGAGGTTGTTCCTTGGTCGAATCTTGAGGATAGTGCAATTGAGTCTTTTCTTGAGAAAGATGTTTTGTTCGAGTATAAGGGTAATAAAGATCTTCATGAGTTATATAGGAATTTTACTTCTGATGAGATGTTAGAAGAATTGAATGCTATTTGTTCTAAGCATGAAATTCAACTTGAGGATAGTTCTTTTCATCCTAAGTCTGTTGTTAAGACTTCTGTTGGTGAACCACTCACTTCTGTTCCTAATCCGTCTATTTCCACTCTTGATCAGTCTTTGGTAGTTAATAATGAAAATCATCATGTTGAAGAAGCTTCCAAACTCGAGCTTAAACCACCAGATCACTTGAGGTATGTATATTTGGGTCAATCATCTACTTTGCCTATTATTATTGTTGCTAACTTGTCAGGTAGTGAAGAGAATAATGTTACTGACACTTTTGAGGAGCAAAGAAGGCTGAAACTTGTCATCAAGGATGTAGCCCCGGAAAAGATAATTAAATGGCCATATAGAGATACGGTGTAGAAATTTTCAAGAGAAAAAGCCATTGCCATGTCTAGCTAAAGACTTTAAACAAAGGCGCTTCGTGGGAGGCAACCCATGTGTTTTCGATGATTAGGTATGTTTTCTACTATTCTTTGTATTACCTTCAATTCAATGGGGAAATTGAATTTTGCAAGTTTGGGGGTGATGGTTTGAGGAATATATAGTTATTTGTGTGTCATTGTTCATGTAGGAATCATATTTTGCATGTTAGTAATAGTTCATTCATATTTGTTCGTCTTATTGCATGTTTGTTTCATGTAGAAAATTCTGTTATTTTGTTTTTATACCATGTGAGTCCATTCTAGTTGCATTTGCATGGCATGTTTTTTTTTCATGATCCCTTAGAACGAGCTAATTCTGATTGGTAGGTTGATGTCTATTTGAGTGTGGTAATGATGAGTAGAGGGTTGATTTATAGTTCCTATGAAATTGACTTGCAAGCTTCAGAAACAAAATCTTTACACAGTCTCATCATTTGCTTTTGGGCTAGGTTAGGGTCATGCTTGTTTGGATGTTTTGAGATTTAATCACTTGATTATATTTAGAATTTTCGTTATTCCCTTGATGGCGTAGGAGCACTAAAGTCTAAGTTTGGGGGAAACCAGGGATTTCATGCTAGTTGTAAATATTTGTCAATTATGGCTAGGTGTCAAATGGCTAGTAGCCGGCTCATATTTATATGAGTAGTCTAGGGTTGAAAATGAGAATTCTCATTCCAGATGGCATGAAAAAAAATATAAGAAAAATAAAATAAAATAAAAAAAAGAAAAAAACGAGTCAAAATTTTCAATTGTTTAATGCAAAATTAACCACGAGTGAGCTCTTTAATACTCGAGTAATTAAGTCTGAGGGGACTTAGTCCTAGTAACCTAAAGCCCTTGTGGTTTGGGATTGCTAACCTAACACTCGCTACATGGGTATTATTGTATAAGCCTTTTGGGGTCTCATTCATTGCACGGTTAAATAAGCATGCGTATTGTATATAGTATTATGTGTCGTAGTGTAGTAATAAAGCATGAATTCCTGGCTAACTTGAATAAGGATGGAGGTGTTTCTAAGTTATGAAGTGTCTATAGTCTATTCTATTTATAAACCTGTGATTGTCTTGGCGAATAATAGGTATGATTTTTGACCTAGTGTTGGGAGTATTTCTGATGAGCATCGCACACACGCACGTTTCTGTCATGTATTATTAGTATACGGGGACTTAGTCGAGCTCTACTTGGATTTAGTTGCATTGTTTGAGATGTTTGCTTGTTAGTTGGTTTTGGTAAGTTTGAAGGGGATCGTTGCATTTTCATATTAGTTGCATTCATGCATTGCATTGTTTTTGCAATATTAGTTAAATGGATTTTGTGGGTACATTCGCTATAGGCCCTCACGAGACCTTACTCGTCCACTAGGGCTGCCTAGGGGTTTAAAGGGCTTGTTGCATATGCCAAATGCAACCGTGATCACCTCGGAAGTGTTACTAATTAGTTAGTGTTAGTTGTTTATGCTTGAGGACAAGCATCGGTTTAAGTTTGGGGGTGTGATAAGTGGATTTTATATCCACTTGGAGCGTCCCATATTGGCTTAAATTGATTCACTTGGCCTCAAGTTTGTTGTATTTTTGATGTGTTTTGTGTAGATGTGCAGGATTGTAATTATCGGTTAGGTTGTGCGTTTTTCATTGATCTTGGAGTCTAAGTTGAGTTTGGAATGAAGAATGGAGTTGATCTCTATGATAGTATGAAGATTTTAAATCAAGGGAACGGAAGAACGACAATTTACGCAAAAGGAATGAGACGAAACGGAGCGAAAACTAAGAAACGAGCCAAAAATTAACTCGGGCAGAATTGACTCCAGGCCGCGGCCTCAGAATCTCAGGATGCGGCCTCAAGGGCAATCTGTCCAGCTCGAAGTTGTCTCCTAAAAAGTCTAGATTTTTTTCCTGTTTTGAATCTGTTTGGTATTTTTGGGTTTTTCTGGTTGGGCAAGACTTCTAGGGCCTACATAAACACATTGTATCATTGTAATATCAAATCATTACATAGAATTAATTATCATAGCATAGATTTGCCAGGGAGAAAATGAGAGAAAGATTCAACGCTCGTGACAAGCAACGGATCTAGATCTACTTCATCTTTTGTATTCTTTTCTTAGGCGAATTATAAATTCTAGATTTGTTTTCTCAACTCTTCGTTTTATTAATATCATTATTACTTTTATTCATGCCTTGTTTTATATCATGTTTTCATCAAATCCCATGGTGACGAACGGTTCGATTATGAACTAATCGTTGTCATGGGATTCTAACGGATTTATTTATGGAACTTAGTATCTTGATGCTTTAAAGATCTGTGTATGATGTATATCTAATATCCTCGTATGGTTATGCTTAATTGATAGATGCGTCGTGAACATCTAATTTGTTAATCTCTTGTGAAGTGAAAGTGGATCTTGAGATTTAGAACTTGCCATGCTAGCATAGGTTCATAATTGTTTATCAATATGATTCGTGGTGTGAGATGAAAATACTTATACTGCCCCGTGTGATCTTTATGGATAACTTGCACTTTAACCATTATGTTTTCAAATTCTATAGACATATAGGGTCTAAGCATAATTGGTGTCTATTCATCTTCTATCTCTTTTGTGGATGTATGGGTAGTTTGGTATACGTATGCTGACAGGTAGCGTGTACTTGTTTCGTGTTATCCGATCAGATATCATAACCATTGCATATAGTGATTAAAGGCGTCAGATCTAAGCAAAGTATTTAATGAAGTTAGGATCCCATGTTTTCTATTGCATAAGTAATTTGATTTAAATCCTCGTTAGTTAGTTAATTCTTAGTTTGTTAATTTACTTCTTAGTTAATTTAGTTAATTAAAACACAAATTTGTTAATTGTCTTAGCAGTGAATAAAAACCATACATTGTTGCATAGGTACATTGACTGAATTGATACCTAAACCAGATCTCTGTGGGAACGAACTCAACTGTATTCTATATTACTTATGACCATGTACGCTTGCGTGATTTTGTGTTAACAATAAGTCATTTTTTTTGTTAGAAAGAAAAGGTGTCCCAGAAAAATTTAATTTTGAGTATCCCTATTTATTAACATAAGGGACTTGCCACGGTGAATTAACTATTGTATGTTGTGACGTTTTACAAAGTAGTATCATTTCTTTGCTAGAAGGCTATTATCTATCTTCCTGAGACAAGATCAAACAAAGGTAAACTTTGCTAGTAGAATTTTGGTGGACTACAATTCTACAAGTTTAACACCGCAATAACAGATGCAGATGCGTACCTGTGCCGAAAATGGCAGAGTTTAACATAGGTTACGCAAGAGATTAAATAGGAATACATGATGCTACTTGATTATTTTGAAACATTAAATTATACAACAAAGGATAACATGAAAACATCAATGATCAATCAGATAAGCTCCATATATCTTCTACTTCCGCTACGAATACTCAAATGGCTGAAGAAATCCCAGATCATCGAAAGTTTTACTCAAAAGACCATTGCAGCAACCAAAATCATTAATGAGCTAAATATTCCGGTAGATGCAATCCTGGCGACATTGCTTGAAGGACCTAAAAAAGGCAAAAAAAAATAAAAAAAAAGGAGTCCAGTGGAATATTTTAGCTAAGACCAGATTGTGAAGACGATATATTGCTTAATTTTAATGCTACAATTGTTCTACTTAGATAATTTGATGCTTCTTCCTGGATCCTGCAGCTATGCCTTTTATCTTATTTGAATGTTCGAAAAAGATGCATGACACAGCTGCCAGCAAGGCTTTAGTATTTATAGAATTGATTTGATTATTCTATGGAACTTATATGTACTGGTATTGGTAATGGTAAATTGCACCTTGTTCATATCTATCTATATAAACGAAAGCTAAGCAAGGTGAGCTATTAACTACTTGTTTGTTATCAAGTGTTTTCTTTCTATTCATAAGGTCACCAATCTAAAATCCCGGCCTGCATAATCTTAGAAACTTAAGAGAATAAAGAACAAATGCAATTTCTAAACTTTGCAACTACATATATATATCAACTTCTGCAATATCTGATAACAAGATACGAAATTAAGTAGGAACTTATGGAAACACATAAGGTACGTACCTGGAGACGGAGATGATGCTGCTGGCAAAAAAGGAAAAAGAAATTAGAAATTTGGGGAGAATCCAAATAAACTAACAAATACATAATGAGCAATATAGTCCCAAAAACATTAAGCAAACTGTATACTGAATTACGACGTGACAGTATACCAATTCATAAATGATTTTCTCATTATATATATGGTCCACGTACTGTCACATAATATTTCGTTTGAAATAAAATCTATGCATTTTCGAATTACAAACCGTTGCATGCATCGAGACTGAAATTATTGATGCCACACCGAGCAGGAAGCGCCATAGACTGTGTAACATTAATATTGAAAGATTTGAGCAACTCAGTGTCAGTATAGAGTTTACACAGACACGGAAGCTCATTAGTTAAAGCTTCTTTGAGTGGCGCACAACAAGTCTCTGGCGGTGTGGTTGTGGTGTTGAGAGAATCAGCGCAACCCATCAGCTTTTGAACGCAGGGTGGAAGGGTTTGTGCTTGGGTTACCCAACTCCACGTCATGGCCACCACTAATACCGCCACAATCAAGGTGTACATCCTCGTTAAACCAGCCATTACTTGATCAGTCGCGACCACTGGTTAGTTTTGCTATAGTTTATCTGGATTCGAAAGTGTTAATTGGTTTGTGTAAACTTAAGTACAAGTGCATGTATTTATATGTTCTTCTTGCGGTCTTCACTATAGGGGATTTGTCACGTCTTGCTTGTGTTTATTGTTATGCTTACCGGTTTCGAAAATTAACACACATATATAGTTTGCTCCGTCCACGACAACTAAATGATAATGATGAACTAGCTTGACGTTGTATACTCTTGTACAAATCGCTATAATTTACAATGGATTAACACCGGAGTAATGTTAATGTTGGGTTTATTATTCTAAAATCATATGTTTAGTTATTTATTTAGATAATGTTTTGTTTTAAGTTTAATAAATTGTTATTTGTAAACGTTGAAACTAAGTCTGTATACTAGTCGATCGTGTTAGCTTGTATGAGCGAGTCTCACGGGCTGGTTAACGTAAGTAGGAGTATGGAAGTAGTGTAGGTCTCTAGTTGCTGATTTCTAGTTGTTTTCAGGGTATAAATATCCTTCCTGTATTTCAGTTTTAAGAAGTGAAAGTGAACAAGTGATTTGTTCCCAGTTTATTTCCATAAGTTTCTAATTTTGCAACAGTGGTATCAGAGCTCCCAGTGGTATCAGAGCTCCCAGGTTTGTTACGTCATGTGCATGCCTAAGTATCAACCTCTACATACACAAGAAGCCATGGAAACACCAAAGACGAAGGAAGGAGTTATGGGCTTGATCTATCCTATGCTAACGAAAAGCAACTACACAGCATGGTCTCTCAAGATGAAGGTATTCATGAAGGCAAAGGAGTCTGGGGAGCCATCGAGCAAAAAAATCCTAGAGTGGCTATGGAAGAAAGAACAATGCAGATGGCTCTTGCAGCAATCTACGAGGGGGTGCCAGAGGACATTCTACTAGCCATAGCTGAGAAAGAAACGACTAAGGAAGCTTGGGAGGCAGTCAAGACGATGTGTGTGGGTGTAGAGCGTGTCCAGGAGGCAAAGATACAGACATTGAAGGGAGAATTCGAGTCTCTTACCATGAAGGACTCAGAGAAGATAGACGAATTCTGCATGAAACTGAGTAGCTTTGTGACTAATATACGCGTTCTTGGTGAGACAATGGAAGAGGCAAGCGTTGTGAGAAAGATCCTTCGAGCTGTCCCTGATAAATTCCTCCAGATAGCTTCAAACATTGAGAAGTTTGGAGATATCAAAGCAATGAAAGTCGAGGAATTGGTGGGACGTCTCAAAGCTCATGAGGAGAGAATGAAGGGCAGGTCTGACAGTGTAGATAGCCAACTCCTCTTGACGTCTCAGAATCAAAGAACCAAAAGTGGCACGTTTCGTGACAAAAGAAAGATAAATGCTACAACTGTAACACCATGGGCCATTATGCTTCAGAATGCAGCCAACCACGACGGGAACGGGAGAAGCAACTGGAGGCGAACATGGCAGTCATGGAGGATGAGGAACCAGCTTTATTGTGAGTAATGTCATACGGGCAAAGGAGTGAAGCCATAAGGGCTTAGCAAAATGGGCAAAGAAGATTAAGCTAAAAGGGCAAGTTAATGGAGCCAAACGGGCAAGTTTAAATTAGTCAAATGGGCAAGAGAAGTCTGCCATATGGGCAAATATCATGAAATTGCTAGATGAGCACAGAGAAGAAGACTATACGGGTTGTTTCATTATGATGTCACACGGGTTGTTTTATCTTGATAAAAGCCATATGGGTTTTTAGGTTGTGTTTTGATGATTTTAGAATTATGGGGGAGAATGTTGGGTTTATAATTCTAAAATCATATGTTTAGTTATTTATTTAGATAATGTTTTGTTTTAAGTTTAATAAATCGTTATTTGTAAACGTTGAGACTAAGTCTGTATACTAGTCGATCGTGTTAGCTGGTATGAGCGAGTCTCACGGGCTGGTTAACGTAAGTAGGAGTATGGGAGTAGTGGAAGTAGTGTAGGTCTCTAGTTGCTGATTTCTAGCTTATTTCTAGTTGTTTTCGGGGTATAAATATCCGAGAGAATTACCAAAATACTGATTTTTGGGATAAAGTTGCCCAAAATACTGATTCTGGAAAAAATGGCCTGAAACCGACGGGATACGGAGTTTTGGCCTCCGTATTAGATGGATACGATACATGGTGTTCCGTATCACCTCTATCACGGTACATGGTGTTCCGTATCACCTCCTATCACGGTACACGAAGTACCGTATTACCCCTCCTACCATGGTACACAATTTAACGTGCCCCGTCAGTAAAAAGGACCAGCATGGCTGCCATATGAATATTTTGGGCCATCACCCTAAATATCCTTCCTGTATTTCAATTTTAAGAAGTGAAAGAGAACAAGTGATTTGTTCCCAGTTTATTTCCATAAGTTTCGGTCCATAAGTTTCTAATTTTGCAACACTTAATTATGACTCATTAGAACCATAGTGTGACAAATTCAGTTAAAAAAGTTACATTCATTGTTTTGTAGAAAAATTTTCAATGCATGTGGGGAGGTATAAATACGGGGATCCATATCTCTGTGAATGAGGTGCGATCACTCATTCTTATGAAATTCAACACAAGTTATAATCGATAGATATAATTTCCACCTGAAGCAAATTTGTTACAGGTGGAATACCCACTAATATTCGTTCGGTTTAAGCGACCTTCTTGTTTGCATTCCATAGAATATATCAAAATCAAACTTGGAACTACTTTATGTAAAATAAAAATGTATATAAGTAATAAGTTGATGGAGATATACTAAAAGTATTTCCAGAATTACACGCTTTTACGTAAGCTTTTATTTGCGGGCTAATGTTTAAAGCCCAAATATATGGTCGTTTGGTCAGAGGCCCATAACAGCATTTCTGTACAAAACTTAATACAGAGCCGAATTGAGCTTGAACATTTATTAATTATGACAAAGTCTTTTTTTAGGGCAGTAGTACTCTAGTATTCGATCGAAACATAGTAGTACTACTATGTGATTAGCAACCAAATTATTTGATTACATCGCATGTATTATTGCGATGTTTGATTTGAATATAATATGAGAACGAGCTTGAGTGTTCAATATATAAGGTAATAAGATTTAATATTACAATAATTTAAAATTATTTACATAAATGTTTTGAATAGTTAATAGTTTATAAATTAATTTTTATTAAAATCAATATATAAATTTTGAAACAACGAAATGCTCGTTTACGTACCTAATTTTTTTGTCGCCGCATAGGTCCATGAAAGTAAAGGGCTTTATTTATTTTAACCTTTTCTATTTTAAATAAGGTATATCTTTAATTAAGTTAGTATCCTCGTACAACAATTGTGAACATAAGAAATTTAAAATTTGTATAAAATTTGAATATCATTCATTTCATTTACATTTCATTCCAAAAAATTTAACCAAAATTATTTAGAATTGGAATTTTAAAATTTATTCGACGGTACTTATCATCACAAATGATGACATTTTGAAGTCTAGTTAATAGTATCAGTCAAATGACTGATGATTATATGTACTTATATTCAGGGTCCAATGCTGAATTTTGCTGAGGAATCCAAAATCTTTTAAGGCTTACGTTCCCGGGAACTGTTTCGTAACATATGGTTTCAGGATCATTGGATTATTTATCTAACGGTCCTGATTTTAAAAAAAAATATACAGTATTATAGAAACTTTCCATGATACAGGGTAATTACAAAAATGCCATCATATTTTCACATTAAAAATCTACTGTTCACTGTACCGTAGAAACTTTCTACAGTACGTGAACAGTAGGGACATTTTTATAATTTCTCACGGTGTAATTTTTTTTTTTAAAATCAGGACCGTTGGATCAACAATTCAACGATCCTGAAATCATATATTGTGAAATAGTTTTCTAGCAAATGTTTGTTAGGGAACGTATCCCATCTTTTAAACGGATTTATTTTAGTTTGTAATCGGTAATCACGCTAAATTAATGGAGAATTTACAAAGTCATGAATGTCCACGCATATATTGTAGTTGTTGAATGTTTTTTTTTTTTATAATTCGATGTCCGGGTCAGCTTGCGCGCACCTCGACTAATCCGGAGAGCATACTAGCACACTCATACCCCGAGCATGGTAGCCAACTTAATCCCGGAATGTCCAGGGAATCGAACTCGTAACATCAAGGCAGCAAGCCTTAAGCATCACTATCCGACCATCTGAGACACCCACGGATGTAGTTGTTGAATGTTAATAGTATGAGCCTGTTTGGCTAACGGCACTTAAAGCCAAAAGCTCCTTTAAGGAGTTTTTGGTGTGTTTGTGTAACAAGGCTTTAAGCCGGCTTTAAGTTAAAAAACTGCTTTAAGTCAGAAGTTATATTTAGGTACTTTTGACTTATGACTTATGATTTATGGAGTTTTTTTTTTCACAATTCTTGTAAAGCTTAAATATCATGAATTTAAAATATTTTTAAGTCAAATATCACTTTAAGTCAAAATTATTAAATTCCCATTTAATTTTAAGTAAAATTACCCAAACACATTCATTCAACTTAAAGTAAACAACTTTACTTTCTCCTTTAAGTTAAAAACACCTCCATTAAATCAAAAATAACTTATTTTAAGCAATCCCAAACACCCTCATCCTATGCTTCCAATTTCCAAAGAAGGAATATAGTACTAGTAGTTACGTATGGTTTTATATGGAATATAAGGGTCGTGGTAACTAAGCTTTGCAACTATCTAATCAGCAGAATTAAGCTATTTATGGGGTCCATTTATGGGTCCATTTATGAGATTTTATTAAACAAAAATGTCATGTTCTGCAATTCTACAATCAACTTGTTAGTAGTACTCCATCCGTCCCTTGATGTTTATGTTGTTTCATATATCGGAATTGTTCATGACATAAAATAAATTATTAATTTATGTTTAATCTATAAAATTAAATATAGTCATAAGTGATCTTATTGGATTCGTATTTATGAGTTATTTTAATACAGTGAATTTTTTATATTTATACTCAATATTAATGTGCAAAACCATGTTTTAATGGTACACAATAGTACCAAAATATCAAAGTACCAAATTTGGTTATCATTTAACTCGGGGTTCAATTCCTTCCAACTACATAATTATACAAGATTTATTTATTTAATTTAATTTCTTTAATTGCACCCCGTGTTCGATTTCCTATAACCACATAATTAAATATCATTTATTTATTATATACTTTTATCATTCAATTCTTTACAAGTTTATATCTAAATAAAACTTATTAATTATATTATTTTATTTATCTATTTTAATTTTTTAATTTCACCCGTATCCAATTCCATATAATTACATAATTTAATAGTATTTATTTATTATATGTTTTATCATTCAATTTTTTACAAATACATATTAAAATAATATTCATTAATTATATTTATTATCGATAATTTACACGTGCCCGCCCGACTTCGCACGGGTTACCGCCTAGTTTAATACTAATACGAAATTCAAGATATTAACAATTAAAAGTATGCATTGGCAAACGTGTACAGTCAAAATAGGAAAAACGTTAAGGGACGGCGGAGAGAGTAATATTTTCACATCCAAATCAGGGCCTACAACGTGATTTAACAAGTGTTTCAACTTTCAAGCATAACGTTTTCATCATTTGAATATTTTTATCTAATTATAAATCTTAAAAATTATTCCAAAAAGATTCAAATATATGTTTATTATTAGAGCATCTTCAATAGGGATTGCCAAGAGGTTGCCAAGTCTTAGAGCATCTCCAATGGGGTTGGTTAAAGTGATTGGCTAAAATGATAGAAAATATTGATTATGTAAAATTTACTGAACCTGTAAGGCGTTGTGCTTCGATGGATGGTATTGGCTATATTTATTGGCTATATTTTAAAAATGGTATGTTATTATTATTTTAAGTTATTATAAATAGAATATATCATTTGAATATGGTAAGAGATGATGTGGAATCTTCTTACAGGTCTCTAGAGATTCGACAAATATAGCCAACATGGCAAAAAATATAGACATTGGCTAAAAATATAGACAAGGGAAATGATCCATTGGAGTTGATTTTTTTTTACATAATTTCTATAATTTTTATTTATAGTATGTTTTAATTATTTTTAGCTAAGGGTTCAACATGATTGGAGATGCTCTTATGTGGCATGACATTCTTGGTTGCCCACCTATTGGAGTATCAATGTTGCCAACAAGTTGCCAATCAAAGTTGCCAAAAGTTGGCAACTTTCCCCATTTAGTTAAAACACATATAATTCCCCAAAAATGTATTTAACTTTTATCCTTTTTTATATCTTCCATATTTTTAATGTAATTATAAGATAAAATAAAATTTATGTATAGGACCACATTGGCAACTTTTAAAGTTGCCAACTATTTGAGTAGATTTGTAACAAAAATTGTCAACAATAAGATGGAAGAGAGAAGAAATAAAAAAAATAATATATGTGATGATATGGTAGAAGTTGATAACTATGTTGACAACCTCTACTTGAGATGCTCTTAGATCTTGCTTTTATACATAAATATTTACTAATTAAAAATCGGAAATTCATAGTTAGGAATAACTGGAAAAACATAAGAGCTCTTCTAGATACAACAATTTATATTTTATTTAAATAACAATTAAACTATTAAAATAATATTTAAGGAGATGGAGATACGAAAATAGTCTACTATACGGCATTCCTCGTTGGATGTTAAGAGAGTGAATTTAGAGGGCATGGTATTTTTTTTGGATAGAGATGTACTCGAGTCGAGAGTCGAGTTAAATATTGGGAGGCTTGAATTCAAATTTGATTAAAAAATTCGGGATTGAGCTCGAATTTGATCGAGCTTTTAAGTTCAAACTCAAAATTTAGTTCTTATAAAATTTGATATTTCGAACTCGTTGAGGACTTGAATTGATTTTTTCAAATATTGACAAAAATTCGAATATGATTAATACGGTTCTTGACTCGATTAAATATATAAATAGTTAAATATTGAACTTTATTGATAAGACGACATCCGGAAATTCATAGTTAGGAATAACTGGAAAAACTTAAGAGCTCTTCTAGATACAACAATTTATATTTTATTTAAATAACAATTAAACTATTAAAATAATATTTAAGGAGATGGAGATACGAAAATAGTCTACTATACGGCATTCCTCGTTGGATGTTAAGAGAGTGAATTTAGAGGGCATGGTATTTTTTTTGGATAGAGATGTACTCGAGTCGAGAGTCGAGTTAAATATTGGGAGGCTTGAATTCAAATTTGATTAAAAAATTCGGGATTGAGCTCGAATTTGATCGAGCTTTTAAGTTCAAACTCAAAATTTAGTTCTTATAAAATTTGATATTTCGAACTCGTTGAGGACTTGAATTGATTTTTTCAAATATTGACAAAAATTCGAATATGATTAATACGGTTCTTGACTCGATTAAATATATAAATAGTTAAATATTGAACTTTATTGATAAGACGACATCCGGAAATTCATAGTTAGGAATAACTGGAAAAACTTAAGAGCTCTTCTAGATACAACAATTTATATTTTATTTAAATAACAATTAAACTATTAAAATAATATTTAAGGAGATGGAGATACGAAAATAGTCTACTATACGGCATTCCTCGTTGGATGTTAAGAGAGTGAATTTAGAGGGCATGGTATTTTTTTTGGATAGAGATGTACTCGAGTCGAGAGTCGAGTTAAATATTGGGAGGCTTGAATTCAAACTTGATTAAAAAAATTCGGGATTGAGCTCGAATTTGATCGAGCTTTTAAGTTCAAACTCAAAATTTGGTTCTTATAAAATTTGATATTTCGAACTCGTTGAGGACTTGAATTGATTTTTTCAAATATTGACAAAAATTCGAATATGATTAATTCGGTTCTTGACTCGATTAAATATATAAATAGTTAAATATTGAACTTTATTGATAAGACGACATCGGAATTTGAATATTTAAATAAAAAACATTATAAATAATAATATTAAAAAAATAATAAAGACTTGATAAGACTCGTGAACTTTATGAGCCAAATAATTTAAAGATTGAATAACTCAATATATTATTTGTGACGTGATTCAAAATATTATTAATTATTTCTTTGTAAATGAGATGAATCGTCCTATACATATATTAATTTCACGAATAAAATTACGTCACAAATTATTTGAAAATATTTTAAGACACATGATGTGTTATTTGGAAATATTTTGGAAATCAAATATAACAATATTCATTGAGAAATGTTCCGGTCATATTTGTTTACATATATGATATAGGGCATAGTCATAGACAGATGACGTACACACAATGTCGACCATCCTTTCGAATGACACTTCATTGTACAATGCATGTCGACTAAATATCAGCTTTGCATAAATAATAATGTGTATATCATGACACGAATAAAAATATGCAAGTTTCAATAAAAAAATTGACTTTGTTTGATAAATTTGACAGACACTGCAGGTTAATCGTAGCCTTCGTAGGACCATTACCAACGACTAAACTTATTCAAGATGTGGAAGGTTCACAACTGGATGTGCAAACACAAAATAGTGGCTGAAGGACTGCGTCACTGCGCAGTTTTTCAAATCTGTGGTTTGAAATCATAGTATTCATCGAATTTTTAGAGATTATTTTTCAAATTTGAACGGTTAAGATTACCCAATCTTTATGAAATTATTAAAGGGTAATGCTAAACATAGCCCTTAGGGCTATGGTTAAGCATTAATGTAATTGGATAAATGCATTTAAAATGTCAAATTTGCACTTAATACATCAAGTTTGCACAAATTTCAATATAATTATTTAGCAATTTGGGACTTTTTTATTAGTAGAAATTAATGTGAATGCAGGGGGTCCACTATTATTACTTGGAAAATTGAATTGATGTTGTAAAAGAGCATTGAAAAACTAAAAAACAATTAAATAACTAAAATCAATGTTGAAAAGATGAGAATATTTAATGCTTAACCATAGCCCTTAGGGCTATTGTTAGCATTTCCCATTATTAAATTACATCATTGAAGTATATTTTGTGTCTTAATTTTAGGGCCGAAAACGAATCTGAATAATCCGAATTCGATATGTGGTTTGGAATCATCGAACCCATCAAATTTTTAGGAATAATTTGTTAAATTTGAACAATTAAGAGCATCTCCAACAATAATAGTTAAAATCATTAGTTATATAATGATTATCTAAAAATTTGCTGAAGTGTAAGGAGTTAAACTCCAATGGGGTTAGTTATAATTGTTAGCTATATTTTAAAATAATTAGCTTTATTAATAAATATAAAAAAAATTATATGAGATTGATGATGTGTCATGATATGAGTGGATAATGTGGATTTTAGATATTATCTATAATTCATAGACATTAGCCAAATATAGAAGAATGTGAAACCATTATCTAAAAATTTACGTAATAGTGTGCATGGTTGGAGAAGAAAAAAAATAGATATTAGTTAAAAACACTGCCATTTCACTATTATAGCTAATAGATTGTTAGCCTTGGAGATGCTCTAAGATTACCCAATATTTATGAAATTATTAAATTACATTGTTAAAGTACATTTTGTGTCTTAATTTTAGGGTTGAAAACAAATCCGTATAATCCGGATTCGAATCCGGATTTAACTCGTTAAAAATGAATATTATTTGTATTCATACAATAAATGTGCGAATGTGAATCTTATTTTATCATTCCAGCGAATATCGAGTCAAATCTCACCACTTCAGTATTCGTTCATTTTTATGAAGAGTAGCTCGAATAATACTAGAGTACTCGATAATGTGTTCGATTGGAATTTGTAAATTATGTATATATTATATGTAAAAAATATATATTAAAATAATATTCTACAAATTAGAATATTTTAGTTTTTTTAAAAATAATTATTCCAATATTCTTAATTTTGTAAGATTATTTTGAATGAATTCGAATATCCAAAAAACGAGTAGTTCGGTACTCAATCGAGTCGAACCGAATCAATACAAATATTCATATCCGAATTCGAGTTCAATTTGAGCAAAATATTAATTCAAGTCCAAACCGAATCTGAACAAATAATTATAAATTCGAGTCAAATTTAATCATACAATTATTAACATATATTCGACTCGTTTTCACCCTTACTTAATTATAATTATAATTATAAGTATGATTTAATTATAAGTATGATTTGCTTCATCCGATATAAAACAATATGATAACAAACTATATACGAACCAATAATTCAATTGTAAACAAAAGGGGCCAGCTCCAAAAATGCATTCATATAGAGCTAGCTCTTAAATTCTCCGAACAATAGATACAAACTGCCTCACTAAATTGAGGGAGGATAAGATTTTACGGGCTACAATTTTCTTGACAGCTATCTTGACACATTAGCTTCTACGTAACACCAAGTTTGTTTTGCTTTCAAACTTGGATCTTTGTCTTTCATGGGAGCCACTGCCTTAATCAATAGTTTTCCCCATAAATTCACACCTTTTTTCCTCTTTAAATTTTGTATCAACAATCCCCAATTATTCCCACCAGCTCATCAAGAAAGAAAGCAAATAATTAACATGAATTCATCTATGATTTCTCATGCAATAATGCTCAAATCTCTACTCATTATTCTCTATTTTGCAACACACATGAACACTTGTCAAGCCACTAGCTTTATAGTTCCATCAAGAACAAACAAAAATTACACTGAATTCATCAAAACCTCGTGTAACACCACCTTGTATCCACAACCTTGTTACAAATCAATGTCAAAATTCGCAGAAAAAATCCAAGCCAACCCCAAACTCTTGGCAAATACTTCTATTTCTGTGACACTCAAGGAAGCTAAATCCACATTCGCCACAATGAAAAGCATGTCCAAATATAAGGGTTTAAGTGACGGAGAGAGGGCAGCATTGCGGGATTGTATTGAGCTGACCGATGACTCTGTTTACGAGTTTCACAGATCCATGGACCAGATGGATCATATGGAGGAGGGAGGCATGCATTTTAAGTTCGAAATAAGCAATGTCCAAACATGGGTGAGTGCAGCTTTGACAGACTATACTACTTGCATGGATGGGTTTTATAATGTAAATGAAGGGAATGTGAAAGCCAAAGTCTCCAAATATGCTGTGAATGTTTCACAATTGACTAGCATTGCCCTGACTTTTATCAACAGATATGCAAATTCATACTGAGATGCTTAAACAGTAACTTAAGAAACAGGCACCACACAAACGTATACATGCGCTATATACACACACATATAATTTGCAGAAAACGGCTTATTTGCTACAAGTTCAGCATATAGTCTAATCTTTCTGTTTCCGAACCCTATTCTTATTCCTGCATATTTATGTGGTTATATTGTAGCCCGTATACAGATAGTTTGGCCTTTTAGAAATGTGCAACTGTCTGATAATAAACACACATGTCAATGTCATATTTGTATTTGATTATTTGGGCTGCATGACATGGTTTTCTAAGAAAAATTAAAGGATACATTTACAAATCTATCAAGTATTTTGCTAAGTTCACCAGTTGAATAAATTGTGCCGGCCTTTGCTAATATATCTGATGAACTTGTTATTTAAACTAACATTAAGGAATAAGTGCTTTACCCCAAGTATGGAGTCCTTGCTTAAGGGCCTGCAAAAAAAAAAAAAAAAAATCATATTCGGCTTCATACAGCCCTTATATAGGCTAAATGTTGAAATGCGAGATATATAAAGGTATGCTCACCACCTCAAGTTCTGGATGTCCGAATTTCATATACAGCTGCATTAAGGTTAAGGTTTAAGGTCACACCAGGTTCCACATCAGCAACTTCTGATGAAAGTCTTGATATGTCGAGTAGACACTAGCCCATCGCACACAACCTTTAAGCAAGAATGTTGTCTATTGCAGATATTCTTATGCTTGAATAGTTGAAATATATATTCAATCAATAGTTATGCATATGAAATTGTTCACTCAGTTTAGTTATCTTCTACAACATAAAATGTCCTAGCAATCGATGCCTAATTTGCAACAAGAATCCGATTCTTACTCTTTTCATTTATTTCTATGAATTTATGAATTTTGTCGATTCTTTTGTATATCTTTAATATGTAAAAAAGACGTACATTATCTGAAAAACGAACTTCAAACTTTGATGTTGAGCTTTAAAAAAATTATATTTTCTCTAGTTTATATACAGTACTTTTTTAAAACATGATTAAGGCACTCAAGTCAACTCCTCTATTGCTCTTCCACCTAGAAGACAGAACAAATACCTTCAAGCATCTGGTTATTGAGAAACAAGAGATGCTTTCAACTACACTCCAAATGTGAACCAAACAGATAATATAGACAAACCCCTGTCTTTGAAATTTCAGATCAACGACCTATTTCATTTGTTTTGTCAATTATTACAGGACTAATTACCTGAAATATGAGCATTTTTTCATATGATTTGTGGTCATTCTGGTGGCAAAGCAATGATCCCAATGAAAACATTGCTCAAATACTGCTCGGTATCTCCCTTGTTTTGTTCACCGTTTCATGGTACTCCTGGATGTTCAATAATAATTCAAAACCAAAACACCTACTATTGCCACCAGGCCCAAGAGGTCTTCCAGTGGTAGGAAGTCTCCCCTTTCTCAAACCTGAGTTCCACTCGTATCTGGCAAGCCTAGCTCGAACCTTCGGTCCAATTCTAACACTAAGGCTTGGTCAAAAGATAAGCATCGTGATCACCTCACCCGCCTTGGCACGTGAGGTTCTCAAAGACAATGATGTAAATTTTGCAAATCGTGATGTTCCAGCCGTCACAAATGCCATGGAAACTGGTGCTTGTGATATTGTATGGACACCATACGGACCAGAATGGCGAATGCTGAGAAAAGTCTCTGTCCACGGAATGCTTGGACATTCGATCCTTGATACTGTCTACAATCTTAGACAGCAGGAGATTAGAAATACTTGTAAATATTTATATGATCAAGCAAATTGTCCAGTTAACTTAGGTGAACAAATGTTCTTAACAGTGCTAAATGTGATAACAAATATGTTGTGGGGTGGCACGGTTAAGGGCAAAGAGAGGGCTGCAATTGCGATGGAGTTCAGGAAAGCGGTGGCTGAGGTATCTGCTAATATTGCAAAGCCAAATATATCTGATTTTTTCCCAGTTCTTGCCAGGTTTGATTTGCAAGGGATCAGGAAGAAGGCAAATGGTGCAAATAACAAACTTAATCGAATATTTGATGCTGTAATCGATCAACGTTTGAAAATGAAGGAGAGTGGTGGGACAGAGAGCAAAGACTTTTTGCAGGTTCTATTGCAACTAAAGGATGATAAAGATGCCAAAGTACCTCTAACCATGAACCACCTCAAAGCATTGCTGCTAGTATGTTTTCTTGTATTTACTAAGACTTTTATTACACCTCTACATGTAATTCACACTACAGAATACAAAAGATAAAAAAAGTAAGACAATCTCAACTTTCAAGCTAAAAGGTAGAATGAATGTCCAAGTGAACTTCCACCATCGTACTATCTTCCACTGGCTCGAACATACAGGCATTTTTCGTAATTGATATCTCTCTTCTCTTATTAACAAGAGGTTGAGGGTCGAGTCTCAATGGAAGTAAAACCCTACATGCCTTTGTAAAAGGGCGTTGTTTAAATTTTAAAAGTCATTTTAGCCATGCTTTTATTATTAAATTTGATACGTTTGCGAGATTGATCGAGTACTTTGAACGCATGATAATTTTGTATGAAGTTTGCATCTGATGGATCTTTTGGATAGGACATGGTTGTTGGTGGTACAGACACAGCCTCTAACACGATTGAGTTTGCGATGGCGGAGCTTATGAACAGTCCCCAGATCATGAAGAAAGCCCAGCAAGAAATTGATCTAGTAGTAGGAAATGACAAAACAGTGGAAGAGTCGCACCTTCACAAACTACACTACTTAAATAACATTTTGAAAGAGGTTCTACGTTTGCACCCTGTTCTTCCACTCTTAGTACCACATTCTCCAAGTGAGTCCTGCATCATTGGAGGCTACTCAATTCCAAAAGGATCTCGAGTCTTTATCAACGCATGGGCAATACAGAGAGACCCGTCAATCTGGGAAAATCCAATGGAGTTTCGTCCAGAACGATTTTCGGATGGTAAACTAGACTACAGTGGCCATGACTTCAGTTATATCCCATTTGGGTCTGGCAGAAGAATTTGTGCAGGATTGCCAATGGCTGAGAGAACAGTAATGTACTTCCTTGCTTCTCTTTTGCACTCTTTTAACTGGGAATTACCAGCAGGAGAGAAGCTGGATGTTTCAGAAAAATTTGGGATCGTACTGAAGAAGAGAGTGCCTTTAGTTGTAGTGCCAACTCCAAGGCTCTCTCACTCAGTTTTCTTATACTAGCTTACTCTTGCTATTTTGCCTGTTTAATTTTGTGATCATGTATTGTATTCCTATGTACTAATCGTTGGCTTATCCGCTTATGTTCTTTCAGATGTCATAATTCTACGAAGAAAATACGGAGTTATAGAGCTCAAAGCTCAACTGTACTAATCAAACACCGTGCGAAATCCTAAATGCTAAAGAGTAGTGCTAGAGGTACCAAATTGGGTACCAAAATTTGCCACCAAATGACATGGCATTAAATATTTGGCTTTTTGGGATGTTTTAATTGGTTGGCCCTGGCGGGCCCAATATAATTATAACCAATCACAATAATGACAAGTCATTTGGTAACAATTTTTGGTACCTAATTTGGTACCTCTAGCATTTTTCAATGCTAAATATAGAGATTGGGAACTTGAGATGTATCTTAGAGAACTTACCTGAGATACATAGAATATTGTATGTAAATATAGGATGGACATTTCTGTAAAATCACAATTTTTTTAATTAGCCCTGCGGGCCCAGTTAAATTTATAGTATATTTTTAACTATCTCAGGAAAAGTTCCCTGAGATCAATCTCAGGGTCCTTTTTCTCCTAAATATATGTGATGGAGAGTTAATCGTTAATATAATTTATATCGTATCTATACTATACTATTATAAGTGAAATGGGTATAAATGGTTAGTTGATTGGTTGGTTAACGCCTTCCAAAACAAATTGTTAATACCTTCCTAAATATAGCTATTATAAGAAAACTAAATTGATCATCCATAATAAATGAATTAACAAAATAAATAAATAAATAAACACACCGTTCAAAAGTCTGCCTAAAGTAGAACTCCTAACAGAAAGAAGTACACACAATCTTGAAACTTACGTCCCATCAAAATTCCTGTATCACATCGATGCTCACACCATTCAGGCTTCACAAATTTATGATTCAGAATCTCTTGCTATGCTTACGTATTCAGAATCTCTTGCTATGTTGTCATGATCACATATGGCGGGAATACATCTTTTCTGTCAAACGATGTCGTTTAGAGTTGCAACCCAGTCGTTTAAGTAATTTCAGAATATTAATTTTGCTTAAATAAACAATAGTATCTGTACTAGGAAGTATGATTGGCTGTTAGTAGTGGAGGAATAGCAGTGCAACACGTGTCATGTAATTGGCCTATATAAACTTTTGGTTGTATTCTGAGAGAAGGCAATAAAAATGAATATTGTTATTTCCTTATTTTTGTCTTCTCTAATTTTTGTCTGCTAGTTTACCTAACCTAGATAGCCACTACTGACATTTGGTATCAGAGCAGCCGCTCCTCGGCCACCCCTAACCCTACCTTAACCATTGCTAAACCAAAACAAAAAACCCAAAATCAGATGGCCGACAAAACCAGTTTACAAAAGTGTGAAAGTTCTATATCCACCATGGCTGATAAGCTCAGTACATTTGAAGAAGGTCAATCATTCACCCAAGAACAAATCTCCAACCTCAGATCAGACTTTGAATCACTGGCACGAGACAACCAGTAGGTAAAGAGGAGAATCGTTGAGTTGACTGAGCTGGTCAAAACGGAGCTGTTGATGAAACGCCAAACCCACACAGAAGGGCCACCATGTCCTCCTACACAGCCACACATCACCACTGTAAGTCAATCTCCACATACCCCAACCCATTTTGCTACATTAAATGATTCTTCTAGTATCAACCAGTCTAGATCTAGAAGTGTTAACTGGGAGGGTTTTACACAAGCCACACAACCTTTTGAACTCCCAGCTCGTTATATTGACCCATTTGCCTTACCTGAATATCGAAACATTACTGTGTCCAACCCCCCTGTTCCTCCCAATCACTCTACGCCCCACCCAAACACCATTGTCTACACTGGTCCATCAACCCTCAATGCCCAAGCTCCGCCCATTTATCCATTGTTCCACAATAACACCCAACATATTCCTCACAACTCCTACTCGTACCATCATCCTTACACCTTACAACAAACCCCACATGTCACGTTCCAACCAAGCCACAATTCGGTTTCCTCCAGTTTAATTACTCACACAAGATTGGGTGATGATTCAAATCAAGGCAGACTGAGTAATCAACCCAACTATAAAGTCCCTAAGCTAGAATTCCCAAAATTCGATGGCAAGGATCCCCGTGGTTGGATAAGAAAGTGTGAGAAGTTTTACCAGCTACACCCTACGACGGATTTAAGGTCCAGGGTCCTATGTGCAGCACTTCATATGGAGGGTGAGGCTGATATATGGTATAGGTGTGTCGAACGTGAGAAGCACAATCTACTTTGGCCAGAATTCAGTACTATGGTATGCCAGAGATTTGCCAAAATAGGGTATGAAAATCTGGTCGGCCAATTAAATTAACACAAAAAGGAAAGGTGGATGAATATATTTGTCAATTTGATGAACTTCGGAACTATGTTATGATGGAAGAAGGTTTTCACAGGAAATCTTACTACATTGACAATTTCATTAGTGGGTTGAAAGATGAAATTGTTCAACACCTTTACAACCTTTAACCCTAAACACTTCAAGAAGCCAGAGAACTAGCTCGTGGCCAGGAATACTACCTTAATGTGTTGGACAAGCGATACAAGGCTGCTGTTTCTGTTCAGAAGTCTACCTCAACAGTTGCCAACTCTTACAAATCAAACACCTACCCTGCCAAAACTAATTCTGACCTGTCTGGTGCAAGTAATTCCTCCCCCACAACAGCTGATAGTTTCAAAAAATTAACAGTGGCTGAGATTACAGATAGAAAGCAAAAGGGGTTTTGCTTTTATTGTGACCAAAAGTTCGAACCAGGTCACAATTGCAGGAAAAAGAAGTTGTTCATCATCTTAAACGATTCCTGTGAAGCAACTGCTGCAAATGAGGAAGACCTAGCTATTACCTGGGAAGGTGAGGAGAACATCACTCAAGAAAGGGCACCAGACACTGAAACTAAGGTTTCTTCCCATGCTCTAACTGGTTCTATGGGGAATGGCACGTTGAAGATCCGTGGACAGTTGGGAAACAAAACAATTAACATTTTGTTAGACCGTGGCTCGACCAACAACTTCATCTCCCAGTGCTTGGCCAAGAAATTGCAGCTCAGAATGGCTCCCTGCACGCCTTTTCTCATTACTGTAGCCAATGGAGAACAATTGTGGTGTGACAGCCGTGTGGACAAGCTAGATTGGTCAATGTCAGGAACAAATTTCTCTGCCCCTGTTAATGTGATACCGTTAGGTGGCTATGATCTTGTGCTTGGTGTGGAATGGATGTCATCAGTAAGCCCAGTAACGTTCGACTACTCCCAAGAAACTGTCACTATAAATAGGGAAAATAAAAAAATCTCCCTATTTCAATCTCGAGCAGACTCTACAGTACAGTTACAACTGAACGCCTCTTCTCCTAAGGTTCATCAAGAGGAAGCTTGCTATTTAGTCCAGATTTATGAAATCGATGACATCAAAGCCTCAAGTACTACTCAACCCCTACACCCTACTATATCTGCACTCATTAATCAATATCAAGATATATTTGCCACACCCACAAGCCTGCCCCCCACACGTAAACAAGATCACCACATTCCCTTGAAACCGAACAGCTCCCCTGTAAATTCCCACCCATATCGCTGTCCAATTGCCCACAGATCTGAGATTGAAAAAATTACTAAGGAGATGCTCATAGTAGGGGTAATTCGTACCAGCACTTCTCCATTTGCTTCTCCTGTTCTACTTGTCAAGAAGAAAGACAATACCTGGAGACTCGTGGTTGATTACAGAGCCTTAAATGAGCTTACAATCAAAAATAAATACCCCATACCAGTTATTAAGGAGCTCCTTTCAGCACTAAAAGGCAGCCATGTGTTTACAAAACTCGACCTTCGTAGTGGTTACCACCAAATACGAATCAATCCTGAGGATATTTATAAAACGGCATTTCGTACGCATCAAGGATTGTTTGAGTTTGTCGTTATGGCATTTGGGCTCACGAACGCCCCTGCCTCCTTCCAAGACCTCATGAATGATGTCTTCTCTGATTATATTGGGAAGTTCGTTCTCGTGTTCTTCGATGATATACTGATTTAAAGCAAGGATCAAGCCACACATATCGAGCACCTTCAATTGGTATTTGATAAACTCAAGGCACATCAGCTCTTTGTTAAACTAAGCAAATGTGATTTTGCATAGCCAAGGGTTGATTATTTGGGTCATATAATTTCTGGACTAGGTGTGGCTGCGGATGAAAAGAAAATTGAGGCAATGAGGGATTGGCCCACTCCAAAAAATGTGAAATACTTACGAGGATTCTTAGGGCTTACGGGGTACTATCGATGCTTCATTCGAGGCTATGGTATCCTAAGTAAACCCCTCACACAACTCTTGAAGAAAGGCAGGTTCGCATGGTCAGATGAAGCCAATTCTGCCTTCCACACACTCAAGGAGGTCATGTCAAACACCCCGGTACTTGCTCTTCCTGACTTCTCAAAACCTCTAGTCATCGAAACAAATGCAAGTAAGCTAGGAGTGGGGGCTGTTATGATGCAAGATGGTCAGCCCATCGCTTACATGAGCAAAGCTTTAGGGCCAAAGCACTTGGGTTTATCTACTTACGAAAAAGAATTATTGGCTGTCATCATTGCTACACAGAAGTGGCGAGCTTACCTACTGGGGCACCCTTTTATTATCAAGACTGACCAGAAAGCCCTTAAGTACATAATGGAGCAAAAGATAACCACTAGCCTTCAATAAAAATGGTTATCTAAACTACTGGGTTTCGACTACACGGTGCTGTACAAGAAAGGTAAAGAAAACATTGCTGCAGATGCTCTTTCACGGTTGCATAGTGATGCTGAAATCTGTACTATCATCCATACTGCTAAGCCACAATGGAAAATAGAACTACTTGAAAGCATTGAGCAAGATGTAAATGCCCAGAAACTGATTGCAGAATTAGTGATTTCACCTACCAACACTGATGGCTATTCTTACACTCAAGGTGAATTGAAATACAAGGGAAGGTTTTATGTGGGAGATAATACTGAGCTACGAAGCAAGATCATCTTTACCTTACATAATAGCCCAGAAGGGGGACATTCAGGTGTTGCATCCACTTTAAAAAGGGCAGAAAGGCTATTCTTTCAGCCTGGGCTTCGAGCTGATGTGACTAAGTTCGTTAAAGTATGTACGACTTGTCAGAGGAATAAGGTCGAGCACATACATCCCCCTGGGTTATTGCAGCCACTTGCCCTACCAGATGGTGCTTGGGAGGTTGTTTCCATGGATTTCGTCGAGGGCCTCCCTAAATCAAAAGGGAAAGACACCATTTTGGTGGTGGTCGACAGGTTTACTAAATACTGTCACCTTATTCCGTTGACCCACCCATATACAGCTAGCAAAATTGCTCAAGAATTCTTGGATGGTGTAGTTAAACTACATGGAATGCCTCGAGCTATTATCTCAGACCGTGATCCCATATTCATCAGCTCTTTCTGGAAGGAACTTTTTACCTCGTTGGGCACCAAAATTAAGCTTAGCACGGCTTACCACCCTCAAACGGATGGCCAAACCGAACGTGTCAACCAGTGCATAGAGATGTTTCTCCGCTGTATTACTGGACACAAGCCTGGGTCCTGGTCTTCTTGGCTATCTCTAGCTGAATGGTGGTACAATACTTCCCACCATTCTGCTCTTAACATGTCGTCGTTCCAGGCTTTATACTCAACACCACCTCCTTCACTCAACTACACTTATACTCGAACCTCAGATGCTGCTGTTAATGAGTATTTACAAGAAAGGAGAGCCACCCAGCAGCTCATCAAAGCTCAGGAACGTATGAAGTGGTACTCGGACAAGAAACGTACTAATCGTTCCTTTTTGGTGAATGATAAGGTTTTCTTGAAGTTACAACCATATCGCCAACAATCATTAAATGAGCGCAGGAATCATAAGCTCTCAGCCAAGTACTATGGACCATACCGAGTGCTAGAGAAAGTTGGTCAAGTTGTTTACAAGTTGGATCTCCCCCTGAAGCAAGGATACACAACGTCTTTCATGTATCCCAGTTGAAGAAATTGGTTGGCTCACGACATGACATTCAAATCACTCTCCCCACTATTGCTGATACTGGAGTCATTGACCCCCAACCTATAGCTATATTGGAGCGTAAAATGGTCAAGAGAGGTAATCATCCAGCTGTGATGGTCCTTGTGCAGTGGGAGAACAGTACACCACATGAGGCTACGTGGGAAAAATGGGAGAAATTTTCAAAGCTCTACCCCAATTTCAATCCTTGAGGACAAGGATTTAGTGAAGAAGGGGGGTATGTCATGATCACAGATGGCGGGAATACATCTTTTCTGTCAAACGATGTCGTTTAGAGTTGCAACCCAGTCGTTTAAGTAATTTTAGAATATTAATTTTTCTTAAATAAACAATAGTATCTGTACTAGGAAGTATGATTGGCTATTAGTAGTGGAGGAATAGCAGTGCAACACGTGTCATGTAATTGGCCTATATAAACTTTTGGTTGTATTCTGAGAGAAGGCAATGAAAATGAATATTGTTATTTCCTTATTTTTGTCTTCTCTAATTTTTGTCTGCTAGTTTACCTAACCTAGATAGCCACTACTGACATATGCATACATATTCAGGTACATATTCAAAAGTTTTGGTATCTCTCTTTTCCGTACTTCAAATAGCTTGAACTGGTTGTGTTTTAAAATTTAACCTCTATGTAGTACCCTTTGCATCCTAAACAGTAGGTTGAGTTTTGTAGGTTGAGTTAATACAACAACCTGTTTGATTAATTGTCTTAGTGAAAAATAGTGTACAATTTTGTTAGGAAAAATATACATGACACTGCCTTATGCTATGTATATGTCACTACCTTATGCTCTGATTTGTTTACACTTTACTGATCCTATCCGAAACCTTTTGTTGCATCTACTTATTTACGTAGTTTTTGAATACAGGGGAGAAGAAATACAAAAAACTAGAATAATTTGATGAATTGTTTCAGAAAATAAAAAGAAATACAAGTTTTCATTGTAGAGACTGATTAATTATTTGGTAATACAACTTGAAACTATATGTAGTCAAATGTTGTAAAATGTCCTTGAATACGTATATAATTGGTTATTAATAACTCTGTTAACGAACTTAAACTTTTGGAAAAATAATATTATAGAAAGAAGCTATAAGACAGCTTATTGAGACACATAGCTACTTGCACCACGAGTTGGAAACATTTAACCAATGTCCAACCTAAAAACAATCCGGCACCTACAAGACTCACCCAAAACAAACATAAGTGTGTAGTTGGGAACATTACATCCCAGATGCCCTTGCTTGAAATGCTTACCCTTCATTGCCTTCTTGCGGATCTTTCGATTTTTTATAGGCATCCATGGCAACACCAATGGGAAAATATCGGACAGTGAATGGTTTTTGTTGTTCTTTATCTGATAATACAAGTTTTCCAACTACGGAAGCTGGATTTATAAGCAAAAAACTCAGATGCATGTGTGAAAAAAGTTTGCCAACATGTTCTTTCTCAGCATATGTCTGCTTTGCTACAATCTCCGTTCCACACACTATTTAAAAGATAGAAAGAAACTACAAGCATAATTTTTTATATTCGTTAAGGCATTTATGTCTCAAAAACACACAAATGATGCCCGTAAAATATTTAATAGAATGAAGGTGCGTTTTAATATATGTTTTGTCTAAAGAGCACACAAATAGTCCCTACAAAACTTTAATAGAATGAAGTTGGTTTTCCTTTAGTGTCAACTTATTTATAATTTTAGATTTTTCCCTCGGTGTTATGAACTGCAGTCCAGTTCCAGTTTTGTAATGAGGTGTGTAGGCTGAATCTTGCTTGCATGCGAATTATATGACACTACGCACATGTGTACAATTTTTTTATTAATATTGATGCGAAGGTCACAAGCACCATATATTTTCAAGCAAGGAACTGATAAACACCTTTTTTCAGACTCATATATTCTTATTAAAACTTCAACATTATCATATAGTGAACTTTAAATATGTTAGAGATTTGAAATTCAAGAGAGGACAATAGATTCACTTGGTATTCCCTGAAGCTATAATGAACACGCTAGCAACACTCATTAAGTGTTCGTGGTAGAAGCTGATTAATTATTAGTTAATACAACTTGAACAGGTACGAAAATAAAAGGAATGGACTACGAATATTATTGCTTCGTTACTCCACTACTTTTATATTTTCATTGTAGGAATTCTTTAATGAGTGGTGAACTTTTAGTATAAAATCCATGTTATGTTATAAATTATCTTCGTTTGACTTTATTTTGAAATTTAGGTACTTTTACTGTTATCCATTTGCTTATATAGGTGTATACACGCTCTTAGTACAGTTATATGATCAGTGGTTTGGAAAGTTTAATATTTATGTCTACAATTGTTTCATATTTATGACTTGAAAGTGTTGTTGGTATTTGCCTCTGCAATTCTTCAACCGTTACCAGTATTTGCCTCTGCAATTTATCAGTTGTTGCTCTTAGTGTAGAAAATAATATGGATAATAACTTAATGTCGCGTTAATGTTGTACGTTTCTTTGATATTTATTTCTCTGCTGCTTGGTGTTCTTCATTCGTGTATTTTTTTGTTTATCTGCATATTGTCAAAGACTTAGAGAGTATTATGTATGTACTTGGTTTCTATGCTTTAACTTTAGAAGGGCGTAGTTAAATAGATGACATTCATAGCTAATGAGCACAAGCTCGTCAGGAAGTGGAAGGCTAGGTGCGTAAACAACAAAGTCGCTAATAGGGAAAAGGAAAATTGATAATTATTTAGAAGTTACAACCAAGTTCCTTCAACTGGTTATTGCAAGTATGTTGTGTTACGTCTGGTTGCTTGGAATGAATTTAGGTTAAAATGGGATGAAAATAAAATTTATTGTTCGAGATTTGTTCATATTCGATGGCACCAATTTAAGCATATGATCATTGTTTCGATTTTAATACGAATGCTCGAGGCATAATCATGCCGCTCATTTTCTTTTCGTTAAATTATTTTAGAATAGCCTCAGTTTGCAACGCATTGATTGAAGCAGGATTTGTAATCCCTGAACTGACATTCTAGAGTGCGTAATATAAGACACCCAGAACAAGCCTTATTCTGTACTTTTGGACAGCACATTTTCAAATCATTTAACTGATCTATCGGTGTATTCACTGTTGCGATAAAAGTGTCCGTTAGTAAATGCCTAAGACATTACTATTATTATTGATGTTAGTTGATGTATATGATATAGTTTTGAATGCACTAAAAGTAATCAACATGTTTAATGGTCTCTGGCAGCATAATTTGGAAAGTCAAGAAAAGTTCTATACTGAAGCTGGTTAGAGTTACCTGAAAGCAATAGTTGAACTAATCCCCAAAGAAATTTCTAAAACTGAAAAGAAGGGGAAGAAGAACAAAGCAAAGAAGCCTTCGATTGTTGTGAACCATAGAACCAGGAAAGCCAGCTGATCTCTCAAGGATGCGCCAAATTCTCTTAAAGCTCAAGCACAATCCAGCTCCCCACATGAAGCTACCTCCATCAAAACCCGGGAAGGATGCTCAAAGTGGCTCATCATCATGCTACCGTTGCTCCCACCAATTCGGTGGTCCTTGCAGGTCATGGGCCTTGAGAGCAGTTCTTTGGACGAATCAAAGTAGGGTGAAAAGGTAATTAGACAATAAATTTGTCATTTTCTTTCTGTTTGTAATATATCAAATTTAGCACCCATTGGGTATCTTTTGTTTGGTTTTGTGGTTAGTTTTGGTGGAAAATAAAAGGGTAGTAACATTTGGACTATATATATTTCAGATTCTCTGTTTAGTGTCCATTGATTATAAAATTAAATTGGAGTTGTTGCATTAAAATAAGGTCTTAGCATTCATTTCCCTCTCTAATCTCAATATGTAATTCATAGCTACTAGCAGCTCATTTATGGCATCTTCAGCCTTCACTTTGCAAAAAACAGTGTTTGTAACAAATGAACACTAAACCTAAATTTGCAAAAAAATCACTGAAGAAAACAAGCGAAAGTATCCAACATAATTGCACGTGTTGTCAAGAAAATGTTATACACATTAACATACGTACAATAAATTAATACTCCCTCGGAAACCAATATATATATATATATATATATATAGAGTCACACTCTAAGGAGACCCAGCTTACATGAAGTACCATGGAGACCTCATCATTTGACCGTTAAATTAATTAACAACTGAGATTAAAACAATAAAAAAATCAAAAATAGCACAAGGACGTTGCAACTTGCACGCACAATACACGCACTCAAAAACTGAAAGCTTATCGAGAGCGAGAAAGCGAGAGAGAAGGAGAGACTATCTCGGAAATCGAATTATCGCGAGCATCATCTTCAGAAAAGGTATTTTCTGATTATTATGCGTGTATATGCTTGTGTATACATGTATGCAATATTGATTTCGTATATGTGGTTCTACATGTATAATTTGATTTGTTTAGATCGAATTCTACATGTATATTAGGTTGTTTCTAAGATTGAATCAATTTCGTATATATGATTATACATGGATATTAGGATGTTTATAAGATTGAATTAATTTCATAGATTTGATAACCTAAATTTTTGATGTTGTACTTTGAAATTTTGTTTCTGGTTCTGTAAATTTTTGATTAATTTGTAAAATTATGGTTCTAAAGTAGAAGCATTGAGGTAGTTTTATGAAATTAGTTTTGTGAAATTAGTTTTGGTGTATAAAATTAAGATATAAATTGTGGTTCTGAAATAGAACCAATTTTGTTAAATTCTGGTTCTAGAGTAAGAGTTATGTATAATTTTGTCCTGATTTTGTAAAAAAAATTAAAATTTTGGTTCTGTAATAGAACCTAAATTTTGGTTCTGATCTATATATATTTATTTTGTGTAATCTATGTAGACTTCTATAGTAGAATCATAATTTTTGCATATGTAAGTTTTGTGGATCTGACATAATTTTTGCATATTAAGTTTTGTAGATTATTATGTAGTAGAATCATAATTTTTGTATAGTTTCGTAGATCTACTACTAATTAATTGGTAAGTTCTATAGTAGAATCATGAATAGTTTGTATACATGCATTTAGTAGATCTTTTGTGTTATGTAATAGAATCAAAATTTTCATAAATATGTGTATTTTTTTGGCTTGTAGTAGATTTAATTAAAAATTTGTGTTTTATAGTACAATCAGATTGAAGTTTTGTAGTGTAGTTTGTAGATGCGATCTATAATGTTTTTGAATAGAATCACAATTAAGAAATTTTGATTCTATTATAGAATCAAATTTTAATTTATTAAATAAATAGTAAAATTAGTTACTTCTAATATTGGTTTCTTAATATTTAAAAATTAATATTTCGATAGAACCAATTTTTTATCTAGTGTAGAATCAAATTAAATTTTTTTATAAGGCTTTTTGGTAGAATAGATTGTAGAATCAAAAATATAAGTTAATCGTCAAAAAATCGAACTATAACTTATATTTTTGAATTATATTTCTCTAACATTTATAAAATTTATTCTTTTATATAATATTAATAAAATCAAATTTAGTCTTATTTAAGAATCAAGATTTTTGTAAATTATTTTATCTGAATAATATTCCTCTTATATAAATATCTACATTTTTGAAGATTATTCTATTTAAATTTTAACATGATGTTTATAAAATTTTAGAATAATTTTATATTAATTCCAGTATATTTAAATATAAAAATTATTTTACGAAATTAGACTATTTGTATATATGGAATTTTGCTTCGCTTATGTTGGTTAGTAATCTTGATAGTTGCTACATTTTTTTTTTTATAAACATGAAAATGATATTAAAAAGGCAAAGCCTTAGAATTCCAAATACAAACCACAGAAAAAGTCACCATGGACTAGAATGAATACCACTGAAACAAACTAAATTATGCAATAAAATCTCCTTTTAACACTAATCCAGAGACTACATCTCCACTGTAAAGCCCATACTAATGCTGATGCCACTAGCCCAACCTTCCCATAGCAGCTTGGTCGTACAATGCCCATTCCATTAATGCTTCATCTATCTGCATAAAGTCTTCCTGAGAATGAGGAACAACATTTGAAAACTTATCTTCAAAAGTACCATTATCGGCTATCTTGATTCCCTTAGTTTTATGCTCCTGATTTCCAACCCTACTAAGAAGATTGTTCAGGGTTCCACGAACTGCACTATCCAATACATCTTTCGCAAAAATGCCTTCGTAAATTTCAGTCTCCAGATCAATCACTAATTTACCAAAGCATTTAGAAACTGGAATGAGGCTTCCACTGTCTATAATCTTGATTGCTTCCTTACTCAGCAAACCATTATCATTGAAGGCATAGGATGATAGAACTTTGGATTTTACTTTCTTATCTACCTTCGACACATGAATATCCTTCTCCATTGGAGAGGAGAAGGAATTATTCTGGAAAACTTCCTTAGGGACTGATTCACTTTCTTTGGGACGATCAAACCCCACATTGACATTAAAATTAACAAAGAGATTCATGTTAACAATAACATTAACATTAGCTTGAGATGGAGGGACATTAAAATCATGAGTATCAGCAGGAGATTCAGGAAATTCAACTACATACTGAGATAAAGAATCACGCCTATCCGTAAGCACCAGAGCATTATTATCAGGGATAAAATGTTCCATTTCCAAATCAGACTCAACTAACTCATTAGAAAGAGTAGGAGAGAGAGGGGGAGAAGGATCAATTACCTCACCAAGACCATAGTAATCATCAATCTCAAAAGGTAAGAATAGCCCCATGTCCATATTAAGGAAAGTTTTGAGTTCTCCAAAGAAACCTAGAGCAGCAGCAAAAGAAGACAGATTCTGCATGCCATAAGTCACCATATAATCTGCCGTTGCATTCATAGTAATGGGAATGAGTGAGGTCCTCCATTGAGTTAAGCCTTCCACAAATGTATTTGCATACAAGGTGTTGAACTGTCCCACCACTTCCAAAAGATCCTCTGCAATTACTTGGTCTTCTCGGCGTCGAATAGTATCATAGACACCTCTGTTTGTTGATTCAATATGCACTTTGTATCTCCCCATGGAATTACAGTTGATAAGAGCTGCTTGAACTCCCCAAAGGAGAGCCTGCACTTCATTTCTCCCATGCATAGGACCCATAGCACCCCAGAGTTTAATCCCTTCTGAGTCTCTAATAATCACTCCCACCCCATTCCTATTACCATTCTCAAGGATGTTATCAACTGATACAAAATGAACATTCACTTTGACAAACCACTCATCAGGAGGAGACCAAAAGTTTTCCATGGAAGAGAAAAGGGGGAGAAAAGACAGATGCAATAAGAACAAATGGAAGAGACTAAAGAGACAAAAAGGAACCAGGAAAAGAATATAGGCAGATAAAATGCTAGTTCCCAAGAAACAAAACGGCTAGAAAAGGAGGAGATGAGCCGCCCAAAAGAAGAAGAATGCATGTTTTTCTCGGGAGAGAGCACTTCAGCCTTGGGGACATACAAAGAAACACAGGATACGAGGCGACTCCCCCTAGCAACTCTTCCCATAATGATTAATGAAATAAAATTACGAAATAGAGAACGAAAAGATAATTCAAAAGAATTAGAAGGAGATTAAACCACTGAACTAAAAAACCTCAAGAAATAGCAACATAGAGAGATAGGCCATCCCAATACTGAAATAAAACAGGCCACAGGAAATAAAGTAGCATGAGCTGAAGTTAGTCTGACAATCCAATTAGTCTGAGAAGAAACCATTATCCCAGAAACAGGATATGGAATCCCTACTCAGACCTTTTTTCGCCAAATCATCAGCAACTTGGTTTAGTTCTCTTTGAACATAACTAAGTTTAGACCCTATATCCTTTAACTCGAGGTCCGAATAAACTTCACTTGAAATTCCATTCAATCTGTGACGGCCCCAAATCCCTTAATTAAATTTAACTAGATAATGGTAAAGCATGCATATTAATTAATTAGACATTACCAATCCCACGCCTAGATCGCCAACAGGTAAGAGTTTGAAACAATATAAACTACCAATTTAAAACAATTTATTATTACAACCACAAATTTATTCAATTTATTATTACAACCACAAATTTATTCTAAGTCAAAAGATTACAGACTAAGTCAAAAGTCTCGCAAAACAAGATCCATCAGATCGTCACTCCCTTCTACCTGGAACTGCCTCCTATAGGCTACACCTGAACCACCACAATTCTTACGCGCAGTCTCAAGAGTCCTTACCATCTTCGAGTTTCACTGAAAGGTTAAGGAAAATAAAATAATTGAGCCAATTGCTCAGCAAGTGCATAAACAACAGTATAAGACTGGCACAATAATTCAACTGTAAAGCAAGATATAGAATCTGCAAATGAACTGTATCAACTGAATCAATATCAAAATAAAATGAGAAGGAATTGGAATATCTGATAAGACGCTACGAGCAACGCTGGGTGATCAGCCCACGACAGAGCTCCGAACCCGCATATCCAATACGGTGTTCATCAAATATAAGGGGATCCCAGGCACACATTGGCCTATAATAATAATATAATTTGGACCGGCGCCTCGGTCAAAGTAACATTCCATCCAATTCCATTAAGGTCAAATAAAAGTCTGTCAAATTCAATTCATCTCAAAGAAACAAGAATATCAATGTCATATCAAGTTGCTAATAAGCATGAATAGGATTCTCGGATTTCAATTGAATGATTTTCAGATTTCGAATAAATGACAAGGCAAAGTGAAGAAATCAATCATTTCGGATTCTTGAAAGTTGGGATTCTGTTTAGTATAACTTGGTTAAATCAAGAAAGGTTAAATCAAGAAAAGATAATCACAAAAGGTTAATCAAGAGAAGTTAATCACGAAAGGTTAATCAAGAATCAACAATTGTTCTTAGATAGAAACGAGATCAAGTACAAGAAGATATTTAAGTAGTTGGTTCAAGAATTCAAGAATTCGATAAGGTTATGAAAAGGTTTTCCAAGAAATATGATTATCGATTAGCAAGTCAAGTCAAGTTCAAGGGGTATGAAATCAATCACAAGGTATATGACAATAATAAGGTCGGAAAGAAATAGTTTGTGACAAACTAACAATTCAATATCTCATGGCATTCATCATATGGTAACAACAAGGTAGGATAGTACACTTGCCTTAAATCACGAGTTCAAACTAGATAGCGTCCTCCTCAATCGGCTCCTTGCCAGGCCTCCTACTCGGACCTATAATAATAATAAACAATATCTTATTTTCCCCTCTTTTGTTTACATATCACAAAGCAATCCTAACAGTGCTAACGCCCCATCGATATAACCATGTTACACACATACATTCATATTTACATGTAAACACATAAGTCATGTAAGTCACTTAGCATGTAAATCACTTAACCTACAATGTAGTATGGTATAGTACTATAATGATTCTACGACTTAACATTGGAGATGTGCCTTTAAGGTTTTGGAAATCGCTTATTATATTTTTAGAAATTTCGGCGGCATCTCCTTTGTATAGTCGTCAAACCATACCGAATACAATCGGTCTCAAGCAATTACCATCCAACACCAAACACCACCAATGACTACAACTCCATCAACAATCAACTACTACAATCACCAAGCAATCCTAGGTCATCCTACTATCTCCACGACGACTCGTTAAGCAATTCATCAATTAATTTCACATAGCAATTCAATCCTTAAAACAATTAAATCAAGTAGCAATTAAGTTAAGCAATTAAACGACTAACAATCAACTCAAGAACACAACCTCTCCTCACAATCTCTCTTCTCTCCCTCTCTCGGCCTCTCGGCCTCTCTCTCTTTCTCTCCTCTCTCTCTCTCGGCTTCTCCCTCTCTATCTCTCTCTTTCTCCCTCTCGGTCTCTCTCCCTCCTCCATCAATCTCTCTCGGCCTCTCCCTCTTCTTCACCAACAATCACAAATAAAACCCTCACAATGACATACACCATTACTTACACCCAATTTGGATTCATAGCTCAATATTTCAACAACCCATCAACACTAACTAACAATTTCATACTAAAATCAAATTATAAGTTGAACCCATCAAACTTCATATCATATAATCACCAAAATCACTAACCCTTTTAATTTTACACCTACTAACAATCATCAACTAACAAAACAAGCATACCCACAACTTGTAAACTCAATTAAACTCAAACCCATCATCAAGATCAACTTAAAAAGTTATAAAAACTTACATGCAATCACATATCACCTACTAATCATGTAAAATCATAAAATTAACACTTGCATGCAACCCTTCGGCTCACTTTCGTTCATGGCCGAAGGTTTGGGGTCCTCCGGAGAGCCCGAAAATTCGTGGGTCTCTTCCAGGAAGTATACCCAATCATCAACACCCACAAACTTACCTTGATTCTTCAATTTTCGAAAAACCCTAATTTGGAAAAGTGAAGGAAATTGAAATTTAAAACCATGGGTTTGTAGAGGATGACAAGAGGAGTGTTTTTATGTATAATAGTGTAAGGTTTTAATGGAGGAATTACCTTGATTAAAGCTTGAGAATCAATGGAGGTTGTGAGAGTTCTTGAGAGAAAAAAAGATGAAGATAGTGGGGGGGGGGGTTGTCTCGGCCGAATGAAAAAAAAGAAGGGGAGGGGAGGGTTTTTGTCTAGCCTACACACACACACACATGTAATTAAATCACATTTTAATGATACATCTTTTAATTAAATAAAAGACTTGTAAAAATAATCCTAATTAAAAGATATTTTTGGATTCAAGAATAATTTATTGACACATAAAATTAAAATATGCAATTCTCTTCCTCAAAATATTTTTAAAACATTTTTAAAATCATTTTGTGAAAAGATTTGGATTTTTACAAGTTTTAATGTTTTAAAAAGGAAAATAATTGGAAAATCCTTGTAATATATTTTAATGCGAAAATAAATTAAACTTTTATTTTTAAAAAGTCTTTAAATGCATAAAGATAATAAAACAAGAAATTTCATGATTTTTACTAACTCCAAGAATTTTATAAAAATGTTTAAGCGCAAATAAAATCATATTTTAACATTTAAAAGCTATACAGAATTTTAATAAAATTTCACGTCGACACATCTAGCGATTAGACACGTAACACATATTCACATTCACACAAACATGTAATGACTCATCAATTAAGGCACATAATAATATTTTTAATGCCAAATAATACTATTTATAGAGTACGAAATTCCCAGATATTACATCCTTCCCCCCTTAAAAGGATTCTGTCCCCAGAATCAGCTATGTAAACAAATGAGGGTACTATTCTAACATATCACTTTCTAACTCCCAGGTTGACTCTTCAACCTTAGGGTTCCTCCACAAAACTTTAACTAACACAACTGATTTATTTCTAAGCACTTTCTCTCGGCGATCTTCTATTCTGATCGGCCGCTCTACATAATACAAATCTGGCTGAATTTCTACTGGCTCATACTCTATTACACACTTAGTGTCAGGATGAAACTTCTTAAGCATCGATACATGAAAAACATTATGAATATGCTGCATCTGAGGCGGTAAAGCTAATTCATAAGCTACTTTGCCTACGCGTCGCAAAATCTCAAAAGGTCCTACAAATCTTGGACTCAGCTTTCCTTTCTTCCCAAATCTGGTTAATCCTTTCCATGGCGAAACTTTTAACAACACTGGATCACCTACTTCGAAATCTACTTTCTTTCTTGCTGGATCCGCATACTTCCTCTGCCTGTCTTGAGCAGCTCGCAATCTTTTCTGAATTATTTCCACTGTCTCTTTCGTCTGCTGAATCAATTCTGGTCCGACTATCTTTCGCTCACCAACTTCTTCCCAACACACAGGAGATCTACACTTCCTTCCATAGAGAGCTTAATATGGAGGCATCCCAATACTAGTATGATAGCTGTTGTTGTAAGAAAATTCCACCAAAGGTAGATGCTCGTCCCAATTGCCTTTAAAGTCTATGGCACAAACTCTAAGCATGTCTTCAATCGTCTGAATCGTTCTTTCGCTCTGACCATCTGTCTGAGGATGATAAGCAGTACTCATTCTGAGTTGCGTTCCGAGATGTTCTTGAAACTGTCTCCAAAATCTTGAGTTAAAACGTGGATCTCTGTCAGATACTATAGATACTGGAACTCCATGACGAGTCACAATCTCCTTCAAGTACAAATGCACCAACTTGTCTAGCGAAAATCTTTCGTTAATCGGCAAGAAATGAGTTGATTTCGTCAGTCGGTCAACTATAACCCAAATAGCATCATGATTAGCCTTCGATCTTGGTAGACCTACTACAAAATCCATTGCAATGTGCTCCCACTTCCACTCAGGTATCTCCAATGGTTGAATCAATCCACTTGGTCTTTGATGTTCTGCTTTTACTCTTTGGCATGTATAGCAACGACTTACCCATTCTGCAATTTCTCTTTTCATGTCTGGCCACCAAAAGTTCTTCTTCAAATCTTGATACATTTTCGTGCTTCCGGGATGTAATGAAAACTTAGAACTATGGGCATCACACAACAACTCTTCTTTCAACTCTTTCACATCAGGAATCCATATCCTTGAGGAAAATCTTAAAATACCTTGTTTATCTTTCTGCGTGCAAATTTCTTCTCCGGTCAATTCATTCAATCTCTGATTCATCACTTCTTCTTGGTATTTCCGAATTTTGTCCAATAATACTGGTTGAAATGTCATGGTATAAACTTGCTCTGCTGGCATCTCTGTTGCACAAACTTCAATCTCTAACTTTTCGAACTCTCTAAACAATTCTTGAGTCATTGTCAACGTATTCAATCTTTCTTTCCTGCTTAGCGCATCAGCTACGACATTCGCCTTCCCCGGGTGATAACTAATGGTACAATCATAATCCTTTATCAGCTCTAACCATCTTCTTTGTCTCATGTTGAGTTCCTTCTGAGTAAATATATACTTAAGGCTCTTATGATCCGTGAATATCTCACACTTCTCACCATAAAGATAATGTCTCCACAATTTCAATGCAAACACAATTGCTGCTAGCTCGAGGTCATGGGTAGGGTATCTCTGTTCATGAGGTTTCAGTTGCCTTGAAGCATACGCAATCACCTTTCCATGCTGCATCAACACACACCCTAAACCCTTATGCGAAGCATCGCTGTAGATTACAAACTCTCCTTTATTATCCGGTAATGCTAACACTGGAGCAGTTACCAATCTTTGCTTAAGCTCTTGAAAATTCTTTTCACACTTATCAGTCCATTCAAACTTTTCATTCTTCCGTGTCAACTTGGTCAATGGTACCCCAATCTTAGAAAAATCCTTAACAAATCTGCGATAATATCCTGCTAGTCCCATAAAACTCCTTACTTCTGTCGGTGTCCTTGGTCTTTCCCAATTCACAACTGCCTCAATCTTTGCTGGGTCAACTCGAATTCCTTCTTTACTCACAATATGTCCCAAAAATTGGACTTCCTTCAACCAAAACTCACACTTGGAAAATTTGGCATACAACTTCTCCTTTCTCAATATCTCCAATGCTATCCTCAAATGTTCTGCATGATCCACTTCTGATTTAGAGTATATCAAAATATCATCGATGAAGACTATCACAAACTTATCCAAATACTTCTTAAACACTCGGTTCATCAAATCCATAAATGCTGCTGGTGCGTTCGTCAATCCAAAAGCCATAACCAAAAATTCATAGTGACCATACCTTGTTCTAAAAGCAGTCTTCGGTATATCCTCTGGCTTGATTTTCAGCTGATGATATCCTGATCTTAGATCTATCTTCGAAAAACATGTCGCTCCTTTCAACTGGTCGAACAAATCATCAATCCTTGGTAATGGGTATCTATTCTTGATAGTCAACTTATTCAACTCTCGATAGTCGATACAAAGTCTCATACTTCCATCTTTCTTCTTCACGAACAATACTGGCGCTCCCCAGGGTGATACACTTGGTCTTATAACTCCTTTGTTCAATAAGTCCTGAAGTTGACTGGCGAGTTCCTTCATTTCAGACGGTGCCATTCTATATGGAGCCTTGGAAATAGGTTCTGTCCCTGGTGCTAAGTCAATCACGAACTCGATCTGACGATCTGGAGGTAAACCGGGTAGTTCTTCGGGAAAAACATCGGGAAACTCATTGACTACGGGAATATCCTCTAATTCCACTCCTTCTCGACTCTTATCTATCACATAGGCAAGATAAGCCTCACATCCTTTCCTTAACAATCTCTTGGTTTACATCATGGAAAGAAACGTACTAGTCTGCCTACGCCCCTTAAAGATAACTCTATCGCCCTCTGGAGATCTCAACGTAACTCTCTTACTCTTACAATCGATATGCGCATCATACTCGGCAAGCCAATCCATTCCTAAAATTATATCAAAATCTCCTAGTTGAAAAGGTATCAAGGTGACGGGAAAAAGATAACCTGAAATCTCTACTGCACAAGGTGAACATACCCTATCTACTGGTATCTGATCCTGATTAGCTAACACAATATTCAAAGCTTCTCTTAACACACCAATATCACACTTCAACTTATTCACAAAATCTTTAGAAACAAACGATCTAGTAGCACCCGAATCAATTAACAATTTTGCACTAATGGCGTTCACGAAAAGCGTACCTGCCACTACATCTGAGCTTCTTACTGCATCGTTCATGTTCATGTTGAAGGTCATGGCACGAATTGGATAGGCTGAAGCTTGATAACTCTGAGCTTGAAGAGCTGGAATTTGCTGAAGTACAGGTGGATTTAGGATCTGAGTTGGAATCTGAGATGTTGCCATTTGGTTCACTGGGGTAGAGGTAGTCAATCTCATCAAGTTGTTGTTTGGAACAGGCGATCTGCACTCCCTAGCCATATGTCCTACTTTCCCACACTTGTAACAAGTCAAACTCGATTTCGAATTCCTGCACTCGTTAGCATAATGACCTTTCTGATTACACTTGAAACAAACAATATCTGCCTTCACACACGCTCCGGTATGCCTCTTAGAACATGCCTTGCACTCTAGAATAGAGGGTCGGGGAAATCTTGGTTGATTGGGGTTCTGAGGAAGGGTTTCTGAGTTCTTGTTTCTGGGCACATTCCTTTTAAAATTTCTTCCCTGGTTCTGAAATCCGGGTTTCCTCTCCATCTGATTTGTTGACTTTCCTTGATCCTGATTCCTTTCGATTGCTTCCACTTTCCTCTTTAAATTGCCCCTTTCCTTCTGATTCTGATCACTCTCACCTTCTATTATCATAGCCTTCTGAACCACTTCTGCATACGAGTTGATCTCAAAAGCTGCAACTCTGCTCCTTAACCATGGCTTCAATCCCTGTTGAAACCTCTTCGCTCTCTTTTCATCCGTATCCACATAATCTCCTATAAATCTTGCTAACTCTGTAAACTTCTTCTCATACTCATCAACACTCATATTTTCCTGCTTAAGATTAAAGAACTTTAACTCCATCTGATTCTGCATATACCTAGGAAAATACTTCTCCAGAAAATCCTTTTAAACCTATCCCACTGAATCACTTCTACTGCTTCCAATGCCTTAGCCGATTCCCACCAATAATTAGATTCACCCTTAAGAAAATAACTAGCAAATTCTACCTTCTGCTCATCACTAACCTTCACCAATGCAAAGGCCTTCTCCATTTCCTTAAGCCATATATGGGCTTCAACTGGATCTTTTGTTCCTTGAAAATCTGGGGGTTTCACAGCCTGAAAAGATTTAAAAGTTACCACAAGTTGGGCTGGTTGTTGCTGTCCTTGTTGCTGTTGCAATTGCTGATGTTGTTGCTGAAGTAGCTGCTGCTGCTTTGCCAACGTAGCTGTCTGCTGTTGCAAAAGTCCCAAAAGCTGGGCCATATCCATATTGCCTTGATTATCATCTCTATTCTGATCATCTTGATCCCTATTTTGATTAGCTCTAGTATTGCTCCTTCTTGGAGGCATCTTTCTGAATATTAAACAAGCATCTATTTATCCATAAGCATACATCTAACCGCAACATGGCACAATATAGTCTAACAGTTCTAATATGACATGGTACAACCTAAAATTTAAACAATCTCACGCGGCCAAATAATATGATAAAAGGAAACGATAATAATAAACGATAACGGTACTGATGACATCCATCGATAACCCAAATCCAAAGGTTCAAAGTACCAACCAACATAAAGTTCAAAAACCGAAACTGAAAATACGATAAAGTCTAACAACATAAGTCTGATAATCATATGGCTATACTATAAGCCATCTCATAAAACCCATAATATAAAACTAGTTATCCAGCAACCGGCTGATCACACGCTGAAGCTCGTCCACCATCATCTGAACCATAGCATAACTCTCCCAATCTCGATGAGGTACCATAGCGCGAAGCCTCTCGTTAGCCATCTCGGTGAGTGACTGAAGCCTGGATGCAAGAGTCGGGACATGATCCTCGGGTATATCCTCATCATCATTATACAATGCATCAACTCTCCTCTGAAGCTGAGCGTTCTCATCATAAAGACGATCACACTCCCTAAGCAACTCCTGATAGACGGGTAAAGGTACAGTATCTGCTATCTCGGCCGGAGGTGGAGCTGAAGGTCCTGGTGCCCTCTGTCGCTGCCAATAATAGTATAATATATATATATATATATATATATATATATATATATATATATATATATAAAGCGTCAGATATAACTTAGAAGCATTCTACTTAAACACTCTCGATAATAGGGGTCAATCAATCCTATTCTTTTAGAAATATCATACTATTTACATTCTAAGTGAGTTTCTATTTTAATCCTAAGTGATTATTGAAAATGTGATATATCTTGTTACCTAAACCTATATTGTTCAGTGACTCAAACCTGTGGCTCTGATACCAAACCTGTGACGGCCCCAAATCCCTTAATTAAATTTAACTAGATAATGGTAATGCATGCATATTAATTAATTAGACATTACCAATCCCACGCCTAGATCGCCAACAGGTAAGAGTTTGAAACAATATAAACTACCAATTTAAAACAATTTATTATTACAACCACAAATTTATTCTAAGTCAAAAGATTACAGACTAAGTCAAAAGTCTCGCAAAACAAGATCCATCAGATCGTCACTCCCTTCTACCTGGAACTGCCTCCTATAGGCTACACCTGAACCACCACAATTCTTACGCGCAGTCTCAAGAGTCCTTACCATCTTCGAGTTTCACTGAAAGGTTAAGGAAAATAAAATAATTGAGCCAATTGCTCAGCAAGTGCATAAACAACAGTATAAGACTGGCACAATAATTCAACTGTAAAGCAAGATATAGAATCTGCAAATGAACTGTATCAACTGAATCAATATCAAAATAAAATGAGAAGGAATTGGAATATCTGATAAGACGCTACGAGCAACGCTGGGTGATCAGCCCACGACAGAGCTCCGAACCCGCATATCCAATACGGTGTTCATCAAATATAAGGGGATCCCAGGCACACATTGGCCTATAATAATAATATAATTTGGACCGGCGCCTCGGTCAAAGTAACATTCCATCCAATTCCATTAAGGTCAAATAAAAGTCTGTCAAATTCAATTCATCTCAAAGAAACAAGAATATCAATGTCATATCAAGTTGCTAATAAGCATGAATAGGATTCTCGGATTTCAATTGAATGATTTTCAGATTTCGAATAAATGACAAGGCAAAGTGAAGAAATCAATCATTTCGGATTCTTGAAAGTTGGGATTCTGTTTAGTATAACTTGGTTAAATCAAGAAAGGTTAAATCAAGAAAAGATAATCACAAAAGGTTAATCAAGAGAAGTTAATCACGAAAGGTTAATCAAGAATCAACAATTGTTCTTAGATAGAAACGAGATCAAGTACAAGAAGATATTTAAGTAGTTGGTTCAAGAATTCAAGAATTCGACAAGGTTATGAAAAGGTTTTCCAAGAAATATGATTATCGATTAGCAAGTCAAGTCAAGTTCAAGGGGTATGAAATCAATCACAAGGTATATGACAATAATAAGGTCGGAAAGAAATAGTTTGTGACAAACTAACAATTCAATATCTCATGGCATTCATCATATGGTAACAACAAGGTAGGATAGTACACTTGCCTTAAATCACGAGTTCAAACTAGATAGCGTCCTCCTCAATCGGCTCCTTGCCAGGCCTCCTACTCGGACCTATAATAATAATAAACAATATCTTATTTTTCCCTCTTTTGTTTACATATCACAAAGCAATCCTAACAGTGCTAACGCCCCATCGATATAACCATGTTACACACATACATTCATATTTACATGTAAACACATAAGTCATGTAAGTCACTTAGCATGTAAATCACTTAACCTACAATGTAGTATGGTATAGTACTATAATGATTCTACGACTTAACATTGGAGATGTGCCTTTAAGGTTTTGGAAATCGCTTATTATATTTTTAGAAATTTCGGCGGCATCTCCTTTGTATAGTCGTCAAACCATACCGAATATAATCGGTCTCAAGCAATTACCATCCAACACCAAACACCACCAATGACTACAACTCCATCAACAATCAACTACTACAATCACCAAGCAATCCTAGGTCATCCTACTATCTCCACGACGACTCGTTAAGCAATTCATCAATTAATTTCACATAGCAATTCAATCCTTAAAACAATTAAATCAAGTAGCAATTAAGTTAAGCAATTAAACGACTAACAATCAACTCAAGAACACAACCTCTCCTCACAATCTCTCTTCTCTCCCTCTCTCGGCCTCTCGGCCTCTTTCTCTCCCCTCTCTCTCTCGGCTTCTCCCTCTCTATCTCTCTCTTTCTCCCTCTCGGTCTCTCTCCCTCCTCCATCAATCTCTCTCGGCCTCTCCCTCTTCTTCACCAACAATCACAAATAAAACCCTCACAATGACATACACCATTACTTACACCCAATTTGGATTCATAGCTCAATATTTCAACAACCCATCAACACTAACTAACAATTTCATACTAAAATCAAATTATAAGTTGAACCCATCAAACTTCATATCATATAATCACCAAAATCACTAACCCTTTTAATTTTACACCTACTAACAATCATCAACTAACAAAACAAGCATACCCACAACTTGTAAACTCAATTAAACTCAAACCCATCATCAAGATCAACTTAAAAAGTTATAAAAACTTACATGCAATCACATATCACCTACTAATCATGTAAAATCATAAAATTAACACTTGCATGCAACCCTTCGGCTCACTTTCGTTCATGGCCGAAGGTTTGGGGTCCTCCGGAGAGCCCGAAAATTCGTGGGTCTCTTCCAGGAAGTATACCCAATCATCAACACCCACAAACTTACCTTGATTCTTCAATTTTCGAAAAACCCTAATTTGGAAAAGTGAAGGAAATTGAAATTTAAAAACCATGGGTTTGTAGAGGATGACAAGAGGAGTGTTTTTATGTATAATAGTGTAAGGTTTTAATGGAGGAATTACCTTGATTAAAGCTTGAGAATCAATGGAGGTTGTGAGAGTTCTTGAGAGAAAAAAAGATGAAGACAGTGGGGGGGGTTGTCTCGGCCGAATGAAAAAAAAGAAGGGGAGGGTTTTTGTCTAGCCTACACACACACACATGTAATTAAATCACATTTTAATGATACATCTTTTAATTAAATAAAAGACTTGTAAAAATAATCCTAATTAAAAGATATTTTTGGATTCAAGAATAATTTATTGACACATAAAATTAAAATATGCAATTCTCTTCCTCAAAATATTTTTAAAACATTTTTAAAATCATTTTGTGAAAAGATTTGGATTTTTACAAGTTTTAATGTTTTAAAAAGGAAAATAATTGGAAAAATCCTTGTAATATATTTTAATGCGAAAATAAATTAAACTTTTATTTTTAAAAAGTCTTTAAATGCATAAAGATAATAAAACAAGAAATTTCATGATTTTTACTAACTCCAAGAATTTTATAAAAATGTTTAAGCGCAAATAAAATCATATTTTAACATTTAAAAGCTATACAGAATTTTAATAAAATTTCACGTCGACACATCTAGCGATTAGACACGTAACACATATTCACATTCACACAAACATGTAATGACTCATCAATTAAGGCACATAATAATATTTTTAATGCCAAATAATACTATTTATAGAGTACGAAATTCCCAGATATTACACAATCTTTGTCTAAGATTCCAATCTTTACCTTCTCTAAAGAAATTGATAGCATCCAGAGAGTCAGAGCATATTATCGTTGAGAGATTTTCAAGCTTTTTATTCTTTAAAATATGAGCAACGTGTAAAATCGATAATATTTCTGCTTCCAGACAGCAATTTGCAGCACAAGGCCCTGAGAAAAAGTGAATTACTTTTCGAGATCTGTTGACAATGTTTCCACCTATGCCACCTCCATGATTACTTGAAGAAAGGAACCCCCAAGCTCCATCCACTGCACACACTAAGTCAAAAGCTTGATGTTTATGCTTCCAAAATTCTCTATGTAAATTGCCATAGAAAACTGCCACTACTCCCTGAGGATTGACTTTCCATAACGGATCACTTGCAAACGGAATCAATCTAGACATCTTCCCCAACTCACCTACTCTAGTAAAAATTAAAAGCTCTAAAGTAGACCGAGATAATCTAGTTCCAGAAAAGATGAATTCGTTCCTTGATAGCCAGACAGTCCATAAAGTAGCAGCTACCACTAGTCTCCATATCTTTGCTACAGAATTATTCTTTATTACCAGGAGCAAAGATCGAAGAGAGAAGGATTCCAGCGAGACCAGCTTAATTGAAACACTCCACCAGGATCCCACATAGCACCAAGCCCATCTTGCTAAATCACATTTCCATAAAAGATGATCCAGGTTTTCCACATCCTTCGAACACCAAGGACATAAAGGAGAAATAGAAGGGATCCTAGAATGGAGAAAATGATTAGTAGGTAGAGCAGCCCACTGAATTTTCCATAGGAAAATAGAGATTTTTGGAGGAAATTTAGAAGTCCAAATGCACCTCCAAATAATGTTCTGTTGTGAAGCCGAAATTGGAAACCTTGGAAGACCTTCACTAAAGCATTTTGAGGAGTAATATCCCTTCCCTGGTTTCCATATCAAACAGTCCTGCCTCGGTTGGAAAATAATGGACTCAACTATTGTTCTAAGATGATCAACTATCTCTTTGTCTCTGATAGAAAGAGTTCTAGACCATAGCAAGTCATTGCTGTTAGAAGAAGAACTCCATAGAGTCACAAAGTCCTTGATAGTAGAATGCTTGAAGTTCAGAATTCGATAGAGACTTGGGTATTTGAGCATCAAAGGTCCAGATTGTTGCCACCAGTCTTCCCAAAAGTAGATTAATTCACCATTCCCCAAAATCCATTCAAAGTTATTCCTAGATATCAAAGATGAAGCCTCTACCACTGAATTGACACTCAGAAAGCTTTTAACAATAGGAGAGTCAACCAAGTTAGAAGAAATAGAAGACAGGTCATAGTTGACTACATGGCCATATTTTTGAACCAGAGCTTTATTCCACAATTTAGATCTATCCCAATAGCATTTCCACCACCATTTTGCCAAGAGAGACATATTCTTGTACAAAAGAGGAGAAATTCCAAGGCCCCCATATCCTTACTTTTACACAGCTTTTCCCAGCTCAAGGTATGAAGCTTTTTCAGAACTACACCCTCCTTCTCCACATGGCCCCATAAGAATTGTCGTCGAAGTTGTTCTAACTTAGAGAGAGCTGCCACTGGGATACGATACAGATTGAACCAGTACACTGGCATGCTATCAATAGTGGCTTTAAGCAGAATCAATCTACCTGCCATAGAGATACTGCTAGGGTCCCATTTCCTAAGTTTATTTCTGACCCTTAGAATAAGAGGATCCCAGTACGAAATTCTTTTAGGAGAGGACCCTAAAGTTGCACCTAAGTACTTGATTGGTCCCACCCAAACCTTGCATCCTAGATGATTCGCCCACCCTTCTAAGTTGTCTTTGGCCTCACTAAAACCAAACAATTCACTTTTGTGAAAATTTATTTTAAAACCCGAAAGCAGTTCAAAACACTTGAGAACCCTCTTTACCCCTTTTACAGATTTATCCTCATTAGCCAGGAAAAGTACTACATCATCCGCATATTGCAGATGAGAAATCTCCATTTCACTACCAGGCAAAGTAATTCCTGAGAAAATACCTTTCTCTCTAGCCCTTGAGAGCATAGCAGACAGGACTTCTCCAACCAGATTGAATAAAAGAGGTGACATTGGATCACCCTGTCTGATTCCTCTCCGAGGCTTAAATTCATCTGTAGGAGAGCCATTGACAAGAATCGAAATACGAGAAGAGAAGAAGATGGACTTGATCCAGGATATCCATTTAGGATTAAAATTCATAGCTTCCAGAGTATTAAACAAAAAATCCCAATCAATGCTATCAAAAGCTTTTTCAAAATCAAGTTTGAAAACTATGCCCTTACACTTTCTTGCTTGGAGAGAAGAACAGATCTCATTGGCAATCATGATGCTATCAGTAATTTGGCGTCCTTGAATGAATGCAGATTGAGTATCAGAGACCAAAACATCCATTAATCTTTTCAACCTATCTGCTAGAACTTTAGTGAGCAGTTTCATAGAAGAGTTCATGAGGCTTATAGGACGATAATCTGAGGCAGTCTGAGGGGAGTTTGTCTTCGGTATTAGAGCAATGAAAGAGGAATTGAAACCTTGAAGTATGACACCATTATCATGAAACTTCTGGAAAAAAACCCAACACATCGCCCTTAATCTTGTCCCATATAGCTTTCAATACTCCTGCGTTAAGACCATCAGGGCCAGGAGACTTATTAGAGTCAGTGTCTTTTAATGCTCGATGAATCTGCTCAAGATCAAACTGCTTGACTAGCTCTTGATTTGCAGACTGGTTTAACCTGTTTAGAACTAAGTCTCCAATCAAGAAAATTCTAGTGGAATTGCCTTTGCTGAGGAAATTCTGGAAGTGATTAAAAATTGCAAATTTGATCTCTAAAGGTTTTTGCAACATAATTTCTCCAGACTGTATCCTCCAAATATGATTAGCACTTCTAGTGTTTCTCTTCCTTTAGCTTGTTCCGTAAGCATATTCACAATATACTTAATCCTAAATTCATAATAATATAATTATTTATTAAAATAAATATATCAAATACTATAATTGATGTGGGCCATTTTTTAAAAAATAATGACAATATGTATAATTCAGTTTTTTGGACAGTTTTGTTTAATAAAAATCATACTACAACTTACAAAAAAAATTCATATTTCATTAATGACTTCTTCTCTTGGAATTTATTATTTAAATTTTTTAGATCAAATTGAAATAACAAAAATATGGGGCTTTTTTACTTAATGGTTGATACTTAAATTTTGATTTGATATTTTGGTCTACTTATTAAACATAAATGTATCTATTTTTTTGGTACTCTTGTTTTGTTACATTATTTTAAAATTTTGTATTTCGACCTACTTATTTATACAAATCTATATTTATATCTTTAAAATAAAAATATTTTAATAGGTATAATTATTTCACTAATCTATTATATGTTAATAGGTACTCTTACATTTTGTGATGGTTTTTGAAAATAGTATGTTAAATTGGTTATAGTTCGATTTTTGACGATTAACTTATATTTTTGAATTATATTTCTCTAACATTTATAAAATTTATTCTTTTATATAATATTAATAAAATCAAATTTAGTCTTATTTAAGAATCAAGATTTTTGTAAATTATTTTATCTGAATAATATTCCTCTTATATAAATATCTACATTTTTTAAGATTATTCTATTTAAATTTTAACATGATGTTTATAAAATTTTAGAATAATTTTATATTAATTCCAGTATATTTAAATATAAAAATTATTTTACGAAATTAGACTATTTGTATATATGGAATTTTGCTTCACTTATGTTGGTTAGTAATCTTGATAGTTGCTACATTAGGCCACGTCTACCATTCTACATCATTTAGGATTTCCGCTTAGGTGTCTTTTTTTTTTTTCTAAAATAAGTTCGATTTGATTATTAATTATTATTTATACATATGTTGAATAAATAAAAATTAAGATTTTAATTTTATATTTGTGAATGGCTTTTTGAAATTATTACATTAAATCGAGTATAGTTCTATTTTATCAACCAAGTTTTATTTTTGAGTTATATCCTCTATTATTTATAAAATTTAGTTTTTTATATAATATTAATAAAATCCAATTTAGATCTATTTCAGAATCAAGATATTTGAAGATTTTTTATTTGAATAATATTCCTTTCATATAAATTTCAATTTTTTTGAAGATTATTTTATTTAAATAATATTTCTCCAATTTTGTAAATAAATTTATGTTAATACTGATGAATTTAAGTATACAAATTATTTTACAAAAATTAGATATTGGCGCATATGGATTTATGTTTCAGTTAGGTTGCTTAGTTCTTCTACATCAGTTAGGACACTGTGCAGCTGTAGTCCGTTTAGGTGTCTTTTTTTTAGTTTTAATTAAAGTTTAGATCTAACGACCAATATTTGTTTCGCGGTAGTATTGATAACTAAATATCCACCTTACTTATTATATATAGGATATAAATATTATTTAAATTCTAAAATTAATAGGATATAATCTAGACCCTTAATTAAGTTTAGATCTAACGATCAATATTTGTTTCGCGGTAGTATTGATAACCAAATATCTACCTTATGCTTATTATATATAGGATATAAATTTTCGTTTGACTGACTAACTTTCCGCTCTTTCCCCCTTTTTTTTTAGTTGTTGGAGAATCTCTGAAGGAAGTTTTAGACAGCGGGATTACGGACGACATGCATAAGGCCATGTTGGTTCTGGCGAAAAGGGTACCCGATCTCCACAGGTGAAAGAGACTTCCATGGTTGACGATTCTGTTGTTGTTGAGAAGGTAGTTAGTGATAATGTTGTGACCATCGACGGTGTTGAGGAGGGAGTTCGTGACCGATCTGGTAAGAGATCTCGAGGAGAAGGCGATGAAGAAACCTTGAGACGTGGTTCTTAGAGGAGGATCAACGAGCCCTCTCGTTTTGGGCTCGGGAAGTCTTTAACAATCACTGGGGTCAATAAGGAAACTCTGCCTCCCATCCTTCAAGAGTGTTCTTCAGATAAACCTTTGCAGATTGAAATTCATCCAAACGAACGTTGGACAGCTGGTTCGCGTTTTCCTACTCAGGTCTTCCGAGCATTTGATCTTCCCCAAGATAAGGGTTCATATGTCGACAAATCTCTGGATGAGATAGCAGATCGATGCCTTGCTCGTGGTGGACGGGTACGTGTTATATATATATATATATATATATGTATTTTTATTTATTTATTTTTTTTGTTTTGTTTTTTTGTTTTTGTTTTTTTTTTTTTACTGACTATCGATTAATTCTTTGCCTTCTGTAGCTCCTTGCTGACTTGGCCCACATCGTTAAAGATTACCGGGCTGATGTAGACCATGAATGGCGTGTGAATTCTACTCGTGAGTTAAATGAGGCGAAGGAGAAGGTGAATGCAACACTCTTGCGAGCCGTTGAGGCTGAGGGTTGAGAAAAGAAACTGATATCTGATATTGATGTTTTGAAAAAAGAGTGTCAGGAGTTAAGAGATGGTAAGAAAGCTTGCGAAGACGAGCTCGTTCCAATGAAGGCTGCCATGGAATTGGATAAGGAGAAAATACTTACTCTCGATAACGAAGTACTTAAGCTTCGTAGGGAATGTGATGGGTTGAAAGTAGAAGTGACCACTTTGAAGACCGAAATCGAAAAAGATGCTGAGGAATCAGCGAATTCTATGGCCTGGGGTTATCAAGGGTTCTATGATCGACTAGAAAAAGCGGGCGTAGACTTGACCGGGCATTCTTTGGATGACTTCTGTGCCGATTTGGCTAAGACGACTTCTGTGCCGATTTGGCTAAGACGATGAAGAATGGTGAAGGAAACGACAACGAAGCTGCTTGAAGACGAGGGATGCCTCGTGACTTATGTAATATCCTATTTCAGGTTTTTCGAACTTTAAGATTATTACTCTTTTATGACTTTGGTATCGTCTCGTTGTTGTCGTAGGCGAGGTATGCCTCGTGGATGATGTAATTGAGTTTAACTTGCGTTGGTTGACTCTGGATATTTTAGAAGTTGAATTATTATGCGATTGGAAGCAGAGAAGAACTTATATTAATGGTTCTGCTATTTGAAAACTGAATGTATTATTATCGCGTTGTTTTGCATTGGTATTTTCTCATCATGATGATAGATCCATAAGAATTGTAGGTGAATAATGGCATAGGTAACAAATTGACCATACTGAGGTAAACAAACGAACTCTTGTGATTTATGAAGATCAATTCGCATTGTTTCGTTTTGTGACTTAAGCATTATTTGATTGATTCTATGTTCTCTTGTAAAACTGGGTGCCTTTGGTATGAAGATATGTACCTTGCTAACGATGTGTTTGAAAATTTTATTTTCGTGGCCTCACATAGCTCGATAACTTGTAGTGTTTGGATATTGACAAGTACAATTTATGGTTCTATTGCTTAAAACGAGATATGCCTAGTTATAATACTTCAGAATATTGCTTGTTGTTTTTTAATAATGTGGCTAATTACCTTGGAACGTTTTTCTATTCGCAGTGTATTAGTAATAATCAACATATTGTAATTTATAATGCGATCAAGGAATTATGACAAACTTTTATTTGATAATAATTTAATGGGGCTAAGGTGGGATCCTCACTTCAGATCCTTTTCACCTTAGCAATTTCATAGGCGGTTGGAAAGTAGAGTTTGTCATTGTTCTAGGAATAAAATACAATTACTGGTAAAATTTCTTCAAGTGGATACCATTCCACGCGTTTTTAATCAGCTCGCCATCGAGTTGAGCTAGCTCATAGGTGCCTGGGCGAATTACCTTTGTGATCTTATATGGGCCTTTCCATGGAGCCTTCAGCTTGCCTGCAACTGTAGGTTGGGATGAGGCAGATTCTCGTAGGACGAGGTCGTTGACTTGGAAGTTCCTTGTCCTTACGCCTTTGTTGAAATACCTCGCCACTTTGCCTTGATACTTAGCGACAGCTAAGGTTGTTTCATCCCTGACCTCTTCAAGGAGATCATTATCGAGCTTAACTCCTTTAAGAGAATCATGTTCGTTAAAACTTTCGATTCTTGGGGATTCTAAACCGATCTCGACTGGGATCACGGCATCCGTGCCATATGCAAGGCGGAAGGGGGTCTCACCCGTTGCACGTGGAGTAGTTCTGTAAGACCATAAGACATTAGGTAGTTCATCCACCCAATTGCGAGTCTGGTCCTGTAATCTTTTCTTAAGTCCTTGGAGAATTGTCCTGTTGGAGACCTCGACTTGCCCATTAGCCTGGGGGTATGCTACCAACGCCTTGAGGTGTTTTACCTTTAACTCGCTCAACATCGACTCGAATTCCTTACCCACGAACTAGGTTCCATTATCTGTAACAACCAACCTGGGCACTCCGAAACGAAATACTATGTACTCCATGAAGAATTCGATCATCTCTTTTTCCCTGATTTTTGCTAACGGCTTTGCCTCGATCCATTTTGTAGCGTAGTCTATGGCAACGACTATGTATTGGAGCTGAATCCTTGCTTTTGGGAATGAATGTCAATTCCCCATTGAAAGAAGGGACATGGGCTCAAAATTGGAGATAATAGCTGTGAGGGCTTATGAGTAACCGGACTATACAATTGACAAGAGACACATTTTTTCACAAAGTTATCACAGTCTTTCCTCATTGTGGGCCAATATAGACCTTGTCGTATGATTTTGTGAGCCAAATTTTTGCCACCGAGATGTTCATCGCATATTCCCATATGGACCTCAAAAATTGCTATTTCTGCTTCTTCGGGAGCTAGACATCGGAGAAGAGGCTTGGTTAGAGCTCGTCGGTACAGCTTTGCGTCTTTTACACAATAGTTTCTCGCTTTATACATTAGCGACCTGGCCTCGTTTTTGTCCTCAGGCAACTGATTTCTAATGATGTAATCTAGAAAATGAACCCGCCAGTCAGGTTTCAACAAAATGCTGTGTATTGTAGCGGCTGATTCGACTGTTGGAGACTGAAGCGTTTCCACATATATGGGTTCGCCATTTGTAATGATTGAGGATGATGCTAATTTGGACAGAGCATCTGCCCATTGATTTTTAGATCTGTCAATATTTGTTACTTTCCATGAGACAAACCTCGTGAGGAGGGTTTGAGCTCGACATAAGTAGGCTGCCATCCTGTCATTGTGAGTTTGAAACTCCCCAAATATTTGCTTTACCACAAGCTGTGAGTCGCTGAAGACGTCGATGACGTTAACTTCAAGGCCTATCACAAGGTTCAAGCCTGCTATCATTGCCTCATATTAGGCTTTGTTATTTGTGGCTTGGAAAGCAAAAGTAACAGCTTGTTGTACCTTGAATCCTTCTGGACTAATCAATATGATTCCTGCTCCGCTTGTTTCCGAGGTCAATGACCCATCCACATAAAGGACCCAAGGTCGGGATTGAATTTGCTCGTCATCCATTTTTAGAGATTCTGATTTGTTGAATTGGCACTCGACCACGAAATCTGAGAGTGCCTGAGCCTTCATCGCCGTACGAGGTTTATGCTCGATATAGAACTGGCTTAACTCTATTGTCCAGGCCGCAAGTCGACCTGTCATGTCGGGCTTATGCAGTATCCACTTTAATGGCTGATTTGTCATAACCTGAATTTCTCGTCCTTGGAAATAGTGTCTAAGTTTGCGACTCGCCAAGACTAGGGCGTATACCAGCTTCTCAACCTGAGGATATCGAGTCTCTGCGTCTCGTAGGGTATGGCTTATGTAATATACAGGCAGTTCATTGCCCTGAACGGGTCTAATCAATACTGTGGCAATGGTATTTTCGCATGCAGACAGGTATAATCACAAGGGTTCTCGTGGTTGAGCTTGTGTCAAGATCGGTGGCGAGCTCAAAAACTTATTTAGTTCTTCAAGTCCTTTTTTGCATTCATCATTCCAATCGATCCTTGATTATTTTGGAGCACTCTTAATAGCTTCAAAAAATGGAGCGCATCGTTTAGATGATTGTGGAATAAACCTTCGCAGGGCGGCAATGCAGCCCATGATTATTTGTAACTCTTTGAGAGAAGATGGATCTTGCATGTCAATAATAGCCTTAACTTGACTTGGGTCGGCCTCGATGCCTCTTTGAGTCAAAAGAAATCCCAGGAACTTCCCCGAAGTCATCCCGAAGGAACATTTGGTGGGATTCAACCGCGTGTTGTGACATCGCACGGTATCAAAGGTCTCGCGGAGATCTGCTGCATGATCTATTGACCTTTTAGATTTTGCTATGAGGTCGTCGACATAGACCTGTAGATTACGGCCGATTTGTGAGGCGAAAATCGTATCCATCATCTGTTGGAACGTAGCTCCTGCATTGATGAGGCCGAAAGGCATGTTTTTAAACCCAAAAACTCCTCTGTGCGTGATGAAAGCCGTCTTTTCCCAATCCTGGTTGTCCATATTAATCTGATTATAGCCTGAGAAGGCATCCATAAATGACAGGAGTTCGTGGCCAGCTGTGGCATCGATGAGCTGATCGATATTTGGCAATGGATAAAAATCTTTTGGGCAAGCACGATTTAAATCGGAGTAATCTACACACATTCGCCACTTCCCATTACTCTTTTTAACTAACACTGCGTTAGCTATCCACTCTAGGAACTATACGGGCGCAATAAAACCGGCTTCAAGGAGCCTATCTAGCTCAGCATCGATGGCTTTTGTTTTTTTCCTCCGAGAATACTCGTTTTTTTTGTTTAACAATTTGTGCTCCAGGTTTAATGTGGAGGAAGTGACGAGCTATCATTTCGGGAATTCCTGGCATGTCTTTTGGATCCCACGCAAAAACATCGGCGTACTCTCTGATGAGGTCGATAATCTGTTGGCGGAGTTCGCCTTCCAAACATTTTCCAATTTTAACTACCTTGTCGGAATTACCTTCCTCGACCTCTATCTCATCACATTCTTCGATGGCGACACCAGACGATTGATTAGGTATTTCAAGGATAGCCCGAGGATCCATATATACGACTTGGTTAATTGACGAATCATCCTCACGCTTTACTTTTGGTATAACAGTAGATAAATAACATTGGTGTGCTGCGACCTGATCTCCCACGACCTCACCAATTCCGAACTCCGTTGGGAATTTCATTTTGAGATGAGGAATCGAGGTGATAGCCTTCAAGGCCGCGAGGGTTGTTCTGCCGAGAATAGCATTATAACTTGAGTTGGCATTAATGACGTGAAACTTGGTCATTTTCCACGTTTGGCATGGGAGAGAACCGAATAAAACTGGAAGATCAATGGTGCCTACGACCTTGACCTCATTTCCAGTGAAGCCGTATAAAGGCATGTTCACATTCTCCAACTTTCTGTCGCCGAGATCCATCCGTGCGAAGGCATGGTGATATAATATATCAACAGAGCTACCATTGTCAATTAAGATCTTCTTTACTGTGTTTGTGCCGATCTTGGCTGTATTTACAAGAGCATCCTGATGAGACTCAATTATTCCCGAAGGGTAGTCATTATCAGAAAAGGAGATCACAGGAGATGGGTTAGGTCGTTGGCGTTTAGGAGCCTCAGGGTTTACATGAAACACTTCCCTGGCGTATAACTTTTTGGAATTATTCGATGTGCCTCCTGCGGCGAATCCTCCTGCTATGACGTCGATGACGCGATCTGGATCATGGGGGCGATCATTTTGTCTTGTGGCATCGTGATTAATATAATGAGTCAACTGGCCTAGTTTGATCTTAGATTCGATGAGGTTACTCAATTGATAACATTGGTCTGTGGTATGACCTTTATCCTCGTGGTATTCACAATAGCGGGAGCTTGGAGGTCGACCTGGCTTCATCGGCCTTGGTGGTCGATAATCAGGCTCTGACTTAAGGATAGCCAATATAGTAGCCTTGTCGATAGTGAGCTTCGTAAATTCTTTTTCCTGTTTTTCCCTTGGTTTCCATGATTTGTCCTGGTTATCGGACCTTTCATCTCGTGTTTTTCGAGGAGTACGAGCATTATTCGTCCTTGAATAAGAATCATAATCTCGTTTGTATTCTGTCCTCGGAGAATGTCGTCTAGGGCTTCTGCTACGTTCTCGTTTGAAAGCTCTACGAGGTGATTGAATGCTCCCTACAGCTTCCTGCAAATTCATTCGATGCTCAACTACTTGAAAGGCTGCTTGTAAAGTTCGGGGACTCTTTTCAAAGAATTCTTGTAACAGGTTAGCATGACGATGTTTATCTATTCCCGCAGCCAAATAATTAATCGCCAGCTCCTTCACCAAATTAGGTATGTCAGAAATTTCATTTCGGAATCGGATTAAGAAGTCTCACAAAGATTCATTGTGTCGTTGTCAAACAGTCATTAACGAGGCTGTTATCTTGCCCCCTTATAGTTACTAGAGAACCGAGTTTGAAACTTTGTTTTCAGACACAGCCAAGACTCTATTGAGCGAGGTGGAAGGCTATTATACCATCGTAAAGATGTGCCTTGAAGGCATGTGGAGAAGAACTGATACCTCGCTACCTCTGAGTGTCCATAAAAAGCCATGTGGCCATCAAACGTATTAAGAAATCCACTAGGGTCCGATGTCCCATCAAAGTGATCCAATGAGGGCGTCTTCAACGTCCGATCGATACGTGCAATCTCAATATCTCTCATTAACGGGCTTTCAGTAGATACGATTTGACCGGATTGATTTCGAATAAATTCTCTACACATAGCGAGGTCGCTTCGAATATCAGCAATCTTTTCAGGTCTAACCGATTCATTAGAGTCACTACACCAAGATGATTGGCTCGCCGACGGCCTCCGTCGTCTTTTGTGAGCAGCAGATTGTGAATAGATTGACTCAGTCGATTCTTCGTCCCCGAAGTCTTCGTATTCATTCCCTTGATATTCGTCTTCGGCCTCAACGTCTTCACAGCGAGCTGAAATATTAGCATTCCTTAAACCCTTATGCAGCTGTCAAGCTCGTCGACACCTCCTTAATTTTTCCTCTAGGGCACGTTTCTGTTGCTCTAAATTGAACAGCTCTTCATCTGACTCCTGAAGGTCGCCTTCAGTCTCGGGAGCAACCTGTTTGTCTTTCTGAATCTTTTGAAGGTGCAAGCGCATATTGCTTGTTAACACCTTTTTGCCTGTAGCCGTTGCGACCCTCATGCGGGTATCGGGCTGAGTAGTATGTCTCGTGTTTAGTTGCACTACCTCGATGGGTCTCTGAGATCCATCAACATCATCCTGTGTTGCCGGAAATAATCGTCTTGGCTGTAACGGGGAAGGTGTCATTTGGTCCCCTGCTCGGGGGGCCGTTAACATCTCCTTTCTCGTACTAATCTGCTCAACGACAGGTTCCTTTTCCTCCATTTTTCTTTGGTTGGAATCCTAAATTAAAGAGCTCCTTCTAGCGCCAAATGATGGAGAGTTAATCGTTATAATATGAATAATAATAGTAATAATAGTATTTGGATAGAGATCTAGAAAGTGATGAAGGTAATATTCATTGAAATGTATTTCTCTCCTTTTGGAGGTACAACTCTCTAATTTACAATTGCCAACCCCCAAACAAGTGGGGTTAGGTTCATATTTATAGGGGATTCCTTGTGGGTCCCCCATACCTATTTTTACTTGCTCCTTCAGTTAAACACTTGTGGGCTTCAAGGCCCTAATGTAAATACAATACTTGATGGGCCTAATACATTCTAATTTACTCCTTTAATACATAATGTTTAATGGGCCTAATACATTCTAGGATAGTCCATCCATTTAGCATAAATTACTCCTTTGGGATTCATGGTCCAACAATATGTTACACTCACTGCTCAATCAAATCAAATCAACATATAGAGAGTATTTTTACATGATTTTTAAACAATATACGATTAATTAGAGAGTTTTTAATATTACACTTTGAAACTTAACCACAACAAATTTACTTAAAATTTGAATAGACACGTGCTGTTACTAGTTTAAGTGGGTTTCCCACAAAGACTTAACCTTATTAATGTTGGCTCCCGGTCCCTGGCAAACGTATGTCAGGAACCTCTTATTCAACATACAGTTTTTTAGTCGTTGGATGGTTGATCCAACGAATGTGATTTAAAAAAAAATTGTACCATACCGCATAAACTTTATGCAGTACAGAGAAATTACCAAAATGCCCCTGTTTTCATATAAAAAATCTACTGTTCACCGTACCGCGGAAATTTTTTATGTGAAAACAGGGGCATTTTGGTAATTTCTACGTACCGCATAAAGTTTATGCGGTACGGTATAATTGTTTTTTAAACCTGGACCGTTGGATCAACCATCCAACGGTCCAGAAGCTGTATGTTGAATAAGAGGTCCTTGGCGTACGTTTGCCAGGGACCGGAGCCCATTAATGTTAGCATTAATATATTAAAACTCAACAAAAAAATTATTTAAAAGTCTATAAAAGACATAAAATATAAATACATAGTTTATATATAAAATGTAAATATTATAGTTTTATTCGATTTGGATCAAAAAATATTTTCTAAAAATTGAATTGAACCGAAATTTATTTTAATCTAGACCGAATTAATTGAATTGACCGAATGTTCAAAAAAATAGAACCAGACCGAATCAACATAATATAATTCGATTCAGTTTTTCAGCTCGATTTGGTTTTACTCAACCCTGACCAAGGAAATATAAAACCTAAGCAAAATTGGATAATAAACTGGGGAGATGAAGAGATTGCTATTTTGGTCGGTGAGTCTCGTAAGTCGTAACTTAAAAAAAGATCGCTAACAACCTCAACCATCTGATCAATTTTTGAGTCCTCGAAATCGGAGGCTCTGATACCATGATGACTTTTGTATATTAAGATTAGCGGAAGAGAAATAATAACATAGCAGTGCAAGGAAATAAACAAGAGATAAACAGAAAATTTATTTAGGATTACATTGTATTGATCATGCTAATAATGAAAGTAGAAGAGTTTATATAGAGCCAATACTTACAATTACTAGACTTGGGTAATGGGCCTTATATGGGCCTTATTTCCTCAATAAAACAACAATGGCATTCACCGTTGAATCCAATAATACTATTTAACCAACAGAAGTACAGAACAACAAAAAATTATCAAAATCACAACTTTGCACAATCTTTTCAGTATATCAATTTGAGCTGGGATTAACATATATCAATATACAAAAGTTTACCAGTTTATAATAGAATCTCATTTCCAGTGAGGAAGAAATCAAACCCACAACTAAAACACATTTGAAATCAAGAATCTCATCCCTGGTCTCATGTTCCACCCAAAAGGTCTCACCTTTTCACTCAATTTCTTAAGATGTAAATGTTGTATGTGTGGGTATGTATAGATTGATATGTAGACCACTGAAAATACCCAACTGGGTATTAGAAAAGTTAAGTCTTTATCAAGATTAGAGTTCCTAAAATGTCAGAACAAGTGAAAAGAAAAAGATAAGAGAAAGAGAGGCCTAGGTTTTTTTCCATTCCACGACACAAATTTCTTTGGGTAACGGCCAAAAATGTCATTTTTTTCAAAATTTTATTACACAAATACCATTTTTAAATTTTTTGGCCAAAAATACCAGTCTATTACGCATTTCCAAAATGGGTAATACTATTACTCATTTGAGAAATGGATATCATGTAATAATTTTTCAAAAAAACGAAAATAAAATTAAAATAAAAAAATAAAAAATTGTGTCAGGTAAATGCGTAACAGACCATTTCTGATTATGTTACGCATTTCCCAAATGCGTGACACAATTTTTTTATTTTTAATTTTTTTTTCAATTTTTTTAACTTTATATGTATTAGTATTACCCATTTGAAAAATGCGTAATACTATTACCCATTCTTGAAATGCGTAATACAATGGTATTTTTGGCCAAAAAATTCAGAAGTGATATTCTCGTCAAAAAGTTTTAAAAAAATGTCATTATTTCAATTTCTTTTAAAAAAATTATTTATTTTACAAAAATACTCCCTTCATCCCATAAAAAATGTCCCGGTAAGCTATTTTACATTTTTAATCATTTCTCATTAATTACTATACAATTTTTAAGAAGTACTCCCTCCGTTCTCTTTATTTCTTTACATGTGGTTTGGACACGGAGACCAAAAATAATGGGTGTAATATTGTTAAAATAAATGAATAGTGGGTGTAATAGTGATTTTATTGTTAAAATAAATGAAGTAGTGGGTGTAATAGTGTAAAATATTGGAAAAATGGAAGAAAGTAGAGGATGTAATAATGTATTTTATTATTAAAGTTATTATTTTTAGTAATGTAAAGAATTGGTGGGACATCTCAAAAAGGAAAGTGTAAAGAAATGAGAGGGACGGAGAATATAATTTAGTAAAAATATTACAAATTTACATTGAATTGAAAATGAATATGTATTTTTCTCAAAAAAGACTAGTACTATGGGATGTATATTTGGGTATTAGCCCATTTTGGCATAATTTTAACGAAAATTTTCCAAAATAGCACTCTTCGATGGCACAAAATTCACGCAATTATGAACTGCGTTAGAATATAACGCATTTACAACATGCATTATCCTTGAAAACGCATATGTAAATTGTGTTTAACGGGTAATAACGCAAGGACAAATCGCATTTTGTGGGAATAATGCAAGTACTACTTGCGTTTTTAGTCAACGCAAATTTTGTTCACGTTTTTTTTTGTTACAAATAGCTACTTTAAGTGTTGTCACTTATTATTTTTTATTTTTTTATTTTTTCCAAATATGGATTTGCAAACACTATTAAAAAACTTAAAATTAAATGGCCATTTTAAATTGTATTTTTTTACTAAGTCCGACGGTCTAATTTTTAAAATATCGGACCAGGATAAATTAGGGTTTAGGATTATTTAAAACGAAACAGAACAAAAAACGCAACTAGTACTTGCGTTCTGCCTTACTCATGACATATGTGCATTATGTTTGTGTCATCCAAGTAGGGTGTAGGGATGTAAATTGATCTGAATTATCTGATATCTCGGCTTAAATTCGACTTGAAAATATGTTATATATCTCAGATTCGCTTTATAAATGATCCAAACTTTACGGAAAAATTGAACACGGATAAAATATGATCTCGGATATGAGCACTCATATACCCGCTTAGATTAAGTCTCATATTTTTCTTATAAAAATGATCCTACCCGAATTTGTTTAATGATCCATTTTCGGTTTAAATCTGAATTATATTTTTATTTCTTTATATTTCTAACTGAATAGCATATTATAATTTCTTATTAACATTTATAAATTTAAATTTTCATAAACTACGAGTTATCCACCTGAGTATTTATCATCAAATACTTAATAGATCAATTATTTTAAGTTTTCAATTCGTGATTATTATTTTTTATGATATTATATTTATTTTAGAATAAATGACTGATCATTTATATAATTCAAATAAAAATGGTATATAATGTTAGTGGATTATATCTAACTCGTATTCGATAGATCACAAACTACTCGGTTAGAAAAAAAAACGATACTGGTTCAGATTCGGTTCAGATCCGAACCTCAGTATTCGGGATCAATTTAGATCCGAATAAAATGATCCGGACCCAAATTTGGACATAATAAAAGTAAAATGATCCAATACTTAAGCAAAAGGGTGTCCGGTTCTATCCAGATCATTTTTCAGCCCTACATCCAAGGACTGGATTTTGCGTATTGTTTTGGAAATTCAATCCTAATTTTGTGTTATTTTAGGCATTTTCTCCGTATATTTAAGATGATTAGTACTATTAGGTAGATTTACTGTATCTTTTCAAGTGAATAGACACATTCTTTCGGTCTTTCGAACGTTGTTAGTGTAAAAAAAAACATAGGGCCGGTTTGGGAAACCTTAAAATAACTTCTTATGGACTTATTTTTGGATAAAAATTTCATATTTTAATAATTTTTTTAATACAAGTATTTAATGTATGTTTGAAAAAAAAGTTAACTTTTTCCAGAAAAAAGATAGGAATCTCTAAATTTGTCTTAAAATAAATTGACTTATTTTGGGAAAAAAATTCCCCCAAACACCCCCATAGATTAATAAGAAATTAAAACAAAAACTAATTATGAATACAAGAGTAATAAGTAAAATTGAGATTTCAATTATCATTAACCAAATTATCAAATGCTCGCCGAAAAGAAAAGGAGACCAATGCTTTATCTTACAGCTCTAGAGTCATGAACACATTTCATACACTTATCATATAGTCTATTCGTAAGTTTTCCCTTTTGGGATAGAACAGGTATGGAAAAAATCATTGCCCAGATGAAATTGCTCCTTACGTAGTTAGTAATTTTTTATCCTCAAGCTATTATAAATGGCTCCCGGTCCCTGGCAAACGTATGTCAGGGACCTCTTATTTAACATACACTTTTTCAGTCGTTGGATGGTTGATCCAACGGCTGTTATTTAAAAAAAAACTGTATCGTACCGCAATAACTTTATGCGGTACGGAGTAATTACCAAAATGCCCCCCTGTTTTCATATAAAAAATCTACTGTTCACCGTACCGCAGAAAGTTTCTGCGGTACGTGAACAGTAAGGATATTTTGGTAATTTGCCCGTACCGCATAAAATTTATGCGGTACGGTGCGAATTTTTTTTTAAAATCAGAGCCTCCAACGGCTTAAAAACCGTATGCCAACTAACCCGTCCCTGGCATGCGTTTGCCAGGGACCGGACCCCATTATAAATTGCATTTTCCATAAAAAGAAATCATAAGTTTCGAACAGACCCCATTCTTTAATCCTATGGAACCCCCATTATACAATTTAAGGATCTTCATATAGTTTCCTTGAGTTACACTGAGACCACAAACTCTAAAATGACCTAATATACTTTCATAGGTAAATTTGTAAGCTGTGCTTTACGGTGGAAAGAACAAAAGATGAAAAGGCTGGCAAAAAACAAATATTGCGGGAAACGATGCAGATTTTTCTTCAAGTGTTTCGCTACATTTTCTCCTCCGAAAAAATATAACCTGTTGGCCATGAATTTTTCAACCAAAAGAAAGATGATTCAAAATCGACAAGTAGAAAAGATGCAAAGAAATAAATTAGAAAAATATGCAAATTCAACTTCACATGTTGCTATCCATATGCAACCTTTCAAATTAGATCAGAATCCCAGATATCACAACATCAATGCTGAGTAACTAAAGACATATGAACATCTACAACCTAGTCTACTTTCTACAGCTTAATCACCAGGAAGCTCATTGAACATTTCCTACAACTTAACACCACAAAGCATATCTCCTACTTTTACCTCCAGCTACAAATATAAACAACATTACATTGGTCATCCCGTTATCTTCTAGTGGAGCAGATCATCATTCTATCTAAAAACTCCTCTTAACCTTGGTGTTTCCTGTCAAAAAATCCAGCAGATTATCAGTTTTACTTCTACAAGCCATGAACAGATGTACTACAACTAGTCAACCATGTTAATGATGTGACTCCGCAATTGTTAAGATAGCGTAGCACCACTTACCTTCAAAATTTACTCCTGCCCTGGCTTTTGTGACTTCTGCTGGAAGAAAAAGGTATCTTTGTAATGGACAGCGAGCTTTGCAATCCCTCTAGCAGCTGCAAGGGACATACAATCAGTAAGTCCTCTAGTATAGCATTAAAGGGCTTAGTTAATGATGGTCTCCCAATATGTTCATGTAAAATGCCATTAAAAATTAAAAACAAACTAGTTACAAACTTACCCTTGAAGTTGGTTGAATCGTACGATTTGATCTACGCGTTTCAACAAACTCGGGAACTAATTTTTCCTTCAGTTCATTCTTTTTACCCATTTTTCCACCAAAAGGTACTCTTTTTCCTTTATTATGCCTCTCGATTCTAACATTAGAGGGGGAACCTTCTTTAGGAGCAACTAACGTTTGACCTTCCGATGTATCCTGAGAATCAGAAACAGATCCGAATTCCAATAGTTTGTCCTGACAAGTATTATTCTCTTCACTGCATATGGCATCGTCTGATATTCTATCTGTTACTGCAGCAGGGCGTGGAGGTTTAGTGAAGGCCAACTTATTATCTTTTCGAGGCTGAGTTTTACCATAGGCAACTGGTGGTTTCCCAGATCTAAAAACTTTTGGTTTGTCTCCAGCAACTTGCTTTTCTTTCAAGTCAATTTTGGCAGAATTTTTCCATCCACGAGATCCTGACACTTGAGGTGCCATATACCTGGCAAATTTAACAGAATCATCTGTTTTCGTATTCTTCCTGCTCTGATCAGAATCAGAATGTTTGCTTACATCCATAAATTTTCATTTCTTTCCTGGTTTAGGAACACCAAAAACCATCCTTGAACCTTCTTTCTGCAAACCAGTTCTCAGTGTCCTCCGTGACACTTGTTTATTCTCTTGCACTGTATTCTTGCCAATATTAAATTTCTTCTCATTTTCAGATATAGGCAGCAGACTCAGCTCTTCATGTTTCCTCGATTCTACAAGATCAACTTCTATTGAAATTTTTTCCTTTTCTTTGGCCTCCACTGGACTACCCAGCCTCATTCTTTTTTCCTGTGGCACATGTCCCTGAACGAAGAATACTTATTTAATCACAAATTAAGCAGGTATTCAACTAAGCAATATGCCAAATTTTCATAAACTGAAAATTCTAGAGTATAGAACCTGGGATGGGGAGTGTAGTCTTGGACTGGACCACTCAGTCCACTTCCCGTCCTGCCAAGTGAGGGTTGGCCGAAGATGCCAAGCTCTTGCAATGGATGCATCCCCAAGCGCTGCAAATTGATTTTTACGAAATTCTTTTTAACTCTACTTAACTGAGAACAGTAAACGATGTGCAGTAGACAGTAGACTTTCACTCTATGCAGGATCATGCATACCTGGGATATCAATTGTTTTTTTTTTTTTATAGGCAAGGATTATATTAGAAATAGCCAAAAGGCAATATTACAAGATAGACTCCACTGAAACATAATACCACTGGAATATTATCCCACTAAACAAGACACCACTAAATGAAGCTATAGTTCCACCCTTCCTGCATAGCCTTGGTCAAAGAAAATTTGAAATCCTAACCACACTTTTCTTTAGCTGACTACAAACCTCCGACCACTTTAGCAGAGATGCATATTGCACCATGCCTATGAACTGGAATCTGGACTGGTAGACCAAGCTGGAAGACCCACATCCATACCGTAACCATCTTGAGCTAGCTTAAAAATCGACTCCCCGAAGAGTATTCACTCATCTATTGTAATCCCATGATTTCAAACAAAAGTACAAGCAACAATAAAATATTAAAAGCACTGTGCTATCCACCACTAGAGAAAACCAACAAAAGCGCTCGCTGCACGCGCCACCGCAAAGCAGCGCGTCATCGCAACAGCTAAGGAGCGCGTCGTCTCAACAGCTGAGGCCGAGTTGGTGTAGCTCAGAGAAAAACAGAAGAGGAAGAACAGTTCGACTTCTCCTTCCACACCTCTAGCGGACCCCTAGGATTAAGAAACTGAAAGCCAACACACTTGGTCTTAAATCTGATATCTTGAGCCCATATGAGACAGCCCACCACTGAATGGATATTTTGATCAAAAATCAAAAGTATTAAAATCAGCTTCTACATCAAAAGGACATTGAACGTGAAGAAGACAGAATAGGAGACCGACTAAGCATCGCCGTCGGATGGTAGCAGGCCGGAGCCAGCCTCCAACGCTACCCAGAAACCGACAAACCACAACTCTAATTTTTTAATACCACAATAAGCGACCCCGACAAAGACAACCCACACCCTAAACAATACGACCGTCTCGAGTGTCCACAATTCGCCACCACTAAGAGATAATGTTAGGCAGTAGACATTTGTTTCTTCACCAAACTCACCAACCTCACCAAATACTCCCACCAACCCTATTCTCCCACCAACCCCATTCCTTACTCCTATAAATACCTCCATATCCCTTCATTCTAATCACACCTTAATTCTCTTTTCTCTCTCTATAGCTGCTAGATAGTCCGTCTAGTAGGGGAGTCGGTTTAGCCCGCTTTCAGGAAATGTCGGGATAGAAGGTCCCCGTGCCTAAACTATTCCTTAGGATACTTGGGTCTGACTGCAGCCATCGAAGGTGGTCCCGCTGCAGGAGTCTTTCTATCAGGTTGTGTGACACTGACCGGGTTGGGAGAGGGAGAGAAGGAAAGGTTGTCGGGAAACAGTGATAGGGGAGGTTTTGAGATAAACACTTCAGTGAGTTGGGGATATACATAATAGGTATTGTAGGGCTGAATTTTTGTATGAAATTCAAGGGGCCGGATACCCGGATATTGTAATCTCTTTTATCTAGTGTGAAGTTGTTGGTCTTGTGGATGTAGGCTGGGCCGAACCACGTTAAATCTCTTGTCTCTTTTACTGTATTGTTGGTTTGTTGCTTCATTACTATCACGTATATTTGTGGGATCTAAGCGCACATATTTACCAAATCGCTTCCGCATTCGCAGGGAATCGGGCAGATTCCTAACAGTTGGCATCAGAGCTAGTTGTGTCTAAATTATTGGTGCCGAAGGAAAGTCGTTAAGAAAAGTGGTTTTCTAATTTGGCGCCGTTTTGACGGAAGTGCTCCCATTGTTTCTTACACTTACCTGGCCAATTGATTTAGTTGTTTGGATTGGTTTGTGTGTGCAAACGGAGATCATGGCAAGTATTAAAGGATTCACGGTGACTCCATATGATGGTAAAGGAAGTTTTACTCTTTGGCAGAGAAGGGTAAAGGATATCATAACCCAACAGAAGCTAGCAAGGGCTTTGAAGGGGAAGGAGGGAAAATCAACAAAGATGAGCGATGTAAAATTGGAGGAAGAAGATAAGGCCCTTATTTTTCTTACTTCGCTTCCGGAGTCATTCGATCATTTGGTCACAACCATTTTGTACGGTAAGGACATGTTAAAAATGGAGGAGGTTCAGTCAGCACTTTTGTCAAATGCTGGAAGGAAGAACCAGGATGGTGACAAGGACGGAATGACAGTTTTGGCTTTGCGTAGTCAAAATAATAGAGGAAGGGGTGCTGTGAGAGGATCTACCAATAGCAGGGGTAAATCCAGATACGATGAAAAGGGCATGCAGTGCTTTGGTTGCAAGGAGTGGGGTCATATTAGGCCGAATTGTCCGCTTAATAAGAAGGATCCAGATGCATCATTGGTTGTGGTTACTCTCGATTGTGAAGATGTTTGCACCGTCTTCAATCGAGGCACTAGTTCCCCAGGAGAATGGATATTAGACTCAGGGTCATCTTACCATGTATGTTCCGAGAGGGGGCATTTTGACAGATTCCAAGATACAAAGAATGAAACAGTTTCTTTGGCTGATGGATCTACTTGTGAGATCAAGGGGATTGGAATTGTGAAAATCAAAATGTTCGATGGAATAGTTCGCAGCTTGAACGGGGTAAGATATGTGCCTAAGCTGAGGAAGAATCTAATATCTATCGGTCGGTTAGCTTCAGAAGGCTACAGATGCTCTGTAGTAGGGGGAGCTATGAATATCAAAAGAGGCCGTGTGGTTCGGATGAAGGGAGAGCTACGTGGAGGAATATATCGTCTGATTAGTACGTGGCCAGAACGTACTGGAACTTCGAAAATCTGGTTATCTCATGCACGAGGGAAGAGTGACTTGAAGGATACTGCTGCGGTTGTATTGCCTTCCAGTCTAGACGATGGTGCAAAGACTGCTGGGATGGATGCTTGGTCGAAGGGCTTCCACGACATCAACTAGTAGTTGGTGTGTTGCAGCTGCATATGGGCATCGATCAACACGAATCAAGTGAGCAGTGAACCATGCAACAGATTGATTTGTTTGATATGCAGTTGGGGAGTAAATGAAAGATCGATGGTCACACTTGTGTGTGTGATGGTCACACTTGCGGGTGTGATGGACTACATATGGGATTGGCCGACGTGAATCAAGTGAGTATGTGTGTATACAATAGATTGCTTCACATGTATGTAGTTGGACAAATAGAGGTCAATGGTACACTTGTGTGTATAGCAAGTGGGTATTCGAGAATGAATGTGCAAACTAGGGTATAGTTTGGAGTCTTGGACTCGGGGGGGAGCTTTGGAAATCGTTGGGGTGGAGAAGTTTGTTTATTTGGAAACAGGGCGCAGGTATGGAGTACAAGTGGAGAGCTGTGAGTTTGGAAAGAGGGGGAGATTATTAGGCAGCAGACATTTGTTTCTTCACCAAACTCACCAACCTCACCAAATACTCCCACCAACCCCATTCTCCCACCAACCCCATTCCTTACTCCTATAAATACCTCCATATCCCTTCATTCTAATCACACCTTAATTCTCTTTTCTCTCTCTATAGCTGCTAGATAGTCCGTCTAGTAGGGGAGTCGGTTTTGCCCGCTTTCAGGAAGTGTCGGGATAGAAGGTCCTCGTGCCTAAACTATTCCTTAGGATACTTGGGTCTGACTGCAGCCATCGAAGGTGGTCCCGCTGCAGGGGTCTTTCTATCAGGTTGTGTGACACTGTCCGGGTTGGGAGAGGGAGAGAAGGAAAGGTTGTCGGGAAACAGTGATAGGGGAGGTTTTGAGATAAACACTTCAGTGAGTTGGGGATATACATAATAGGTATTGTAGGGCTGAATTTTTGTATGAAATTCAAGGGGCCGGATACCCGGATATTGTAATCTCTTTTATCTAGTGTGAAGTTGCTCTTGTGGATGTAGGCTGGGCCGAACCACGTTAAATCTCTTGTCTCTTTTACAGTATTGTTGGTTTGTTGCTTCATTACTATCACGTATATTTGTGGGATCTAAGCGCACATATTTACCAAATCGCTTCCGCATTCGCAGGGAATCCGGCAGATTCCTAACAGATAACACTTCAAGTATTAATTTGTTATCGATTCCAGGTCATTTCCTCGTTGAGCAAAAATGTAACCCAACCGGCACCAATACCAGTCAATAGCCCGACAAAAAAACCTACAACTGCAGCCACTTAACCAAAAACTATCCCCTGTAGTTAAAGCCCCTAAAGCAGACAACCGGAACCTGAGCTTTCTACAAACCACTAATAAACATCTTTCGGATGCCTCTCACTGCAAACCATTAAAAAACATCGACCCCATCGCATTACCGCCGCGACCATACCCAACCTCGAGACTAACTCATAATCCACCTGAATACAGCCCCCCTATGCTTGTATATCTGTACTGCAAAAAACTAGCATCGACAGGCTGTAGAAACCGCCGACTAAAAGTCCATTGCCTTGATTTGGAAATAAATCTAAATAAGAGCTTAATTACCCTAGATCTGATAAACTAACCACAAACAAGAGCATGTAAAAGCTCCGAAAATAGGGCTATGAATTAGTTCTAGGGATTAAGGCTACTAAAAGAAAAAGAAAGCTTGTAAATTAGGAAGAACCACTTATTAGGAGCTGGGAAAAGAACCCCCCATCCCCTGCATCGAAGAAGATAGAAAGAAAATGGCTGAAAAGCAAGATGGGCTTCATACAACAAGTCAACAACTGCTGCAAGGAGAAGACACCTAGTCTCATCATTCTTGCTTTTCTCTTTAACACTCCCTCGCGCCAACTTAAAAAAATTTACAAAATGAATGTATAAGGAACAATACTTGTGAATTGTAGCACCGTTAAAGATGATCAAACAAGTTCTTCCAGGTCTTAGAGAAAATGCATTGCACTAAGCAAAGATCTTAATCATTACAACAAAAAAATATCAAGATTCAAGGATAAATGAAATTTTTCCCAGGCATGTGTATTCACAAATCACACTAGATAATAGATATACATCTTGAACAGTGAATGAAAAGGACACAAACTGCAAATATTCAGGCCCAGCAAACCAAAATTTACAGGGTAAACGTAACACACACACTCTTACAGAAAAATGAAATAAACAGACAGTTCTATAAGATAGAATACTCAATAAAAAAACAGGTTGAAGAGTATAAACAACTTAAAATTTAGAAAAATGATTTTAACTGAGGAATGACCATGTATACTTTACTTTATAAAATAGCAATTACAGAATACAAGTGACCCTAAAAATATTATCCAGTTCAAAGACCAAAAAATAATCATTACAGCGAAGCAAGTGCAGTTATCACACCACTATTCTAAAAATAACACATTGTATACTGTGCCCACAGCTTTAATAATTCAAGTAAAAATAATAAAATCAATCTAGATTCTCGACCTAATGGAGGAACATATTACAGATCTAATAACACAATGAAGATAACCTATTTGAATATGTAAGAAGATAGATGATGCACTTGACAACAATTGCAGTAATGTGCCTCCAAGCATGGGCACACTACGAAGCAAAGCAACATCGATAAATTCGTGTGATTCAAATAAACAATTCTAGCTACTAAAGAGTGCAAAGCAAGGAAATACAATGTTAGATGCTCACTATAGACAACATCAATAGTTTTAGCGATTTAATTCCTTAAACTGAAAGTTGTCGCTGTTTGCTTTAATCAAGTTCATGCGAAGCTACTTTTCCGCTTCAAGGGGGGAGCAGTAAGATCAGGAAGGTACCTAATCAGAAAAAACTATTTGGTTATATTCCACACAAACATACTTACCAGTCATGCATCCAGACATCCACTCTGTCTCCAACTAACCATGAATGATCCACCACTGCTTCTTTTCGTTTCCTGCTGGTTCCATCAAATCTCAGATTGGCTTAGGATGGGCAATACGAATTGTCGGCATGCTAATATTATCACCTTGAAGTGGCACCCATTCTTTCAAATTCCCAGTCCCTAAGGCTTTGTTTGGATTGGGGGTTGGGGAGGGATGGGTTGGGTTGGGAGGGGTTCAAATTTCACAACCCTTGTTTGGATACAAGTTTAAAATGGAGGGTTGGGTTTATAGGGATTGGTCAAGGGTTGGGAGAGGGTTCTAGTATAATGGAAATGGGGTGTGTTTCAACACCCCAGGTGTTGGACATTGTTGCCCAATGCCTTTTTAACTAATTTATTTATTTTTTCTTTTCAATCATGTATAAATAACAGTAATAAGCATATAATTTATTTTGATTATTATTTTATATTATATATATTACGTAATTAATTGATATACTTTTGAAAAAAATTACCGGAAAAAAAGTATTTCGAGAAAAAATATTTTTAGATATAATATTTATGGAAAAAATATTTTTGGAAGAAATATTTTCCGAGAAAATATTTGTGAAGAAATATTTTTCGAGAAAATATTTTTGGAAAAAAATATTTCCGAATAAAATATTTTGGAAAAAAATATTTTCGAATAAATATTTCGAAAAATAATATTTCCGAATAAATAATTTCTAAAAAAATATTTCTGAATAAATATTTCCGAAAAAAATATTTCCGAATAAATATTTCCGAGTCTGAAAAAAATATTTTCGGATCAGTATTTAAGAAAAAAATATTCCCGAACCAATATTTCGGAAAAAAATATTTCGGAATCAATATTTCGGGAAAAAATATTTCTGGATCAGTATTTCGGAAAAAAATATATCCGAACCAATATTTCGGAAAAAAATATTACCGAACCAATATTTCAGAAAAAAATATTTCGGAACAAATATTTCGGGAAAAAATATTTCTGGATCAGTGTTTCAGGAAAAAATATTTCCGAACCAATATTTCAGAAAAAAATATTTCGGAACCAATATTTCGGGAAAGATATTTCCGAACCAATATTTCGGGAAAAATATTTCCGAACCAATATTTCAGAAAAAAATATTTCCGAACCAATATTTCGGAAAAAAATATATTGGAACAAATATTTTGGAAAAAAATATTTCCGAACCAATATTTCAGAAAAAAATATTTCCGAACCAATATTTCGGGAAAAAATATTTCCGGATCAGTATTTCAGAAAAAAATATTTCTGAACCAATATTTCGGGAAAAAAATATTTCCGAACCAATATTTTGGAAAAAAATATTTCCGAACCAATATTTCTGGAAAAAATATTTCTGGATCAGTATTTCAAAAAAAAATATTTCCGAACCAATATTTCGGGAAAAAATATTCCCCAACCAATATTTCGGAAAAAATATTTCCGAACCAATATTTAAGAAAAAAATATTTCCGAACCAATATTTTGGAAAAAAATATTTCCGGATCAGTATTTCAGAAAAAAATATTTTCGAACCAATATTTCGGAAAAAAATATTTCCGAACCAATATTTCGGAAAAAAATTTCCGGAAATTTTTTTTTCGGAAATATTGATTCGAAAATATTTTTTCCCGAAAAATTTCTGAATAAATATTTCGGGAAAAAATATTTTCGAATAAATATTTCGAGAAAAAAAATTTCTATAAAAAAAATTTCCGAACAAATATTTCTGAAGAAATGTTTCGAGAAAAAATATTTCGAGAAAAAATATTTCTGAAAAATATTTCGGAAAAAAATATTTCGGAAAAAAATATTTCCGAATAAATACTTCTAAAAAAATGATAATTAATTATATTATAACCCCTTCCCAACCTAACCCTCCATCCAAATAAGGTAAGGGTTGAACCCTTCATTACTCAACCCTTACATCCAAACAAGATAAGAGATCAACCCAACCCATCCCTTCCCAACCTAACCCATCCCATTCTAACCCAACCCAACCTCTTGTAACCCCCTATCCAAATAGGCCCTAAATATATTGAGTATACCTCCTGCTTAATAAGGTTCAAAAGTCCCAGTCCCTAAATATATTGAGTATACCTCCTGCTTAATAAGGTCCAAAAGTATTAATTTTCGGAAAAAAACATATGAGGTCACACACATATGTTCATCAGGCCTAGGAATATCATATCAGCATGTAAGTCTTGCTGTCTGTAGTTCTTTATGATGGCTGTTATGATTAGACAGGTAATTATGAATATGTGCACCTGCTTAAACAAGCTAAGAGCACAAGGCAATGACTACTGTATAACCTCTTCGAATTAACAAAGATATTCAGATACATTAACAACACTGTAATTATATTATTTCCGTAGCTAATTTAGGCCAGTTTGCAAAACAAATAATTTCAATAAACTAATAAGATAAGAAAAATGCTAGAGGTACCAAAATTAGGTACCAAAAGTTGTTACCAAATGATGTGGCTTGTTTTAATTGGTTATAATTATAGTGGGCCCGCCAGGGCTCTCCAATCAAAATATTTTAAATTGACAAGTGTCTATTGCCATGTCATTTGGTACCCAATTTTGGTACCCAATTTGGTACCTGTAGCACTACTCGATAAGAAAATACAAATAATCAAATCTCTATCCTGTCAATTATTAAATAATCGATCTCTAAAATTACAAACATAACTACGACTACACTTAAAATACTAGCAATTTGCCCGTACTTCGTACACGGTATCTTATTTAATTTAAAATGATAATACCAAAAATTTAACAAATTTGATTGATTTCTTAAAACATCTTATTTAATTTAAAATGACAATACCAAAAAATTAACAAATTTGATTGATTTCTTAAAAAGATATTGTATGCAATTATATAAATAATCAATTATTAGAAAGATATTATATACAGTTATATAAGTATTTAATAAAATAATAAAATGCTAAAATTTATATAAAAAATTAGCACACAATTCTATTTTAACAATGTTGAAAATTTATTTAATCCATCAAAATCTGCAATAAAAGTAATAAATATTTTTACAAATATTGTTCTCTAATTGAAAACAATAATGAATTGTCTTCATTATTCAAATGCGGAAATGATAATCCCTTCACCCCCAATGGCTCCAAAACATTAAACCTCATATAATATCAAGAACATATTATATTAACTATGAGACCACATAGTTAATATAATATGTAAATGTTGGAAAACAATGAGACCACGGGGCCCTTTAAAATAGCTTAAAATGTAGCGAATATGTGTGTTCTCACTGTTCTCATTTTATTTTTATTTTTTGTTAATTTTTTTTATGAATGGATAGAGGGTAGAATTATAAGACTTTTTTTTGTGAAGATGCCCCTAGCGGGGCCCTTTAAAATAGCTTGAAATGTAGTGAATATGTGTGTTCTCACTGTTCTCATTCTCACTAGAGCGTGACCATTAAACTGTATTAGTAAATTCATGTATGAAAATACAGTGTATATATATTATTAATATAGAATCTTTTATTAAAAATAAGTAAATTATACAATTAAATAAGCAAGCCAAAATATCAGATAAATATTCTAGTAGATTTATTGTTTATGTTCAAATTAAGGTCTTTCATCATGGCTCTCGCTTTCTGAAATTGTTGAATTTTTATTTTAAAAAAAAGTATGTTCTTATTGAAACGAATATAATAATTTGAATATATTTTTAAACTACTTATTTTGATGGGTTGTTACTTTTTTTGTGATCAACTTAGAGGGGTGACCAAAAATAAAATTAATGGGAATACATAAACCCATTACACACGTTATGATAAACAATACCTATAAAATGGAAGTTGCTTATGTGGTTCAGGCTTGTTAATTACTTCAATACTTCATTAGCTTGATCATCATGTGGACCATCTTTATTTTTATCACTTATGTTGCTGCTATGTAGTCTATCTGTAACTAACATATTTCTTTTTATCACTTATGTTGTTGCTATGTAGTCTATCTGTAACTAAACATCTCTCTCTACTTGTAATCTATATTTATAAATGCAAACTTCTTCTTTTATTGTATTTTGTTTTCAATATTTAAAATTATGTAGCTGGAGGAGAAGAGAAAGGCTGGAGGTGCAATCGTAGTACTACAACATTACTGAAAATAAGTACAATATCATAATAGAATTTTTTATTCCAATCTAAATTGGGTCGCTCCAAATGTTGTGTAATGACAAAAAGGGGCATTAAAGAAATAAAGAAGATTAAAAAAATGAAGGATAATACTGTTTACCAAAAACACAGGTCTCCGCAAGAAGCTCACTTATTCACTTTTATCTTCAAATAATGTATGATTACAAATTATAACAATCACATTTTCCACTACCTATTCTCTCTCAAAAAGCCAACTAAACTGAAAAAGGAAAAAGTTAGTGCTTTTATATTTTAATATGGAGCTCAAGTGAAAGTGCTAAATATGAGATCATATATGAAGTGAAATAGAACGCGAGTAAAGAAGATATTTAATGCATAAATAAGAACAATGTTGCCTGACCCAGAGGGTGAGGCTTGTGACGTGGGTCTGAGCTTCTAAGTATGCTATTCCATAGTCCCTTCGGAGACATCCGATAAAAAGTATGCTATTCCATAAGACCTTCTGGTACGTAGCATGTCTACCCATGAACCTTAAGTTGAACAAATCCATAAAGAACATATACTTGCTTGAAAAAAAAATAACGTCTATAAGTATCAAATTGAGTCCCAAGATTATTTACAAATAACATGGTCTGTACTGTGTCAATGTTATTAACTGGTAATCTTTCCAACTACCTTTGTTATTATGACATGTAAAATCGAAAATTGAAAATTGAAAGGCCAAGCAAATATTTTTAAGGTACCTTTCTGGTGTCTTGTATATTATTATAACATCGGGTAATTCATTAAAACTTTAATTCTTAAATTCCAAACCAAAATCAAAACCAAACAAATATTATGCTGTCTAATTTTTAATAATGTGAAATCAATAAAAACTTAACTCTTATGGCCAAACTAAAAACCGAAACCAAACATATATGACCCGTACGGAGGTCTAGTACACATACCTTAACCCTACTTCAGGGGGTTGAGATGTTAATTTGGTGAAAAACCCAGCTTTCAAATCTGAAAAGTGCAAACATGCGTCAAAATCCAGCAGTGTGAAGATTTGAGCGGCTTGGACTTGAAGGTGAAAAATGACAGAGATAGATTTGAGTAATGACAAAAAGGAGAATCAAAGAAATAAAGAAACATAAAAAAATAAAGGATTATAGTAGAGGTTTAGATTTGTGTCGATCCAATTGGGTTACTCCAAATGTTGTGTAATGACAAAAAACAATATATGTTTAGATTTGGGTCGATCCAATCTAAATTGGGTCGCTCCAAATGCTGTGTAATGGTAAAAAGGGGCATCAAAGAAATAAAGAAGATTAAGAAAATGAAGGATAATAGTATCGTTGACGGAATTCGAACCTTGAAATTTTAGTAAATAAATTTAATCATGTAACATATTTAATCATTAGATATAACAATTCTAATTTTAACTAAAAATCTAACGAATATTATTCGTTGTATACGAATTTTTATTATATTTTGTTAGTGGTTAGAAGATATGATGTCATATTTTTGGGTATGTATTAATTATTGCAATATTATGTTTTAAATTAAAAGTCAACGTGTTTTAATTAGAGATAAAAAAATTATTGATTGGAAGATATGATATTTTAGGTATTTATAAAAGGTAATATCATCAATTATAAGTAAACATATTTTAACTGAAAAAGGCAATCAGCTATTTATCAATAATTATATTATTAATAAAAAAATGAAGGATAATAGTAGAGGTTTAGATTTGGGTTGATCCAATTGGGTCGCTCCAAATGCTGATTAGAGAGAAAAAAATTATTGATTGGAAAATATGATATTTTAGGTATTTATAAAAGGTAATATCATATCAATTAAAAGTAAACATCTTTTAATTGAAAAAGGCAATCGGCTAATTATCATTAATTATATTAATAATAAAAAATGAAGGATAATAGTAGAGATTTAGATCCCCTCATTTCTCCTTTATATAAGTATATAATAGTTCTAATTTTTAACTAAAAATCTAACGGATATTTTTCGTTGTATACGAATTTTTATTATATTTTGTTAGTGATATTTAATTTCCACTATTAGTAAAATTTAAAATGCAATTGAGTTGTATATTTAGTTTTCTCGATTAGTAAAAATTTAAAATGCAATTTAGAGAAATTGATTATTTTAATATGTTTTAATTGAAAACAGAAATTGATTAGTCATTAGGAGAAATTTTATTTATAATTAAGTAAGGGTAATTAAGTAAAAACAATAGGTACCGACCGACCAACCAACCGATCGACGGCATATAATTGGAAAAATATAGATTTTAGCTAAAGGAAATAGAAAAGGTAACGTTTTTTTAAAGAAAATTGATTATTTTAATATGTTTTACTTGAAAAAGAAAAATGATTAGTTATTGGGAAATTGTTTATTTATAATTAAGTAAGGGCGTCATTTAATTGGAAAAAGAGAGATTTTAGCTATATAAAATAGAAAAGGTAACGTATTTTAGAAAGAAATTGATTATTTTATTTATAATTAAGTAAGGGTAATTAAGTAAAAACAATAGGTACCGACCGATCGACCAACCGACCGGCGCCATATAATTGGAAAAATATTTTTGGGTATGTATTAATTATTGCAATATTATGTTTTAAATTAAAAGTAAACGTGTTTTAATTAGAGAGATGAAATTATTGATTGAATGATATGATATTTTAGTTATTTATAAAAATTTGAAACTTGAAATTTTAGTAAATAAATTTAATCATGTAATATATTTAATCATTAGATCTAACAATTCTAATTTTTAACTAAAAATCTAACTGATATTATTCGTTGTATACAAATTTTTATTATATTTTGTTAGTGTTTAGAAGATATGATGTCATATTTTTGGGTATGCATTTAATGCATTTAGTAAATAAATGAATTTTTATTATATTTTGTTAGTAGTCAGAAGATATGATGTCACATTTTTGTGTATGTATTAATTATTGCAATATTATGTTTTAAATTAAAAGCCAACGTGTTTTAATTAGAGAGAAAAAAAATTATTGATTGGAAGATATGATATTTTAGGTATATATAAAAATTCGAACCTTGAAATTTTAGTAAATAAATTTAATCATGTAATATATTTAATCATTAGAGCTAACTGTTCTAATTTTTAACTAAAAATCTAACGGATATTATTCGTTGTATACGAATTTTTATTATATTTTGCTAGTGATTAGAAGATATGATGTCATATTTTTGGGTATGTATTTAGTAAATAAATTTAATCATGTAATATGTTTAATCATTAGATCTAACAATTCTAATTTTTAACTAAAAATCTAACGGATATTATTCGTTGTATACGAATTTTTATTATATTTTATTAGTGGTTAGAAGATATGATGTCATATTTTTGGGTATGTATTAATTATTGCAATACTATGTTTTAAATTAAAAGTCAACGTGTTTTAATTAGAGAAAAAAAATTATTGATTAGAAGATATGATATTTTAGGTATTTATAAAAGGTAATATCATCAATTATTAAGTAAACATCTTTTAATTGAAAAAAGCAATCAGCTAATTATCATTAATTATATTTTTAATAAAAAATGAAGGATAATAGTAGAGGTTTAGATTTTGGTTGATCCAATTGGATCGCTCCAAATGCTGATTAGAGAGAAAAAAAAATTATTGATTGGAAGATATGATATTTTAGGTATTCATAAAAGATAATATCATATAAATTATAAGTAAACATCTTTTAATTGAAAAAGGCAATCGGCTAATTATCATTAATTATATTATTAATAAAAAAATGATGGATAATAGTAGAGGTTTAGATTTGGGTCAATCCAATTGGGTCGATCCAAATGTTGTGTAATGATAAAAAAAAAATAGTATAGATTTAGATTTGGGTCGATCCAATCTAAATTGGGTCGCTCCAAATACTGTGTAATGACAAAAAGGGACATCAAAGAAGTAAAGAAGAATAAAAAAATAAAGGATAAAAGTAGTAATTTTCCTGTGTAATGACAAAAAGGACATCAAAGAAATAAAGAAGATTAAAAAAATGAAGGATAAAAGCAGTAATTTGCAAAATGCAATACTAGCAGACATTATGAATATATTGATAAATCTAGTACCGTTTTTGCATACTTGAAATTTAAGAATCCAACTCTTGTATTTTATTAAACTAGTCAGCACAATGAATACGTTGTTTATGGTATTACCCTACTTTTTAATGTAGGGTAACCAAAATACCCACGGTGCGGAAAGGCTGACCAAAATGCCCAGCAGAAGAGGCGCAGCTGCTGTCACGCCCATCAAGCAGCGTATTAAAAGGATACGTTTCTGTTGGCAACAAAAATTTCACTGCATACGCAACTGCAGTTGGCGTATTATCTGATACGCATTTGTAAACGGTGACGTCAGCATACGCATATGAAACATGCGTATCCGCAGATACGTGTTTGAATATATACGTATTATTGTATTAAGGGTATTTTCGGTATTTTATCTTATATAGGTTTACTATATAAGTATTGAGACATGTATTATAAACTTGAGTTTGGTTATAATAATATTTGGTTTTTCTCTTTATTCTAACATGGTATCAAGAGCTAGGTTTCGAGGGAGATGATGATCAAATTCATCGTTTGTTGAGAGACAATCATGGGTGTTTAACCGAATTGTTAGAGAGGTAGAGTTACGCTACAAAAACAAAATTATTTTGAAAATTCGTAGGAATTTTTCTGCCCAAATCAGCCAACTTCGTTTTGCAATTCCCGGAGTTTCAACCGTTGGATCGTCCTGAAATTTTGACAGAGTCTTCCTTGCATTAGTATCTAATTTTGAATGGTAGAGATCGTATTTGGAGTTCCGTAAGGTAAGATTTTAAGGGTTCAAACAGATTGCTTATAATTCATTCTTTACGTCGTTCTTGATCTTATTAGTTGGGTGTTGTTGATTGATTGACATCTATATTACTTGATTATCAAAATATTCTAGTTGTAGTTATTTGGTTTATTTGCTTTAGATTTGGTATTGGCTTTGGATTTGGATTCAGAATTGGAATTATATTTTGGATTTGGATTTGAATTTGGATTTGTTTTCGGATTCTATTTTGGATTGGAGAATTGTTTCTTTTGACTTTGGATTTGGTTTCGGGTTTAGTTTCATATATGGATTCGATTTTGTTTTCAGCAATTTTTTTTGTCATGTATGTCTCATCGTCAACAGGACTTTTGTCAACGGGTACTTCAAGTATGTTTTCTTCTTTATGGATTCTGGATTCGGGTGCATCTCATCATATGTCTCCGCATTGGTCATCTTTCGTTTCATTTTCTGATCATACATCTTTATCCATCATGACTGTTGATGGTACTCCTATGCCATTGAAAGGTGTTGGTTCTGTTGTTACTCCAACTGTGTCTCTCTTTGATGTTTATTTTATTCCGGATCTTAAGCTAAATCTTGTTTCGGTAGTCAATTATGTGAGTCTGGTTACTTTGTCTCTTTTTCTCCTACTACTTGTTGTGTTACGGATCCAAGATCTCAAAAGGTTATCGGGAAAGGTCGTAAACAGGGAGGACTTTATGTTTTGGATGAACTTAATATATTTGTTGTTGGAACTCCTAGAGTTGATTTGTCCTCTTTTCGTTTGAGTGATTCATCTTCTGACTTTTACTTATGGCATGCACGTTTAGGTCATGTTTCTCAGCCTCGCTTAAAGTTTTTGGTCTCAACTAGAGCTTTGGGACAGTTGAAATTAGGAGTGAGCATTTCCCGGTTCGGAACCGGGAACCGAACCGAACCGGGGAAAAAATCTGGTTCTGGTTCTATAATTTTGTAATTTGGTTCCGGTTCAGTTCTAATTTTTATAAAATTTTGGTTCCCGGTTCGGTTCCGGTTCTCTTCCAGGAAAAATCGTGAGAACCGAACCGAACCGTATATATATACATACAAATAAAAAATATATATTTTATACTATATATAACAGAGAATCAAGTATTCTTTTTATATGTTTATACGTTTTGCTATAGTAGACATTTGTTGTTTGGCCTTTGGATGAAATAGTATGTTTATTTTCTTTTCAAATTTCAAATTTTAGTATGAAAATTGTTGTTTGGACGGTTCTTTCGGTTCTGACCCGAACCGAACCGTAATTTATGATTCGGTTCCCGGTTCGGTTCTACTACATAAATGGTTCCGGTTCGGTTCTCAAAATTTCTGAAATTCGGTTCCTGGTTCCACCGGTTCCGGTTCGGTTCGGTTCGGAACCGTTGCTCACCCTTAGTTGAAATCTCATGATATTTCTGATTTTAGTGGTTGTAAATTAGCAAAATTTTCTGCTTTACCTTTTCAAAAGAGTGTTACATATTCTCTTGTTCCATTTGATATTGTGCATTCTGATGTGTGGGGACCTGCTCCTATGCCTACAAAAGGAGGATCAAGATATTATGTTTCGTTTATTGATGATTTCACTGGTTATACGTGGATTTATCTTATGAAGCGCAGGTCTGATTTTCTGGATATGTATAAAGATTTTAGAGCTCATATAAAAACTCAACATAATGCTGTCATTAAATGTTTTCGTTGTGATTTGGGAGGTGAATACACTTCTAATGCTTTTTGTCGATTGCTTGCTTCGGATGGGACCATACGTCAAAGTTCATGTACCGACACTCCTCAACAAAACGGTATTGCTGAACGAAAACATCGTCATCTTGTTGAAACAACTCGCTCATTTTTTTTGTCAGCTGATGTTCCTAGTGTATTTTGGGGTGAAGCACTTCTTACGGCTATTTATGTGATTAACAGGATTCCAACTGCTCAAAATTCAGGTATGTCTCCTTTTGAGAAATTATATGAAGAAGTGCCTGATTATGCTTCGCTTCGTGTCTTTGGTTGTACCTGTTTTGTTCTCAAGCCACAGGTTGAGCGTACTAAATTGTTTGCTAAGTCTGCTTTATGTGTCTTTTTGGGCTACGGTGTAACTCAAAAAGGATATCGTTGTTTTGACCCGGTTAGTCAGAAATTGTATCTTTCTCGACATGTTTACTTTCTGGAGCATATTCCATTTTTCTCTGTTCCTGCTAGTTCACATCATATGACGAAGGCGGATCTTATTCGTATTGATCCTTTTGGCATGGACACTAAGGAAGTTTTCAACCACAAATAATACTTCAGTTCCCGAGACATCCACATCTCCACCTGCTTTTCCAACCACTCAATCGTCACCAGAGATTTTGGATCAAACTCCCACATCTCCACCTGCTTCTCCAACCACTCAATCGTCACCGGAGATTTCAGATTCTTCCCCCACTCCATCATCTCAAGAGATTCCGAATCCTCTACCCATTCGTAAGTCCACTCGTACACGTAAGTCCACTCAACTTCCTGATTTTGCTTATTCATCTTATTTTCCTTCATTTGCTTCATTTGTTACTTCTGTTCACCGTTTGTCTGAGCCTGCATCATATAGAGAGGCTGTTCCTGATCCTCTTTGGTAGAATGCTATGGCTGAGGAACTTACTGCTCTACACCAAACTCATACATGGGATTTAGTTCCATTACCACCAGGAAAACATGTTATTGGTTGTCGTTGGGTCTATAAAATTAAGACCAAATTTGATGGATCCATTGAGCGTTATAAGGCTCGACTTGTTGCTAAAGGCTACTCCCAGGAGTATGGCCTGGATTATGAAGAGACCTTTGCTCCTGTTGCAAAGATGACAACGGTTCGTACTTTGATTGCAGTTGCTTCTTCTTGTAAATGGAAAATTTTTCAGATGGATGTTAAGAATGCATTTTTGTATGGTGATCTTCACGAGGAAGTTTATATGACACCTCCTCCTGGTCTTCCGCATCAACCAGGTTATGTCTGTGGACTTCGTAAATCAATTTATGGTCTTCGACAATCATCTCGTTGTTGGTTCGATAAGTTTTCTACTGTGCTTATTTCACTTGGTTTTCGTCCTAGTCATCATGATTCTGCTTTATTCGTAAGATGCACGAGTGCTGGTCGTATCCTTTTGTCTTTATATGTTGATGATATGATTATTACTGGTGATGACTGTGATGGTATTGAGTCATTAAAACGGGAATTGGCTCATTGTTTTGCTATGAAAGATTTAGGTTTGCTCCGTTACTTTCTGGGAATTGAGGTTGCTAGTTCACCAAAGGGGTATCTTTTATCTCAATCTAAGTACATTGCTGATTTGCTTGACCGTGCACGTCTTACTGATAACAAGACTGTGGATACTCCTCTAGAGATGAATGCTAGATATTCTCCATCTGATGGTCTTCCCTTAGCAGATCCTAGTTTATATCACACGATTGTTGGTAGTCTTGTTTATCTCATTGTTACTCGACCGGATGTTGCACATGTTGTTCATGTAGTTAGCCAGTTTGTCACTTTTCCTACTACTATACATTGGGCTGCAGTTCTTCGTATTCTCAGGTATCTTCGTGGGATTTAATTTCAGAGTCTTTTGTTTCCTTCTTCATCATCTTTAGAGTTACGTGCTTATAGTGATGCTGATTGGGCCGGCGATCCCGAGGATCGTAAATCCATTACTGGTTTTTGTATTTTTCTTGGTGATTCTCTTATTTCATGGAAAAGTAAGAAGCATGATGTTGTTTCTCGATCATCTTCGGAAGCTGAGTATCGTGCCATGGCTTCTACTACTTGTGAGGTTGTTTGGTTACGTCGGTTACTTGCAGATTTGGGTGTTAAGCTTACTCGTCCTACTCCGCTATATTCCCCCCTCCAATTTAATTTTTTTTTTTTTAAGGTTTAGCCTAACATATAGTTTAATATTTCATATTTTTTGCCATTTTTTCTTCTATTTATTAGAATATATATAATATATTTTAGGCATGGTAACTTATTGTAATTTAACATACATGTGAACACACATACATTTGTACTTTTTTTAAAAAAAAAGGTTATATTATCTCTTATATTTTTGTGTTATTTTAAATTTATTTTAAGTGCATTATATTAAATTTTCTTGTTGATTTTAATTTTCTAAATTTACCTTTTTTGTTTTGAATTAGTATTTGTTTTGTAATTTATTTTTTGTTGATTTTTTGTGTCATTTCCAATTATAACATGTTTTTTGATTACTTTTTTAATATCTTGTTTTACATATATTTTCTTTAAAAGAATTTTGGTTTGTAATTAAATGTAAATTCTTCTTTTTAAAAAATTTATTTTTGAATTGAAATTCTAATGGCATGCTTTGCATACTTGTTTATTTTATATAAAGAATGAATTTGTGATTTATTTTTCATTATGGGTTTTTGCTATTTTATCCTTATTTGTTAATTGTATGTAAGTTTTGTGCTATTACAACTATTTTTCCTATAATAGTAATTAATTAAGTTGATGATGATGAATATTTTATTAGTTTTATTCTTTGTTAATTTATTTTAAATTTTATTGTTGATGAAATTTAATATAGGATTTTTTGTACTTATTATATTTAGATTCTCTATTAATTATTTTATTTTAGATTTTTTTTATTGTTTTTTAATTTATTTACAACTTTAGTACCAAATCTAGAATCTTTGCAAAATAATTAAAAGTTAATTTATTGATTTGTGTTTATTTTATGTTAACTTTTGTTAGTTACTCGGTAACATCGTTTTAACTTTTTTGGAGCATAGTTTAACTTTTAAAGCAGGCCCAACTTCTAATTTATTCTCTAGCCCATTTCTAAAATTACTTTTCAACCCCGACGACCACCTAAACCTCCTTAATGGGAAATTCTTTTAATGAAAGGGTAAGTTTTGCATAGAACTATTATGCAAAATACGGGATAGTAAAGTACTAGACTAATGGAATGTGAAATCTAATTAATTATTAATACAACATCCAAGAATTATTAATTTAATTTTCCATTCTTTTTGCAAAATTAAATTTTGATGTGATTTCTTTTACTATATACACATAAAATGCATAATTTGTTTTTTGGTTTAATAAAAATGCATATATTTTAATATTTGTTTCTTAACACCAATTATCCAAATTAAAAATCATGTTCTTAAGTTAAATCATTTATCTTAATTAAATTTACTTACATCATATGTTGATATGATATCTTAACATCTTAGTTGTAGTGTCTAAATTATATATATTTTTTTTGTGTGAATAAAGATATGTATAAGTTTGAAGTTAATAATTCTTACTTAGACGTCAATACATTTTTTGAAGCATGACATAAAAATTAAATAACAGATATAAACGGCAAAATTAGAATTAATAGATGTAAAAAAACTTTTCTTATAACATGTATGAAATAATATTTTCTAACTTTTAAATATTTGTAATTTTTTTGTAAAAAAGTTATTTTTTTATAACGAGTGTTCAACAGATATAACAATAGCTATACTTCTGTTCAACTCAAATATATAAAATAATTTTACATTGGTATGATTAAGAAAATTGTATTAAATTAATAACATTTCATAATTCTATAACCTAATTTGGTATTGGTGAATCCTAGAAGGATAGTTGAGAATTATATAATATTTATTCAATAAATTTTTTAACTATGGTTCAACACACCTTATATTAAATAAATTAAATTAAATTTCATATTTTTATACCCAATTTTGGTGTTGGTGAATCCTAGAAGGATATTGAAGAGTTAAATTATGTGTATTTAATAAAATTTTAGTTATTATTTGATAATTGATGTTGTATCAAAGTTGTAAATGTGTTGAAAAAAAAAAAGTTTATAAAATTATATTTAAGAAAAGTTTGTATTTGATTCTGATCATATTTATCTAAATATAAATTACATTGACTTATATAAAAATTCAATTCTTTATAGGATGTGGATATGTGATAAGTAAAATTGTAGATAGATCAAATTTATTTGGGCATGACCCATATCCATATATGATAAGCCCGGCCCATCTCTATGGCATGCTTATATATGCACATCAATCCTGCTCCTCATGTTTGCGTTTGCGTTTGCGTTTTTGTATTTGTATTGGTAGCCATCGTGTCTCTTGATAAGGTATGATTTCTAAAAGTTATTTGATGAGTTTTAATTTTAGGGAGTTTGCATATGTTTTTATCAATTTATGTATGTTTTAATTTGAATATCGTTCTCTGTCTTGTGTAGCATAGCATATTAAGGTTTGAATCTAACTCGTTAGTATCTCTTAGCACATCATTTGTGACAAGTTGTTGGTAAAAGGGCAGTGTGAATAATGACAATTATTGGTGATCAAGGAGATGAGTTGGACCCTGTACAAGAATTATTGTCGATGGTAGAGTCTATGAAGTCTACGTGCAAACCTGTGCCCCAACTTTCTACTGAAGAGTACGCCAAACAGCACAAAGAGAAAATTTTGGCCAAGCATAGACAGCGAATTAGAGATGGCTTCGTTGGCGAAGACGAGCGGAATCTGCCTAAACGTTCAAAATTGAGTCCAGTTGAAAAAGTAGACCAACTCATTAGATACAAGCGAGAAATCTTTCCACTTGCTTTTATGAAGATGGTGGAAGCTCAAGAAGAGGCTGTTAAAAAATTATATGAGCCAAGAATGCTAAAAAACTATCCACTTGTTTTTGAGAAGATGATGCAAGCTCAACAAGAGGCGGTTGACAAATTATATGACAACGGAGTGCTAGAAAACTATCCACTTATATTTGATAAGATGGCGGAAGCTCAAGAAGAGGCGGTTAATAAATTATATGGGCGCCTAATGCCAGATGCTCCTTATGAGAATTTCTGTGGAAGCTATGGGGCACTTAAAATTTTGCCTTGAAATCATATTGGTTTCAAGAAGAGGCGGTTTGCAAATTTGATGAGCTTGGAGTGCTTGTTGCTTCTTATGAGAATTTCTTATGACAATAAATCATATTGCCCCCCCCCCCCCTCCAATTTAAATTTTTGTACCAAAAACATCTTTATGTAATCAGATGGTTTGCTACCCTATGAACATTTGCCTTGAAAATCAATCTTATCATGTATGCTGTTATGTTCATACAATACTGTTGTGTGTGTTTAAAGTTTTTAATATTTTACTGCGTTTGTTTATGTATCTTTCAGTGTTTTGCGTATGTATCAACCAGTATTTTGGTAAAACTTTGTTGGCATATATGATGCAATATAAATATGGACTAGAGGGTGCATTTTGTTTTTGTAAAGTTTTGTTATGTGTTATTCTAGATGTCGTTTGAGGACTAAGGTTGAGATTGAGAGTGCAGGAATTGTGATTTGCCAACGTTTCGGTGGAAACCTAAGAGAGGAGGTATATACCCAAGCTTTTGGAGTAGGCTATGGTGGTGCTGTTGATCGTTTTGGAGTAGACTCTGGAGTTCTCTTAATATGTAAAACAACGTTTGATTTGTAAAACCGTTCTTCTTCGGCTCGTTTCTTAAAGGTAATTGTTTTCTTAAAGGTAATTTTTTAACTGTTATTATATATATAAAAATAGTTTGGATTCTTGCAAGTTTGTGTATTATTGCTAATTTGCTGCTTTAGCCTTTTTGGCTAATTAGTTTGGATTCTTGCATGTGTTTCACTGCTAATTTGCTGCTTAGCCTGATTTAGACTTTTTTTAAGCTTTGAATTGACCAATACCGTAAATGTTTGGTATTTGCCAGATTGATCAGGATTTACTACATAGGCTTTAAGCCTTTAACTTGTTCATCCTGTGCTTGTCTTAAGTTTTTGTTCTTTTATTGAACTGGAAAATTTGTATCAGGTTGAATTATTAAAACTTCCCAACTCAGAGTTCTTAATTATTGTACACACTTTTAAATTCTATCTGTATATATTGAAATTTTCTCGTATCAGATTTATTCGGAATCAGGTAATTCTAATTTGATTCACTTTAAAACCATCAGATAATTTTATTTTTTTTTAATTTTGATTTCTTTGACCTGCATCATCTTTGTTTTCGTCAATCTACCACTGCAGTGTTCGACTTTTTACTGTCTGAATATTATCCATGTCTTCTCAATTTGTTTCAACTGCATGAGGATGTAAACTTGGATGACAAAGGTATAAGGATCCCAGATTAGACTACCTTGGTAATTTTTGTTTGGTATAAGGATCCCAGAAAGCTAAAAATGAATCAAGTTATTTACTTAATACTTCGCCGAATTAGAATTCTGTTTTGTATGTTACATCACCTTAAGTCGAGGCTTACAAGGAAACCTATGATTTATGAAAAAAATCACCTACTCTGTATATTGGAAAAGGGAGTTGCTGAAGGCTCGATTTAGATACCAGAAGGTGGATATGCATCTCCTTGGGTCTGGTACTTTTTACATTTATCTCATAAAGGCCTGTTAACATGGACTATGTTCTTCGACTTGGCGAGTTCTCTTTATATGTAAAACGAAGGATTAATGTTTCGTTTTATTACAAGGAGTGAAATGAAAAGTTTTGAACAAAATTAAATGGGTGAGAGATTTTAGAGGGAAGGGGGGAAAACAAATGAAAGTGCAAGTTTTCTATAATGAATTAGGAAAGAATTGAGTAAAAAGGAGAATGGAACATTATTTCTTAAATTAGTAGGTCTGAGTTTTACTTTGAACTGGTGGGAATGGAAAGGAGTAAATGGTGTAAATCATTATTAAAAAAATGATTAGTTGATATATGTTGATATATTTCCGGTGCATTTCTCTTGATTTATATCCTCCAACCCAATAGAGCATAAAAGAGCAAGGACCAGAGAAGTACGTGATTACATAGCATCATTTATCAAAGTTTCTGGTAATATGAGTTCTCCACGAGGTGCCACATAGGTCTCTTTTTCATATGACATGATTTCTTATACAGTATATCTTAAGAATGCCGAATGTGCTACTAATGGTCAGGAATTGTTATGCCTGGTATATCTTATCAAAAGAAGTAAATAACTCTCCCCCCATCCCACAAATAAACAAGTTTATTAATTGTATTCTGATTTTCAGATTAATTTTTATTAGGTATATGTCTGGCTAAACCTTCATTGCAAGACAACTGTGATTATGTCATATTTACCAACATCCCAGTTTCTGCTGTTGACATTTTTTACAGCCACTGTACATCTATTATCTATCTATTACTATATCTCTATTCTCTACTACTGCAACACACTGTTTTGGGGAAACATTTATTCAGGAAACTTTTTATTCATTAATGAAAAAGTCTCTATTGCCCCTGCTGTTTGTACACATATTCATGCTCCCTAACCCTTCTACTCATGCTGCCTTTTTGGTGCCTGCAACGGAGATGGAGCACATCGAATTATTGAACTTCTGGGAATACTGGTCGAGAAACAACGAAGCCAAATGATCGGTCATTGAACTTAGGTCTTTCAAAACCTTTTCTCATCTCCTGCCTAAAAGATTTAGATGGGGATTTTGTTATGTTGCTACGCCCTAGACCTTCTACGTTCAATCCACACTTGTTCTGGTGAATGAAGTGTAGGAATGGGATGTGTCTTCGCTATTTGATGTAGTGTGCCATAATATTTATGGACCGTCTCATGATCTATACAAATGTGGTCATGTTTCTTTAGTTACAATGGAGGCTCTAGAGTTGGAATTGGCATGCCCAGACTCGCAGGTAGCATACCTACTGTGCTGTACGGTATGTAATCCTATTTACGATGAGACTTTTTGTACTTTGCTATCTAAAGTTAATCCTATTTATAGTTGTCACTCTGGGATTGATTTTGAGTACTCCTAGGTTGTTGCGCACTGAACACCTATTTCCCCTGAAAGATAACCATAAGCATACAGTTAAACCTCGATAAATGAATACGTTTGGGACCGGAAAATTTGATTCATTAATCGAGATTATTCATTTATCGAGGACAAAGATACACTATCTCTATTATGTCGGGACCGAAAAAATTTATTCATTTGACGAGATTATTCGTTTATCGAATATTCATTTATCGAGGTTTTACTGTACTTGGATCAAACTCACTCATTGGGGACTTGATACCACCAATCTTTGAAGCCCACTTCTCCATTACTCTTACATTATAACTTTGCTTTCGATCAAAACCAATATATTTCTATTGTTTATATTTATAGTTCATAACAAAATTAAAAATACAAAACCATCGGGATAATAAAAATCTACTACAGTTATTCAGATAACATGCGACACAGGTAACTCTTTGTCTCTTTAATACAAAACCGACATGTTAGCAACATTTAATAGCTACAACTATAGAAAATACTGAGTCACTGACTAGGCACAATGCTGCCAGACAGACATCGTGTGAAGTAACCGGTTGAAATGGTTGAGAGAACAAATGGGTTTGGGTAGTTAAGAACCATCACTGTTTGCCACAACTATAGCTCTCAAACTACATGGTAGAGAAGGTACCATTATGGATCACATAATTGAAGTGGCCAAAGCTGCTTAAGCACATTCTTTTATTTAGGGATTTCCTGATGTTTATCAAACTCAAGCAGATACACACTAAACTCTCACTCTCAACTCTCAAGTAGTGGTTGTAAAATACAAATGCTGAATTAAAAAAGAAAAAAAAAACAAGAACATCTAAGGATAACATGATAATGAAACTGAAGAAACATGTAGCAAGTACGTAAATGAACATGTTAAAACTCAGTGACAAGTTGTCCTGGGCCTTCTGACATGGAATCTGGCTCTCGTCAGCGACATAAACTTTTGCTTGGAAATTTTATGTTGTTTCCTTAAATATAGTTGAGAACTCTGCAACATATATATTTCATAAAATAGGCAGTCACTAGACACTTTTCTATATTGTCGGCTTTACATTTAACAAGATGTAGTGCAAATCCAGCATCATCGGTCTCCCATAGGTGTAGATTAAACCTTCAATTTAAAAAAACGACCTTTTTTATATAGGAGCCTCCATATTCAATCCTATTGACCATTAGATAAACTTGGTCTGGCTAGCCAGCACATAACACTTAACAGTTAACAGTATAGAAATCAAAGGTTTGCAATTTGTTGTAGTACAATTCTAGTTCTAGTGTCAAACTAGTACTCATATGTTGCTCCCCCACCCAAGTACTTCTATCAAGAGTCAGAACCCTGTTTTCGAATCTTTGATTGACCGTCATTATACATCAGGTGAAGAAGGTTTGGTAAGCAGAAACAAAGAATCGCAGTAGCGAGAGCAATGCTCAGAAACCCAAACATATTGCTTCTTGATGATGCAACAAATGCACTTGATGCAGTATCAGAACCCATTTTCAGCAGGCTCAATACAAAGTTATGTCTGGCCAGACAACCACTATTGTTGCACAAAGATAATATTCACAGTGATGATGGAATCCTAGTCCTGAAGAACATCTTCAGTTTAATTATTGAGTAGGATAATCAGTTGGAACTAGTTTCTAAAGGTGGAGAATATGCAGCTCTCGTGAGACTGCAAGTTTCTGAAAATATAAAAGATTCAGTTATTACTGGTAAGGTTGAAACTTCTGAAGTTTGTAGTTCATAGGAGCTCAATAAATTCATAACAACGAACATGAGACTGGTTATAATGAAATTGAAGGAATTTCAGCCAGCTGGACACAAGCTAACATCACCTATGACTCGGTGCGATTTTAGCCGATATGTCATCAACAACTAATGACAACATATTTCTACTACACATAGATTGAATCAAAAACGAATGTGATTAAAACAGATTGAACAAAAACATGAAACGCGACTAAAATAACATACAAATATATGTACAGTTTGCACATCTCTCTTGGTACTACTTAGGCACAAATTTTGACTCTACTGGAGAATCTCATAAATGATTCAAAACTAAGAATACTAGAGCTTCACAAACTTAACAATTAGACATGAAGTTTTGATTCTTATGTTGAACCTCGTAAATGATTCCAAAGCTGACAGTACTTAGGCTTTTATACAAACTTAACACTTGGCCTGAAAATTTGATTATAATGTAAAATATCATAAATCATTCATATACTAACAATAACCAGGCTTCATAGAAAAAGTTCACACTTTGCACATAGGCAAACAATTTGGTTCTATTGTAGAAAATTAAAAATCATTTGAAAATTGATAACAAAAAACTTACCACTTACGCAAAAAGAATTGATGCTGATGAAGTATCTCAAAATCAAATCTAAAACTAACAACACTTGGGCTTCACATATTTAAAGTATAGCCAAAAAGTCGATTCTAATGTAGAATCTTTTTAGTGAATCTACTGAATAAAATGTAAAATAGATAACAGAATATACAAATCTAACAAATCAATCATATAGACTCAAATAGATATACACATGCTAGTTATGCATAAACACCAAAATATCCGGTAGAGTTGGTCATCTAGCCACGAGGGCGAATGAATGGAGGTGTTTGTATTAAAAGATACTCCCTCAGTCCCTTAATGCTACTCTCGTTTCATATGTGGGGACTCGTTTCATATGTGGGGACTGTTCATAACATGAGACAAATTACTAATTTACGTCTAATCTATAAGACCAAATATAGTCATGAGTGATCTTGTTGGATTCGTATTTATGAGTTACACTGAAGTTTTTATATTTAATACTAATACGAAATTCAAGATATTAACGATCAAAAGTTTGTGTTGGCAAACGTGTCCAGTCAAAACAGGAAAAACATTAAGGAACGGAGGGAGTAAGATCCGTATTGCAACTTGCAAGTTATCCTTAGAGTTTAAGTGGGGTTGGGTCTTTGCAGATAAAAAAAGAAAAAATTAAAGAAAGAATCAATTTGTATTTGTATTTTTTTTGGGTTGAAATTCTTGTTACTAAGGGTCCTCTGAAATCCGGACACATATGAATCCAACATCCTGAAATTAGTATGTTACAGCATTTCTTGCTGAATCAAGAACCACTTAATCCTTTTTCTTCGTACGATCTATATAGATCTCCATTTCCATGACAATCCCAAACTACTACTTTCATCAGAACTCAAAAAATTTACAGAATGTAAATCTGAATCAAAGTTGGAAACCTGACATTCCAATTTTCCCAGTTCAGAAATATCCCAAAACAGGTCCTGAATGTGGACCTGAAGAAGAAGAGAGTAGTTTACATTCTAGGAAAGGAACTTACCGTACATATAGCTATCTAGCTTTTACTTGAAAGCTGATCATATTAGATCTTGGTTTCCAGTGATTATTGAGTAGTACTTTGTAGTTCGTACTGTTCATTAGTGCTCCATCTGAGCTGGTGAGATGATTGTGTTTGAAACTTTGCCATATGATCGCAACAGCATCAATGAGATAATAATGGAGGAGATGATGGAATGTATGAGTATTGATGGAATAGCACATTGACTAATCCCTGATATATTACATCACAGCCAGATGACAAGGTGAGGAAATCTTAACTCTGGCGATGATCGCTTGGAGGACCTGGCATTCTTGCAAACTAACACATAGCACCACATGGCCTAATCTAACAACCCTCAACATTTTTGTATGTGGAGTTGTATCCATAGCCAGAGCGCATCCAGAAGTGCACTCAAAAGCACGATTCCTGGCTTGTCATAAGGCACTGTGCACTTCTGTTAACGCTTCTTTGGTTGTTAAACTTCACTATAAACATATCCTATGGTTTCTCATCAAATTTATGCCTTTGCAATAGTGGAACTACTAGTGCCAATAAAACCAAGGGAAGCACAATCACAAATAGATCCTTCCATGTAAAGATAAGAATGGCAAGGGTCAGTTCTGTCTAAACAGAACCGAAGCCTAGATGCTATAATGACAGTTCCTAGCACTAAACTGAACACCGTCATTAATACATCATACAGGTATATAACTCAGATATATGTTAGATTTGCATATATATATACTCCATCTACTGTTTCAAGCAAAATACAAGCACTTAAAGAAACACTCTTTAATTCACATAAGCAAACATATGGAACAGAGATTCAAATAAAGATTGGTTGTAAAATACACAGATAACACACCGCAGAATATTAAACACCGATGAAAGAAATTCAAAGGCAGTTGTAGAAATAAAGAGTAGCGGGGGGGGGTAGCAAACCAATTTGATTTCAAGAAGAGATTGCAAGAGCTCCATATCTGCTACAGAAATTATTGTAAGAAGCATCTGGCCTTACGTAGTCATTTATTTCATCATCAGATTCGTCATCAGTTTCCAGCTCCTTAATCATAAGTTGGTATTTTTGTTTAATCTGTTGGTTTAATTCTTCTTGAGCCAACATTGTAGCTTTGGACACATGTTGCTCATCATCTTCTAAACCATCTTCCATGCGCTTTAGTTTCTTTGCCACCCTTTGCTTAAAATACTCTTGCCTTGAAACTTTGGCCAACCTTTTCTTCAAGGACTCATCCCTTGAAACTTTGGCCAACCTTTTCTTCATATATTCTTCCCTCGAAACTTTCCTCAAGGGCACCAAGCCACCTCTATGATCACGCATTGTCATTCTCACTGCCTTTTTACCAACTTGCCTCGAAACAACCCTAAGGTTAGGCTGCAAAAAGAGTATACAGAGTCAAGATTAAAATTGCAACACTAATATACAAGAGTGAATTATTCTGATTAATTATTCAAATATCAGTGGCTCAATAAATAAACAAAAATTAGATAATAGAAAATAATAGAAAACAAATCAAAATTCAATTCATAAGAAAAACCTATAGATGACCGACAAGAATACGAAATATGCCATTAAAATCCAATAACACATGATCGATAAAATCCAGACATAAAATAAAATCGATCAATTTAATCATACATACATTAACAAACAAAAGCATACGAATTTTCAAGCAAACGATATGTACATATAAGTATAAACATAAAATAGAAGAATTTAGGACTAACGATTGAAAATTATAGATCCAAAATTGATTTATGCACCAATCGAGGATTTATGTACAATCGAGCGGCTTAGGGTTTCTTCTTTTCGCCCTGCTCTATTCTTTTTGTTTTGCGGGTTTATGTGCTTTGTGAGCGTCGAACTGGCGAAATCTATACTATTATGTTCTTCCTATCTTTCTATTATACTTACCGGCAAAAGGTCACTTTGCCTACTGTACAATTTAAAATTTTCCACTTTGCCTACTGTACTAATGAGGTGGTCATTGTACTTTCCTTTTTTTCTCTTTTCATCATTGCCGTCAATCAAGAATTGGCTCCGTCAGTTTGACTGTTAAAATGCTGACTGTGATGCATCGTCAGCCTGCCACGTGGACGCCACATCAGCACAATCATTTTATTTATATAAGTAATTTTTATTTTTATTTTGCTTTAATTTGTTTAAATTCATAGCATTTTTTCCCCTTTTTTGGTTTTAATACAGATATACAAAAACCCAGCCTCCTCTTTGTTTCTTCTTCTTCGTCCTTCAGTTACAAGCCATTCCCCTGTTCTCTTTCAAATCCACCGAACACACAACCATCTTCTCCTTGTGTTCATCTCTTTAATTCATCCAAACTCCCCTCCCCTTATCTTCTCTTCGAACTAATCCAACAAACCCAGCCTCCTACTTCACATCTCTATCGCTGCAAACACAAACCCATTTCCCCTGTTCCTCTCATTCCCATCTCTCTCTTCTCATTTAATCGAACCACAAACTCCACTCCCCTGTTCTTCTTTAATCTCCATCGCCTCCAACCTTTCAATTCCATCCTCCTCCATTCCTTCGAATCCCCAGCCTCTCATACCCTTCCTTTTCACTGCTAGCTAAACACAATTCCCTTTTCCCTGTTACGCATTAGAATCACTGAGTTGCAGCGAGTTCGTTCGTTCGTTTATATTTTGTATTGAGTTCGAATTCTGGGTTTTGTTTGTTCCGCTGTTGCTTCGAGTTTGCTGATTGAGTTCCTGTCTTTACTGGTTAATTTTTCTGTATTGGAAGGCGTAGAATTCGTTTGAAATGAGTTTGTTGTATTGTATTGTTTGAGCTCATGTATGTGTGTGGCTCGGCTAGGTATGCAGTGGGAGGGAGGCGAATTGAGGAGGAAGCCTGTGGGTGTTGATTGGTAGGGATGAACGGAATGATGGGTGGACGGTGATGGTGGAGTATTAAGGGTGGGTTGGTGTTGTGGTGTTCGTGGTGTTGTGTGTGGGTTTAATTGGATGTTGAAATTGGAGTAATAAGGAGATGGTGGGTGTTAGATTGTGTAGTATTGATGTGGTGTTGTTTAGTGTTGTCGGAGTAGGCGAGGAGAGAGTGAGGGGGAGGGGAGGAGGTACCGAGAGAGAGAAGCAGAGGGAGAGAGATGCCAACGAGAGGTTGAGAGATTGGAGGGATGTTGTTGTTGTTGTCGACGGAAAAGAAAAGGGAGGAGTTGTGGTTATGTTGCTGTTGATATAGAGAGACAGGAGAGGTTGACAGAGATGAGGTCGAAGGGAGAAGATGAGGGTGGGGATGTGTGTGATTGTGGTGTGGATTGATTGGTAATTGATGTTCGAATCGGAGTTATAAGGGGGAGTGTGTGTTGTCTGGGGGAGGGGACTATTATGGTTGTCGATGTAGTCGTAGTTGTGGGGTTTGGGGTTTGGGGAAGAACATTCATATGTTCTTGAATTTTTCTTTTATTTTACTTTAATTTGATTGTTTTGATTTGATCTGATTGGGTGGAAACTTGGTAAATAATTGTGATTTTAACCTTTAATTGTTTTGATTTGATCTGATTGGCTGTTAACTCTAAAAAGAAATTAATTAATGAAAAAATAATTATAAAAAGTCTATAATTACTTATACTTTTTATAATTTTTCATGAAAAAATTCTGATTTTTTTAAAAATTTTATAATTTTTTTACAATTTTTTTGAAAATTTTTATATTTTTTATGAATTTTTATGATTTTTTTAAAGTTTTTATGAATTTTTATGAATTTTTATGATTTTTTAAAGTTTTTAATATTTTTTTATAAAAAAATAGGGTTTTGCTGATGTGTCATCCACGTGGCAGGCTGACAGTGCATCACAGTCAGCATTTTAACAGTCAAACTAACTGAGCCATTTCTTGACTGACGGCGATGGGTAAAAGAGAAAAAAAGGAAAGTACAACGACCACCTCATTAGTACAGTAGGCAAAGTGGAAAATTTTAAATTGTACAGTAGGCAAAGTGACCTTTTGCCCTTATACTTACTAGGTAACAATTACGTGCGGCATGAAAACATTTTTAAAAATCGTATACATAATATCATTATTTGTTGATTTTATTATTTGGAAGTTGATACAATAAATTGAAATTTGTGTGAAATGTAATTAAATTTAAATATTTAAGAATTATAGAGAAAAAAATTAGCGGAAAGAAAACATGTTTCATTTAAAATCTTAAGTATTAATAATAATATTTTCGAAAATATTGACGACACCTATTTTGTCGCATTAAAAATACTTTTAAAATTTAATATTGATAAACATTTGCAAAGTTTGACATTTGATAAGTAAAAGTAACATTATTGGATAAACATTTGGTATGTAATCTTAAATTAAATTCATGGATACATGTTTAAAATGGTACTCACATATTTTATACAGCCAGGATAAACCTTATAAGTAAAGCAACCTAGATTCTTTTTATTTCTAGCTAATACAATTCTAGTAGATGTGGATATTACATACTCCTCGAATTGACCAGCCTTGTCTTGTGAATCTCTTAAGCTTCTGTCGTAGTCTTGCAGGTCTGCTACAAACGATAGTGTGTTGCAGCAAATCTGTTTCTTGAACATGTAACCTGTCACGGGCTTTGACTAAGAAAATACCCAATTCAAATAATTCAAGGTGACAGTAACCTTAACCGCAGAGTCTTCTGTCAAAGGAATATTCAGTGGTTGACAATACGAGCTCCCGCCAATGTTGCTGTCGGAACTACAAACTTGCTGTCAAGTGTGAGAATGTTACTGTCTCTTGCTTCGGCCAATGTTGCTGTCAGATGTAGCTTTGTCGTGACTTTGCAACATTTGTCTTCTTGTAACTTTACTGTCAGGGACATGACAGTAACCTTTATTCTTACTATCTTCTGGATGTATTCCTTGAGACTTAAACAAATGCATGAACTTCTCCCAAATCACACAATTATTACATGACAACAATTATTCGAATATGAAGACATACTCTAACTGTGACAATATGTTCAACTTAGTAAAAACTAAGTACAGGGAAATATAGTTAAGTTGTCTCTATGCTATCACCCATAAATCCCAACAATTACTTTAATAAAAAAATAAAAAATGTGAAAAATCAAGAAAAATATTTTGAAGCTTCTAAGTGAAAATCTCTCCGATCTCCGGCCTGCTAAAAAATATTGATAAGTATATGTAAAATTTGTCCTTAGATAATTAAAATTAACAATTGCGAATATTTTTAGATCGTTGGTGGCATGTGTGTGATTAATTTAATTTGTCAATAGATTTGGTTGTATGATGAAAAGAAGCATGCAATGAGAGGCTCAACTGGTTATTGACTTAGCTTGTCACTAAATTTGGTTATACGATAAAAAGAAGTAGGATGAAACGAAGTAGTGTAATCGGGATCGGCTTAGTGATTCAAATGCCCTAATCAAAATTTTGAAACTATATCCCTTTTTCAAGATTGTAAAAAAAGAATTATGCATATTCGATATAATGCTAGTTCTATAAAACAATAATTTTTTGAGAAAATGTTTTTAATATTCAAACACTAGTAGAAAACATATATATATATATATATATATATATATATATATATATATATATATATATATATATATTTATATATTTAAATACACATTCAAAAGTATGAAATTATATATATAGCAGTATAAATTTATATTATCAATATATTCTTAATGTCTGCTAGTATTGCATTTTAAAAATTACTGTTTTTACCCTTCATTTTTTTATTCTTCTTTATTTCTTTGATGCCCTTTTTTGTCATTACACAGGAAAATTACAGCTTTTATCCTTTATGTTTTTAATCTTCTTTATTTTTTTGATGTCCCTTTTTGTCATTACACAATATTTGGAGCGACCCAATTTAGATTGGATCCACCCAAATCTCCTTTATTAATCAATTTCCTTTTTCAGGTTAAAAATATTACCTTTTCTATTTTTCAATAGCTAAATAATTTACTTCTTAGGTAAAATACAATATCTTTTACATTTTATCTAACTAAAATTTCTCCATTTTTAAAAACTACGATAAATTTTGTATAATAAAATAACATAAATATATTATAATTAGTATTAAATAATTAATTACCTTTTGAGCCAAAATACGTTACCTTTTCTCTAACTAAAATATCTCTTTTTCCAATTGTATCATGGCCGGTTACCTTTTTCAAACACGTTATCTTTTTTCCCTTCTCTTACGAAAATCTCTCTTTTTCCAATTATATCACGGGCGATTCTATTTAATAAAAATAAAATAATAATATTATCGTACTAATAATTAACTGATTACCTTTTCAACTAAAAAGTATCATCTTTTATATTTTTTCTAATTAAATTCCTTTTTTCTAGAAATTTCAGGGGCAACATTAATTTCTCATTTTCTAAAAACTATGAGCAATTTTATTTAGTAAAATAACATAATTAAATTATAATTACTATAAATTAATCAATTACCTTTTTCGCATAAATTATGTCATCGTTTTAATTTTCACGTTATCTTTCTATTTTTTAAAACTAAAATCTCTTTTTTTCTGATTTTATCACGGGCGGTTCTGTTTAATACAATAAAGTAATAATATTATAATATTCATAATTAACCGATTGCATTTTTTATCTAAAACGTATCAATTTCTATTTAATGAAATAAAATAATAATTATATAAAAACTAATAATTAGCCGATTATCATTTTCAAGTAAAACCTATAATTTTTTCTATATTTTCTAACTAAAATCCCTCATTTTCTAGAAATATCACGGATACCATTTATATAATTATTATCAAATCTCATATAAAAATTTAAGCCTCCCAACTTTATATTTTAAAAAAATTAACTTAAATTAATGAAAAATTCATATAATATTAAAAAAAAATCGTGCATCGCACCGGTTTTAAACTTGTATAATAAAAATTCGTATACAACGAATAATATCCGTTAGATTTTTAGTTAAAAATTAGAACTGTTATATACTTATATAAAGGAGAAACGAGGGGAGGTAAAGTGGTGCCGGTCAATTAGCTCGGTTCTATTTTGTTAAATTTCTAAAATTTTTGAATTAATAATTCCAATGATTAAAAAAAATCTCAATTCCATTTTAAAACTTTACTAATAGAGGAAATTAAATATATAGTTTCATTATTTTTTACCTATAAAATCTTTACTAATGAAGTAAAGTAAATATCTAAATTGCATTTTAAATTTTTACTAATCGAGGAAACTTAATATACAATTTCAATATCCTTACCTTTAAAATTGCATTTTAAAACATTGAAAGTTTGGTCGGTCGGTTAGTTGGTTGGTCGGTCGGTCGGTACCTATTGTTTTACTTAATTACCCTTACTTAATTATAAATAAAATTTCTCCTAATAACTAATCAATTTTTGTTTTCAAGTAAAACATATTAAAATAATCAATTTCCTTCTAAAATACGTTACATTTTCTATTTTCTTTAGCTAAAATCTCTTTTTTCCAATTAAATGACGCCCTTACTTAATTATAAATAAACAATTTCACAATAACTAATCAATTTTCTTTTTCAAGTAAAACATATTAAAATAATCAATTTTTTTTTAAAAATGTTACCTTTTCTATTTCCTTTAGCTAAAATCTATAGTTTTCCAATTATATGGCGCCGGTTGGTTGGTTAGTTGGTTGGTCGGTACCTATTGTTTTTACTTAATTACCCTTACTTAAATATAAATAAAATTTCTCCTAATAACTAATCAATTTCTGTTTTCAAGTAAAATATATTAAAATAAACAATTTCTCTAAATTGCATTTTAAATTTTTACTAATCGAGAAAATTAAATATACAACTCAATTGCATTTTAAATTTTATTAATAGTGGAAATTAAATATCACTAACAAAATATAATAAAAATTTGTATACAACGAATAATATCCGTTAGATTTTTAGTTAAAAATTAGAACTATTATATAAATATATAAAGGAGATCTGAGGGGATCTAAACATCTACTATTATCCGTCATTTTTTTAATAATAATATAATTAATGATAATTAGCCGATTGTCTTTTTCAATTAAAAGATGTTTACTTATAATTGATATGATATTACCTTTTATAAATACCTAAAATATCATATCTTCCAATCAATAATTTTTTTTCTCTCTAATCAGCATTTGGAGCGATCCAATTGGATCAACCTAAATCTAAACCTCTACTATTATCCTTCATTTTTTTATTAATAATATAATTAATGATAATTAGCTGATTGTCTTTTTCAATTAAAAGATGTTTACTTATAATTGATGATAGTACATTTTATAAATACCTAAAATATCATATCTTCCAATCAATATTTTTTTTATTAATTAAAACACGTAATTTAAAACATAATATTGCAATAATTAATACATACCCAAAAATATGACTTCATATCTTCTAACCACTAACAAAATATAACAATAATTCGTATACAACAGATAATATCCGTTAGACTTTTAGTTAAAAATTAGAACTGTTAGATTCAATGATTAAATATATTACATGATTAAATTTATTTACTAATTTCATACCCAAAAATATGACATCATATCTTCTAACCACTAACAAAATATAATAAAAATTCGTATACAACGAATAATATCCGTTAGAATTTTATTTAAAATTAGAACTGTTAGATCTAATGATTAAATATGTTACATGATTAAATTTATTTACTAAAATTTCAAGGTTCGAATTTTGTCAACGATATTATTATCCTTCATTTTCTTAATCTTCTTTATTTCTTTGATGCCCCTTTTTACCATTACACAGCATTTGGAGCGACCCAAATTAGATTAGATCGACCCAAATCTAAACATATACTCCCTCCGTCCCATTTTTATTGTCCATCTATCAAAATCCACCTTTTATTCAATCATGTCAATTAAACTCATAGTTACCAAATAATTGTATTGTTTTTTTTATAAAAGTTAACATAATTAACACATAATATACCTTATTAATTAAATGTGGACAATTATTTTGGGACAAAGAAAATAGGAAACAGTGGACAATAAAAATTGGACGGAGGGAGTACTATTTTTTGTCATTACACAACATTTGGAGTAACCCAATTGGATCGACCCAAATCTAAACCTCTACTATAGTATTATCCTTTATTTTTTTTATCTTTCTTTATTTCTTTGATTCTCCGTTTTTTCATTACTCAAATCTATCTCTGTCATTTTTCACCTTCAAGTCCATGCCGCTCAAATCTTCACACTACTGGATTTTGATGCATGTTTGCACTTTTCAGATTTGAAAGCTGGGTTTTTCACCAAATTAACATCTCAACCCCCTGAAGTAGGGTTAAGGTATGTGTACTAGACCTCCGTACGGGTCATATATGTTTGGTTCCAGTTTTCAGTTTGGCCATAAGAGTTAAGTTTTTATTGATTTCACAATATTAAAAATTAGACAGGATAATATTTGTTTGGTTTTGATTTTGGTTTAGAATTTAAGAATTAAAGTTTTAATGAATTACCCGATGTTATAATAATATACAGGACACCAGAAAGGTACCTTTAAAATATTTGCTTGGCCTTTCAATTTTTTATTTTACATGTCGTAATAACAAAGGTACTTGGAAAGATTACCAGTTAATAACATTGACACAGTACGGACCATGTTATTTGTAAATAATCTTGGGACTCAGTTTGATACTTATAGACATTATTTTGTTTTCAAGCAAGTTTATGTTCTTTATGGATTTGTTCAACTTAATGTTCATGGGGTAGACATGCTACGTACCAGAAGGTCTTATGGAATAGCATACTTTTTATCGGATGTCTCCGAAGGGACTATGGAATAGCATACTTAGAAGCTCAGACTCACGTCACAAGCATCACCCTCTGGGTCAGGTAACATTGCTCTTATTTATGCTCTAAATATCTTCTTTACTCGCGTTCAATTTCACTTCATATATGATCTCATATTTAGCACTTTCACTTGAGCTCCATTTTAAAATATAAAAGCACTAACTTTTTCCTTTTTCAGTTTAGTTGGCTTTTTGAGAGAGAATAAGTAATGGAAAATGTGATTGTTATAATTTGTAATCATACATTATTTAAAGATAAAAGTGAATATGTGAGCTTCTTGCGGAGACCTGTGTTTTTGGTAAACAGTATTATTCTTTATTTTTTAATCTTTTTTATTTATTTAATGCCCTTTTTTGTCATTACACAGCATTTGGAGCAACCCAATTTAGATTGGAACAAAAAAAATTCTAATATGATATTGTACTTATTTTCAGTAATGTTGTAGTACTACGATTGTACCTCCAGCTTTTCTCTTCTCCTCCAGCTACATAATTTTAAATATTGAAAACAAAATACAATACAAGAAGAAGTTTGCATTTATAAATATAGATTACAAGCATAGAGAGATGTTTAGTTACAGATAGACTACATAGCAACAACATAAGTGATAAAAAGAAAGATGTTAGTTACAGATAGACTACATAGCAACAACATAAGTGATAAAAAGAAAGATGGTCCACATGATGATCAAGCTAATGAAGTATTGAAGTAATTAACAGGCCTGAACCACATAAGCAACTTCCATTTTATAGGTATTGTTTATCATAACGTGGGTAATGGGTTTATGTATTCCAATTAATTTTATTTTTGGTTACCCCTCTAAGTTGATCACAAAAAAATTAACAACCCATTAAAATAAGTAGTTTAAGAATATATTCAAATTCAAATTATTATATTCATTTCAATAAGAACATACTTTTAATATAATAAAGTCAGCCATGGTAAAAGACCTTAATTTGAACATAAACAATAAATCTACTAGAATATTTATCTGATATTTTGGCTTTCTTATTTAATTGTATAATTTACTTATTTTTAATAAAAGAATCTAAATTAATAATATATATACACTATTTTTTCATACATGAATTTACTAATACAGTTTAATGGTCACGCTCTGGTGAGAATGAGAACAGTGAGAACACACATTTTCATTACATTTCAAGCTATTTTAAAGGGCCCCGCTAGGGGCATCTTCACCAAAAAAAATCATATAATTCTACCCTCTATCCATTCATAAAAAAAATAACAAAAAAATAAAATAAAATGAGAACAGTGAGAACACACATATTCACTACATTTCAAACTATTTTAAAGGGCCCCGCTAGGGGTATCTTCACACAAAAGTCTTATAATTGTACCCTCTATCCATTCATAAAAAAATTTAACAAAAAAAATTAAAAATTGCTTGAAATGTGATCTCATTGTTCTCCAACATTTACACATTATATTAACTATGAGGTCTCATAGTTAATATAACATGTTCTTGATATTATATGAGGTTTAATGTTTTGGAGTCATTTAATGTTTTAGAGTCATTGGGGGTGAAGGAATTTTCATTTTCGCATTTGAATAATAAAGACAATTTATTATTGTTTTCAATTAGAGAACAATATTTCTAAAAATATTTATTATTTTTATTGCAGATTTTGATGGATTAAATAAATTTTCAACATTGTTAAAATAGAATTGTATGCTACTTTTTTATATAAATTTTAGCATATCATTATTTTATTAAATACTTATATAATTGTATCTAATATCTTGCTAAGAATTGATTATTTATATAATTGCATAAAATATATTTTTAAGAAATCAATCAAATTTGTTAAATTTTTGGTATTGTCAATTTAAATTAAGTAAGATGTTTTAAGAAATCAATCAAATTTGTTAAATTTTTGGTATTATCATTTTAAATTAAATAAGAAGCCGTGTATGAAGTACGGGCAAAATGTTAGTGTTATACAGAGTAAGGCTCTAGAGAGAACATGCTTAAAAAGAGAACGAGAGAACAACTTAAAATATTGATTTTTAAAATTCAAAAAAATTATAAATATGTTTATATTATTAATACAATTCTAAAAAACACAATTATGAACAACAAATACATGTGTAAAAAACTATTTATGAGATTCTAAAAGAGATTTTTCAAAATTTGTGAGATTCTAAAAGAGATTCTTAAAATTTTGTGAGATTCTAAAAGAGATTCAAAAAACAAAATTCCCATAAATATTTTTTTCCACAAAAAATTATTCAAGTTTGAGAATCATAAAATGCATCTATGAATATTTATAATTTTTTACAATTTTAAAATTAATTTTTTTGAGATATTCTCTCGTTCTCTTTTTAAGCATGTTCTCTCTAGAACCTTGGCCATGTTATACATATGTATAAAAGGTTGGGTGCCCCTTTCATATGTTATGTGGTGTTCCAAGTGTTCGCCTTATTGGATTTATCCAATGATCAATCTGGCTATAGTAAATCATTAATTCTTGCGTTTTGGAGTGATTCGACATCCCTCCCTTATTTGATTATTTTCTTTATGAAAATTTATAAGAATTTTTTAATCTTAATATTTAGACTTTTTTTTTTTGAATTTAGACTTAAATTTATGTACACATATTAAAAGTGTTACTCAAAAACACTCTTTACCTCTACAAATCGGTCGCATTTTATTATTTAGTTTTAAATAATTTTTTAATAATCTTATCTTAAATCTTATAATAAATAGTTAAATTAGCTCTACTTTGTGCGGTCTTTTAAAAATTTTATAATAAAATTATTTTACGAAAATAATTATTAATATATTATTAAATAGTAGTAAAAATAAAATATCCAAATTTTTAATGAAATAGTGATTCGAAATAATATTCAAAATAAAATGTTACATAGTAATATATGCATAAAATTTTAAAATAAAAATATCAAATATATATAAAATACGGTTTATAATATATGCCCCTCTTCGAAAATTTAAAAACTAAAAAAAAACTTTAAAAGGGTAATTATAATATAGGTATTCCCTCTATTCCTATCAATTCTTTACACTTTTCTTTGTGGGGTGTCTGTCTCAATTCTTTTCATCCCAAAACTTATCCAAAATAAAATAGTTTCATAATATAAAAAGTAACTACACCCATTATTATCCTCCACTACACTCACTTCATACGTTAAATATTGATTGGTCCCACCACTTTACTCACTTTTCTTACTTTTCTCTACTACTTTACACTTTTTCTTAGCCTCCATGCCCAACAAATGAGAAGGACGGGGATATGAAAATTGAAAAATACTAAAATATATCCTAAATATAAAGTATTTAGCCGATAGCCTTTATGTTATAAAAATAATTTAATAAAGATCTCTGGTGATTTGGAGGCCTAATTATATACTTATATATAATAAGCATAAAAATGATTTTAACCAAAATTTTGGTAGTCTGAATATCCTCGGTTCGACCAAATAAATAAGAACCGTTAGTTCTTGAAATAAGTAGTTGGAGCCGTCCTATCTAATATAAGGATATAATTAGGCCTCCAAATCATCAAAGATCTTTATTAAATTATTTCTTATTTTTTTTACTTTTCTCTACTACTTTACACTTTTTTTTAGCCTTCGTGCCCAACAAATGAGAAGGACGGGGATATGAAAATTGAAAAATACTAAAATATATCCTAAATATAAAGTATTTAGCCGATAGCCTTTATGTTATAAAAATAATTTAATAAAGATCTTTGGTGATTTGGAGGCCTAATTATATACTTATATATAATAATCATAAAAATGATTTTAACCAAAATTTTGGTAGTCTGAATATCCTCGGTTCGACCAAATAAATAAGAACCGTTAGTTCTTGAAATAAGTAATTGGAGCCGTCCTATCTAACACAAAAGAATATATCCTTATATATAAGGATATAATTAGGCCTCCAAATCACCAAAGATCTTTATTAAATTATTTCTTATTTTTTTTACTTTTCTCTACTACTTTACACTTTTTTTTAGCCTCCGTGCCCAACCAATGAGAAGGACGGGGATATGAAAATTGAAAAATACTAAAATATATCCTAAATATAAAGTATTTAGTCGATAGCCTTTATGTTATAAAAATAATTTAATAAAGATCTCTGGTGATTTGGAGGCCTAATTATATCCTTATATATAATAAGCATAAAAATGATTTTAACCAAAATTTTGGTAGTCTGAATATCCTCGGTTCGACCAAATAAATAAGAACCGTTAGTTCTTGAAATAAGTAGTTGGAGCCGTCCTATCTAACACAAAAGAATATTATATATTTTAATATATAAACTAAAAGGTGTATTTATATTAAAATACGAAAAAAAATGAATATAAATGAGTTAAACCATATATAATTAGGTTTTTACATTGAAAAAAATTATTAACGGAAAACTTCATGATTGTATTTTCTTTTCAGATTTTGGTAGTTACATTTTAATAATAATTGTTAAACCATCACCAAATGAAAAATTATTTTATAAATTTTGCGTGGATTATAAAATCGTCCAATTCCGAATTCTAGATCTCAAGATAAAATCTAAATATGAACTTTTATTTAATTTATTTTAGTTACAATTTAATGATTTTTTTCTCTAATTCTTTCGTATTAAAAAAACTCTTAATTTATTACAATAAAATTCAAATCTATCTAATAAAAATTTAATTCAATCAATAAATATAATTACAAGAAAAATAAAATTATTTCTATAGTATATCATTGAAACCAAAATATTAAAAATTTGTCGATTTAGATTTTGGTAGGTTATACTATTTAATTAAAAAATAAATAATAGTATAATAATAATAATATTCAATTACTTCAAGCTTAAATACATTATATTTCTAACTTCCATTATTATAGTCTAAAACCCCGTCATTCAAAAACGCCAAATACGTAGAATCCTTATATAGATTCTAAGAGAGTACCATTATATAAATTATATCCTTACATATAATATGGGGATCTTATACATAATTTTGTTTTGGTCATTATACTACCAAAATAATCTCAATCGTCGAATCTGATATTTTTGAAAATGGACGATCAAGATTATATCATATTAAAAAGAAAATTATAATATAAAAAGGATATAATTAAAAAGGTTATATTGGAATTGAATTTTAAAAAGAAAATTATAATATGAAAAGGATATTTTAAAAAAGTATAATTGAATTTGACTAAATTTTTTATTAATATTAAAAAAATGGTTTATATTTACTATTTGGGCTTTGTCCCGAGATCTAGAATTCGGATTTGGATGATTTTACAGCTCACATGAAACTTATAAAATCATCTTTAATTTAGTGATGATTTAACAATTATTATCGAAATGGAAACACTCAGAATGTCAAGAGAAAATATAATTACGAATTTTTACATTAATCATATTCCTTTTCAGTGTAGAAGACCTACATTAATAATCCTATTCAATTTAAATAACCAAATTATATATGATTTAAATCATTGACATACATGTTTTCGCATTTCAATGTAAATACACTTTTTAATTTACATGTTAAAAAATAAAAAAAAATTGTATGCTAGATCTATCGTTTTTCATCTATTTATTTTATGATCTAACGGTTCTTATTTATTATTAAAACTGTATTTGGTTGTTAGTAAAACTATCTACAATTAATAAGAAGGGTATTTTGATAATCAAAACGAAAGATAAGTAGATTTCATGAATCGAATAGAACTTTCAACGTAAAAAATGGTCAATTTCTTCTCTTTTTTGTTTATGCGTAGTTTTAATTTGAAAATAATTGTTAAGATATCACTAAATTAAAGATTATTTTGTTAATTTCATGTGGGCAGTAAAATTATCCAAATCAAATTTTAAGAATTCAAAATAAAGCACAAATATTAAATTGAACGTGTAAAATCTTATATATATATATTAATTTTTTAACAACAATTTGATATATAAATTAATAACATATAAATATTAAAAAAATTAATAATATAATTATAGATATTAGAAAAGGAGCCGTGCGTTGCACGGGTTATAAGCTAGTATATAAAATATTCATAACCAAATCATATATAATTTATCAAATTTAATTATATATGTCAATTAGTAAATAAAAAAATTAGATTACTTTTTTAAAAAAATCGTTGAAAATCACTCATAATAGTCCAAAATGGTTCTATAATAGAACCTATAGTGGAGTTAAAATTTTATTTTTGGATTTTATACCAAGAAAGAAGAGTTCTCATGACATACTGATCTACATATATATTTTTAACACTTTTTTATTTTCTGTCAAAATAAAAATTGATGTTCAAGTAAGTCCATGGATTCATATGATATAAACATGTGAACCCTCTAACAAAAAATGATAATGGTACATATATATTTGATAAATAAGTAATTTTAATATATATTTTTGACATAATAAAATGAAAATTAGTTAAATGATTCGAGTTTTGTCATCGAGATCATAGAAATGTGATTAACAGCAAAATAAACAAATTATACAAACATGTTCTATTTAGAGAGTCATGAGTGTTTGAAAAATAATGTAAAAGGAGGGACCATGCGCACCATTTCATGAAGCTAGTTGCTGGTATATGAGAAAATAACAAAATAATTTTAAAGAATTTGGAGGGTGCCGTCTCAACAAAGAATATTATACAAACAATCATTTGCGCACATTTGAAAAATGATGTAAAATTAATGCCAATGTCAGGGATTGATGTTGAGTTTGCAAAGTTGGCCAAGCGCCCTTTTTTTAGGAAATGGAGGCATAGAAAATTAAAAAAATTATTTTCAAGAGTTTATATGTTGCCACATCAACGGTCCAAACTCCTGCTATTAGTATATACTAGGTAACAAAGCCGCGCTACGCGCGGCACGAAAATATTTTTAAAAATTATACACATAAACAAACATTATTGTTTGTTAAATTTTATTATTTGAAAGTTAATATATATGATAAATTAAAAATTATGTGAAATGTAATTAAATTTGAATGTTTAAAAATTAAAGAGAAAAGAATTAGGTGAAAAAAAACCATGTTTCAGTTAAATTCTTGAATATTTATAATAATAATAATTTTGAAGATATTGACGAACCTATTTTGTCGCATAAAAAATGCTTTTGAAATCCAATATTGACAAACATTTGCAAAGTTTGACATTGAATAAGTAAAAATAACATTTGTGAATCTTTTCTATTGTCGATGACATCATAAAAGACGTGATTGCGTAATTTGTTATTAAATTATTTGTTAGTAAAATTGATTGTACGATGAAAAGAATTAGAATGTAAATGTGATGAGAGGTGTGATTGATTTCACTTGTCGATATATTTGGTTTTATGACGAAAAAAGCAGAATTCAAATGCATATTGTAAGTCACTTCATGTTGTTTTGGAGTGATCCGACACCCGTATCTCTACATTTAATTAATTTTTCAGAGCATTTTATAAGAACTATTTTGTTTGTAACATTAAAATTAAATTCATGGACACATCAAAGTGATACTCACATATTCTAATATTCTTTTATTAAATTTTATAATAAATTTGTACATATAATTATTTTTAAAGCCGATGCTCGTTTTATAACACCCTTACTTAATGCTCAAAAAGTGAGAATTTGTTTAAAATAGTAAAAATCAACTCCTTAAACACCTTTTACTTTTTTCCATACCAAAATACAATGTCAACATAATTCCTATAATAAAAATTTGTAAATATTAAATATGACTAATTAACGATTTTAAACACCGTCTCCCATCTCATAACATACATGCATGATTAATTGATTAGTAATAGTATAAGAATGTGTTTAATTAGAATATTAATTTTTCCAACACAAAATAATCAAACAACGAATAGGTAATTTTTTTATTGATTTAATTGACGAAAAAAAGGATCCACTTGATTCAATTTAATCGAGTTGGTCACACCTCATGTATAATTTGTTCAGGTATAAATGTAAATTCTACGATATTACTTTTACTTAAATTGTGGATGTTAATCGAAAAATATATATACTTATGTATCTTATCATGATTCTCACGATCATTGATTACGAATTTATCGAAAAGTTAAAATCGTCTATTAATTATTGCCAAAAAAATTTGCATTTGAATAAGGATTAGAAATGACTATAAAAATTATTTTATTTTATTGTTTTACCTTAAAATAATGGTATTTTTGTATAAATCATTAATATTTTATAACAAAATAATAATAATAATAATAATAATAATAATGTTCTAATAAAATTGTTAAATTTTTATATTAAATATGAAATAAAGTGTATTTAACATATATTTAATAGGTATAATTAATTATTAATTAAATGCAAGATAATTATTTTAATAAAAAATAAAAATGTGAAAATTCAAGAAAAATATTTTGAAGTTTCTGAGTGCAAGTCTCTCCAGTTTCCTGCTATTATAATAAATTTTTATATAAAAGTACTGTAATAGATAAATTAATTTCTATTATTCTTAAAAATTGATTGGTTTCTTATTAATTTTCTATTAAAAATTAATTTAAAAATAATTTACATGAATTATTAATTAGAAAAATATTTTCATTATATATATCTAAAATTTTGATAATTTTAAAACATTACAAACATATAAAAATAAAAATTACTATATGAACGTAATATTTATAATCAAAAGTTACAAATATTGAATACAACTTAATAACGTTTTTTAAAACCGACACCCCTCTCATAATATACATGTTCAATAATAGTTTAAGAATTTATTTAATTTGAATATTAATTTATTTTGACACAATATAATGAAACAATGGGCATATAATTTTTTTATCAATTTAATCTTCTGATAAAATGGTTGAGTTTGTTCAATTTAATTAGTTTGGTCATAACTCATGTGTGTATGTGCATGATTTGTTTACAAATTTCAGATATTAAGTAAAGATCCATGTACTTCCATAATTTACTACAATTCCACAATCATTGATAATAAAGATTATTTGAGAAGTTGGTTAATAATGTTTTTTAAAACCGACAGCCTGCTCATAATATACATATTCAATAATAGTATAAGAATTTGTTTAATTACAATAAAAAATTATTTCAACACAATATAACGAAACAATGGGTGTATAGCTTTTTTATCAATTTTATCTTCCGATAAATGACTGGATTTGTTAAATTTAATCGATTTGATCATAACACATGTATTATTTATTCATGTGCAAAATTGAAAATCTATCTGTACTATTTGTATACAATTCCAGATATTAAATAAATATCTTGTACTTCCATAATTTATTACGATTTTCACAATTATTGATAATAAAAATTGCTTGAGAAGTTAAGGTCGTGTACCCTATAATCATCCGAAAAGAAATTATATTGATCTTGAATTGGGAATAAAAAATAACGCAATAAAAACAATTGTTATTCGTCATTTTAATTAAAAATAAACATAACTATATATAATTAATATTTAATATTGAAAAAATAACTATAATGTTCGACTAAAGTTTGCTAATTTTTAAACAAATTAAATAGAGTAAATTTAATATATGTTTAATAGGTGTAATTAATGACTAATTAAAATGTCATTAATAGCTATTTAATGTAAGAAAAGAATTTTAATAAAAAAATCAAAAAAATGAAAATTCAAGAAAAATACCTTGAACTGTTCTGGTGCATTTCCGATCTCCGGGCATTATAATATATATAGATATAGATATAACTAGTCACGGCGTTACAACATTTTTAAAAAAATTCAATACATTTATGTTATATTATAATATTAATATTAAATTTTAATAAATAAATAATATTCTTTAATGAATCAAGAAAAATTTCTTGTTAAACACAATTTTTCGATTGAGCCGCTCTCTCATTAAAATCGAAATCCCAACTTTAACATATATAGTATAAAGACTTATATAATAATTTTTATCCATAAAATTGAACCGTATAAATAAAAAATTATGACATAAGTATCAAATTCTAATGGCTAATATAATCTTTTCTAATGAGCCGTCTTCCCGTTAAATACGTTTCGAGCCGCTCTTATTTGGAACTGAAATTCTAACTTCATTATATAAAGAGAGTAAATTCCAATTTTTATATTCTTTAAACTTTCTAATATTTATGGAGTTTTAAAAGATGAAAATACATTTTATTTTCTGTATATTATAGATATTCTTGTATTTATTTACAACTTCCGCATGAAAATGTCTTTCTGTTATGTTAATATATCAAAAAAAAATTAAAATACAAAGACTTTTCGTTACGGGAATAATATTAAATTTATGGATATATTTTTATAATGCAAGTGTAATTAACTTGTATAAAAAAGTTACAATAAAGGATTTCTAGGAAAAAAGATATATAATTTTAAAAAATCGTATAAGACGCCTCAACCGTCCTCGTATTCTACTTCCAATAAAACATTTTATTTTATGTATTTCTTATATATTCAAATATCTTTTATACGATCTTCTCTACTAAACCGCTTTTTCATTAAACACAGTTATTATTATTGATCTGTTCTCTCGTTAAGATTTAAAACCTAACTTTTACAAATATCACTTGTATGATAATATTTATCCATAAAAATCAAATCCTAAAAATAAAATAAAATTTATAACATCAATATAATATTTTGATAGCTTATACAATCTTTTACACTAAGTCGTCTTCCCGTTAAACACGTTTCGAGCCGCTCTCATTTGGGATCAAAATTTCAACTTCATTACATATTATTGATAATACTTAACTTACATAACAACTTTTTTTCTTAAAATCAAAACCTAAAAAATAGGGTGAATTCCATTTTATACTTTCGCTAAACTTTCTAAAATTTATGGAGTTTTAAAAAATAAAAACACATCTTATTTTCTCTTTATATTATAGATACTCCTGTATCTATTTTATTCAAACATCTTATATACGGTCTTCTCTAATGAACCGCTTTTTCGTTAGACACGTATGGTTATTATTATTGATCTGTTATCTTGTTAAGACCAAAAACCTAACTTTTACATATATCACTTGTATGATAATATTTATCCATAAAAATCAAATCCTAAAAATAAAATAAAATTTATAACATCAATATGATATTTTAATAGCTAATACAATATTTTATAGTGAGTCGTTTTCCCGTTAAACACGTTTCGAGCCACTCTTGTTTGGGATCGAAATTCTAACTTCATTACATATTATTGATGATACTTATCTAAAATCAAAACATAAAAAATAAAGTGAATTCCAATTTTTACTTTCTCTAGACTTTCTAAAATTTATGGTGATTCAGAAAATGAAAACACATATTATTTTTTCTTTATATTGTAGATACTCCTGTATTAATTTATGATTCCTACATGAGAATGTTATTTTATTATATTAACACATCAATGATTTTATTTTTAACTACGATGACTTTTTTTATGACAATAGCATTGAATAAATTTTTCTAATAGAAGTATAATTAACTTATATGAAAAAACATAATTTAAGAAGATCATACTTTCTACAAACACTTATTCTACTTCTAATAGAACTTTTATTTATATGTTTCTTCTATAAATTCGAGCTTTTATTCTCTATAAATTCGAACTCCTATTCTACTTCCAATAGAACTTTTAATCATATGCCTAATAAATACTTATTCTACTTCCAATAGATTAATCATATGCCTAATAAATACTTATTCTACTTCCAATAGAACTTCTAATCATAATCATATGTATTGCTTATAAATTCGAACTCTTCTTCTCTATAAATTCGAACACCTATTCTACTTCTAATATGTTAAATGATATTTTTATATTTATTAGTGTTTAAATTCTAAAATTTTAGAAAATTAGAAAAATAGATTGAGACGATCTTAGAGCGCCACCTAAACTCCCGTGTATCCTCCTTTATATATATATATACTAGTCGATAAAGCCGCGCTTCGCAGCGGCGTTACAAAATTTTTTAAAAAATTTAATACATTTACGTTATATTATAATATTAATATTAAATTTTAATAATTAAATAATCTTTTTTAATAAATCGATTTCTTGTTAAATACGATTCTTTCGATTGAGCAATTTTCTCGTTAAAACCGAAATCCTAACTTTAACATATATTATAAAGACTTATATAATAATTTTTATTCATAAAATCGAACCGTAAAAAATATTAAAAAATTATGCCATCAGTATCAAATTCTAATAGCTAATACAATCTATTCTAGTGAGCCGTCTTCCCTTTAAATACGTTTCGTGCCGCTCTTATTTGGAACGAAAATTCTAACTTCATTATATAAAGAGAGTAAATTCCAAATTTTATATTCTTTAAACTTTCTAATATTTATGAAATTTTAAAAGATGAAAATACATCTTATATTTTCTATATATTATAGATATTCATGTATTTATTTACAGCTTCCGCATAGGAATATGTTTCTGTTATGTTAACATATCAAAAAAAAATACGAAGACTTTTCGTTACGGGAATAATATTAAATTTATGAATATATTTTTTCTAATGCAAGTATAATTAACTTGTATAAAAAAATTAAAATAAAGGATTTCTAGAAAAAAAAGATATATATTTTTAAAAAATCGTATAAGACGTCTCCACCGGCCTCGTATTCTACTACCAATAAAACATTTTATTTTATGTATTCCTTATATATTCAAACATATTTTATACGGTCTTCTCTAATGAACCGCTTTCTCGTTAAATATGGTACCTAACTTTTACATATATCACTTGTATGATAATGTTTATCCATAAAAATCATATCCTAAAAATAAAATAAAATTTAAAACATCAATATGATATTTTAATAGCTAATACAATATTTTATAGTGAGCCGTCTTCCCGTTAAACACGTTTCGAGCCGCTCTCGTTTGGGATTGAAATTTCAACTTCATTACATATTATTGATGAATATTATCTTACACAAAACTTTTTTCCTTAAAATCAAAACCTAAAAAATAGAGTGAATTCCAATTTATACTTTCTCTAGACTTTCTAAAACTATAGAGTTTTAGAAAATGAAAACACATCTTATTTTCTCTTTATATTATGAAACTCTTGTATTTATTTTATTCAAACATCTTTTATACGGTCTTCTCTAATGAACCGCTTTCTCGTTAAATACGGTTATTACTATTGATCCGCTCTCTCGTTAAGACCAAAAACCTAACTTTTAGATATATCACTTGTATGATAATATGTATTGATCCGCTCTCTCGTTAAGACCAAAAACCTAATTTTTACATATATCCTAAAAATAAAATAAAATTTATAACATTAATATGATATTTTAATAGCTAATACAATCTTTTATAGTGAACCGTCTTCACCTTAAATACGTTTCGAGCCGCTCTCATTTGGGATCGAAATTACAACTTCATTACATATTATTGATGATACTTATCTTACACAACAACTTTTTTCCTTAACATCAAAACCTAAAAAATGGAGTGAATTACAATTTATACTTTCTCTAGATTTTCTAAAATTTATGAAGTTTTAGAAAATGAAAACACATCTTATTTTCTCTTTATATTATAGATACTCTTGTATTTATTTAGGATTCCTACATGAGAATGTTCTTTTATTATGTTAACACATCAATTCTTTTCTTTTTAAATATGATAACTTTTTTATGATAATAGTATTGGATTTATGAATAAATTTTCCTAATATATAGAAGTATAATTAACTTATATAAAAAAGTATAATTTAAGAAGATCATACTTTCTATAAAATATTTAATTATATGTCCGCTCTATATATTCAAACATCTATTCTACTTCTAATAGAACTTTTATTTATATGTTTTTTCTATAAATTTGAACTCTTATTCTCTATAAATTCGAACTTCTATTCTACTTCTAATAGAACTTTTAATCATATGTCTTATAAATACTTATTCTACTTTCAATAGAACTTCTAATCATATGTCTGTCCTATAAATTCGAACTCTTCTCCTATAACACCTATTCAACTTCTAATATGTTAAATGATATTTTTATATTTATTAGTGTTTAAATTTGAACTCTTATTTTCTATAAATTCGAACTCCTATTCTACTTCTAATAGAGAATAGAACTTTTAATCATATGACTTCTAAATACTTATTCTACTTCCAATAGAACTTTTAATCATATGTTTGCCCTATAAATTCAAACTATTCTCCTATATAAATTCGAACTATTACCCTATATAAATTCGAACACCAACTCTACTTTTAATATGTTAAAATATATTTTTATATTTATTAGTGTTTAAAATCCAAAAATTCTACAAAATTAGAAAAATAGAATGAGATGATTTGAGATGCGACACCTAAGCGCCCGCGTATCCTCCTTTATTTATATATATTGATTGATTGATTGAATTTATTAATCACGTACATAAATATTTTTTGGGTTATATCATATTTAATATATATTAAACTATTCATTTAAGATAAAATTATTTATATTATAACTTGTGCGCATTATTTTTTTTATAATTATTTATAGACCTACCCGTCTAAATAAATTTTACAAAAAATTACTTATATTTTGAAATGGAGAAAATAATTATTATTTTGAGATAAATTGTTTTGTTTATAATCTCATATATGAAATGCATAGATAAAATAATTATTCTTTGAGATCAACTATTTTGTTAACAACTAGCGTTCTACTCGTGCTACGCACCGAACAATAATATTGATTAATTAATTAATATTAATATATTATTTAGAAAAAATTATACATTAAATGTAATTAATTTAAGTATAAAATTACTTATTCGTCAATTATATATCAATTGCATTAATAATTATATCATTAAACAATTACCATAATATTCACATCCGTGGCTAAAACGTTTTAAGCCCCTCTTTATTGTTTTTTCTTAATTTTATTTTTCATTTGATTTCTCTCATTTTTCAGAATCTTTCTACCAAGTTCATAAAGTTTTTATCCATATTTTAAGTTTTGTTCTTTTGAAAATTTAGTATTATTTAAATGTGCGATACTTTGGATTTCTAGAATTTTATCATATTTATTCAGTCAAAAAATGTGTATGGACCACGATCAATTTTCGAATACATATTAAAAATTCATAAACACATATTTCTCACAACCGTTATAAATAACTTGATTGTCTCTCAAAAAAAAGTTGCATGTTTCAACGATATGAGAAAGGATCTCTACAGTGCAATCCATCAAACGAACGTAATTATGACAAAGGAAACTATCGTCTAATCTAGTTTCCTATGTATTCGTTCAATGTCATTTTTATAAATTGTATGTTTTTTTTTAGTAAATTGATTTACTGTAGAAAATAAAAAATTATCAATCAACCAAACATATCCAATATATCATGTTCTTAGAGTAAGATATTGTGTTTAATTATTATTATTGTCTTCTGTTTTCTAATTTTGTAGTTTCAAGTAGCCTGGCCAGGTGTCATCTTAGATCCGAGTGTTTTGCTGAGCGGAGTAGTCAATCCCCTGGTAGGTAAGCCCCATGTGTCCAAAACCATGGGCTCAGGTATGTCGTTTTTCAAATCTTAGATAACCCTTGTGAATATCACACACTATTGGCTTAATGTGCACTTAGCCGGGGGTTTTCACGGAAACAGCCTCCCTACCGTTAAAAGCAGGGACATGGTCTGCGTACATCTCACCCTCCTCAGACCCTGCTCTGAGCGGGATATACTGGGTATGTTTGGTTTAGTTTGGTTTTTAGAGTAAGATATGACTGTTAGAATTTATGGTGATTGCCCTCAGCTTGTTTTGAATGGCAACATAAAATGTGTATATTCACCTTGGAAATTTGTAAGTTAAATTTTTCATTTTGTTCTATTAGAATATGATATATTAAATATTAGTTTTTTATCCATAAATGGGGATGACAAATTAATTCGATCTGATGATACCTGATCCGAAACCCGAAATTTTGGATATATTGAACCTGAATTTTTGGATTTAGTTTTGGATTTAAAATTTCAACCCAAAATAGTTTCATTTTTATTTAGATTTTAGTTGTACTGAACCGATATCCAATTCGGAATCTGAAACCCAATCCAATATCGAAACTCAATGCATAAATAATATAATACCATAATTTGAAATTATAATATGTAATATTTTAGATGCAAGAGATATAATTTATTTATTTATTTTCAAATATTTCATTTTGAGATATTAAATTATAATATGTAATATGATTTGGTACCGATATCCAATCCGAAACCACATACATAAATAATATAATATGAAATAATTTTTTTGTACTTTTTGGTATTAAACGTGTCTATTTCTTACTTCTGTTTAGATCATGCTTAGTCGATTGTTCTGTCTATCCTAACAACTTGTATTGCTGATTTAGGTGTGTTACTTCTTAGATTGGGTAAAGCATCAGCTCAATGATATAAAGTTCTTCCAAGTTTTGTTTAGGATCACTATAACAGGCGTAGTTGGTGTAGGTGTCGGTCTGGGAGTAGGAACTGCATCTGGTTACATCTCCTCATGGACAAGATGATTTTACTCCCTGCTAAAAATCACATCCCCATAAATGCATCTGTGTCTTAGCATAAACCAACAGCATTTCGTGTTTGATTTTAATATATTGCATTTTCTTTTCGCTGGGGTCTCTATATCTGCTTTTAGCGATTGTCAGATGCCACCATAGTTATTGTGATATATGTAGTCACAAGCATGTATCTTTGCTGGTGTAGTGGTTAGCCTGATTATGGTTGCTACACCTGCAGCATGCCTTGTTAGTGCTAATGTAGTCTCAGCCACAATCAAATATTTTTATTAACTGTCAAGGGTGTATAACAAGGTTGTTCTTTATGGTTTTGGTAAGGGATCAGTAAGCGCAAAGGCTTGATGTGAATGCTTTCAGTTGCCATTTCGAGTAGCTATAATTTCCTATGGTTGATTGCTATAATTATAAGTTTCAGAATATTGTACCTAGATTGAAATCACTCCTCTCCAAATTCGTTCAAGATGAGAATGTGTATTTAGTTGTCCACCTTGGAAAGAACATCTTTTAGAGTCTGACACTTGCACTTAAGAAAGACCTGTTGTTGTTGATGCCTGATGGTCCCTGTGAAATTTGTGACAATTACTCTGGTCAGAAAAATGACATATGCTTTTGTATTGTATATGTAAAACGTGTAGTTGATCACTATATTGAGATCCTGATTTTTAACTTATTTCTCTCATTCATGATGCCTAACCATGTTAATTTTTAGAAGTTTCTGACACCGTGTATTTAAAACCTTAGTTCTATCACCCACTTGTGGTTTCTTCAGCTATACATGCTCTCATTTTTCTCTGCACGCACTGCTATATCTGAATGTTGTTTCGTTCAAAGCATGGTTTGATTGTTGGATCCTGCTTTTCGTTGTTAATATTGATGATGCAGATTTTTTATGTTGCAAACACTGAGAAAGTGGTGGCTGCTGGACTGACTCCTACTGCTTGTGCTCCTTGCCAACATGATAATGGGGTTCAATATTTGCTAATAAATGGGGAAGGAACTCAATCATGAGCTGTTGCCTTATGCTGACATTGTATTATTTTCTATGATATCTTTTAAGGTTCAGTACTTTAGTTGAAATGGTAAATTATCTTGATTCTTTTGTGAAAGTATCTTGTACTACTTCCGTATTATTCCATCAAGTGGCAACAATTTACTATACGAAGTATTTCACGGTTTTAATGTCATGACCGAGGTTCATTGTGATTTATGTAGGTAAAAGGGTGTAATTAGGTGCTTGATGCCTGAAATGGCTTGCAGTAATGCTTCTAAACATCTGGCGGGGCCAATTTCATCCAGTGGATACTAGCAATATGTGGTGTAGCAGGATTAAGGAATAAAATATGAGGGTATTTTAGTCATTGTAGTGATAGGATATTGGGCTATATATAAAGCCCCACTTAGCTTTATTTCATATAAGATCGTTACAATGTAGTCATTAATATATTTCTGCTTTTACCTATATTGTTTGTACATATTTTATCTTTATTGTACATCTCTTCCTTCTACAATTACATGTCTTTAATTATTCAACTTACAGACTCTTTCTGCAAGGAAATTACAGAATTTCTTTCTAAAGAGAATCTTTTGTTAGGTTAGGGGACTTACACATAATTCGAGATTCACAAACAACCAATACAGAGCGCGCGCACACACCAATCAATAATTGACAAGATCTACCAAAGCGCAAAACAAGAACACACAAATACTTGACGTGGAAACACCCACGTCCCACACTTGTATTATTAATCTTAACAATATCAATAATACATCAAAATAATAAAACCTTAACGGTGTCCCAACCCCTTGATACTTGAGCCAACAATGCTCAAGCACCTCCCAAACAATACTTAAGACTACATCTCTTAAGCTTTCACCTCTATCAAACAAATACAATATGACTATGTATATATAGCCACCCAAAACTTAGCCACCAAGACTTACCATACTTGTTCTACAAGTCTTACCATACTTGTTATACAAGTCTTCCAATTCTTGGCACCTAATTTCCCAACTTATTGATCAAGACATACCATATATAATAATTGTCTACACATACAATTATTACCTTACCCATATACATCTTAGACCACCCAAGCCCATAACATCGTATTGGGTTGAAACCCAACAATCCTCCCCTTCAACCCAATACCCACATCGGATTGAACGGTAACCCATCAAGCCATCGACGTCCATTCGCCAATGCCTCCCCTCGAACAAGAATCCCCTCTTGCTCTTCCAATCCTTTGAGTGTCTCTAAAACCCGTATAGTGACCCTCCAAACCATCGTTCTTCACCATAACGATGTATCCATCTACAAAATCACGTGCATCAACCACCACGAGTGCTCTTCCACATGTTGAGTCACCCGATCCTTGCTTTCACAATCCTTCGGTCTCTTGATGAAAATCACTAGTATCATCCAAACAGTTCACCTGGTTGATCAAGCCATTGAAACAATTGCGATGAGCTCTTCCATATTCTTCTATCTCGAGTCCGAACACAGGATTGAACCACGGTGCAAGTCAACCTTCAAACCGCACGTAACTTTGTCTCTACCCGCTTTAGTATCAATCTCCTTGTCAGCAAATCCTTCTCGAACTTTCCCTCAACCTCTTCAATCACAAACCCAAACCTTGGCTCTGATACCACTTGTTAGGTTAGGGGACTTACACACAATTCGAGATTCACAAACAACCAATACAGAGCGCGCGCACACACCAATCAATAATTGACAAGATCTACCAAAGCGCAAAACAAGAACACACAAATACTTGACGTGGAAACACCCACGTCCCACACTTGTATTATTAATATTAACAATATCAATAATACATCAAAATAATAAAACCTTAACGGTGTCCCAACCCCTTGATACTTGAGCCAACAATGCTCAAGCACCTCCCAAACAATACTTAAGACTACATCTCTTAAGCTTTCACCTCTATCAAACAAATAAAATATGACTATGTATATATAGCCACCAAAAACTTAGCCACCAAGACTTACCATACTTGTTCTACAAGTCTTACCATACTTGTTATACAAGTCTTCCAATTCTTGGCACCTAATTTCCCAACTTATTGATCAAGACATACCATATATAATAATTGTCACATACAATTATTACCTTACCCATATACATCTTAGACCACCCAAGCCCATAACATCGTATTGGGTTGAAACCCAACATCTTTCTCACTGCCACTTCCACCAGCATCGTCCAATAATACTGAGGCATCACTAACGTCTTTTGCTCAACAGCTCATCACTGTTACCGCGAGAGATGACTTGGTCGAAACCCAAGTGCCTTCCTATGGGAGAACAAGTTATCTTCCATGCGGGCGAGGCTTGGTATCAGACCCTTCGGTTCTTGAGGCCAACAATTATTATACCATTTCTTATCTATCATTTCTTCGAAAACAAAAATAAGAACCCAGAATTAAAACCCCAAAGTGAAGAATCGTGTTGATGATTTCCAGGGAGTGTTGGTTACGTTAACGCCTATACATACACTTACATACCAAGTGAGAATGTGGAGATCTGTAGCAGCAGTAATTTCAAGAAAAATAATATTTTTAGTGATACCCACAATGTGTTTGATAAAAGTCTGGAGAAAAAAAAGAGGGTTTTTGATGAGAATGTGACTAGTGATGTTGTTGGTGAGGATGATAGTGAAGAAGGTGTTGTGAGTGAAGCATTGTTAAATGAACCACTCCTGAAGCACACTGATGGAGATGTTAAAGTTGCAGTTGCATCTTGCATCGGCGAGATAACTAGAATTACGGCACCTGAAGCGCTGTATACAGATGAAGAGATGAAGGAGTTGCAACTGGCTCTTGAGGTGTGTAGTCATTGTATGAATGGAGGAAGACTACTTCATGGATTTATGGTGAAATTAAAGGGTATGTATACTGGTCAGCTGAGGGTCATGGCGCACAAAGTGTTTGTCGAAATGCCGCAACAAAATTCCAAGAAGCAAGACCAAAACGCCATTGTTTTAAGACGATCCCCGAGACTGCCCATGCGCCGTTTGATGAAGAAGCTGTGAAAGTTGCTGATAAAGCTTTGATCTTGCAGTTAAAGAAGCTGTATGAGAAGCTCAAGTTCAGGAGAATCAGAGTAAGTTACGAGCATTGGGAATGATGGTTAATCGATTACAGTTCAATATTGATTATAAAGATGATGAGTTTTGGTTTGTAGGAAAAAGTTGAGTAAGGTTGAATTGTGTAATTTTAAGTTATCGAAAAAAAAGTTGTCGAATTATTTGAAGGTTAATGAATCTAGAGGGACGGAGCTTTTGTTGACTGTTTGGGTTTTGATGTTAATGGAGAATTGGGTGACCCGCAGATGTGTGTGCGTATGCTTCTGATATATACTAGTATCTTCGTAATATGGAGGCGGAAACAAAGAGAAGACCACTGTCTAATTATATTGAAAAGGTGCAGAAAGATGAGCCTATAGGCCTATAGATAAACCAGTGCCAAATGCGACATTACAAGTTACTGGTGATGTTCGCTGACGTAGAGAAGGTCTTGTATACAAAAAGAATGAGGTTTTTCTGGACATTGTAGAGAGCGTGAAATTCACTGTAGCTGGACACACAGGGCAGAGCATTGTAAACAATTGACCTGCTAATTGTTGTGCCACTCAAGTGATGCGTTATTTCCGATGATGAGGATCTTATTTCTCGTAGATTGGTTGCACCATAGGTCAATTAGTTGCTACAAGTTGCACAGAAATGCCAAAGCACAATGGTAACATAAACGAATCCAAGTCAGCTGAAATAGTAAGAACATCTGATCTCGTTGCAGCAATTGGTCATTTATGGGATCGTGCCATTCTTCCTCAAGCATTAAAATCCAAACCGAGAGAGAGAGAGAGAGATTCAGGAGAGAATGTCAGGAGGGGGAGGAGAGAATGAAGGGACACTAGAGTATACACCCACCTGGGTTGTGGCCGCCGTTTGTACTATTATCGTTGGTATCTTTCTGGCCGTTGAAAGGCTACATCATTATGCTGGAAAGTATTTGAAGAAGAAAAACCAGAAGCCCCCTCTCTTTGAAGCACTGCAGAAAATCAAAGAAGAATTGATGATGTTGGGGTTTATCTCACTACTTTTAACTGTATTCCAAGGCATCATCGTCAAAATTTGTGTGTCAGAAAGTTTAACAGAACACTTTTTGCCTTGCCCATTATCTGGTAACCTGGTGAAGAGAAAGCCTCTCATTCAAAGCCAGAAACAACTTCTCATTTTCGTTGCTTGCTTGAGGAATCAGCAAAGGAAGGTTACTGTGCTGCAAAGGCTAAAGTTCCGTTGTTTCCGCTCGAAGGTCTACATCACTTGCATATCTTTATCTTTATCCTGGCCATTGTGCACATCACGTTTTTCAGTTCTGACTGTTTTATTGCTTAATGTTAATGGCTGGCATACATATTTTTGGAAGTAAGCTAGAGCACATAATATCGCTCACGAAGTCGCTGAGAAACTTATAGCTATTTAGGGGGAGTTGGTAGTGCATCCATCAGATGATCACTTTTGGTTCAATAGGCCCAGGATTGATTTTTTAATACACTTCATACTCTTCCAGAATGCTTTTGAGATAGCATTTTTCTTCTGGATATGGGTTCAATATGGCTTTACCTCCTGCATTATGGGACAAATCAGATTTATAGTTCCAAGACTTGTTATAGGGGTATTCATTCAGGTACTCTGCAGTTACAGTACTCTGCTTTAGTCACATAGATGGGAACAAATTTTAAGAAAGCTGCTAAGAAAGCTGCTAGTGGGTGTGAGACAATGTCAAACAATGAAAATGCAAGTAAGATTGAATTGAAGCATCAAATTTAAAGATGGAAGTCATTGCCATCATTTAAAGATGGAAGTCATTGCCATCATTCACATGGAAGTATTTGCCATGATTGAAGCTGATAGGTCACTCCATTGAAGTGATTGAGTATTCATGCTTAGTTTGAGCTCTGTGAGCATTTGAACAACTTGCATAACCAAGTTGATGGCATCTGGTTTGGTATTGAATTGATATTCTACCACCAAGTTGCTGTGAAATTGAAAGCCTCGACTCTACTTTTGAAGTTTATCATTTCTGTGAAGGCAGAAAAACCTTTGAAGGCAGAAATTAATGGGGACGAAGAAGAAGAGAGTTTAAGAGCAAAATGAAAGCACAGTCCTCAAATGGCCAAAGAGCCAGGACATGTGAACATATAGTTTACAGCAAAGTCAGGGTCCTTAAATGCAAACAAAGCCAGGATTTCTTGAATGACAAGCTTAAACTAGTCCTCAAATGGCAGGGAATTGGAGTCCCTTATCAGGATATTGACGTGCTCCAACAACAAGTCCTCAAATGGCAGGGAATTGGAGTCCCCTGTCACGACATTGATGTGCTCCTACTGGCCGGATTTGGAGTTCCTGTCAGGAATTGATGTGCTCCAATTGTTCAAGGAAAACAGTCTTAGAAGTGTGGTTTTGTGACTGCAAAGGATTATGAGTTTTTTGTTGATATCGTTGGAGTTCAAGCGAAGAGCGGGTTCAAGCCAAGAGCTTCACTATGTTCCCGCTCTTAGCTTGAGGGGGAGTATTAAGGAATAAAATATGAGGGTATTTTAGTCATTGTAGTGATAGGATATTGGGCTATATATAAAGCCCCACTTAGCTTTATTTCATACAAGATCGTTACAATGTAGTCATTAATATATTTCAGCTTTTACCTATATTGTTTGTACATATTTTATCTTTATTGTTCATCTCTTCCTTCTACAATTACATGTCTTTAATTATTCAACTTACAAAAGTTATCAAGCAGAGGAAAATGTTATACCATATGAGCATGCAGGAACTGTTAGCTCGAAAAACCAAATAATGGCATGAGGAATTTTTATTAATGTTCAGTGTACATTGTTGAGCCATGGTTTTATATTTGTGATTCTTTATGAGCATCTATATCATTGCAATATATGCAGTTTATTACTAGTTATGATATGGTTGTCTTGTAATTTTGAAATGGGATTATAATTTTTAAAAAAAAATAAATTTCTAACAGTTTAAACTTCTTTTTTTTGGTCAGGTAACAGTTTCAACTTTTGTATCATTTAACTGTTGCATATTTCTTTCCTCTTTACTTTTATTAAAATCCTTAGAGTATTTTGTGATGATTCTAAAGTATAATCAAAATATTATATATTATTTTGGTTAAGATACTTTGTTAGTATTGTGTCCTAAATGGCTTGAAATGATCTTGCAGGGTTGTCATTTTTCCTTGGCTTCTTTATTGTTCGCATGCACCTAGGAAGTTGAAAGACCAGAGAAAGAGAAGCTGCAACCTAAAGAAAAGGAAATGAAAGCAACTGAAGCAACAAACCTCATGCAAAAAGAGGTTTCCGGATCAATTGAGAAGCTAAATAAGCTTCAGTTGGAATCAAAAGAGGACATTGGGTTCGTTGATACAAAATATGAATCCGATCCTGAATGGATATTCGACCAAACCCAATATAATTGGGAATATAATAAATGAGGAAACTTAACATGTTAGGTACGGAATAGCGTAGAAGGGGGGTTGATGTGCAAAAAATATGATAATTAAAATCGCAAGCACACGATCATCATTTTAATATTTAAGATTCGTTCCACAGGGACTTATTATTTTCACGCTTCTTAATTTTTAACTTAGACGAATTATGACAATTTTGGGTTTTTGAGAATTTCGATTTTTACTATCTAATCACTAAATGGAAAAATATTTTAAACTAATTAATTAAAAGTGGGAATAACAAGAACTAAATTATTAATTTTTTATTATTTATTATTTTATTTTATTATTTTTTTCTTTTTTTTTAGAATTTAACTAATTTTTAGTTACAGAAAATTTTAATAAACATCCGACATAAACCGTTTGTATCAATGACTAGCCAATAAGTCGATCTTGCAAAAGGAACACGCAGCAACTCAGCAATTACAACGCCATTTGAACACTGCAAACACTACAAAAACCAACGACTTAAAATAATTCAACGATACGATACAAGACTACGGAATGACAACTCAATACAGGACTGCACAAAACTCACTGAATCAAGTAAATGAACTCGACCAAACTCGTAGAAACTCAGTACAAAACTCAGTAACAAAAACAATACACTATACTAAGAAAAACTAAAACTCAAAACTAATCTCAGAACTCATCATTTAAACCATAAAACCAGCAAGAAGACGCAGCAAAAAAAATCGAACTAGCAGCAGTGGTTTCAACATACAAAACCAACGAAAACAACAACTCAAAACTCAGCAACGACACTTGAAGACTTGGTAAACAAAACTCAGAAACCAACACTAATGATTCCGAACAGTAGCAGCAAAATTGGACAGGAAATAAGAATTCAAAATGACTACAACCGAAACCCAGACCAAATAAGAGGTTGTCCAATAAATCCCTTATATGAGCTCCTAACTCAAATTATAAGGGGTTATATCTAAAATTGTGCTCCAACAGCCTCCTAACTTTTCCTTAAAAAGTTAAGAGTCTCATGTCATCCCTTATCTTTAAGGGGCTTCCTTATTTCATTTTTACCAATAAAATATCATTTCCCTCCATTTTCCAATTATTTCCCTCTTTTTAGTTTTGCTTCCCTCCTTTTATTTATTATTTAATAATTATAAGGACCAACTATAAGGATGCTTGTTGGAGTTGTCATACCTTATACTATCCTAAATCATTAAGAACCTATTATTTTATAATATTTATAAGAAAAACACAAGGAGGCTGTTGGACTTGCTCTAAGTAACATAAAAATGCGCAGAACTGGCCATAGCTAAACATAGAACTCGAAAACAGGACACAACACCCAGTGGCACTTCACAGCAACTCCAACTACTCAACAACGAAACCAGTCAACATACAAATTAGTAGACTCAATTCAGAAACGGCGCTAAACAATGATGTTAACTACACGCAATGAAATCAAGACCCACACCGAAGCTAAACAACACACAGAACTACACAACAGCAAGGCTCGAACTCGGCAACGACAATAGAACAACAACAACTTCAGACTCGAATCTTGAATCGGAGAAGAACCCAGGTAACTCGCGGCAAGCAGAAAATGAACTCGGAAAGTAGGAACAAAAACTCGCAAAGCCAAAACAAGAGAAAGGAGGTGTGTATGGTGAGATTTTAAACGAGAACAAAGGATGAATCTAAAAACTAAAAAACAAATTAAAGCAAGAACAAAAAAAGGATTTTTCTGGGTCGATAGTAATAGAGAGAGGCTGGTGGGTTCGATCGAAGAACAAGGAGATGGGGTGTGGTTTTTTTGTGGCGAAAAACAAGACAAACCAAGAGGAGGCGGGGGTTGTGTTGAACAAGAAGAAGAAAATACAGGAATTGGGCTTGTAGGAATCGAAGAGAGTGAAGAAAGGAGGGGTTGTTGGTTTGATGAAGGAGACGGAAGAAGATGGGGAGAGGGGAAATGGGTTTTGCTGAAATGTAAATAAAATGAACAGAGCACTTAGCTTCGAATCAACACATAAAAACCTGTAAAGTGTAAACAAAATGCACAAAATTAATAATTCTAATTTTTTTTTATTTTGTTATTACATTAATACAATAAACATAAAATTTAATTCTATAATTAATAATAATCAAGCCCACAAGAAAATGGAAATTTAAAGGGGAAAAATTACGATTATTAACTAAGTGCACGAAATTAAAATCGTTAATTTCAACCCCAAGTAGTTAGCTTTCGCTACTTTGTCCATTAATCGGATTTATGAAAATAATAAATTAAAGCCGAGACCAAAAAAAAAATTTAAAGGAAATAAAATTTTGCATTAATAAAATAATGTGTTTACAAGACTTGGAAATTACTACAAAATTAAAGATGTAGGTTACAAAATTTAGGGTACTCAAATAAAATGTACTACATAAAAAATGTGCAACAGGAAATGAGCAAAAATGAATTGGCAAGAAAAAGCAAAAGTGTGCTGGAGTTCTCTCCCCGTGTATCTGCTGTGTCCTTTTATAGGACTTTGCTAGGTGTCACGTAGGCGTGCGGAAGCGCGAAATTTTTTCACAAACTTGTCACCTAGTGATGCGCCAATTCCCCAACCTAGAGCCTGGCCAGCAATGCGCAATTAACCTTTGTGCCTGCAAAGAAGGTTAGTGATAACCACAAGATAAACGAGACAAGAGTTACGGGAATCCCCAACCTTTTTATTACTTCAACAAAAAGGACTAACAATCTAGGCCTGCTGCCCACACGTCGGCACAGCTACCCACTAACTGCTAGAATACAAGAAAGCCTAACTACAATGCTAGCTCTCTCTGTATATGCTCTCACTCTCTCTACAACTGTTTAACTGTGTATCTGAATGAATGAATGAGAATGAAGAAGCTCCTCCTTATATAGGCAGCTTTACGGGCTTTGGGCTAGGCTAAGCCCAACCCTACTTTCCATCTTTGCTTGAGATCTTCAAGATATCTTCAATCCTCTTGATTGCCTTTCCTTCTATAGAAGATCCACCCAGATCAAATCCTTGATTCTGATTGACTTTCCCTTCTTGCAGATGATTGCAATCCTTAATTGATTCTTCTGGAATGATCTCCAAAGATATGGTCTTATCCCAAATCTGATAAGCCCATTTACACCCTACACCTTGGCCCAAGTCTCCTTTGCATCCTGCTTCAAACCTTGCCCAACTATAGAATTCTGGCCCAGCTTTGCCTCACTGTATTTGAACTAGAAGACTCTTCTCCCATGTCGCATGTGTGTCATGGAGGCCCAATGCTTTAGGCTGGCCAGGCCCGTGCTTTGCCTCTATTCCCCTTGCGCCATGCTGCATGACTCTCCTAAGCCCAAGTGTGCCTCTGCTCAAGCCCACATTCTCTATGTCTGTGCCTGGTTGAATGCTTCATGCCTTAGACAAGCCCAATCCGTGTAAGTGTCTCAAATGCCCACTTCATCTCAATGCCTTAGTTTTTATGTAAAGCCCCATACTTGACTTCACCTAGTGTTCATGCCCAAGACAGAATTGCGAACCTTCGGCACGCCTTCGCCTCTACACCCAACACTAGGGCATGAAAATCTCTTAAGGGTCTAACAAACCACCCCCACTAAAAGAGCTCGATGTCCTCATCGAGGGGCGATCCCAATATTCCCGAATTTGATCTTCAAACTGCCACAAGGTCACACCTTTCTCCCACGTAGCATCAGCTTCTTCCTCTCCTTCCCACTGAATTAGATAATCAGTCCTTCTGTTCTTTTTACTCATCCCTTGAGTATTATGATCCAGAATCTTCTTTATCTTCTTCTCAAACTGTACCTTGACCACTGGAGGTGCTCTTTTCTTCTGTTTCCTCCCATCAAGCAGTAAGTCTGGTTGGAATGGCTTCAAGAAACTCACATGAAAAGTAGGATGTATCTTCAACCTATCGGGCAACTTCAACCGGTAAGCTACATTGCCTACTTTCTTCACTATCTCAAAGGGCCCGTCATACTTCTGAACTAACCCCTTGTGAATTTTTCTGGACTTTATCTTCTTCCAGATCTGTGGTGTCAATTTCAACAACACCTGGTCGCCAACCTCAAATTCTAAGGGACGACGCTTTCTATCAGCGTACTTCTTCATCCTCCAAACAGCTTTCTCTAGACTAGCTTTGGCTTCATCGACCATCTCTTGTCTACCAAACGCGTACCTGTAGGCTGCGTGACAAGTACCACCTGATTTCTGAATTGCCACTTCGTTTGGGGTTCTCGGCTGAAACCCAAAAATCACCTCGAAGGGGCTCTTACCAGTCGCTGAAGACTGCTGTAAGTTGTAGCAGAATTGTGCTACATCCATCAACTCTAGCCAATTTTTCTGACTAGCTGAAACATAGTGCCTGAGATACTCCTCCAGTAGCTGATTCATCCGCTCCGTCTGACCATCTGTTTGGGGATGATTTGCAGTAGAGAACTTCAACTCACTTCCCAAAAACCCAAACAATGCCGTCCAGAACCGCCCTGTGAACCTGCTATCACGATCACTAATGATATCCTCTGGCAACCCAAAATGTTTCACCACATGCTGAAAGAATAGGCCAGCTGCTATTTCTGCTGTACACACCTTCGGCGCAGGAATGAACACAGCATACTTCGAAAACCGATCAACCACCACAAAGATTGACCCCTTTCCCTCTACCTGAGGCAACCCAAGAATAAAATCCATAGATAATGACTGCCACGGTCTATCTGGAATAGGTAAAGGTTGTAGAAGTCCAGCTTCCTTCTTCCTTTCAGACTTGTCCAGTTGGCACACCAAGCACGACTTGACATATGCCTCAACGTCATCCATCATCTTCTTCCAATAGTAGGATCTACTCAGCAATGCTAGCATCCTCGCTACCCCCGGATGTCCTGCCCATTTAGCATCATGAGACTCTTTCAAGATTCGCTGCCGGAGAGTTCCCCAATGTGGGACATAAAGTCTACTGCCTTTACAATACAGCAACCCATCCTCCAACCAATACTTGCGAACCACCCCTGTCTTCACTTCCTCCACAAGTTTACCATACACCGCATCTGTCATTGACTGCTTTTTGATCTCCTCTAGGAACTCAGTGTCCACCACTGTCATGGATGCCACGGTCTCTTGCACCTTTCTGCTCAGTGTATCTGCTACCTGGTTTTGTGCTCCAGGCTTATGCAGCCATACAAAATCGAATTCAGCCAGAAATTCCTGCCAACGGGCCTGCTTTGGGGTTAGCTTCTTCTGAGTCTTGAAATAAGTGTTTGCCACGTTGTCTGTGCAAACCACGAACTCCGCACCCAGCAAGTAATGCCTCCACACCTTCAAACAATGAACCACTGCAGTCATCTCTTTTTCATGAGTACTATACCTCTGTTCAGCATCTTTTAGCTTTCGACTTTCATATGCCACCGGATGTCCCAACTGAACCAACACTCCACCAATTGCACGATCAGAAGCATCAGTGTGCACTTCAAATGGCACCCCAAAATCTGGAAGTTTGAGCACGGGCTCTGAAGCAACTGCAACTTTCAGCTCCTCAAATGCCGCTTCACACTCATCATTCCATTCCCAAACATGATCCTTCTTTAGCAAATCTGTCAAGACATTTACTTTCTTCGAGTATCCCTGAATAAACTTGCGATAATAGTTAGCAAGACCAAGGAAAGATCTCAACTCAGCTACCTTCGTCGGGGCAGGCCAATCAATGATGGCCTCGACTTTCCTCTTGTCCATCTTCACCATTCTTTGGCTCAACACATGCCCTAGGAAATGGATCTCCTCCCTGCAGAACTCACACTTCTCCCTTTTGACATAAAGACTGTGTTCTCGCAGTTTAGTGAAAATGCACTTTAAGTGTTCTAAGTGAGCTTCAAGACTATCACTATAGACCACAATATCATCTAAGTACACTACCATAAAACGGTCTAGGTACTCATATAGCACATCATTCATCAAATTACAGAACGTTGCAGGTGCATTTGTTAATCCAAATGGCAGAACTAGAAACTCATAAGACCCGTACCTCGTTACACATGCGGTCTTAGGCTCATCCCCTGCAGCAATTCTGACTTGCCAATATCCCGACCTCAGATCCAGCTTCGTGAAGTACTTAGCTCTCGAGAGCCTGTCAAACAGCTCAACAATATTTGGAACAGGGTACTTATTTTTAATAGTTACCTTGTTCAAGGCCCGATAATCTATACACATCCGCAATGACCCATCGGCCTTTTTCTGAAACAAGACTGGGGCACCATAAGGAGCTTTAGACGGTTGAATGAACCCGCTCTCCAACAACTCGTCCAACTGCTTTCTCAGTTCAGCCAACTCCATCGGTCCCATACGGTAGGGGGCTTGAGACGGCGCCCGTGCACCCGGCTCAAGTTCAATCTTGTGATCCACATCCCTTCTTGGCGGCAATTTCTTAGGCAACTCTGGGGGCATGACATCTTCAAACTCCTTAAGAGTAGGAACAACAGCATCAGGTATCTCTAACTGATCAGGCTTTTCCTCCACAAGAGCCGCTAGATAAGTCATTTCACCATGCTTCAGCCCAGCTTCAACCTGCATAGCTGACAACATTCCCTCCTTTTTCTCGCTCAAGTCACGATCAAACACACCCTTCACAAAGCAAGGGTTTCTTTCCTCTCCAATCATCACTCCACCAAGATGTGGCATCACCGATGCCTTAGCTTTCCTTAAGAAGTCCATCCCCAATATAAGATCGAAATCATCTAAAGGAACAGCCAAGAGAGTTACCTTTCCAGTCCACGGTTCCATTCTAAGCTCTGCCTCAGTTGATCCCTTGATCACCTGTGCCTCCGAATTTACGGCTTTCACGCGGCTGGTGCTTGCTCCCAAAACCAAGCCAAGAGATTCCACACTCCTGTCAGCCACAAAATTATTGGTATCTCCAGTATCTACCATAGCCATCACCTCATGACCATTTATCTCAACCTGCACATACAACAAACTAGATGACTTCACCGCCTCCTTTGTCTGTAGTGTATTGACCATTCTGAGCGGATTCACCCTCCCTGGTTCCTCTCCCTCTGACACGGTCATAGTATTCAACTTCTCCTTCTTTGGACAATCTTTCATCATGGGAGGACCCTCACAAATAAAGCACTTCAGCTGCTTCTTTGTTTGCCCACCACCATTCTTGGCTTTGCTAGATTCCTCATCTTGGACCTTTTTCTTGCCTTTGAACTTCTGCCCCTTCTCTTTAGCCCCTTGGGTTTGTTTCCCCTTGCTATTAGAACTTGTTGCAAAGTCCACCAAGCTATCTGCCGCTACAATAGCTGCCATTAGGTCCTTGACATTCTGTCTCCTCAGCTCAGCCTGTGCCCATGGCTTCAACCCAGAAATGAAGTTGAACAACCTGTCCGCTTCTGCCATGTCACGAATGTCCAACAAATTAGAAGTGAATGCCTTCACATACTCTCGCACAGAACCCGTCTGCTTTAGGTGCTTTAATTTCTCCCTAGCCATCCACGCGGCATTATTGGGCAAGAATTGCTCCCTAAGCTCCTTCTTCATGGCCTCCCATGTCTGAATACCGGGTTTCCATGTGCCATCAACATCCTCCATACGAGTGCGCCACCACAACTTAGCATCACCCACAAGGAACATACTAGCCACAGTTACCTGCTCCACCTCTCCAATACGAGATGCTTTGAAGTATTGCTCCATGTCCCATAAGAAATTCTCCAATACCTTGGCATCACGCCCTCCCTCAAACGTCTTCGGGTCTGGCACTTTGAACTTTCTTGTCCCATCACTCGAGGTACTACCACCAACAGCCACCGCCTTCCTTAGGATTGTCACTTCTTCGTAGAGCTCTGCACTAGAAGTTTCCAACTGAACAATCCTCTCTTCAGACTCACGCATGTGATTCTCCAAGATTAGCCTGATATGATCAAGATCAGCCTTCATGTTCTCACATTGGGTCTGCAATGGTTGAACATCGGTCGACTCTGGTATGCCAATAAACTCCTCAAGCCTAGCAACCTTCTCACTGAGAGTAGCAACTGTAGGACCAGCCATAATACTCTTTCGCCAATGGTGCTCTAAAAACACCAATCAAGCTCTGATGCCAACTGTCACGTAGGCGTGCGGAAGCACGAAATTTTTTCACAAACTTGTCACCTAGTGATGCGCCAACTCCCCAACCTAGAGCCTGGCCAGCAATACGCAACTAACCTTTGTGCCTGCAAAGAAGGTTAGTGATAACCACAAGATAAACGAGACAAGAGTTACGGGAATCCCCAACCTTTTTATTACTTCAACAAAAAGGACTAACAATCTAGGCCTGCTGCCCATACGTTGGCACAACTACCCACTAACTGCTAGAATACAAGAAAGCCTAACTACAATGCTAGCTCTCTCTGTATATGCTCTCACTCTCTCTACAACTGTTTAACTGTGTATCTGAATGAATGAATGAGAATGAAGAAGCTCCTCCTTATATAGGCAGCTTTACGGGCTTTGGGCTAGGCTAAGCCCAACCCTACTTTCCATCTTTGCTTGAGATCTTCAAGATATCCTCAATCCTCTTGATTGCCTTTCCTTCTATAGAAGATCCACCCAGATCAAATCCTTGATTCTGATTGACTTTCCCTTCTTGCAGATGATTGCAATCCTTAATTGATTTTTCTGGAATGATCTCCAAAGATATGGTCTTATCCCAAATCTGATAAGCCCATTTACACCCTACACCTTGGCCCAAGTCTCCTTTGCATCCTGCTTCAAACCTTGCCCAACTATAGAATTCTGGCCCAGCTTTGCCTCACTGTATTTGAACTAGAAGACTCTTCTCCCATGTCGCATGTGTGTCATGGAGGCCCAATGCTTTAGGCTGGCCAGGCCCGTGCTTTGCCTCTATTCCCCTTGCGCCATGCTGCATGACTCTCCTAAGCCCAAGTGTGCCTCTGCTCAAGCCCACATTCTCTATGTCTGTGCCTGGTTGAATGCTTCATGCCTTAAACAAGCCCAATCCGTGTAAGTGTCTCAAATGCCCACTTCATCTCAATGCCTTAGTTTTTATGTCAAGCCCCATACTTGACTTCACCTAGTGTTCATGCCGAAGACAGAATTGCGAACCTCCGGCACGCCTTCGCCTCTACACCCAACACTAGGGCATGAAAATCTCTTAAGGGTCTAACACTAGGCAACAGGTTTAATGTGGAAACAACATGCCTCAGTCTAAGTCTAAATCATCATGCTGCAGTTTTTCTGTTTTTTCAAGATTCCTCCACCTGCTTTTGAAATTTAAAGTCAAAGATTTTGGGGTTTGTTTGAAATACTCCAATTTGCTCCAAGTTCCTAATTCTTATTTTCCTTCTTCTTTTATTCTAGCACTTTTTCTTCATCTTTTCTCCTTCTTTGCACTTTATTTCTTTATTTTGACATTTTCTTTATTTTTCACGGATTTCCTGAAATGCAAAAAAATAATCTATTAAAATACGAATTCGAGCAATAAATAGGCAATAAAAATATGCAAAATTATGCACTAATCAGGGGTTGAATACATTATTTAAAAATATTTCCATTTTTGATGTGGATATGAAATCAAAAATACTAAATCAAAATAACACAACTGTGTGGGAAATATCTTTAAATAGATAAAACCCGGAGGTTTGCTACACAATCTAATCCTATATATGGATTAGCTACAAAATCAAACACTCCTAGGATAGTTTAGGCACGAGGACCTTCTACCCGACACTTCCTGAAAGCGGGCTAAGCCGGCTTTCCTACTAGATGGACTGTCTAGCAGCTTACACAGAGATGATATAAGAGAGAGAATAGAAAGTTGTGTGTTGAGGTGTGTTTTGAAATGAAATACAACAGGCCTATTTATAGGTTTTAGAAAGTCACTATTTATCACTATTCCAACAACCCCAAATAGTAACCAGACACTATTTCACCAACCCCAAATACTATTCCAACAACCGCAGTTACGCTCTGTCATATGAATAGTAATTTCGGATACTTTTCATATGAATAGTAATTTCGGATACTATTCATTTTCCTCTTAATTTGACATCCTTAAATATTCAGCTTCCAACTAACTAGAGGATATCAATACCGCTCTAAACTCAATCATACATCTTAACAGTTTTTCTGAGTTAGATACTTCGATTCCTTTGTGAAGTGTTGACGCCTAGTGCAACTGGTCTGGTTCACAGACGACTAACATTCACTCGTGGTCTTCGTATCATGTCTTTAAGAACACTGCTAAGAATTGTGCAACCATAAAAACTTTATCACTGGAATCTTTTGGCCCTTCAACTGAATCATCTGTACATCTTATTTTGTCACTGAGGCTTGATCATGTTAATGAACTTCTTTCAGCGACTTGATCCTTGTTGATGCCTGTTCTTCAAATTTCACGATCCCTGTATAGAGTTAATATTATTTATCTTTTATCCTAGTTGAGTTATATATGTCCTCTATTACATATTACATTACATTATGCTTTACATAACATCTATAGGTGACTTGCTCCTAAAGAATATGAGTATGGGCCTAAACAAGATCCGATAACGAAAAGAACTACGTGGGCTTGATTCGGCCCCGAAATTCTATTCTCTCTTACGATTAACTGATGTGGTATATTTTTATGTTCGTTCGCAGGGAGACAGGTTTTATCAATTTTAATTTAATTGTCATGAATTATTTCTATATTAAAAATAATTATTGAGAATTTTTATATAACTAAATAATGCAAATAAATGTGTTTTAAAGCCGATTAACTAAAAGTCTAGGGCAACCGGGTTCACCATGTTTACTCTGAAACAAATTATATGGATATAATAATTTAACGGAATTAAATAATTAGAGCATGTGTTAATCTCTCTCAAGCATTAACGCTCTCGGAAATCCAATTATGCTCTCGCACTAAAATTCAATTCCACTAATCGTATGTATGCCTCTAGTGGGTAAAATCTCTCGATCTATTACTCCTATTTGCAAATAATTAATTAATGATACCGGACGATAACACAAATTAAATTTTATAACATATCGATTAGAATTATTTTATATCCGTTAAACAACTAATAAAATTAAAGCACTATCATGGTGTAAACATGGCTTCCCCTTACACCCTAGAAATAAACTACTCACTCATGCTATTAATAGAATTGACAAAAATAATTAAACAAGACATGTAAAACATATATTAACAAATAAGATAAAATTAAGGAATACCTCAGAATTGCAATAAAACGGAGAATTAAGCCAAAGTATACATAAAAGAGAAGAAAATCAAGCCCCTAATCCTAGCTCCAAAATACGTGCCGAATGGAAAAGATGTGCAGTATGAAAATGGTGTAAAGTATGCAAAGTACTTTTTTATATGTCTAATGCTTTTCTGTCTGTGTATCTCCGTCCCTGTGAATGAACAAATCAATGCTATTTTATAGCACTTGATTTATTAGTTTGTTTACATATGACAAAAGTTGCTGCCTTGCTTCTTCCAACTTTGCTACTTTCCTTTTCTTTGTTTGCTGCTCAGCTTTTTCCAACTTTTCTGCTCCGTAATTCAAGTCTGCTGCCTTTGTCTTTTACTTGCTTTTCAAAGCCGCCTGCTTATTTTTTCAAGGATGCTGCTTTTGAAAATAAATGTCATGCTACACTTTTTTGCCTTTTTCATGATGATAACTTTTTCTAAATTTATTAAAATTCGGAACTGCATCTGCTCCTCAGATTTCGAGTTGCTCCAATCGGATTTTTGCTTATTCAATCCCTCTGAATTGAAGATAATTTTCTAAGCTTCGCGTGGACTGTAAGATCGTCCAAATCCGACTCCTACAACTCCGAATATGAAATAAATAATGTAGAAAGCGGGTGTAGCTCAATAAATCCGAATTTCTTCCATTTTTAGCTCCAAAATATCTCTCTAAGCCCAAATTCTTCCAAACTTAACAATTCTTGTCTTCTACAATAAAACACTAAGATTTATTAAATAAACATCCAAATAAATGCAAAATGCAATTAAATATGGGAATAAAATTATCTAAAGTATATATAAAAATATATCTTATCATTAACTCTCTCAAACTCAGCCCCAAAATTACATAACCCTAATTCTTCCCCTAAATTGCCATGTATATCAAATCCCTAATTTTATAGTTCTATACGAATACCCGATTATAAATCTAATCTTCAACACTTGGCGCCGTCTATGGAAATCGTATAGTATAGTGAAAATTGTAAACTTAAAATCCATGGCTAGCAAGAAACACGAGGGAAGACTTTCTACCAACACAATCCTGACAAATAATTACAGCCAAGAAGAAACCTTGATAATATTATGCGGCTTCATCAGATCATATCAAAGGAAAAAATATTGCAACTCCAGGGGTCAATAGCCGTTTCAAGATTTCTGTGTGTTGCTTTTCTTCGGTGTTTCAATTAACTACAATACTCATGTCCAATTTTCGTGCTGTACAAAGTATTAAAGATTATAATGAATCCAGAAACAAATCAAGACATCTCCTGATGGGGCTACCTTAAAGAAAAGGACATGAACAACTTTTGCAAATTTAAAGGGAAATTTCTGAAAACTTATTTCCAGACAATAGAACTTCTTTGATAAAGAGTGCAAAGAAGCTGGTTGAGGCAAGGGTGCAGGTTAAGAAGTGTGAGTCAAAAACTCTGTAAATTTAGTTGACTCGCATATTACTACCAAGTCCCAAGTGACTACTCACGGCGAAGCAACATTCATCAATCAAATGGCAATACCAGCATGAAAAAATGTTTCAATATCTAAGGAATCAGAACCACAATAGTTGGCTCTGATGTAACTACATTCAAGCTAGCGGTCTTTGACCATCGTCTATGAAGGAATCACATTAATATCATTTTAAAGACTACCGGAATCACGTCAATATACATCAGATACACTGTCAACATATGCCAATTCAAGTGACATATCAATTCACTAGATCTATTATGAGGAACTATATATGTAGTGACATGGTCTTCTTAGGTGAAGCAGAAATCTACTGAATATAAGCAACTGCAAACAGATATCCTAACAAAACTACTTTAAACCTAAAGTGGCACAGTTAAGCAGTGCGCCACAACTTGGGATGTACAACAGAGGAAACCATGCTTATAATTTTTTGGAAATTTTGGATATGAACTTGGCAGCTTGTAGAGAAGAATGAAAGAAAAACAAAGCTCGATGGTTGTTTAAAAAGCGAACTAGCTAAAGGATCAATATATTGTGCAAAGGGAAATCCAAAATTCCACTGAAAAAAAAATGCACCAGAAAGAAAATCAACAAAGAAAAAACTGTGATCGGAACGAACACTTTCTCAGGTGGTGACACAAGGAAAATTACAGCCTCTAAATTCAAAGTTTCTTCCTGAAAGTTTCAACAATTACAAAAAATTAATGGTCTAGAATCATTGAAGAAATAAGCGCTAGACCTATTCGAGGAAAATGGCATAAATGAGAAGCACAAAGAGGATAAAAGCAAGCAAAAAAGGAGAAGAAATGAAAGCAACATTGTACTTACTAAATTTCTCCAATCTGCTGCATCAACAATGTTACTGTCACTGCCCGATCATCTCATAGTCCAGAAAATGTCTTGAAAAGAGAAAGAACACTTCATTCGATATGCAGAAGATGATCACAATACAAGCGAAATGTTCAAATCGAATCTGCACATCCACAAGCAGAAGTAGAAAAGCTCAAAAAAATTGCAAAGAAAACCAAGAAAAGTTGCACGGAGAAAAAATAGCGCTTTTAAAATAGACCAGAATAAGCATATGAAATGGAGAAAAATACAAGAAGAATAGAACCATGAAAGCTGAGAAGTATATACAACAATAAGTGTCAGATTATCGAAAACTAGTTCAGCACTGTCACTTTGCATAAATCAATGACCATAAACTGACGCTTCACATCTGCGACAATACAGTAGGATTCTTCAAAGACTCAGCACAATGCAAGTAACTTGATGGGTGGTAGAACTGGATTCAACACAATAAACTTCGTGACTCAATCAACCTTTTGCAACTCGTTTTATTTCAGCATTAAGGAATGAAAAGATCAGAGAAGAAATAAATCCAAAAAAAAAAGACGAGAAGCTCGACACTGCACTACGTGTGAGTAAAAACATACATGACAGTCCAGCAGATTAATGCAATAAAAAATAAATAGTTGAAGAAGTGGTGGTACTGGAGCACTTACGTATCAAACTAAATGAGCATGAGCGGAGGCAAACCTATTTGGAGCTGGTTAGAATGTAGCACATAAAATCAGTTACATACATAGCAATGGAGGAAGAAGCAAACGTGAGACGTACAAAAAATCTGAAAACAGCAGAATGTATAACTTCCCAGAATAAACTGCTTTAATCTAGGAAGTTCGAGGCAGTGAATTCTATGTCATTAGAAAGATCTCGAAGTCTAGTTTGCTACGGAAAAAATGGTGGGTAAAAATGATTTTTCTACTAAAAGGTATGACCATTTATTTGAACAGTGGTCAAGCTGTCCATTTGCAAACATGGAGATTGCAGAACACTTAACTTCCCAGATTAAACTGCTTTTATCTAAGAAGTTCGTGGCAATTAGTAATATACCATTAGAAAGGTCCTGGAGACTAAATTTATATGCAAAAACGGTTTGCAAAAAGCAATTTTCTACGTAAAGTTACAGCTGTTTTAGTGAGAAGTGGTCCAGCTATCCAAGTTTTTGATCTTGCGACATTCTTTCTGCACTACACACTTTCAACATTACCTGCTGTCCAAAAAAGAAAAATGTGTTACAAGTCAAGCATAGCATTGGCGCTGAAAAGTGATAAAGACAATAACACAAAATGCAACAACTATGGCGCAACAACCGGATGCAGTTGGAAAGCAAGCCTGTCACACCTTTTAAACCTGTTGGGCCGCGAGCAAGCCATAACTCCACAATAGTACGATATTGTCCGCTTTGGGCCGAGCCCACACGGATTTATTTTTGGGTCACTCCCAAAAGGCCTCATACTAATGGAGTTAACCGGCTGCTTTATATACAAGATAATTTTCTCTTTTCTTCTTGATGTGGTACTTGGGTTGACACCACCCAACAATCCTCCCCTCAAACCAACATCCACAAAACCCGTGGTCTTACACCCGCGATAAATCTGTCTACATCTTGCACCGCTGCCTTATCCGCAGAACCCGCCGCCTGAACACCTTTCAGGAAGACTTTCGACACAAGGAACCCAACAGATGTCCAATCGCCACGAGGGAACCTCCCACATCACAACACCGCAACCCATTACCCCCAAGATCCATTTACCGAACCATGGGCTCTGATACCACTTGTTGGGCCGCGAGCAAGCCATAACTCCACAATAGTATGATATTGTCCGCTTTGGGCCGAGCCCACACGGATTTGTTTTTGGGTCACTCCCAAAAGGCCTCATACTAATGGAGTTAACCGGATGCTTTATATACAAAATAATTTTCTCTTTTCTCCTAGATGTGGTACTTGGGTTGACACCACCCAACAAAACCCTCTATGGATTTGTTAAGCGCAAGATTTTTTTTTGAAAATCATGGAAACTCAATGGGCACTGCAACTGGTACTTTATAAAAGCAAAATGATATAAATCAAACAATGGCCACCAATTCTTTTCAAAAAAAAACAATGGCTACCAATTGGTTATCTTCGCGAGGAAATCAAAACATCACAGCTTAGGTTCTTAGCAAAAGGGGAAAATGATGAAAGCAGCAACAATGGTTTACAAAAGACATCTGGGCACATTAGGCTACAGAAGCATAAAAAAACGAAAAAAGAAACACATGAATGGTGCTTGCTGTTAATCAAGTATTACGAAGAAATGTAGATGTTCCTCAAAAAAGAACCAGGAGACAATGTTCTTCAACGCAGAACAAAAGTAAGCTGCTAAGGTGCCTCGCTGGTCTTCAAAATATATGTCTTTGCCAATGTGATAAAAATGCTGCAGAAGAACTAACTCAATGAAGAAGCAAGAACAGAACCACAAGAAAAAATACTTCTGGCTAAAAGTGTTGGTGCTGGAGCTCTTACTTCAAACAACACTATTATAGTGAGCTTCATGTTTACAGTGGTTCTCAATTGTTACTCCAGTAACCACGAAAAAACCAATTAAAGTGCGGTAGTACATTCGAAGATTTTAAATAGCGGGCACATTTATGCAAAAACAAAAAAAGGAGTGTGTAGCCAACAATTAAAGAAACCAACTGCAAAAACTGTAACCTCAGGGCAGTGTTGATGGGCTTCAGTAGCAGCATCAACAAAAATATCTAAGAGCTCAGGCTGGTACCTCTGTCATGCCACATAATCGACACTCTACAGTAATCTAAAGTTCCACTTCAGTAATCCCAGCAGATCTGGTTCCACTTTAGCAATCTCAGCAGATCATGTCCAAATTGTCGCCAAGTCAAGGTAAATACTTGCAGCAGGAAACAGGAGCACCAAAAAAATTGTTTACTGTATGTGTTATAGGGAGAATATTGTATAACAATATTTATGGAGGTTGCTGGATTTACGGAGCAAAATACGGATATTTTGCTATAAGAAGAGGGATTGGGATTAGGGTTTTTTGTGTTTAGAGGTGGCTGATCTTGTCTATTGAAATTCAGTGGTGAACTGTTTCTCAGACTTTACAAGATGCCTACGTACCCTATTTATAGGGATCAAGCCATACGTAGTTCTCTTAGAGAAGAAGTTATCTAGATGGGCTAGGGTTTCTATGGGCTCGGCTTGGCCCAAATCCACTAGTCATCTTCTTGGGTTGTTTTTCTACCAATTTATTTGGTTCATGACTCGCATAATGCTATAATTATCTTTACTGGCGATACTGACTAGATGGCCTCGCATGCGACCTCGCTGGGTCTGGCCATGCGAAGCGATCCTCGCTGCATGGAGATAACCTACTTATGCGACCTCGCTGGGCCTGACCATAAGCCTTTGTAGTACACATGCTCTAGGCCACGCTGGACCTCTAGGCCTCGCTAGACCTCATGAACTGCGACCCGCCACTAGGGCTCGCTGGCGATCCCCAAAATAATGTAATGAACTTCCCTGTGATGGCGGACTTTAATGACCCATTCCTCATTCTTAGGCCCATTATGTGAGATGCACTGATATTCTAGCCCATTAGGCCTGTTTAGGACTTATGCTAAATTCGGGCATTACAACTACCCCCCGAGTCCATATTGCCATTAGAAATGCGATGTGGACTCAAAGAATGTCTTCTAGAAAATTGAATGCGAGGCCAAGGCCCATTATTGATTACTCCTTTATGGGCTCTCATCGTAGGCCCAATGAATTCGAATAATTGCTAATAGCTGGCGCGTCTCTAGATCTGGTCACAGTTGCTGAGATGATAACACGTGTAGCACATCTACCTCTCTCCTTACTACTATATAAACCTCAAATTTCAAATCATTTGTCACTTTCCTTATTAACATCATACCGAAGTGCTGCCAATTTGCTCCCGGATCAAACAGAGACCCAGCTCGCTTTCAATCAAGAACGAGGCCAATTTTTCTCAAGTTCTTCAGCTTTTCTTCACTAAAAGTAAGTTTCTCTCTCTTGTTCTTCATTTGAATGCATGTATAGTTTGTAATTTCATAAATATTTACTGATAATCGCATGCGAAGCGAGCCTGATTAACTGCGACCCCACACACTTAATTTCACACTGCGAGCCCTGCCTCGCTAGACTGAAAAACGCGACCCCTTTAATAGGTAGACATACAATCAAAAATAGAATAAATGTGCGACCCCCCCTAATATTCGTGAGTGGAGTGAGGACACTTAGATCCTTCTATTGAACCTTTTCTTCCTTTCTCTCTTTTGATATTCTGTAAGTGCACACACTAATACTTCACAATCTTTTCAGATGTCCAGCGATAGCTCAAGGACTCCTTCACCTCTCCCTCACATTTCCATTAGCGAACAAGCGGCCGCGAACATTGCTAAGGCCACAAGTTCAAGCAACAACTCCTTCAAACTATACATGGATCCTCAATGGTCCCAGGAGGAATTCACCTGAGAGACCCCTCTAACGACATGGAGAACACGACGACCCTCCACCTCGCAGAGCCATTCTATTGATTTCCCTTCGAGCTCGATAAACCCAGCATCCACAACTATTCCCCCCTCTTCAGTTCAAGGCGAGGTCGACAAACTGTTGAGGAAAGGGTAGGAATTCTTTGATAACGTTCCCAAACTTCTTTCTCCTCTCAATAAGAATCTTCTTAACATAAACCCCATTGTACTGACCAGCTCCTCCTCAACCAACTCACTCGGCCACGCATACTACGAGGCCGAAGGTGGAGCTGACAACGAGGCAGACTCCGACAACTCCGATTATGAAGAAGCTTCTTCTGACGACGGTGGCCTCGATGAAGTGACCAGAGTCGTCAATTTTGAAGACTATAATTATGTACCCGAAGCCTCCCCTCAACCTTATATTCCAACTCCTCAACCTGAGCTAGAGGGAGTGATATATGTTGGAGGACCTCGCCCCGAAGATATTGAACCGGGCTCCAAAGTAAAACTAGGCCAGCCTCGCACCCTAGCCTGTAAAGATCTGTCAACAACTCTAAATCTGGAATCTTTGTCAAAGGCTGTTGATACATTCAGACCTGAAGGCAAAATCATTCTCCCCAAACGAGCAATGCGATGTTATCGCTTCAATCACGAGGAAAACGGAGGAAGAGTGCCTCGCATGGTGTTATCGTCTGCTATGATGAAGATCGGCGTCTCATCGCCTCTCCATCCGTTCATCAGAGACGTGTGCGAGACCTACCACCTCGCCCCTATCTAAATCAATCCCAATGGATATAGAGCAATGATAGCCCTCTACATCATCTATCACAAGTTGGGATATCCTCCACTTGATGCGAGGACCATGGGCTATTTTTTGCAATTAAAAAGATGCGGGCCATCCGACTTTGGCTACGTCTACTTTTCAGTCTGGCCAGAATTCAACAAAAAAACCCTTTATCATAGTACACCAAGCAACGCAGGCTCGTGGAAGGGGCCTTATCTCTATATCCACGAGGTGCCTAGAATAAAGACCTCTTTTAATTATCTCCCAGTAGGCCAAGTACGAACCGTCCTCAAGGGCGAAGAGAAAACAAGAGCTGACGATGTGCTGAAGACACCTCATGAAGACAGAAATGTACGAACCCTCCTTTCTTTAGAAAATTTAATTAAAAGCGGATTCCTAAAGGAGGGTATCGAGCTTCCTTCTGAGGTGGGGCCTTCAAGTGCGAGGAAGGCCTCGCGAAAGATAAAAGTGCGAGAGGAAGCTTCGTCCTCTAAAGTAATGGTTGCGGAAAGTAAGAACACTTTCATTGTAGTCCAATAATTTCTTCATATTAATTGTCTTTTATTGTCTTCGCATTTTTACTTTTCACGATAATTATTTCTAACTGCTTTCCTCTCTCCTTTTTGTAGACATGTCAGGCAAAAGCAGTCGCAGACCTCCCTTTTGTACAAAGAACAAAGAAATCCCTACCGAGCCTCCAACTGCCAGCCCTTTAAAAAAGAAAAATGATCTTGCTCCTCCTCCTCCATCAACAACTGCCAGGGTCGCTCCTCAACCTACACAGGCCAATCCCGAGGAGCACATCTCTAAGAAACACAAAAGCGGTCCCCTGCCCCAAGTCACAAAACCTGCAGACACGACGCCAGTGCATTATTTATATGCGAAGCATGGGTATACTCATGCTACTGAAGCAGAATGTACTGAGTGGGTAGGAGCCGAGTTAATAGAGAACTCTGAAGCGGTCTCCAAATGTCTGGCTGAGGGTTTCATCCGCCAAGCCTCGCATCTTCGGGAGCTGAAACAAGTTGTCTTCGCCAATGATAGGTTGGAAAAGGAGTTAAGGTCCTTGAAGGTCAAAGCTGAGGAGGAGAAGAAGCTGATGGCGGAGAATTACAAGCGAGTCTTGAAGACTGAAACAGCGACCCTCCAGTCCGAGCTCAAGAAAATTGGCGATGAAAAAACAGCCCTCCATAAGGCTTTGACCGAGGCAGAGCAACACGAGGAAGAACTGAAGAAGACACACGGGGAGGAGCTAGCCAGGCTGAAGGAGGAGATCGCTGCCGCTCATGCCAATCGGGAAGATATTGAAGAGGCTGCCCAGGCTGAGTTTATGAAGAGCTTCATCAGGAAGGTTCCTGATTTTGACTGGTCGCAGCTCGGCCCTGGTAATGCTGAGTACGCAGCCGCCCTTTGCAAGGAAATTGCAGAAGAGGATGCGAACGAGGCATCCAGGATAGCTAGCGAGGCTGCTAAGGCTGATGCTGCCAATCAGAAGAAACCAAATGAGGCTGCTAATGAAGACAAACCCTCAGAACCTACCGCATGATTATTTTGATCTTTTGAACTGGGGATGCGGACACCCCTTGAATGTCTCGCGAATTTGTAATATTCTTTTGATAACCTTCTGATAACTCTGATGTATGTTGGGCTCGCGTAGCGACATAGAAACTATTTATATAACTGTCTTCATTTCTTCACATAATATCTTGTGTTTGCTTTAACTTCATAAAATGCTTTCATTCTTTTATGCATCTGGAATATTAGCAAGTAAATTGACCTCGCAGCTGCGAAGCTTTCCTTATAGAATTTGTAGTTTTTCCTTTTTAATTTTGCTTAACTTCAAGGTGGACCCTCTCTTTGGAATCAAGACTTGCGATGCCTTCCTTGCGAGGTCGCAGACACGATCCGGAGATTGAGGTCGCACCTTGACCTCTTTTTTTTTTCTTCTTTAAACTTTGAACTTCTTTGAGGAGATACTTTTTAACTAAACTTTGAAGACATTCCCTCAGGTCGCAGTAAGTGCATGCTCGTGACCTCGTTGACCTGAGGGGTTTTCGGCCTCGCATACGCTGTGCTGGCCTAGTCCTGAAGATTTTTAACACTGACAAAAGAATAAAATTGCACAACTTTTTTGAAGAACAAACTTGATATATATAAATACTAGGGACAAAGCCCAACTTTCAATACATCATAACGAGGAGGTGTCTATATGATCACTACCCCCCGAGTACTTTGTATGAATTTATTCATGCGAAGTAGTAGTAGATAGAGACCACCAGGAGCGAAGCTTCTACTGGTAGTATTTCCTCAAATGTTCTGCATTCCAAGCTCGTGGCATGACCTTATCATCCATATCAGTTAGATAATACGTCCCTTCATTGATGACACCATAAACTTTATAGGGCCCTTCTCAATTGGCTCCAAATACCCCATGAGACGAGACCTTAGTGTTAGGCATTACTCTCCTAAGTACCAAGTCCCCCATGCGAAGATGAGGCACGCGAACCTTTCCATTATAGTACCTCGCGGCTCGCCTTTGATAAGCTGCGAGCCTAAACTGAGCCTCTTCTCTTGACTCTTGAATCATGTCTAAGTAGAGCCTGTGATTGACTTCGTTTGACTCGGGGTCGTAATGTTCCCTTCTGAACGAGCCTGACCCTACCTCCACGGGCACCATGGCCTCGCACCCATATGTCAAAGAAAATGGAGTCTCGCCTATGGTAGACCTTGGGGTCGTGTTGTATGACCACAAGACCTTTGGTAGCTCATCGGGCCAGTTACCCTTACTCTTCTCCAACTTAGCTTTTAGGGTATGCTTGATTATCTTGTTGATGGCCTCGGTTTGTCCATTTGTCTGAGGGTGACTCACAGCAGAGAAACTTTTCTTGATTCCCAAACTCTCACAAAATTCTTTCATCTCCTTGCTATCAAATTGCTTCCCATTATCTGAAATGAGCTGATATGGAATCCCATAGCGACAAACAATTACTCTGTACACAAAGTCCTTCAATTTTTTAGCTGTGATGGTAGCAAGAGGCTCGGCCTCGGCCCACTTAGTGAAATAGTCCACAGCCACGACTGCATATTTTACTCCTCCCTTAGCTTTAGGGAGTTCACCAATAAGATCTATTCCCCACATAGCAAAGGGCCAAGGGCTCATCAACGAGGTGAGGTGAGCAACTGGAGCATTACTGAAATTTGCATATCTTTGGCACTTGTCACATCGCCTAGCGAACTCAAAAGCATCCCTTCTCAATGTGGGCCAGAAATATCCTTGTCGCAGAATTTTCTGAGCTAGGGAACCACCCCCCGAGTGATTGCCACATATTCCTTCATGGACCTCTCTCAAAATATAATTGCATTCTTCACCATCTACACACCTCAAAAGTGGAGTGTTGAACCCTCTTCGATACAAGACCTCGTCATAAATAACATAGCGAGCCGCCTAATATTTGACCCTCCTCGCTTCTTTTTTATCCTGAGATAGCATCCCATTCTTTACATACTCCCATATAGGGGCCATCCATGTTGATTCCTGGCTCGCTATTTCCATAACAAATTCTTCTGGTACACTAGGTTTACTTTGAATTTCCAAGGGGATAATCCCAAGTAAAGTAGCCTCGCGTCGCGAACCCATTTTTGCGAGGGCATCTGCTCCTTGATTTTTTGCCCTCCTGATAAACTCCACCTTTACTTGCTTGAATGACTTCATAAGCCTTTGCACACACTTCAAATATAGCTCAATCTGGGGTCCCCTGGCTTGCCATCCACATCCAACATGACCCGTGACTAACATAGATACGCTATATGCATTGAGATTCTCTACTTTCATTTCTATTGCGAGCTTGAGGCCAATTATGAGAGCCTCGTATTCAGCTGCGTTATTAGAAGCCTCGAAGGCGAAGTGAACAGCACTACTCAACTTGCGACCCTCAGGTGTAACAAGCTCGATCCCAGCACCGGCCCCTTCTTTGTTAGATGCCCCGTCAACATATAATTCCCACCACGAGGATGAATTTTCATCTTTGAGTTTGGGGTCAACCACTTCTGGGATCGCTATGAGAGCCCAGGCATCTTCCTCAGATTGAGAAGGAAACTCCAATATGAAATCTGCTAAAGCTTGCCCCTTTATTGCACCTCGAGGCTTGTACTCAATGTCAAACTGACTTAGCTCTATGGTCCACTTTAAAAGTCTGCCTGAGGCCTCGGGTTTATGCATTACTTGCCTGAGTGGGTACGCAGTGCGAACTTGGATACTATGAGCTTGAAAATATGGCCTCAGCTTTCGCGAAGCCAAAACCACAGCATAGGCGAGCTTCTCCATGTTGGTGTAGCGAGTCTCGGCATCTAGCAGTCTTTTACTGACATAGTAAACGGGGAGCTGAAGCTTTTCCTCCTCGCGAACGAGGACAGCACTGATGGCATATTCTGAAACTGCCAAGTAAACAATAAGAACTTCACCTTCATTGGGCTTAGAGAGTAATGGAGGCGAGCCCAGATGTTCTTTTATCCTCTGAAAAGCTTCCTCGCACTCAGGGGTCCATTCAAAACTCCTTCCCACCTTCTTGATCGTTTTAAAGAATTCATGGCACTTATCTGATGATTTAGAAACAAATCGATTCAATGCTGCGATCCTTCTAGTTAGACTTTGTACCTCCTTGACACTTCTTGGCGACCTCATTTCCATCAATGCCTTTATTTTGGCTGGATTAGCCTCAATGCCTCTGTGGTTAACACTAAAACCCAAAAACTTTCCAGATTCGACCCCGAAAACACACTTCTGGGGGTTGAGCTTCATTCGTAATCTCCTCAATATATCGAACATCTCTGCTAGGTGGGTTATATGATCCCCAGCCTCCTTAGACTTCACAAGCATGTCATCTACATAGACCTCCATTGTCTTTCCAATCTGCTTCTCAAACATCATGTTAACGAGCCTCTGATAAGTAGCACCTGCATTGAGGAGGCCAAAGGGCATCCCAATATAACAGTAGAGACCTCTGTCTGTGATAAACGAGGTATGCTCCTGATCAGTCCCGTACATTGGTATTTGGTTGTACCCAGAATAGGCATCCATGAAGCTTAAGAGTGTGTGGCCCGCTGTTGCATCTACCAACTGATCAATTCTTGGAAGAGGGAAACTATCCTTCGGGCAATGTTTGTTTAGATCAGTAAAATCCACACATGTTCGCCACTTCCCATTTGGCTTCTTGACTAGGACAGGGTTTGCGAGCCAGTCAGGGTAAAATGATTCCCTAACGAGCCCGACCTCGAGTAGCATGTCAACTTCTTCTTTTTAGAGCCTCGGCTCGCTCTCCACTTATTGGTCTTCTTTTCTGCCTCACTCCCTTCTTGCTTGGATCAAGATTAAGTCTATGACACATCACATTGGGATCGATCCCTACCATATCTTCATGAGACCATGCAAATACATCCAAATTAGCTTTAAGAAACTCCACGAGCCTTACCCTAAGATCGGGATTCAACTGCGATCCGATCTTCAAAACCTTCGTAGAATCCTTGGCATCAACAAGAACAGATATGGTATCCTCTGCGACCCCGGCTCGCTCTACATGCTCAGGGATGCGAGGGTCCAGGTCAATTTCAACATCTCGAGCCCGACTAGATTCTGCTTCAACTTGCCTCATGACTTCCGCCCCCGAGTCAGGGGTCGCTCCAACATGTCCATACTCAGTCACAATTGTTGTTTCTCGTGTGATACCATTAGGCAGGTCTACCAATGTTGATGTTTCCTTGCGAACCCATTTCCCCTTTCGGGCTCGTACAGCGGCCTGCTCTGGACTTTCCTCTTCATCGCTAGCTTCTTCAACAATTCCTTCTTGTAGAACCAACACAGGTTGCGAGGCCTCCATCATAATTGCCCCTGGTAATGGTTCTACCTGTATGCCCAAGTTGTCAAAATAATCATCAGGCAACTCCTCGATAGAAATTATGTTGCAACCAACTGAGGGTCGCGATGCCGACTTGCGAGTCTTCTCATCCTCTTCGCTTTTCATATAATTTCTTCCCTTTTCTGCTGACTTAAGGGCCTGATTATAGCATTCTCGAGACTCATGTTAAATTCCTCTAACACATCCCACGCCTTGCGGGGTAGTGAACTTCATCGAGAGGTGATAGATAGAAGTCACCACCCTCATTTCTTTCAAGATGGGTCGCCCCACAATAGCATTGTAAACAGATGGTTGATCCACGACCATGAAATCAGCGACCTGTGTAGTGATGCAGGGCTCGTCCCCCAAAGTGATGGGAAGCCTGATGAGTCCTTTTACACTAACAGATGCTCCAGTGAATCCATAGAGGTGGCCTACTGTAGGAATTAGATCTTTGTCTACGTATCCCATTTTCTTGTAGACATCATACATCAAGACATTCACGGCACTTCCATTGTCCACCAACACTCTGTAGATATTCTGGGAACCAATGCGAACTCGAACCACTAGAGCATCAGAGTGAGGGTGATGTACCCACTTCGCATCCTCTTCAGTGAACATTATATTCGTATCTTCCCCCTTAAAAAGCTTTGGGGGTCGTTCCTGCAAATGATGCACATTGGTGAGGGGTCGCTCCCTGGCCTCGCGAGCATATCTTTCCCTTGCCTTATTGCTATCACCTCCGATATGTGGCCCCCCAATGATCACATGGATGCTATTGCCTCGCTCTTCTCTCTCCTTGCGAGGCTCGGCATTTTGGCCCTCATGAGGTACAGCGTGATATCCTATTCCTGATTTTCCTGAGTTCTCTTGATGTTTTTTCACTTCGCGGACCGCCCATTCTGTTAACTTCCCTTCTCGAATCAAACGATCAATTTGTTCTTTAAGTTGCCAACAGTCCGCTGTATCGTGCCCCTTCTGCTCATGAAAATCACAATACTTTGTAGTGTTCCACGTTCCTTGTGGACCCATAGCACGAGGTTTTGTGAACATTCCTTTATTAGTGTTGACAGCATAGATATGATCAACTGAAGCCACTAAGGGAACAAATTTGTCTTCATCTCTAGCCGGACGAGCACGAGGTGGGGATCGTCTTGAGGAATCGCGATCCCTTCTTTTCGGGCTCGGGCTACGATCCTGTCTTCGCCTGGGGCTTCTAGAATCCCTTCTTTTTACCCCTTTGCCTTTACTTCCATTGCTACTAGTCCCGGCATTCTTCTTGAGATCTGCCAATGATTTCTTAACACGCTTAAAGGGCTCAGCGACCCGATGCAACTCTGAAAGTGTACCAGGGGTTTGCTCCTGTAGTTTCTCCCAAAATTTAGTTCCTTCTCTTACCCCTGCGATAAGGAAATTTTTCACGGCCTCGTCATTTGCACCTCGAACGCGAGGTACTTCAGCATTGAACCTTTTGAAATAATCATGTAGAGTCTCTCCTTCCTTCTGTTTTATGTTTGCCAATGTGGACACAGGAGGTGCATAAAGCATTGAAGATTGGAACTGTTTGATGAAGATATCCACGAGTTGTTCCCAAGAATCTATGACAACTAGGGACCCTAGCTTCGAAAACCATTGTTGAGCACTCCCCCTTAGCGAAGCCGCAAATAGCCTACACCTCGCTAACAATGACACTTGGTACACGTTCATCTCATTATTGAACCGAATAACGAACTCGGCTGGATCAGTCTCTCCGTTATAGGTCATGTCAGAGTGATGACCTCGAAACACTATAGGCAGTGGGGCAGTGCGAATTTCATGAGTGAAGGGCGAGGAGGAACCCATATTGCTGAAAATCCCCTTCTCGTTATTCATCGCATCCAGTGCCTTTTTTAACTCTTCTAACTTATAATCCCCAATTCTCGCCTCTTTGTCTCCATCCTTCTTTCCTCCAGTGCTTGCATGATGAGATTGAGTCTTTTTTGGGGCACTAGACTCTTCCTGGTCATTCCTGCGATCCTTGTTTTTAGGGTCTTCCTCGCGATGTTGGGATCGTTCACGCTCTCGATTGAAAGGGGGTCTGTCCTCGCGATGATGGGACCGCTCACGCTCTCTGCGAGGAGAGGGGGGTCTGTCATTGCGATGATATGACCGCTCACGATCTTTTCGAGGAGATACGGGTTGATGAGAGCCCTTACTCTTATTTTTAGACCCTCCATCTTTGTTAGTTTTGAGCTTTACCAACTTGAGACGGAGATCATGCTCGCTGAGTTTCTTTCCAACTCGGTCAAAGACACTAACGGACCGTCCTTCTGATGAGGCGGGCTTCGCTTTCGATCCCTCCTTATCCATAGTAGCTACCTCCTCTTCCCAATCGGGGTTCGTCCGATCTGTCACCACATCATCAAAGTCCCCAATTAGCTTCTTGGCGGGACCCTTGCTACTTTCTGCCTGGTGAGTTCGATCCCCTGTCCTTGTATTCCTTTTGAGGCCCCTAGAACTGTGCCGCTTCTCCATCTTGGCCATCTTTTCTCTTACCTCGATCATTTGGTCACCGAGGCCTTTCAAAAATGTCATGACTTCGCCAGGCAAGGCCACCTGTTGAACAACAGGGGGGGTTTGCTCCTTCTCAGATTCGTCCTCGATCTCATCCATACGCGCCTCGCTCTCTGGTAGATTATTCCTCCGGAGGTCGTTTATGTCCTTCTTATGCGACCCCGGGGTCTCCCGATCTCCGTTTCTCTTCTTGTTTGATTTAGTCATTGTTCTCCCAAATCAACGATTGCCCCTCCTTCTAGCGCCAAATGTTATAGGGAGAATATTGTATAACAATATTTATGGAGGTTGCTGGATTTACGGAGCAAAATACGGATATTTTGCTATAAGAAGAGGGATTGGGATTAGGGTTTTTTGTGTTTAGAGGTGGCTGATCTTGTCTATTGAAATTCAGTGGTGAACTGTTTCTCAGACTTTACAAGATGCCTACGTACCCTATTTATAGGGATCAAGCCATACGTAGTTCTCTTAGAGAAGAAGTTATCTAGATGGGCTAGGGTTTCTATGGGCTCGGCTTGGCCCAAATCCACTAGTCATCTTCTTGGGTTGTTTTTCTACCCATTTATTCGGTTCATGACTCGCATAATGCTATAATTATCTTTACTGGCGATACTGACTAGATGGCCTCGCATGCGACCTCGCTGGGTCTGGCCATGCGAAGCGATCCTCGCTGCATGGAGATAACCTACTTATGCGACCTCGCTGGGCCTGACCATAAGCCTTTGTAGTACACATGCTCTAGGCCACGCTGGACCTCTAGGCCTCGCTAGACCTCATGAACTGCGACCCGCCACTAGGGCTCGCTGGCGATCCCCAAAATAATGTAATGAACTTCCCTGTGATGGCGGACTTTAATGACCCATTCCTCATTCTTAGGCCCATTATGTGAGATGCACTGATATTCTAGCCCATTAGGCCTGTTTAGGACTTATGCCAAATTCGGGAATAACAGTATGAAATAATCAAAAGGAAGAATGCTCTCCAATGATAGAAAATGGTTATTCAGCAAAGAAGTTAGATTGCAGAAAATATACTTACCGTGAGAGAAAGTCCTAACTCTAAATACCTCACTTAGAGAATTGAATTTTCGCCTTGGAAAAAATGTGTGACAGAGTTGTCAAAAACATCACCACAACAATCGAGGTACATCAAACAAAACTATATGTTCAAGCTTTGTTGATCCAAAAATCAAAATCTGATCGACAAAATAAAGATAAGTGCTATTCCTTAGCATTCATATATTTCATGTCGTGCAATTTTTTTTCCCAAGCTATATGCAAATATATTATGGAAGAAAAAATTATCCAATCCAAACAAGTGTTCACCGAGGGTCACTAGGGGCAACAAATTCGTTAAAATCCTGGACTGTGACCCGTCGCCAAACACTTGGGGGGAAAAATTCTAATCCTAGACTTGTGACCAGTCGACAATCATCTAGGGGCAAAAAATTTGATCGAGTCCCAACTTATGATCTATCGACACTCACAAAGACTTGTGACCTATCGGCAATCAACTAGGGGCATATATCAATTCAAGTCCCGACTTATGATTTTCCGACACTTACTTGGGGATAAGAGAATCTTCCGTCCTAGACTAGTGATGTACCACTTCAAAATTGAAGCAATAAATCACTTGGGGGCAGAGGATATATCGGGCCGGATATACACTTCAGTGCGAAGCTATGATGGTCCACCAACCAACTATTAAAGTTGGGAGATGATGAGAAAGTGGTGATCTACAGTTTTTTACATTTAACATTTTATAGATCACAAAGTATATCTCATCGCTGTACAATCCGAACAAAAGGTACTTGTATGGACTTTTGAGGATTGGATGCAGAGGCTGAACCGAAAAATTGCATTTAATGCTATGATGGTTCATATACCGGGGACTTTGTACCGGGAGATGAGAAATTGGTAAGCAGAGTATTTTGACAATTTTGTGGCTTACGGACGACCTCTCATCAAATGGACTACCTCTCATCAAAAGCAAGCAAAGTCAAGCAAGATTTTGTTTATATAAATCAAATTACTTGACGCTTGGAAACATATTTTATGCAAGCAAAATCTAGCAATGATTTGGGCCCGAATCGAATTGCTTGATGCTTGGAAATCAATGACAAAAACGAAGTATCTAACACACAAAAGTTAACATTAAAAATATAGCTAATCTTTAAACTATATCATTATTCATGCTCGAAGACATAAATATAATGGTGACTGATCACAACTTAAGAGGTTTGCTCCGGACACTAAATAAAGAAAGTGTTCACCGAAGGAAAAACCTCCGATAAACACTGGGGACTTGTTGATAAAAAATATGGACCCGATCCTGAATGGATATTCGACCAAACCCAATATAATTGGAAATATAATAAACGAGGAAACTTAACATCTATAGGTGACTTGCTCCTAAAGAATAGGAGTATGGGCCTAAACAAGATCCGATAACGAAAAGAACTATGTGGGCTTGATTCCTTATAAAAGGATACATAGGCACCTTGAAAGGGGGCCCCGAAATTCTATTCTCTCTTACGATTAACTCTCTCAAGCTCAGCCCCAAAATTACATAAACCCTAATTCTTCTCCTAAATCGTCATGTATATCAAATCCCTAATTTTATAGTTCTATCGAATACCCGATTATAAATCTAATCTTGAAGTTTAGTCCGTGACGAAAATAAAATCTAATCTTGAAGCTTAGTCCGTTACGACTTCAACAGGGTTTATTTAGCCATAAAAAAAGATAAAAAAGAGGACAGTGGGGTTGAGACTAGAGAAGGTCATGTAGCTGCTCTCCAAAAATAAATGGCCGATCTACTCCTGGAATATGACAGACTGTTAGAGGATATCCAGAATCTTCAAGCCGATGCTATGGGGAAATGTAAGCTGTTTGGCAGTAAAAATAAATCAAGCTTACGATCATGTATTGGTGGCATGTGATATAGACTCCTTTAGGTGTTGCTCAAATATTTGTTTAAGAATAGGTCGAAACAGGGGTAGAATTTTTAGGCTGTGTTAAGATTTAGAGAAGAAATATAGATCACAACCACTGTTGTCAAAATTTTGTTATTATTGTTTGTTGAGAGTAGCTATCAATTCTGTCTTTCATTCTAGTCTCACGATCTGTTTCCACCTTTATCAAATTTTCTTTTTTTAACTTGAATAGAATTCATAAATTTATGGTTCTTTCCTTATTTTGTGGTACAGGTGTTTACTTGTTACATATACTAGTTGATAATTTCGCACGGGCACAATATTTTTATTTAGATAATTTTTCGTCAAATTGATTTGAAGTACATAACCAAAATTCGATTGTAATATCTATACTATCAATAGTTTATTTAGATAATTTTTCGTCAAATTGATTTGAAGTGCATAACCAAAATTCGATTGTGTAATATCTATATTATTATATTAAAGCCAAAATATTTAAAGGTTGTTGGTTTGGTTTTCAATACGGCTATCCTAATTATCAAAATAAATAATAACATAATATAATTAATGGGTTAATTATCAAATTGGTCACTGAAGTGGATGTCATAAATAAATTCATTCACCGATCTCAACTTTGAATTTTAAAAATCATACTCCCTCTTATTTTTAAATTTTTTTGTATAAAAATTTAATTCAAAAAAAAAGAAAATTTTAAAAATAAGTTATGGAACTATCCTTAAAATGCGCCCTAAAATGTATGTCGGACACCCCTTGAAAAATGTAAACAATTGGAAGGAACAGATGGAGTAATAAGTATCAATCAAATACCACTATATATGTACTCGGGAAGTAAAAACAATTTTTCATTGAGTTCTATACATTTTTCTTGAATGATACTATAGCCAAATGAAAGGTTATGAATTCTAGTATTTTTGATAATATATTAGACTTTTAGAAATTTAATTACTATTTATTTTTAATTTTATAAATATTTTATTTGATTTAATTAAAAATAAATTGTAAATAATTTTCTGAGTATCTAAATATATTATCAAAAATACTAGAATTCATAACCTTTCATTTGTGACTAGTATCATTCCAGGAAAATGTGTATAACTCAATAAAAAATCATTTTTACTTCTCGAGTACACATATATAGAGGTATTCGTTTGATATTATTATGACTTTAATGATTTAAATGATACTAGCTTATAACCCGTGCGATGCACGAACATTTTTTAATATGTAACAAATTGTATTTTATGTTATAATTATATTTTTATATAATCATTATTTACAATATTTTATTTTAATTTTAATAATAACAATTTAATATAAATTTAATTAATGATATGCATGATTTAAAACTTATATTATAAAATTTTAAAATAAATATCTCGTTGATAAAATTCGAATCTTGAAATTTTAGTAAATTAATTTAATCATATAATATATTTAATCATTAGATCTAACGATTCTGATTTTTTACTAAAAATCTAATGGTCATTATTCGTAGTACACGGATTTGTATTATATTTTGTTAGTGATTACAAGATATGATGTGATATTTTTTTATATATATTAATTATTGCTAGATATGATAAGATTGGAAGATATGATATGATTGGAAGATATGATATGATTGATTTTTTTAGGTGTTCATAAAAGGTAATATCTTCAGCTAAAAGTAAATGTGAAAAAAACAATCGACTAATTACCATTAATTATATTATGTTATATTATGTTATATTTAGTTTAGGTGTTTTAATAGTATAGATATGGTATATATTTTTCTTTGTAATAAATGTTAAATAAGTAAATTCACGAAATACTAAAAAACACATGTCAAAAAATAGGTACCAAAATTTTTAATGTTTCGGCTATTATATAATTATAAATTAATTTTAATTTAATATACTCATGTTTACGGATTGTACTAATGTTTCCTTATTATAAACAACATATACAGATTTTTAATATATTTTACTAATAATTAAAAAATATGATGTGATATTTTCGGATATATATTAATGATTGTAAGATTAGTTTTAAATTAAAAAGGTAATGTATTTTAATTCGAAAGAAAATATTAAATCATTGAAAGATATGATACCATTGATGTTTTTAGGTGTTTAAAAAAGGTAATATCTTCAATTAAAAGTAAATGTGAAAAAGTTGTAAGATTAGTTTTAAATTAAAAAGGTAACGCATTTTAATTCGAAAGGAAATATTAAATGATTGGAAGATATGATACGATTGATGTTTTTAGGTTTTTATAAAAGGTAATATCTTCAATTAAAAGTAATGTGAAAAAGGCAATTAATTAAATTATGTTAATATTTATTTTAGGAGTTGTAATAGTATATAAGATATTTTCGGGTATATATTAATGATTGTAAGATTAGTTTTAAATTAAAAAGGTAGCGAGTTTTAATTCGAAAGGAAAGATTAATGATTAGAAGATATGATATGATTGATGTTTTTAGGTGTTTATAAAAGGTAATATCTTCAATTAAAAGTAAATGTAAAAAAGGCAATCGACTACTTACCATTAATTATATTATATATAGATATCATATATATTTTTCTTTATAATAAAGGGTAAATAAGTAAATTCATAACGCACCAAAAAACAGGTACCAAAACTTTTAATGTTTCGGCTTTTATACAATAGTACAGATTTCGTTGAGATCGGTGAATGAATTGATATATGGCCTCCACTTCAGTGACCATTTTGATACTTAACCCTATAATTAATAGTAATTAGCTGATTGTTTTTTTCACGTTTAATTTTAGTTAAGAATATTATCCTTTATATGACTAGTCATTTTTTGTCAACTTTGTAATTCGTCAATATCAGGTATATCATCAACATCTTTAAAAGACATTTTTGTAAGCTCAGGAGTCGATAAAATATTCAATATTCATCATGCATCAGTAATAAAATTTGTGATATGAATTAAAAGTATGACCGACTAATGAACAATCATGTCCGAATTTTGTTTAACATCAATCAGGTGGCGTCTGTCCTCCAACTTAAGCTCTGTCTCCTGAATTTGAATTTGATTGTTATATGAATTAAATTGCTCAGCAAACCCCTATTAGATATATAATAGATTTATTATACAACGAAACAACTCTTTCTTGTTAAAACTAATTTCCAAAATATATAATGGGACATCTCTATTTTTTTGTTTGTAGCCTCTAAGGTGAAGCTCGAGTATTTTAAATTTCCATCTTTTGTTTGTAGCCTCTAAGGTGAAGCTCGAGTATTTTAAATTTTCTGGTTGAGTGGCAACATTAGCCATGTTGCAAAAAGTACATATCAACATTGTTCTTGACCATGCGCTTTGTTTGCAACTAGCTGAAAGGTCCGTTTCTGTTGAAGATATTCAAAGTATAGATCCTGTGGTGTTCAAAAGTTGCAAAGAGATATTGAATATGGATCCTGAAAGCGTTGATTGAGATGTTCTCGCTCTCACATTTAGTGTTGATGAAGTCAATATTGCATTGGATAGTAAAACTGGAGAAGAATATGTTGATTTTTTTATTCAACATTGGTTTGTCAAATCCGTCGCAAAACAGGTTACTCAATTTAAGCAAAGTTTTACTGATATTATAAGTTCCCCATAAAAAATGGAAAGTATTTTTTAAATGGTTAGAATTAAAATAGTTTGACAAGATGTTGCATGGGAGTAAAAGACCTATCTCTGTTGAAGACCAGAAGGCTCATACACATGGGTACAATGATACTGACAATCAATCTGATTTTGGGAGGTATGTTTAAGTTCATAGTTATATTGTGTTTTGTTCACCTTTGTGTCTTGATTCTTTTAATATTTAGGAACTTAGTGTCAATTATTTGTAGGAAATTATCAGGCTTTTGATTATTTTTTTTTTTGACATCAGAAAAGTAAACATAATCATATGGTTATGATAAAATTGTGCACCGTAATTTGCATAATTTGCAGATCGTCGAGAGAATATTGGCGAAGCAAAGAAAGGTTCTATCATTCTTTTGGACATCAAGTTTTAATGCTCTTTCCGGTCCGCTATCCATCCATAGGAGAAATGGTGTTCATCTGAACTGTCTTCCTATTTCTCACACATGCTATTATCAATTGTGTTTTCCACCTTATTCACCATCGGAAGCAATCGTCTAAATACCGTTAGTCAGGAACATATTACCTGCAATTTTGGTGGACCTTGAAATAAACTCTCCACGTGATTAAAAGCTTAATGCACTAATTATGAAGTGTTCCTTGTTGTTAGTAAGCAAGACGAGATCTAAAAAATTGAAGCAATCTTATTAACAAAAATTGCAAAAATTGCAATGATTTATGCAGACGTGTTATGAAGATACTGATACATCGTCTTAATTCACACACCTTTGCCCATTTCTTGACTTTCTTTTTATTTATTGAGTTTGATACTCTTTACTTGATGGTCAATGAAAAATGCAGTTTGCCTAATTGTAGTAGAGTTGGTGGAACGAAACTTGAATAACTTTTTTTCTGTAAATTTAACATCTTCCTTTTTACTCGTCCAGTAACTTTCATGTTATATTTTAGCTAAATTTGCTTGTTTGGTGTTTATAATGACGAAGGTAAATAAATAAAATCTCTCACCTCTTGGTGTAGCCAGAGGCGGATCTCAATGCAAGCGGGCCCAGTTTTAGCTGGGAGAAAAATTATAGTTAATAGTAGAAAAAAATTACCGCTAAAGCAAAAAATTTGAAGTGAGAATTAAAGTAGTATTTCAAATGTTCAATTATCCTCCCTTTAACCAGAATTAGAGAAGAGAGACTGGAGAGCTAAAGTGGGGGATTCAAAATTTCAAGCTTGTGATGATCTGTATCTATTTTGGTTTATTAATGAATACTAGATGATAACCCGTGCGAAGCACGGGGCCGAGAAAATTAATTTAAAATGATCGTTAATTTATAATTTGTATGACCTTCAAAAAAAAAATTTATACAACGCAGTAGGTTATAATAAAAAACGATTGTATTTACAACAAAATTTCAATAATTTCGGTGGATACGAATCTTGGGATGATCAAATTTGGAGACTGAAATATCATTAGAACGGATATTTTATTTATTAATAAATATTGTTTAATTAATTATTAATTTAAGATTATTTTAAAAAAATCAAGAAAATACGATATATATATATATATATATATATATATATATATATATATATATCTCATAGATACGTTAATTTATAACTCAGTACGGTTATAATAAAATAATTGCAGTTATTATAGTATAACAATAATATTACAATTTTATTAAAGATAACATAGAGTTCCCGAAGAAATAGGAAGAAATGGACGGAAAGAATTATAATTGTTCTAGGATTAAAACGTAGAGTTATAGACCAAATACGAATAAAGGGGTAGGAAAAAAGGGGTGGAACAAAAAAAAGGGTAGAACCAAACTTGGAATCGTAGTACCATTTAAAAAAGAGTTTCCTTATTAATAAAGGTTATAAAAGGCTTGATGAATTAATTGACCTTAAAGTACAATTTTGACGATTCTCCTTGCTTTGGAACTATAGTTAAATTTACTTTGGATTTTCTAAATATAATAAGGCTAGTCAAAAATAAATTAACCTTAACAGGGCATATATAACTGAATTCAGTTTATGCAATAAAAAATTAAATATATAATAAGTTTACTGAAAGTCGCCTTGCTTGTCTAGTGAGTACCAACAAAAATTAAAGAGTACATGCAGATGGGCACCAGCTCCACCGAGCGTGACAAAAAGCTAATATGAACATGATGAAAAACTAATATATATGTTGCAATGATTTGAGTTTTCCTGAAGGTTATCTAAAGATAATTAGGTTTATGATGAATAAATTGACCTTACAGCACATTAAACAGCATGCAGATGGGCATAACTTGGTTGGCTAGAAAGCGATTACGTTGAAAAAAATAAAGTTGTCATGATATATAGAATCTTTACCTTTTCACAAATTTGATTAGTATCTCTTTTTTTGTACTTTGTTGATAGATGGTGATCACTTCATCTATAATAATGGCTTGTATATTTGTTGGTGTAACTATATTTGTAAGTAGATTGTACCCCGCTGGTGTTTTATCGTTGGTGAAGTTTTACCTTGATGGTATTTTACCTCGTGTTAATTAAAATAATTGCAAAAAAGAATTATATTTATAATAGATTTTTTATTCTTTAAATTAAAAAAATAACATAGAATTCTATTAGAATTAAGAGTTTAGGGTGAAACCAAAATATGATGCTAACCAAATTTGGGGTGAAACCAAAATATGGTGCGAACCAAATTTGGTACCATTAAAAAGGGGTTTCGCTTATTAATAAAGGTTATAGAAGGTTATAGATTTAGTATGAATTGTTTTTGATATACGAAGTATATTATTTATCATGAAAAAAATATTCGCCGGGTATAAATATGGCATAACAGTAGGCATTGGTTTTTGGTATTGAATTATAAAAAGGACAACTTCTCCAGAATGTTAAGGGCAGTAAATTAAACCACAACACAAGGGTGCTGACGTGCTGTGTTAGGTTGCAAGAATGCTAGTTGCTCCGGGGGATAAGATGGAACGATATAATTTACGGTGAGTTCTAACTGTGAGTTTGCCTGTGGGGAAGGGGTTGGATACAGCGAGAGGTAAAAATTTCAGGTAAAAAAGTAGAGAGTAGGTGAATTAGCCGGATAACTAGACAATCTGGCGAAGAGTTTGTTTCTAGGATATAACTCTCTGTAAAACAAAACTACATAATGAAAATGTTTGAATTAATTAAGGCTTTGCTGTCCAGTTGACATATATGTACAATACACATCAAATTCTTTGAACTAGAAGCATCATTTATTTCCAGACCACTATTAGCCATCTGAATCAACACTAAAATCTACCTTATGGCACCTTATTTTGAAAAATTCAGACAAAGATTTGGAATATACATCTAAACTGAACTTTTGCATGATAATGCACGCATAATATTATTCACTATCAGTTCCACGCTTATAAGGCCTATAATATCTTGAAGTTTAAATGGTTATGGTCTACTACATTGTGTGGCCTTTACATACTTCGTGATTCATGTATACGGTTAGATCACTTCACAAATTTGACAAAGTGCAGTTATTAGAGTGATTTATAGCCAAACTGGGTTACCCTCTTCCCGTGTGTAAATACTCACATGTTCTGTAGTATCAAGTAACAAGCAATCATATAATTCTAGTCTTCAAAAGATTAAAGAACCTGAATTCTCTATTCGATGGTCCTAGATATTACGCGTTGAGTAGAAAATTGCAGCACGATGAAGTTTATAGGCGCCTTTTGTAATAGATTACCACCAATAACCAACAGATACGATTTAATATTCAAAGTACAATAAGATCCACAACTGGAATTAAGAGTTACAAACGTGAAAATGATAAATCGGCTTTCGAGAGGCCGTCTCTCCGTAAATAAGAAAACAACTCACAAATGACAAGATACCCTAATTCCTCCCCAACCCCCAATTACATAACCCTACTTCATTTTCACTTGCAATGATAGTTTTGCCCTTTGATTGTTGGATGTTTTGACCCTGCACTGCAATGACCTTTTTGCCCTTTTTCTTCATTCTTGAATACGTCTTCAGCTGCTCTCCATTATTCGAATGCATTACAATACCCCCATCCCAAAGTTTCACCTTGTCCTCAAGGTGGAAAGTGGGAAACTGGTTGTTCAAAACCTGGACATCTTCCCAAGTGGCTTCAAACAATGGTAGTTGTTTCCATTTGATTAGAACTTCAAGTCTTACCTCTTTCCCAACTCGGACCTGTCGTACTTCCAACACAGACTCTGGCTCAACCACCATTTCCAGGTCAGTAGATAACTGTGGGGGTAGGAACGAAGCCGCCTCAGTGTCACCAATGGACTTCTTCAACTGAGATATATGAAAGACAGGGTGCAATTTGGAATTGTCTGGCAACTGTAACTCATAAGCAACTGCCCCTATTTTTTTAAGAACACGATATGGCCCATAAAATCGGGCTGCTAGTTTTTCAAAGGGTCTCCGAGCTAATGACCGTTGATGATATGGTTGTAACTTCAAATACACCAAATCATCCACCTCAAAAGATTCATCCCTTCGCTTTACATCAGCTGCTCGTTTCATGACCTGCTGAGCCTTGAGGTGATGAAAACGTAAGTCGTCCAAGATGGCATCTCTCTCTTGAAGTAATTCTTCAATACTCCCTACTACTGTGTTGCCATTTCCTATCTTGAGTAGATGTGGGGGATCTCTCCCATACAAGGCTTTGAAAGCACTGATTTTGGTTGATGTGTGCGGAGAAGTATTGTACGAGTACTCCGCCCAATGTAACCATTTCGCCCATGTCGTGGGTTTGACCCCAATGAAACATCTCAAATAGGTCTCTAGGCATTTGTTGACTATCTCCGACTACCCATCAGTCTGGGGATGGTATGATGTGCTTTTCTTCAAGTCAGTACCATGTACTTTGAATAATTCACGCCAGAAAGTACTCAAGAAAATCTTGTCTCGATCCGTTACTATAGAGTTAGGAAACCCATGTAGGCGTACCACCTCCTTAATGAAGATGGTTGCTACCTTAAACGCATCAAAGGGATGCCTGAGGCCCAAAAAATATGCGTACTTGGTAAATCGATCCACGACCACCAATACGGTATCAATTCCACTCGAGAGGGGTAACCCTTCGATAAAATCCATGATAATATCTGCCCAAACCTGGGAGGGTATAGGTAAGTTCTGTAAGAGGCCTGCAGGTGATTTTTGAATTGCCTTTTGTTGCTGACAAATAGAGCATTGCTGAACGTACTTGGTCACCTCTTTTCTCATTCCCATCAAGAACCAATCAGTAGCTAGCTGCATGTAAGTTTTTGTTTCTCTTGTGTGTCCTCCAATCACACTGTCGTGATATTCTTTTAGTAGTGTGGACCTTAGAGTGGACGTAGATGGTATAACACACCTCCCATTGTAGAATAAACGATCCCCCTCCAGGGTGAACCCAAAGTGATCTTTTTCTTTAGTGAGCAAATCTTGTTTGAGCCTCTGTAACATAGGGTCGTTCTGAATCTCATTATCTAGCACATCCCATGCTACTGTGGAAGTAGTGATTAGCGAATTGAGGACTACTTCTCCCACCTATTTCCATGACAGAGCATCGGCCACACGATTTGTCGTGCCTACTTTGTATTGAATCTCAAAGTCGAACCCCAGTAGTTTTGTAACCCACTTCTGATAATCCGCATTTACCTCACGTTGTTGAGTAAGAAAACGTAAGCTCTGTTGGTCCGACCTCACAATAAAATGACGCCCCAATAAATATGGCCTCCATTTTAAGACGGCAAAGCAGATTGCAATTAATTCTTTTTCATATATCGATTTCATCTGAGCCTGGGTACCCAGCAACTTACTAAAGTAGGCGACTGGACGACCTGCTTGTAGTAGCACAGCCCCCACCCCATATCCTGAGGCGTCTGTCTCAATCACGAAGGGTAGTTGAAAATTGGGCATCGCTAAAACAGGGGGCTTAGTCATGGCTAACTTTAATCGATTAAAAGCTCTTTCTGCTTCGTCATTCCACCCGAAACGATCTCTCTTCAATAATTCTGTCAATGGTCTTGCAATTTGAGCATACCCCGCCACAAACTTGCGGTAATATCCTGTTAAACCCAAAAAACCCCTCAACTCTTTCAGACTACAGGGCGATGGCCATTCTAACATAGCTTGCACCTTGTTTTTCTCTACCTCTACGCCACTAGCAGAAATGACGTGCCCCAGATACCCAATCACTTCCTTGCCGAATTCACACTTCTTCATATTGGCAAACAACTGATGCTCTAATAACGTTTGCAGTACCAAGTCCAGGTGTTGTTGATGTTCTTCTTGTGTTTTACTATACACAAGTATGTCGTCGAAGAAGACGAGTACGAACCTTCTCAAGAATGGCCTAAAAACCTCATTCATCAGTGATTGGAGCGTTGAAGGAGCGTTCATTAATCCAAATGGCATTACGAGAAACTCGTAATGCCCATCATGTATTCTAAATGCAGTTTTGTGAGTGTCCTCCTTTCGTACCAAAATCTGGTGATAGCCCGAACGTAGATCTGATTTCGAAAAGTACTTGGCCCCATGGAGTTCGTCAAGCAGTTCATCAATGATCGGTATGGGATACTTGTCCGGGATGGTTTCTTTCTTTAACGCTCGGTAGTCGACACAGAAGCGCCATGACCCGTCCTTCTTTTTAACCAATATCACGGGGCTTGAAAAAGGGCTTGTAGATGGCTTAATAATTCCAGCAGCCAACATTTCCTTAATCAGTCGTTCAATCTCATCCTTCTGGTTCTGTGGGTACCTATACGGGCGAACACTAACTGGGTCACTCCCCTCTTTCATTGTGATCGTGATTCCGGGAAGGTGGCAGTCCTGTGGGTACCTCAAAGACACGACTGTAAGGCTGTAACTGTAAGACAGGTGCTACGAACTCTGGTATTGCCTTCTCTTGGTCCTGTCTTAAGTGTTTATCCCCTCCTGTTGTTTCTTTCTCCAGACCATTACATTCGACCCAAAAGCCACTGCCCTGTTTCCTGAGGGTCCTTTTCATCGCTTTGAGGGATATTTGGGCGTGGATCAATGACGGATCCCCTACCAAAGTGTATGGCTCCCCACGAAGCTCAAACTTCATCACCTGGGCTTTCCAATCAGTTAGCACCATCCCTAGCTTCTCCAGCCACGCTATGCCCAGTATCACATCCGAGCTTCCAAGTTTAATTGGCAAAAAATCTTCCGTGATCTCTAACCTTCCACCCAGGTTCAACGTTACACCTCTGCATATGCCCTCACCCCGAATAGCATCTCCATTTCCCAATGAAACTCCAAACCCCCCTGATTTCTCAATGTGTATCCCAGCTGCTGCCACTACCTCCAATGACAGGAAATTGTGTGTGGCACCAGGGTCCACCATCACAATGACCTCCTTGTCTCCAATTAGCCCTCTTATCTTCATGGTTTTGGGACTCGAGATACCAACCACCGAATTTAACGATACCTCCGTTACAAGCTCCTCTGTTGGTGAAGCAGGCACGTCACTATCCTCCCCCTCCATCTCTCCTCTTCCTCGACAATCAACATCACACTCAACTCTTTTTTCTTGCATCGGTGTCCTATTGCCCATTTTGCGTCACATCTATAGCAGAGTCCTTTCGCTCTCTTTTCTTGTAACTCAGCTTCTGTCAACCTCTTCACCTCATTATTCGTTGTATGAGTTGGTGACTGTACTGATGCTTGTGACTCAGTTGAGCGATTACTCCAGCTTCGACTCATCGGGGGACTAGTAGGGGTTCCCAACGAATAAGGCCCAATAGAAGTGGCTGTACTTTTGCCATAATTGGAGAAGCTCCTAAATCTAGCATTACTCATATTTCCCTTTTGCAACCCTGTCACCCTGAGTTTCTCCTCTACTCTATGGCCTGTTCCATGGCTTGTTCTAAACAAATGGGATTTAATAAGCGTACCTCTGCCTTAATCTCTTCTTTCAACCCATTGATAAACTGGCCCAATAGCATATCCTCCGAAACTCTTTCAAGTGGAGCAGTCGTCTCAATAAATTTCCTACGATACTCCTGCACAGTAGTGGTCTGGCAAGTTGACAACCATTGCTCGTATAAGGAGCCTCCATTGACTGACCGGAACTGCCTTAGTAAGAACACCTTCAGGTCAACCCATCTACGAATAGGGCGACGATTATTTTCCCACTGGTACCAGCGTAGCGCATCCCCCTCTAATGCTACAACTACTGCATCTAACATCTCGGCTTCATTTAGATGATAAAAAGCAAAGTACCTCTCAACTCGGAGTATCCATCCGTCCGGGTTAGTTCCTTCGAATATGGGCATATCTAGCTTACGGTACCTCCAGTTACTCTGTCCTGGTCCTTGCCCAAACCCATTTCCACTGATATTCAAAGTCCCATCCCACTCTCGTCCTCCTAACACCTTATTCTCGCCGACTCCACCTCCTAATATCGAGTGAGGGCTCGTAATCAACAGGTCTCCCCTATTCACACTCCCCTCTACTCTGTCTTGGATCGGTATCTATTTAGGTGGGATATCGATGAGTGTAGATCGATATGTACGCCTCTGGTTGAGCAGGGTCTCATGATTATCCCTTACTCGATTCACCTTTCCCTCTAGACGTCCCGACAACGCTTCAAACTCCATCTCCATTTTCTTCGCCGCCACTGCTTGTCCCTCCATTAATACCTCCGTAAATGAGTGACGCACGTCGTCACAAGCTTTAGCCACCATATTCTTCACCGATTCTTCCACTCCTGCTAATCTCTCTTCGATGGACTCAATCCTTTGAGCAATCGTTGGTTGCCCCATGATCTTACGTTCTGATACCAATTTGTAATAGATTACCACCAATAACCAACAGATACGATTTAATATTCAAAGGACAATAAGATCCACAACTGGAATTAAGAGTTACAAACGTGAAAATGATAAATCGGCTTTCGAGAGGCCGTCTCTCCGTAAATAAGAAAACAACTCACAAATGACAAGATACCCTAATTCCTCCCCAACCCCCAGTTACATAACTCTACTTCATTTTCACTTGCAATGACAGTTTTGCCCTTTGACTGTTGGATGTTTTGACCCTGCACTGCAATGACCTTTTTGCCATTTTTCTTCATTCTTGAATACGTCTTCAGTTGCTCTCCATTTTTCTTCATTTTTCTTCATTGTAGTTAGAGATTTTAAGGATGTTGCTCTCATTGCCGCCATGTTTACATTCAAACCCTAACTTCAATGTTTTTGACAAATTATACAACACATACTAGGCTATAAATTTTTAAAAATTTTGTACAAATTAAAATAGTTTTATATTGTGAATTTTCTCTATTATTAAATACAAATGATTTTTATTAAATAACTAGCATTTTGCCCGTACTTCGTACACGGCATCTTATTTAATTTAAAATGATAATACCAAAAATTTAACAAATTTGATTGATTTCTTAAAACATCTTATTTAATTTAAATTGACAATACCAAAAATTTAACAAATTTGATTGATTTCTTAAAAAGATATTGTATGCAATTATATAAATAATCAATTTTTAGAAAGATATTATATACAGTTATATAAGTATTTAATAAAATAATGATATGCTAAAATTTATATAAAAAAGTAGCATACAATTCTATTTTAACAATGTTGAAAATTTATTTAATCCATCAAAATATGCAATAAAAGTAATAAATATTTTTACAAATATTGTTCTAAAATTGAAAACAATAATAAATTGTCTTCATTATTCAAATGCGGAAATGATAATCCCTTCACCCTCAATGGCTCCAAAACATTAAATGGCTCCAAAACATTAAACCTCATATAATATCAAGAACATATTATATTAACTATGAGACCTCATAGTTAATATAATATGTAAATGTTGGAGAACAATGAGACCACATTTCAAGCAATTTTTAATTTTTTTGTTAATTGTTTTTATGAATGGATAGAGGGTAGAATTATAAGACTTTTGTGTGAAGATGCCCCTAGCGGGGCCCTTTAAAATAGCTTGAAATGTAGCGAATATGTGTGTTCTCACTGTTCTCATTTTAATTTTTTTTTGTTAATTTTTTTTACGAATGGATAGAGGGTAGAATTATAAGACTTTTTTGTGAAGATGCCCCTAGCGGGGCCCTTTAAAATAGCTTGAAATGTAGTGAATATGTGTGTTCTCACTGTTCTCATTCTCACCAGAGCGTGACCATTAAACTGTATTAGTAAATTCATGTATGAAAATATAGTGTATATATATTATTAATATAGATTCTTTTATTGAAAATAAGTAAATTATGCAATTAAATAAGCAAGCCAAAATATCAGATAAATATTCTAGTAGATTTATAATTTATGTTCAAATTAAGGTCTTTCACCATGGCTCTCGCTTCTGAAATTATTGAATTTTTATTTTATTGACTTTATTATATTAAAAGTATGTTCTTATTGAAACGAATATAATAATTTATATTTGAATATATTTTTAAACTACTTATTTTGATGGGTTGTTAATTTTTTTGTGATCAATTTAGAGGAGTGACAAAAATAAAATTAATGGGAATACATAAACCCATTACCCACGTTATGATAAACAATACCTATAAAATGCAAGTTGCTTATGTGGTTTAGGCTTGTTAATTACTTCAATACTTCATTAGCTTGATCATCATGTGGACCATCTTTCTTTTTATCAATTATGTTGCTGCTATGTAGTCTCTGTAACTAACATCTTTCTTTTTATCACTTATGTTATTGCTATGTAGTCTATCTGTAACTAAACATCTCTCTCTACTTGTAATCTATATTTATAAATGCAAACTTCTTCTTGTATTGTATTTTGTTTTCAATATTTAAAATTATGTAGTTGGAGGAGAAGAGAAAGGCTGGAGGTGCAATCGTAGTACTACAACAATACTGAAAATAAGTACAATATCATAATAGAATTTTTGTTCCAATCTAAATTAGGTCGCTCCAAATGTTGTGTAATGACAAAAAGGGGCATTAAGGAAATAAAGAAGATTAAAAAAATGAAGGATAATACTGTTTACCAAAAACACGGGTCTCCGCAAGAACCTCACTTATTCACTTTTATATTCAAATAATGTATAATTACAAATTATAACAATCACATTTTTCACTACCTATTCTCTCTCAAAAAGCCAACTAAACTGAAAAAGGGAAAAGTTAGTGTTTTTATATTTTAATATGGAGCTCAAGTAAAAGTGCTAAATATGAGATCATATATGAAGAGAAATTGAACGCGAGTAAAGAAGATATTTAGAACATAAATAAGAGGAATGTTGCCTGACATAGAGGGTGAGGCTTGTGACGTGGGTCTGAGCTTCTAAGTATGCTATTCCATAGTCCCTTCGGAGACATCCGATAAAAAGTATGCTATTCCATAAGACCTTTTAGTATGTAGCATGTCTACCCCATGAACCTTAAGTTGAACAAATCCATAAAGAACATAAACCTGCTTGAAAACAAAATAATGTCTATAAGTATCAAATTGAGTCCCAAGATTATTTACAAATAAAATGGTCTGTACTGTGTCAATGTTATTAACTGATAATCTTTCCAACTACCTTTGTTATTATGACATGTAAAATCAAAAATTGAAAGGCCAAGCATATATTTTAAAGGTACCTTTCTGGTGTCCTGTATATTATTATAACATCGGGTAATTCATTAAAATTTTAATTCTTAAATTCCAAACCAAAATCAAAACCAAACAAATATTATCATGACTAATTTTACTACTATGAAATCAATAAAAACCTAACTCTTATGGCCAAACTAAAAACCGGAACCAAACATATATGACCCGTATGGAGGTCTAGTACACATACCTTAACCCTACTTTAGGGGGTTGAGATGTTAATTTGGTGAAAAACCCAGCTTTCAAATCTGAAAAGTGCAAACATGTGTCAAAATCTAGTAGTGTGAAGATTTGAGCGGGTTGGACTTGAAGGTGAAAAATGACAGAGATAGATTTGAGTAATGACAAAAAGGAGAATCAAAAAAATAAAGAAAGAAAAAAAAAATTAAGGATAATAGTAGAGGTTTAGATTTTGGGTCGATCCAATTGGGTTACTCCAAATGTTGTGTAATGACAAAAAATAGTATATGTTTAGATTTGGGTCGATCCAATCTAAATTGGGTCGCTCCAAATGCTGTGTAATGGTAAAAAGGGGCATTAAAGAAATAAAGAAGATTAAGAAAATGAAGGATAATAGTACCGTTGATGGAATTCGAACCTTGAAATTTTAGTAAATAAATTTAATCATGTAACATATTTAATCATTAGATCTAACAGTTCTAATTTTAACTAAAATCTAACGGATATTATTCGTTGTATACGAATTTTTATTATATTTTGTTAGTGGTTAGAAGATATGATGTCATATTTTTGGGTATGCAATTAGTAAATAAATGTAATCATGTAATATATTTAATCATTAGATCTAACAATTCTAATTTTTAACTAAAAATCTAACAGATATTATTCGTTGTATACGAATTTTTATTATATTTTATTAGTAGTTAGAAGATATGATGTCATATTTTTGGGTATGTATTAATTATTGCAATATTATGTTTTAAATTAGAAGTCAACTTGTTTTAATTAGATAGAAAAAAAATTATTGATTGGAAGATATGATATTTTAGGTATTTATAAAAGGTAATATCATCAATTATAAGTAAACATCTTTTAATTGAAAAAGGCAATCAGCTAATTATCATTAATTATATTATTAATAAAAAATGAAGGATAATAGTAGAGGTTTAGATTTGGGTTTATCCAATTGGGTTGCTCCAAATGCTGATTAGAGAAAAAAAAAATTATTGATTGGAAGATATGATATTTTAGGTATTTACAAAAGGTAATATCTTATCAATTATAAGTAAACATATTTTAATTGAAAAGGGCAATTGGCTAAGTAAAAACAATAGGTTCCGACCGACCAACCAACCAACCAAACAACCTTTCAATATTTTAAAATGCAATTTTAAAGGATTTTTTTTATGCATCTGATATTCATCAACAATTATCTAAACTTAATTCAGAATCTCAATCTTATGTCATAATCAATCTAACAAAATTTTAAAAATATTTATTACTTAAATTGCAATTTTTGATGGATAGAATAAATTTTTTGCATTGTCAAAATAGAATTGCATGCTGCTCTTTATATAATTTTTTTTCATAACACTATTTCATTAAATAATTATATAATTGTATAACTGAATGGAACATGTTTGTAGGTGATCAATCAAACTCCTAAATTTATTTAAAATGACATTTTAAATTAAATGCATGTCATGTACGAAGTACGGGCAAAATGCTAGTATATGATATAAAAATAAAACAAATGTATATATATACTAAAACACGTTCTACATTATTTTAGATACCTAATATATAAAACTATTATAAATAAAATAATTTATTATTTACAATAAACATATTATTTTATATAATAAAAAGTATATAATATTATAAATTATTATATTATATTTTATTCGGGTGAGTTAATTTTTCCTTGAAAATCATACAAATATCATAGTTATGTAGGGATGACAACGGGTCGGATCGGATCGAGTTTGGCCAAATCCAAATTCAAATTCAAAGTTTTCGGATCGGATCGGGGTTTGAAAATCCAAATCCAAATCATCGGGTTTTATCGGGTTTCGGATCGGATTCGGATTTAAATCGGGTTTTTAATTCAAAATTCAAAAATTAAAATAATCACATTAAGCAAAATATAAAAGTAAAAGTATATTTAAAATTTAAAATATAAAAATATTTTAGTTGCATAAAAAATATAGAATATTATAAATAAAATTTAAAAACTATAAGAAAATAAAGAATATATTTTTATATAAATATATTATAATTTTAATAAAAAAAAGATTGTAATTCAAATAAATAAATCAAAATTCATGCGAGATAACATCACCTTGAAATGAATCGCCAGTGACACACACAATTGGGTTTACAGAAGCTCTCCTTCTCTATCCTCCTCCCCTTCTCCTCACTCACTCTCTCCCTATTTTCATGTGGGTGCTCTCCAAATTCTTTTTTCCCCTCCTCTAATATAATTTACTATCTAACTAATACTAATATATTAATATAACAGTTAAATACAAAACAAATTCAACCTCCTCTCAAGTCTCAAACACGCACATATATAATTTACCTGGGTCGCTCTAAATGTTGTGTAATGACAAAAAGAGACATCAAAGAAATAAAAAAAGTTAAAAAAAATAAAGGATAAAAGCAGTAATTTTCCTGTGTAATGACAAAAAAGGACATCAAAAAAATAAAAAAGATTAAAAAAATGAAGGATAAAAGCAATAATTTTTAAAAAACAATACTAGCAGACTTTAGAAATATATTGATATCTATTCTATTATATTAAAGCCGAAACATTAAAAGTTTGGTTGGTTGGTACCTAATGAATTTACTTATTTACCCTTACTTAATTACATATAAAATCCATCCTACTAACTAATTAATTTCCTTTTTCAAATTAAATATATTAACTTTTCTATTTTTCACTAACTAATTAATTTTCCTATTCAAGTTAAACACAATATAAAAACATATTATAATTACTATTAGCTATTTAAATAATTTTTTCATTCATATTATCTTTTCTCTTTTTTCTAACTAAAATATCTCTTTTTCCAGTTATATCACGGGTTACCTTTTAAAAATCTTCTTTTATATCTATACTATTATATAAAAGCCGAAACATTAAAAGTTTGGTTGGTCGGTTGGTTGGTACATGTTGATTTTACTTATTTACCATTCACTAATAAAATATGTTATTTTACTTAATTATCCTTACTTAATTATTATATATAATAATATAATAAAAAGTTATTAGCCGATTGCCTTTTTAACATTTACTTTTAATTGAAGAAATTACCTTTTATAAACACCTATAATTGTACCATATCTTACAAATGCTAATATTTGTTTTCTAAATAAAACATGTTATCTTTAAATTTAAAACTAATCTTGCAATAACTAATATAAACCCAAAAATATCACACCGCATTTTACAATCATTAATAAAATATAATAAAAATCTATATACATTGCTAATAATAAGAAAACATGAGGATAATCCTTGACAAGAGTATATTAAATTATATTAAAAGTAAAAAAATTATTGGAAATAATGATTATATAAAACCTAATTATATTATAAAATAAAATTTATAACATATCAAAAGAAATGTACATGTTGATTTTACTTATTTACCCTTAACTAATAAAACATGTTATTTTACTTAATTATCCTGAATTAATTATTATTTATAATAATATAATAAATAGTTATTAGTCGATTGCCATTTTAACATTTACTTTTAATTGAAGAAATTACCTTTTATAAACACCTAAAATTGAACCATATATTACAAACGCTAATATTTATTTTCTAACCAAAACATGTTACCTTTAAATTTAAAACTAATCTTGCAATCACTAATATAAACCCAAAAATATCACACCGCATCTTACAATCATTAATCAAAATCTTTACTATTACGAAACATTAAAAGTTTGGTTGGTTGGTACCTGTTGATTTTACTTATTTGCCCTTAACTAATAAAACATGTTATTTTACTTAATTATTATTTATAATAATATAATAAATAGTTATTAGCCGATTGCCTTTTAAACATTTACTTTTAATTGAAGAAATTACCTTTTATAAACGCATAAAATTGTACCATATCTTACAAACGCTAATATTTGTTTTCTAACTAAAACATGTTACCTTTAAATTTAAAACTAATCTTGCAATAACTAATATAAACCCAAAAATATCACACCGCATCTTACAATCATTAATAAAATATAATAAAAATCTATATATATTGCTAATAATAAGAAAACATGAGGATAATTCTTGAAAAAGAGTATATTAAATTATATTAAAAGTAAAAAAATTATTGAAAATAATGATTACATAAAACCTAATTATATTATTAAATAAAATTTATAACATATCAAAAGAAAGGTACCTCTTCATTTTACTTATTTACCCTTAACTAATAAAACATGTTATTTTACTTAATTATTCTTACTTAATTATTATTTATAATAATATAATAAATAGTTATTAGCGGATTGCCTTTTTAACATTTACTTTTAATTAAAGAAATTACCTTTTATAAACATTTAAAATTGTACCATATCTTACAAACGCTAATATTTGTTTTCTAACTAAAACATGTTACCTTTAAATTTAAAACTAATCTTGCAGTCACTAATATAAACCCAAAAAGATCACACCGCATCTTACAATAATTAATCAAAATATAATAAAAATCTATATACATCTATACTAATATATAATAAGTAAATAGAGATATAATTTGGTTGTTTGGTTCAACAATTTAAAACAATAGTCAACAATAAATTTACATTAAAATTTTATATTATTAGTTCTAAACAATACATGTGATTTATTAAATAATTTTAAAAAGTTAAATTAATTCCATAATAAATTATTAATCTCTTTTTTGTTTAATAATATAATTTTAAAAATATTTAAAAATAACCCATGCTTTGCACGGGCTATAAGCTAGTTTTATATATTAAAGCCGAAACATTAAAAGCTTGGTTGGTTGGTACCTATTGAATTTACTTATTTACCCTTACTTAATTACATATAAAATCCATCCTACTAATTAATTAATTTCCTTTTTCAAATTAAATATATTACCTTTTCTATTTTTCACTAACTAATTAATTTTCCTTTTCAAGTTAAACACAATATAAAAACATATTATAATTACTATTAGCTAATTAAATAATTTTTTCATTCATATGATCTTTTCTCTTTTTTCTAACTAAAATATCTATTTTTCCAGTTATATCACGGGTTACCTTTTAAAAATCTTCTTTTATATTTTATTTAACTAAAAATTTTACTTTACTAATCAATCTCCTTTTTTAGGTTAAACATGTTACTTTTTTTTAATAATTAAGCAGTTTCCTTTTTCAGGTAAAATATAATATCTTTTATATTTTATCTAATTAAAAAATAAATTATATTTACGGTTAACTAATAAATTAATTTTTTTATCTTTTTTCTTTTGTCTGAAATATTTTTTCCCCAATTATATCACGGGTTATCTTTTTCAACCAAAACAAGTTACCTTTTTTATTTTCTCTAGCTAAAAACTCTCTTTTCAAATTATATCACAGGCGATTTTATTTAATAAAATAAAATCATAATATTATAATGCTATTAATTAGCCGATTAACTTTTCAGCTAAAAACGTATCATCTTTTTTATTTTTTTAATTAAATTCATTTTTTTAGAAATATCATGGGTAATATTAATTTATCATTTTCTAAAAATACTACCAACAATTTTATTTATTAAAATAACAATTAAATTATAATTACTATAAACTAATCAATTACCTTTTTCACCTAAAGTATGTCACCTTTTAATTTTCACGTTATCTTTTTTTATTTTTTAAAACTAAAATCTCTATTTTTCCAATTATATCACGAACGGTTCTATTTAATAAAATTAAATAAAAATATTATAATACTAATATTAACCAATTATTCTTTTTAGCTAAAACGTATCATTTTTTCCTATATTATCTAACTAAAATTCCTCTTTACAAATATCACGGGCAACATTAATTTCTCATTTTCTAAAAATATTTTTTTGTAAAATAACATAATTAAATTATAATTACTATAAATTAATCAATTACCCTTTTCACCTAAAACATATTACCTTTTTAATTTTCTCTAACTAAATCCTCTCTTTTTCCAATTATATCACGGGCATTCTATTTAATAAAACAAAATAATAACTTTATAATTAATAATAAATAACTTATTACCTTTTCAACTAAAAACCTATCACATTTTCTATATTTTTTTAACTAAAATCATTCCATTTCTAGAAATATCACGAATAACATTTATATAATTATGATTATCATCACATTTAAATATTTAAGTCTCCAAAATTCATATTTAAAAAATTAATAAAAAATTTAATATAATATTAAACAAATTCCGTGCATCGCACGGGTTTTAAGCTAGTTGATATTGATATTTTAACGAAAGAAGGTGGTGCGACATATGCCTCGTAATTAAGTTTGGTCGACCTCAAAAGTAAACTAGTAGCCGCCTTTCCACAAGTATCTCTGCCATCACAACTCAAGCGAATGGCGGCTGGTAATACATTCAAGAGAATGCGTACTCTTCACCCTGTGCCATCGATCATGGAGTTACCATCCGAATTACAAACCGAAATATTTTTAAGATTGCCGGTGCTATGTGTCTGTAAACTCTTTAACACTCTCATTTAGAACCCTTATTTTGCAAACACCCATGTCAAAGTCACCACTGCTGCTAACACTACGCCATAAACGCACAAATGCAACGCCATGTTTACTGTTGCTTTAGGCCCAAAAAGCATTGCGTTAGACCAAATGCAACACCAGGGGGCGTTGCATCCGCCACCGTCCTGTTAGACCCCCTAAGGCAACGCTTTATGGCATCTAAAGCAACATCAATAAGCGTTGCATCTGACATATAATGCAACACCAGAGCATTCAAATGCAACACCAAAAGGGCGTTGCATTTGACATTAGCTAAAATTACAATTCCACGTCACTAAGTGGGTCCCACTAGCTTGCCAGGTCACCAATGGGTCTAGCTAGCATGCCACGTCAGCATGTGGGGCCCACGTGCCATGTCAGCGATGGGGCCTGCCATGCCACGTCGGTAGTGGGTCCCATGTGCCACATCAGTACAGGGTCCCACGTGCCACGTCAGCACATGGTCCCATGTGCCACATCACTACTGGGACCCACAACTATGTAATGCAACGCTTTTATTTACTTTTCAAAACACTATTATCTTATCAAAGGGAACACTATATATATTTACCAAATGCAACACTAAAATATCAAATGCAACGCTATAATTAAAATTTCTACAATATATATTTTCAAAGATAAAAAAACCTATCCAAAACATTCAACATACATTCAAACCATCCACCAACCATCTATATAGTTTACATCCCATCCACACCATATATCCAAGTAATCCAACACAAAGTACATACAAACAATTCTATAATTAAAAAGTACAAAGACTAAAGCTGCTCGAAAACCAACTGTCTCAAGCATGAGGAAGAATCCATAGCAGATGCAATCCATGTACGCAAAGAAGAATGAGATTTGCATGAAACCAGACATCAGATCTTGCATAGTAATAGTACAAGCAATAACCGTACATAAATATGCCGAGCCACCACAAAGAAATGACCTGCACAAAAACAAAGCACCCTTAACACATACATACCGACTCAAATATGCATATTAATCAAAGTTACTGGCAGTTTCTTCAAATTTAAATATCAAGACACAAAGGCTGCACTTGAAGATAGACATGGAAGATCAGAAAACCTATTACACTATTAATATCCCAAAATATATTGTCAAGGTAACTAGCACTTCAATTACTGTCCCAAAATGGTTTACAAGGGGCTGTGTTTAAATTACTGTCCATCATTCTGCTGAAAAACAGATGCTACGATAGACTAATTAAATATGTAGGTGTTCTTATCAATTTAATAAAAAAACTATACTTGCTGGTGCATTTACTCTCCATCTCACTCGTTTACAATGACATCCACCTCTATGAACTACCATCGAAGAATCCATTCTGTATCAAAATAAAGTGTGCTATTACCATGAGATCATATAGGAGCAGCATAGTATATATTCCACAAATTAATCAGATACTAGTTTCTTCCTATAAGCCCTGTACATGTTAGTTAATAAACATCAGAATCATATAGAAAACTTAAATAGGAAAATCAATAGACACGAGGACAACAATGAGAAAAAAGTTGTATGCAATTTGGTTTAAGCCAGCAAAAAGGGAAACATTCTAGAATCAGAAAAAGATTGCTACGTCGCAATTACAATGAATGGATACTACTACAGATCCTACTCTTAGTAATCGACTATCCCAAAGCTTTGTTGGGAAAAGCCACTTAACGGATCTCATATCCTATTAACAATCCCCTTATACTAAAAGGCTGGACTGAAGAGTAGAACAGTAACAGCCGATAGATTAAATATTTGAGATTATTGGGACTACCAGACTAAAACAACCCACTGATCTGTTTACCTAAACTCTAATGCCATGTCAGTAAGTAACTCCCCCAAAACCTCTTATAGTGTCGGGGAAAGCCACTCGATGATGGTAATATAAGTTTTTAACATTGACAAACTGTGTACATCTACGAACTACTTCAGGACTGCATTTTAACCACAAAATGATTGTGCTTTCATCCTAAAACTAAATGATTATTTTAGGGAGAAAAAAGTTGCAATTTCAGAATTTTGACTAAGACATGCACCAACATTTGGAACATTACACAAATCGAGAAAGATGGAGAAAGAAAAAGGAGTAGCATCTGCTACTAAATAGAACATTATAGATGTGTTGCACTGAGATTTAGTATTCAGTTGGAACACAGGAACAGTATACTACGAAAAGCCCAACGGGTGTCTTCAGTTTTACCATGCGTTTACACTAAAAATAAAGTGTCAAACATAATAACATTGCCCAATTCCAATATCAGACACAGTACTTTACCTGCAACTGAAGTCTTCTCGATAAAGCATCATGGTATGGCTACATATTATTTTTATAAAAGTAGAACAAAAACAAGAGAAGTGTTCTTTAAACTAGTTCACACATATCACAAATTAAGGAAAGACTGGCCACAGACTGAAGTAATCTTGGTATGATGTCAGAACTACCTGGGTCGAGTCAATACTATCACGATGAAAATGGCAGATTTTCCCCAAAGCAGAAACAGCATTATCATATGCCATTACATTATCTGATTGAAGAGCATTTGGGTGCCTTATCACAACATTTAACCTTAACAAAGCCTCTGAACAAGGTGCAAAACACAAGTGGAAAATAAATATGGAGTCCATATTTAAGAAGACACAAGAAGACACAACAGAGGTCAAAATTGATTTAGCACAGTAAGATAGGAACTATATGCTAATTTTTGCATGCAATTAGAAACATTTAAGTATCATAAATTCCTTACTGCTAATTCAGCTTGATTGGAAGAAGCAAGTGCCAGCAGCAACGTATAATTTAAATAATACCTTAAAGCCACATGAGACTTGCTGGCATTCTTGATCCTCACAGCACTTCTCACCTGTTTACCTGCTTCATCTACACACAATTTCACAATCAGTCAATCAATTATACACATATACATAAACAAAATAACTAAAACCGGAAAATGAGGTGTACTTACAGGGGAAGCTAGGAACCATTTTCTTGCTTTGGATAATACAATTGTAGCAAGGATTATTGGGCATCACAAAAGGATTCGTAAGATTCTATTGCAATATGACCATAAACAGGTTAATGGTCAGTCACTAACTCCTCCAACACAACCGAATTAGATATCAAATCAAATCGGTAGTAACCAAAGAATACCAAAACCCTAATTTGAATCTCTAATCATTCAAATAAAACCTAAACTGAAAGCCCTAAATTGAAACCCAATTTAGTTAGAGATTGAATACCTTAATTAACCAAAGCCCTAGAATGAAGACCCAAATTTAGTCACCTGCAAAATCAAAAATGAAAATTATAAAAAAAGTCGGTTAAAAATCAATCGCAAGAAAAAGAGTTTTTAAAAAAGAGTCGGTAATTTCAATTTGAAGTCTGATTTTATTGAGAGGCAGTCGAGTGTTTGTTTATCAGGAGATTTGAGATATGCTGTAGAAGGAGAGAGAGAGAGAGAAAGAGAGAGAGAGAGAGAGTAGAGAAGAGTAGATAGTGCAAGGAGTAGGTAAAGCGGAGCAAGTATTTTTTAGGGAAAGTTTGTAAATTATTTCGTTTAGGGGGGAAATTTTTCGTCCAAAATTTTTAACTCCCGCCCTGCGATTCTAGATTGTTATGTACGTGATGTGCTGTATGTGTTGTGCAATTTTTTTTTTGAAAAATATAATTATAATTTTTATATTCTTAATTTGTAAAAATAGTTGCAAATTAAGATATAATATTTATCAATTTTTTTAAAAAAAATTTACAACACTATTAATTTGATTTGATTGGAGATCTTAGTAGATCACTACTATTTTCAATAAGACTCGTAACTAGTGCTTTGTTACGGATTATTGTTTCTATTTTTTTAAAAATATTTTTGAACGATCCAACCGTACGGATGTCAATATATATCTAATGTAATGATATTCCCAAAGTTTCAAAAAATAAAAAATTAATTTGATTGGAGATCTTAGTAGATCACTACTATTTTCAATATGACCCGTAACTAGTGCTTTGTTACGGATTATTGTTTCTATTTTTTTAAAAATATTTTTGAACGATCCAACCGTACGGATGTCAATATATATCTAATGTAATGATATTCCCAAAGTTTCAAAAAATAAAAAATTAATTTGATTGGAGATCTTAGTAGATCACTACTATTTTCAATATGACCCGTAACTAGTGCTTTGTTACGGATTATTGTTTCTATTTTTTTAAAAATATTTTTGAACGATCCAACCGTACGGATGTCAATATATATCTAATGCAATGATATTTCCAAAGTTTCAAAAAATAAAAAATTAATTTGATTGGAGATCTTAGTAGATCACTACTATTTTCAATATGACCCGTAACTAGTGCTTTGTTACGGATTATTGTGTCTATTTTTTTAAAAATATTTTTGAACGATCCAACCGTACGGATGTCAATATATATCTAATGTAATGATATTCCCAAAGTTTCAAAAAATAAAAAATTAATTTGATTGGAGATCTTAGTAGATCACTACTATTTTCAATATGACCCGTAACTAGTGCTTTGTTACGGATTATTGTTTCTATTTTTTTAAAAATATTTTTGAACGATCCAACCGTACGGATGTCAATATATATTTAATGTAATGATATTCCCAAAGTTTCAGAAAATAAAAAATTAATTTGATTGGAGATCTTAGTAGATCACTACTATTTTCAATATGACCCGTAACTAGTGCTTTGTTACGGATTATTGTTTCTATTTTTTTAAAAATATTTTTGAACGATCCAACCGTACGGATGTCAATATATATCTAATGTAATGATATTCCCAAAGTTTCAGAAAATAAAAAATTAATTTGATTGGAGATCTTAGTAGATCACTACTATTTTCAATATGACCCGTAACTAGTGCTTTGTTACGGATTATTGTTTCTATTTTTTTAAAAATATTTTTGAACGATCCAACCGTACGGATGTCAATATATATCTAATGCAATGATATTCCCAAAGTTTCAAAAAATAAAAAATTAATTTGATTGGAGATCTTAGTAGATCACTACTATTTTCAATATGACCCGTAACTAGTGCTTTGTTACGGATTATTGTGTCTATTTTTTTAAAAATATTTTTGAACGATCCAACCGTACGGATGTCAATATATATCTAATGTAATGATATTCCCAAAGTTTCAAAAAATAAAAAATTAATTTGATTGGAGATCTTAGTAGATCACTACTATTTTCAATATGACCCGTAACTAGTGCTTTGTTACGGATTATTGTTTCTATTTTTTTAAAAATATTTTTGAACGATCCAACCGTACGGATGTCAATATATATCTAATGTAATGATATTCCCAAAGTTTCAGAAAATAAAAAATTAATTTGATTGGAGATCTTAGTAGATCACTACTATTTTCAATATGACCCGTAACTAGTGCTTTGTTACGGATTATTGTTTCTATTTTTTTAAAAATATTTTTGAACGATCCAACCGTACGGATGTCAATATATATCTAATGTAATGATATTCCCAAAGTTTCAGAAAATAAAAAATTAATTTGATTGGAGATCTTAGTAGATCACTACTATTTTCAATATGACCCGTAACTAGTGCTTTGTTACGGATTATTGTTTCTATTTTTTTAAAAATATTTTTGAACGATCAAACCGTACGGATGTCAATATATATCTAATGTAATGATATTCCCAAAGTTTCAAAAAATAAAAAATTAATTTGATTGGAGATCTTAGTAGATCAATACTATTTTCAATATGACCCGTAACTAGTGCTTTGTTACGGATTATTGTTTCTATTTTTTTAAAAAAAAAATTGAACGATCCAACCGTACGGATGTCAATATATATCTAATGTAATGATATTCCCAAAGTTTCAAAAAATAAAAAATTAATTTGATTGGAGATCTTAGTAGATCACTACTATTTTCAATATGACCCGTAACTAGTGCTTTGTTACGGATTATTGTTTCTATTTTTTTAAAAATATTTTTGAACGATCCAACCGTACGGATGTCAAAATATATCTAATGTATTGATATTCCCAAAATTTCAGAAAATGAAAATTGACACGTCACCCAGGTGGGTCCCACAACTGCCACGTTAGCATTTATTAAAAATTCAAAAATACCTAATGCAACGCTCTTAAACAGCAAATGCAACACCTCTTACACCTAATGCAACGCTTCTGACACTTCAGCCAATGACACGTCAGCAAATGTGGGTCCCACATTTGCCACGTAAGCAAATGTGGGCCCCTCATTTGCCACGTCAGCACCTGTGGGCCTCTACCACGTCACCCTAGTGGACCCCACACTGCCACGTCACCCTGGTGGGTCCCACAACGTCCACGTCAGCATTTATTAAAAATTCAAAATTGCCTAATGCAACGCTTTTAAACAGCAAATGCAACACCTATTTCACCTAATGCAACGCTTCTGCCACGTCAGCCAATGACACGTCAGCAAATGTGGGCCCCACATTTGCCACGTCAACAATTGTGGGCCCCACACTTGCCACGTCAGCATCTGTGGGCCTCTGCCACGTCACCCTGGTGGACCCCACAATGCCACGTCTGCATTTATAAAAAAATTCAAAAATACCTAATGCAACGCTTTTAAACAGCAAATGCAACACCTCTTTCACCTAATGCAACGCTTCTGCCACGTCAGCCAATGCCACGTCAGCAATTGTGGGACCCACATCTGCCACGTCAGCAACTGTGGGCCCCACACTTGCCACGTCAACACCTGTGGCCCTCTGCCACGTCACCCTGGTGGACCCCACACTGCCACGTCACCCTGGTGGGTCCCACAACTGCCACGTCAGCATTTATTAAAAATTTAAAAATACCTAATGCAACGCTTTTAAACAGCAAATGCAACACCTCTTTCACCTAATGCAACGCTTCTGCCACGTCAGCCAATGACACGTCAGCAAATGTGTGTCCCATATTTGCCACGTCAGCAAATGTGGGCCCCACACTTGCCACGTCATCAAATGCCACGTCAGCACGTGTGGACCCCACTGCTGCCACATCAGCATTTTTTAAAATTAAAAAATATCTAATGCAACGCCTGCTGCTAGTGTTGCTTTATGTGAAACACCGTGGATCAAATGCAACACTAAATTATATGTAATGCAACACCAGGTCAAGTTCTGTTTCGTTAGACCCAAAATTTCATACCTAACGAAACACTTTCACTGAAACACTTTCTAAAAGCGTTGCATATGCCCACTTATGGCGTAGTATGAGTCCCCACAATATCTAATTTTGTCGTCCTTGTCGTCCAGTTGTCAGTCTGATGTTCTTGCTTCAATTGATGACACTGATATTATCTCTTGTAAAGCTATCACCCCACCAATCCCGTTTGTTGGTTCATTGCATCTCGTTGGTTCTTGTAATGGATTGATTTGTTATGTTGTTCATTCTAAGAACCAGGATCAGGTTGAAAAGGAGAGTGTCCTGTTATTGTGGAATCCTGTTACTACGCAAACTAGATATATTCGGGCACCGGATATCGAAGGCTATGATCATTGTCATTGTGAGACTATGGAATTTTATTTTGTCCCAGAAAATAATGATTATGTTGTTTTGTGCATGGGAGTATCTACTTCCGGGCCAGATCAAATTCAGGTTGCCCTGTACAAGATGAGTACAGATTCCTGGAAAATTGTTGATCGCATTAGTTGTGCCAGATCATCTGATGTACTTCATTTGTTTAAATGCCTTCCAATTGCATGCATCTTCAATACTCAGCCAACTGCATGTTTAATAATCAGGAGGACATCATTTACACCTATATTTACCCTTTTTTTTTCTCCTAACAGGTATCCTGATTCCAGAGACCAGAGCTTATTATGACATAACTTGTTGACTGAAAAGAGGTTCAAATCTTAGTCACTTTTTATTATCTGTTTGGATTTTGATGTTCTGTCGAAGAAAAAGACCAGTTAGAAGGGTAAAGCTCCGTATTCACATTTTCGGCTTGGATGAATATGAAGATAGAAAGACAATACATCCCTATTTCACTGTCTAGTATCTCCATTCTCCATATTATTTCACTTTTTAAGTGAGCAAGTCAAGATTGGAGCAAAGTGTTTTGGGGAAAAAAAGTGTAAAAACTGCTTATCATTTAACTTTTAAAAATTTTATGTATTATTACTAAATTTGGAATTTTTCTTGTTAGTTGAGATATCTCTCGGAGTGATGTGGATTTATAATTATGAGAATTTTGTTTTAATATCTTTTTATGAAAATCAGTTCTTGCTATTAGGCATGAATTTTAATAGATTTTAGAAGATCATGGAGTTTCTTTAAGTTGTTCTGCACAAGTTACTCATTATCAGTGGGAGCTTCTAGTTGTCAGAGTAAAGCTTATTTTCAGTTCATGTTAGTAACTACAAACATGTCACAAGTACATAATTCTAGCCAAGATAAAATTAAGTGAAATTGAATAATATTTGCAAATTGTGGATATACACTCTATATTTTTATCAATTTTAGGCAATTCATGTTTGACAGCTTTAAACTACAAAACCCCATTACAGTTCAACATTTCAGAAGTAATTGAAAAAAATAAATGCAAACCTTGTTGGCGAGGTTCATGAACATTTCATGCCTTGTTTTTCTACTGGCTGAGTTTTTAGTTTGATGGGTTATATGAATTGAATGTTGCTGGTTGCTTGTGCTGGTTTTTGTAAAATAAATCCTGGAGCCAAAGTTATTTGGAGAACCATTACCATAGGTGTTTTTGAGGAATAACTGGAGCTGGTCAGGTCTCGTGGCCAAATGAATTTTCAGAGACGCTTTCCAAATGGCAGTATCAAAGCTGTTTGTCGCTCCAGTACCGAGGTTCAGCTTCCGGTGTCCGTCTTCTTGTTTCTGAACTACATATATTTTGTGAAAAAAAGGGGTGCACGCCATCTTTGTTGGTGTTTTGGTATTATAGTTTTGATGTTACAAAATGACTACGATGTCCAAATTTTATCCAACTTTATCTGGTCCGCTCTGTTGTTTTTCCTGTGCCGATCTATAAAAATTCCCACATGAGGGATACGGGTGTCATGAATCTGGAATTTTTTGTATGGTACTAAATTTAAAGGAGATCAGTGCAACAGATATTTCTGACAAAAAAATGTTGCAGAAAAATATGGGCTCTGTCTTGCTAAAACGGTGCTTAAGCAATTTAAGATCTTCCATTTTCTTATTCTTTTACAGGCCTCTGAGGTGGTTGTCTTGGCTGGTAGGGAACCAATGAACCACCTAACCCAAGGACGGGTCTTCTACTTGTGCTCCTGGTTTTGTTGAACATGTAGCTGCTTCTAGTTTCTGTGTTATGCTAAAGAACAATATTTGGTTGGCTTGAGACTAATCTTACTCGTAACTTTAAACTTTTGGAAGGTGTTCTTCGGTGATTTGTATTTTGCAAGTTATATAATTTAATTTCTGCACTATCAACACAATATTTCATCACGTACCCGCGATTCTTATGGGACATGGGGATCCTTAAGACCACCAGAAAAGCGGTGAAATTAACAATACTCCCTTGCCCAGCTAAGCACACAAAACCAACATAATTGCATCTGCATCACTCTCCACAAATGTAAATAAGACCCCGATAAAGCAAAACACCGAGACCCTAACATCCCCTGCCATCCAGACTTGCTATCTGAATTTATAAATCGATAAATATTAAATAACATGCCACCAGCTGGGAACAAACTGATGCACCCATACTCTCACTTTGCAACTATTTATGATAAACTGACGTAATGCCAAAGGAAAAAACCCATAAGCCATAAAAAACTACTAAGCAAATTTAAATCAATAAATAAAGTAAATACATGCTACTAAAATTCAACAAAGCCAATTCATAAGTACATTGCATTAAGTTTACTTACTCTTGAAAGCAAAACTAAATCATGGAAAATTAGAAACCTTACATGAACATATATTCCCGTGTAATAATCTCAGTTCAATCTTGAGAGTGGGAAGAAAACTTGGAACTGCTGTGATATTAATGTTACAATGTGCTTCTCAGTATCTTGGTATGTATGTGTATCTTCATATTTGAACTGTTAGTAAATTATTTTGATAACACCCTTAGTTCTATCAAGTCCTACTACATGTATATTGTGAAATTCAATTGCCTACGATATTAGATTAATAATGACTAATTTCCATTAAAAAAACAATACTACATATCCACGTCACTCCAAAACATAACTCACAAAATTTTCCAAAATTGTAATTCAAATTTTTCAGAGTTACATAGTAATCGAAGGTTGCATTACAAATCTCAAAACCTGGATCTTTCTTACCAAGGAACTTCGCTTCAGTCCTGCCTTGCTCACTTTGAAAGAACAAAAATATTGAGAATTTGAGATAGCCGAGTACTGACTAGACAATAAAAGAGTGAAGTATCATAATCTTACTTCCTCATACTTGATTAAATCCAAAACACACACTGTACTTTCTCCACCCACAAGCAAAGGAAAGACAAACTTGCAAGAAAATCAGTATGGTGCTCTACCGGTCAAATTTGATCAACTGCCGTTACTATAAACCTTCAAGAATCATAAACTTTCCTTTTCTTTGTCTTTTTGGTTTGTCGATCACTGTTTAAGGAAATCATTTCCCCATCAACAGATCCATTATTATGTTGCATACTTTCAAGTCTATCCTCGTCAACTTGCAGCTTCTTCGAGTTACTGCATAATTATTCCCAGTTATATAATTGTACACCAAGGTGAGTACATTTGTTCAGTTTTTCACTTAGCATGCAATCATGCATCTTAATTATAATAAGTGAAATCGATTAGCAAGAGGCACAAACTGCTACCTGTCGTCCAGTGACTTATCTTCTGAATTTGTATGTAGCCATAAGACACTTCCCGTATTAGTAGGAAGCAAAGACCCGGATATATGTAGTATCTCCTCGTCAAAACTGCATGGACAATTCACACACAAGTGAATAAGATATTCTACTTAACATGGAAGTCAGAATAAAAAGGTGATACTATCATTGATATAGGTTACTTTATTACAAAGAACCCAACAAGATATAATATTCAATAGCCTTCTAATATACACCTAGCAATAAATAAAGGAAACAATGTCAATGCTGAATTTAAATAGTATACAATATTAGAAAACAAATACACTGTACTGAACCTGAAAATTTGTTAATAATCCAGTGCACTTATGATAAGATACTCCTTTTCACTCTATAAACTTAAATTGGCTTAGTCTGCTGTTCTTAATGTTTTTTTGGCAACCAACCTGTCCAAATATTGTGTGGACCAATAAACGAGGAAACTGTACAGTCAAATTTGGGGATGGAAACAGGTCCAGATCGGTTCGGATTTGATAAAAACCAAACCCGAATTAACCACAAAAATTTAAAACCAAACCCTAACCATCTGTACATAAAGTGAATTTTGGTCAATGGACAAGAAAAATGGGACACAAAGAGGATATGTATTCAATCCGGGTTTTGGATCGGGTTTGGTTTTCGGTTCATTTTACATAACAAACAAGTCCAATCCTAAAACTCTTAAGTTTAGGAAAGAAAACAAATCCAAAAAATGGATTTGCTTCGGTACAATCAGGTCAAAATGCATCAATTATCCATCGATCCAGTTATAATTGCCATCCCTAACACAATTACATGGAGAACAGATATTTATACATCACCTCTTGACAGTGAAGCGTATAATTGTTCCAACTTTGATCTTGTGTTTCTTCTGCAATCTGTTAGCATAATATCCTTTCCCACTTTTCTGCAACCAAACATATTAAGTTAAATGGGTAGATCCTTCAAATTCTCTATCATATACATCAAATATACACAAATTTGTAAATCACAATCAGTCAAGTAACTTACAATCTTGTATCTGAACTCTTTGGGGATGTCCTCCTCTATTATGACGGCAGATGAAAAACCAAGAACAATGACATGAATTGCCTGCTGACTAAGTTTAACAACCTTTCCCTCTGAACATCATAGAATATCAGATAACCAAAAGAATCAGTAAAATACATGTACAAATGTCATGAAGTTCAACTTAAAAGGTTCACATCAATTTACCTAAAAGCATATTGGGCTTTGGATTAAAAAGCAGCAATTTTGACTTCAGTTTTACACCGAAATATGGATGAATTCCTGGAAGAATTTTCCCCAAAGCACCAAGGATATCTACATCATAAGCCAATAAAACACCATCCAAACTCTCGCTAAACCTGTAGGGTAATATAATACAAACGGTGCGTATATGAATGCCACATTCATAAAAAAATAAACAAAAACCATGTTGTCACATGGTATGATGATCTCAAACAGCAAGCATGAATCAAAGAGCATAGCTCCCACTAACATCAGCTCTTCTACTCTTAAATTGCAATAGCATGTAACTGCAAAAAATTTCTTTGCAAATGACCTAACAAAATGCAATAACATGTATACACTCACCAGTAAAATTTACAAATGACTAAAACAACCTAGAACGTTGGCCACCTATAAGAATTTAACACACCTCCTCAAGGTTTCAACTTTTGGGCGGAAGTTAACCACAATAAATCTTCAAATAATCATGTTTACATTTACAACACACGTTTGTTTTTGTGTGTGTGGTGTGAAGAAAGATCAAAGTTGAAAATTAAAATGAAGGCATAAGATTTCCAAAAGTTTACACCTTTACAGGAAATTACAGATAATCAAATAAAGTCCCATTAGTATATATACAAAAATGCATGTGCTAGTGAGGAAAATTCAGAAAGATGTCAGTACAATTTCAAAAAATCTCAACCTTTAGAAAAACCCAGCTAATTGAGTTCAATCTTCATATAAGAATATACATACATTGATACATACACATACCCGTGTGTGTTACAAAGACAGAAGTGAAAAATCAAGATTAGGGAATTAGAATAAAAAACCCCAATTGAGGAATTTCTCAAATAAGAATACATACATTTGTGTGTGAGACAGAGAGAGAGAGAGAGAGAGAGAGAGAGAGAGAGAGAGAGGGGGGGGGGGAGAGAGAGACTGCTTTACTTAGGAAAGATAACGAGAGAGAGAGAGAGAGAGAGAGAGAGATATAGAGAGAGAGAGAGAGAGAGTCTGCTTTACATATGTTTGATAACGAGAGAGAGAGAGAGAGAGAGAGAGAGAGAGAGAGAGAGAGAGAGAGAGAGAGAGAGAGAGAGAGAGAGAGAGAGAGAGAGAGTACTTAAAAAGCTGAGAACTGAGCTGAGTAAGAATGGCTTCAGAGACATTCTTGGACTTTGATGGGTGAACGTATACCACCAAATTCCCGTCAGCTACTTTCAATCCTTCCATGTTCGAACTGCAAAAATTGGGGTTTTCATAAACCCTGGAGAAAACCCTAATTTCAAAGAATTTTAGTTAACGGGTTGATTGATGGTTAAAGTATGTATCTGGGCTTACGTGGGCTGGATTGTTATTTCTTACAGAGTGTACTGCTGGGCCGTCCAATATCATATAGGTTCATTTCTTCCTTCGAATTTTTCATACATCTTTTAAACGGATGACGGTCCAAAATATTTTATATTTAATTTTCATGATTTTATCTATACCATTTTGGAATTTTGACACAAAATATCTCACGACTATATTATTCCAATTCAGAATTTTGATCCAAAATACCCCACAAATATGTTGTTTGTCTATCGCGACACATCACAATAGGTATCGTGCATTTTCGTCTACCACATCAGGATCTAATATGGTATTTCTAGCCTGTTTGGCAAATTTGTCATCTAACTTATAAATAACTTATTTATAAAAAAAAAACTTATAAATAACTTATTTCAGAAAAAAATTCGTATTTACATACTTTTTTTAGACAAAAATGTGTATGGGAAGTTTAATATTCGTTATCTTGCAAAAATAATTTACTTATTTCAGAAAAAAGTACATATTTCCTAACTTTTTTTCCAAAATAAGTAACTTATTTCTGAAAAATAAGATTTCTCAAACGGACCCTTCGTCTTCCATATCAAGCCTCATACGACAAACCATGTTCAGAAACAAGCACTGATGTAAAAGACGAACTTGCGCATTAGAGAAATTTTTTGAAAAAAAAAAAGATGCGACAGATAATTTGCCGTATTTATGGAACAGTAGAGGGTCATCAATCTAAAATGGTCCATATTGGCAATCCTCTCCTTTTAAAACATATAAAATACATTTAAATATATTTGGTTAGTATATTCCGAATAATAATATGCTTGTAAATATTTTTATTAATTATTAAATATATATATATATATATTATTCTCATAAAGTGTATTTTTTATTAAAAGAATATGACTATCAATACTAGAATAATATTATCTACTCCACATTTATTATATATTAAGAAAAATGTTATTTCAAAATATATTTTTAACAAAAATTCAAAAAGGTTGTTTATCCCTGTATTGACGGTAACAATTATTTTGAATGAAAAATGATTTAAAGGATGATTGAAATAAAGTTTAAAATTGAAAGATGCATTCTATCGACATTAAAAGTTTGAGATCAAATCGAGAAAATGATCAAAGATAGAAAGAATGCCCAAAATACCCAATTTTTCACTACCCCTTACCAAAATGCCCGTTTCTGAAAACAGTGCCTTTTTTACCCACGGGATGCGCCACTCCCGTGGGCGTATCCAATCTTTACTGTAGCTGCCAGAACTTCATTTCTCTTGTCGTCTTCAACGGTCTCAAATCGCCGGCGATTTCTCGCCTCTCTCGTCGCCTCCCTCGTTCTCTATCTCAGGCACCTCTCCAACCACCAAATCACCACAATAGGATGACATCCTCATCTCCTTCCTCCTCACAGTATCTGTTTCTTTCCTTCGGTCCCGCCAGGGGCTGTGCAAAGCACTCGCCGGAAACGCGAAATCGAATAAGGTTAAATTTGGGCGTTTCAAATGCGGGAATTCAAATGGTATGAAATTGGTATGGACTTGTAGAGGATCGAATGACGATTCGTTTGGTATATAGAATGTGTATTGAAAACGTCTGGATGCTCATCAACGGGGACTCGTCGGAATTTTGACAAAATTGCCCGATAATCTCCTGCAAATCGCAGCTGTGGGAGAGAGAAAGGTGACGTGTGATACGCCTATCAAGAAAGCGTATCTTCAGTTACGTCTACAGCACTGGCGTATGTAGTGCCACATACGCCCAGGCCAACAACGTTTCGTCAGCTCGCGTCGTTCATGAAGGCGTATCATCACATACGCTTCACGCAATAGCGTGACAGGTGGGCATTTAGGGCGGCGTTTCTGAATCTGGGCATTTCGGACAGGAGATAATAAAAATTGGGTAAAAAGGGCACTCACCCTCAAAGATAAGGGATACAAAATAATATTTTTTTTAATTAAATAATAAACTAATTTAATTCAAGTAAAACCAAATAAGTTACCTTTATTTAGCAAAAAAAAAATAAGTTACCTTTAAACTAAACTGGCTTATTTAGTAAAGTAAGACATACTAATTTGTTACAAATAATATAATAATAATAATAATAATAATAATAATAATAATTTTGTATCTATGTAATTACTAAAATAGTTTTGTTTGATATAAAATTTAAAAGTTCTTATTTTGAAGAAATATAAAATTAATTTAAAATTTCTTTAATTTTTTTCCTATAAAAAGGTTGGGAGCTGATATGTGCACACCCTTCATTTATGTGTGCACACCCAATGTTGATTACTAGACTAAAATGTCCTCCATGCAACTATTTCTTTAATTTGTTTTAAATAAAAATTTGATTTAACTAAAAATAATTGTGTTAGTTTTAGATGATCATCTTATTTTTATTTTTAATTAAATATGTAAAATATTCAAAAAAAATATGATTCAAAGTTGTCGAATAGATAAGTTTACCATGAAATATTCAAAATATTCGTGAAAAGATTACTTGTATATTTATTTAGATTTTATTAATCATTTTCTTACTTTAATTTAAAATTTTTGTGTAATATGTTAAAAAAGGTATTGAAAAAATAAATCAAAGGTTAAAATGATCATAAATTAAGTTTTTATAATTTTATTAAATAGAAGTGATTTATTAGAATCTACCTAAATTGCATGTACAATCTTAAATTTGATTTTATAATAATAATAAAATTATTCAAATATATATATATATATATATATATATATATTTATTTATTTACTGAAATTTTCTTATCATTTCACAAAACTTTAACTTTTTATTTAACCTTATGTTTTTTTAGGTGCACTTTGTTTTAATAAAACTATACAGTTGAGTAACAAAATAATTGGTTGAACAAAAAAGGAGTTTAGGGACATTTTGGTCTCATCATCAATATTGGGTGTGCACCTATAACTATAGGGTGTGCACATATCACCTGCAAAAAGGTTTGGGAATGGAAACACGCTATAATGGAGTTAGAAATGTAAGAGAGCCGGAGAAACTTTATTTAATATCTAACGTAAATTAGTGATTAATACCCGTGAAAAATGGATCTTAGGTTGTCCTCAGGAAATTCTCCGAAGATTATAACATATTTGCACTATAAAGTAAAGGGGTCCGCAAGGACATTTTTGTAAATATAAATTTTTTACAGTGATTTTACATAAATGCCCTTACATTTATATTATAATTGTTTTAACCTCAGGGTTGTACCTGAGGTCATCCTCAGGCACATGAAACTCTTAATACCCTGTTAGATATATCAAGCTATTATCCAGACTGTCAAGGCCTCTCTACATCTATAAATTGACCATTACATTCTGCTATGTAAAGTAACTTGATTTTCACAATGTAACCTTTTTACATTTCCATTATCTTGTAACAAACTCTATTATTCAGTAATATAGATACACACTTTTATCATGTCTTCTTCATCTCTCTATTGTTATTATGGAGCTTGCATATTCATAAAAGTAACATGGTATCAGAGCCAGATCTCGATCTATCTCGCATCGTTTGTTAAAGGTTTTGATCTGTGCATCATTTCACCGTTGTTTCGCCGTCGTTTCATCGTCTCGGCAAGTTCTGGTGAATTTTTGCTAATTCCTGGTGAATCATTGTATCTTCTTTATTATCGTAATCGTAATCTCATTCGTACGAAAAATTGCACGGATAATCTTGATTTCATTTCTCTCTTGTGATCTGCATGAGTGTTTTGTTTTTTGTACGATCTGTTACCAATAGCTTGGTCTGCTTGTTCATGCTCTTGTTCTGCCTTTATTTTTGTTCTTGATCATCGAGTGATTGTTAGGATTGTTTTGTGAGTTGCGTATGCCTAGGCAAACATATTCCGCTGCTGTTTCTTCACCTAATCATCAATCCATGGCTAATCCTAATGCGAATGCTTCAACTAGTACTCCAAACACGACTGTTATACTGTTGTTGATCTACTGTGTATTAATAGTGTGCACTGAAGGTGTTCGATAGTTTGCCTGTGTGAACAATTGTTAGAAGTTTGGTGCAGCTGTGAAATAGTTGTGATTGGGAATTGATGTACGTAGAGAAGGTTACTGAATTGATTGTTGTTTTTGTTGCGATCATGGCGATCTTGTGCTCATTCTCGAGCGTGTATCTTCGATCTATCTCGATTTATCGATTGATCGATAATATCTTCTGCAATTACTCTCTATCTCTGTGTGTGGTGTTGTGATCTCTTTAAAGTGATTGGTTGTGACTATCTGTGGTCTCTCCTTGTTAGCATTACTGGACAGTTCAGTTTGTTTAGTTACGCACTTCAAGTGCAAGTTTAGATGTGTGTTCTTACACTATGACACTAGAAAGACACTTGTTCACATCAATTTGAAGTCAAGTCATGACTCATACCCACTGCTACTCCTTCTGCTTGGTGTTGTTGTCAAGGCACTACAGATTTTGTTACTTTTTACTACAATCATTGAGATTTTGCTTATAATGGTTGCTCATTTATGAGCTCCTGCTGGTGTTAACTACTGTTACCTGATAACACTTCTTCCTGTCAAGAAGTTATGTTACCTGCTACTTGCCGTATAGGCTGACACTGTTGATACTGGCTTCAAGTAAATGGAAGCCTTTCTCTACCCTAGTTGTTACTCGATCTACTGAGTTTTCAGCTTGCCATATTGTTTGCCGTATTGGTTTTGTTGCTGTTTCCAGTAAATGGTTGTCTACAACCAAGTTGCTGTCTTATTAGCTTCTTATCATTGCCTAAAGTTCTGATTAAACTCCGAAGGATTACAAAATCTGGAGTTGACTCTGAAGGATTACTAAATCTGGAGTTGTTTGCCCTTCGCGGCTTTGTTGCTCCTTTGTGAGTTCTATACCAGTGTGATCTCTAGTTGTTGTTATTGCTTGTCACAGTTGCTGTCAAAGCTTAAGATGTGATCTCTGGAAATTATTTCTTGTTGCTGTATCAAGTTATCAAGGTTGCTATCAAGATAGAATAGCTACAAGGTTGTCCTTCATGGGTTTGATTTTCCCTTTAGAGGGTTGTTGCCCCTTAGTGGGATTTGTTGCAATTCGAACACAAATATCAAAGTTGCTGATCATCAGGATTTGCTTTCGGATGTTGATGCCACTTTATTCATGTTGCTGCCTACTGCATTTATTTGCCACTTTATGGTTGTTGATGCTGCTGTCCGTTATACTATCAGAGTCTATAGACTCTGATGACTCTTTGCTGATCCTTATGTGATCTCTGGATTGTTGCTTTGTGCTTTGCTTGTTCGTTGGATTCATATTGTGGTCTACTAGTTAGAATTGGTGTCTAGCTCAGATTGCCTTCACCTATGTCTAGTTGTCTACCTACCTGTATGATGTAAACCTTCAAGTTGGATTTTTGCATTTCTTTCTCACATCCAACTTGAGGAGGGATGTTAGATATATCAAGCTATTATCCAGCCTGTCAAGACCTCTCTACATCTATAAATTGACCATTACATTCAGCTATGTAAAGTAACTTGATTTTCACAATATAACCTTTTTACATTTCCATTATCTTGTAACAAACTCTATTATTCAGTATTATACATACACCCTTTTATCCTGTCTTCTTCATCTCTCTATTGTTATGGAGCTTGCATATTCATAAAAGTAACATACCCTCACGCACATTTAATAAATAAGAGGGTGTAAATTAAAATCTAACGTATTTGCCAACTTTTTTAAATATGAAAAACTGTTCTTCCAGTTTTCCAAGTAACTAGTTATCCATGGAAGCTTAACAAAGAAATGATATTTCGTTATTATTGCTTTTTCTCGTTAATTGGTTACCCTTCTTTTTTGTTGTAGGGAACTTTAATTTGTTACTAGATTACATGTGTTCTCTTTTTAAAAAAATAAATATATGATTTGTAATTTAACTAAAAATTAACTGTTTTTTGTCAAAAAAAAAGAAAAAAAACTTTTCTCATTGCACGGGGTTTGATACTTCGATCTTTTGATGAGGTTTACGAATGGCCGCATGGTGATAGAATTATATTGCACCATCTAATAATGTCGTCAAGGTGGAATTTAATTCACATCACCTACACTAATTCTGCAGGGGTAGTTTCTGCGCTTAAAAAAAGGGTCATTGCCCGTTTAGGCACAAGACAGTCATCCCATCATCTAGACCAGTGTTCCAGAAATCGCTAGGCGGCCCAGGGCGGTCGGGGTACCGCACTACCGCCTAGCGCCTAATCGGGTCGGCGGGGATTAATCGGACGGATTAATCGGAGTATTAATCGGATATCATAATAATATTTAATATATTAGTCTAATTTACAATTAAATATATCATTTTAAATAAATTAAAAGGATTAATCGGATTTCAAAAATCGAATCGGTTGGTTACCTTCCAGAAGATTAATCGGGGATTAATCGGCTGAATCGGGGATTTTTAGAACAGAGATCTAGACAGAGTATATTTCTTTAGAAAACTTAGCAAAAACATACAATTACGACTTGAAACACACCTCTCCCTATGGTTCAAAACATTTCAGCTAACTGAAGTTATAGTCTTTTAGCTAATTGTTAAAATGGCCGTATGTAAACTTTAATAAGGCTATTGCCCGCGGATTTCCTTTGCCTTATTATTTAGCAAATCTTCTCCTTTCCTTTTCTTGATATCACCAACCAGCCGCTTAACGTAAGCAATGTACCCATCAACATCAAATTTCCTTTTGCAACCTGCATAGTTCATGAACCGAATCTTCCCAAATACAGGCCGCTCTTTCCAACCCTGTACAGGAGGAGTGTAAGCTTAGTAATTGTTAGCGTCTAAATGAATTAAATTTACTTGCAAGTTCGGAAAAATGCATTCATGTGTGTGGTGCCGGGGAGATGAAAATCAGGTATGTTAGTAAGGAGAACTAGTGTGGACGTCTGTTTCACTGCTTATGGATGCATGGAACAATTTCATAATATAACTTGTGGGGTTTTATTAACAAGAGTTGGACATCCTTACCTGATCATGTATTCCACAGATTGACCACATGCAGCCAACATATCCGCTAGGATCTCTCCCGTCTAGTTCATACTACATGTTAATAAAGTAAATTAGATGGGTGTTGATTTTATTGTTCACAACAAAACTGAAGTTGGATACCTTATCATTCAAATATATTGATATAGCTAAAGCTTCTATAGGCCCAGCTGTCCACTCAAGAATCTTTTTTGCCCAATACATCCTGAGATACATTAAATAATTTGGAAATCAAACAGGGAAAACTCAAATAAAGACATGTACAAAAGATTAGAGTTAGAGCATGTCCAGGGTTGCAAGTTTGTATTTGACAACTTACTAGAGCATTTTTAAGGCTACGTATGACAGATAATTATGCTAAATCTAAACTGTATCATGTGCATTTCTGTTATTCTGAACATTTCACAGAATAACCGTTGACTACATACATCAGTGGGAACTGGAAACACAGCTTTGTAGCTTAAGGGTGTATGTCGTTATAAAACAAGCACACAAATAATTGAAGAATCAGTTACTGGTGCTACCTTAGCACTTGTCTTCTGAAATACGACACAGCCGGTGCCTTAACAATGATTCGGATACTCGTAAACCAATATAAAAATAGTGTGTTTGATTATTAGGAGCAACGATATTTAAGCAAAGAAGTGTTAATCATGTGGTTTTTCCAAGCAATATTTAAATACTCCGAACTTTGAAAAAATATCTGTACCTTCTATTTACAGAGACAGTCATGTATTTAGCATCATTTGCATCCCTCAGTGTATTACATTGACATTTTTCACATGAAACTTAGTATGAAAGATAGGGGGTGATAAGAAGCTACTTGCCTCATGAAACCATGCATCTTTCCATAATGAACCATCTCTAACTGAGAAGCATTCCAAAGCTGAAAGTTGGAATAAAAGCTCCATAAGTGAAAGTTACACATTTACATTTCAAAGAATTGGTGTGCAAGTATGTAGGTATCTGCGGTGTACGCATACATCACGTTATTATCAAACTGCAGCCTACAGGACTAATATTATTATTCACGACAAATGAAAACTGTACCTAATTCCAGTATTTAAGCATCATTACAGATTAATTTGTATTCATCACTATCATTTACTGAAAAATAGCTTACAGGATCTGCTGTCTGCGCCTTCTCCAACTGCTCTCTCCTGTGCCCGATGTACAACACAGGAAACAATCAATTACCCAACAAGTACTGAAAAATCATATATTAGAGCAATTTCACTCACGTGTATATGTGTTCACGTTTATCAGATGTATGATCCATCAGGGTCTTCCGAGCCCACTCCCAGGCCCCTTCAATAGAATCATATTTAGGCTGGTAGAAGCAAAAGTTATCAGCAATTTCCCTCCGCACAATCAACTCCTCCAAGAAAGAATCAACTGCCTTCATGTGGAGAAAAAGGTTTTTTGAGAATTTGAAAGTAAAAAGAATATGAAGTACAAGAAACAAAATAGAAATCTGTAGTTAGAGAGCAGCAACCCACAGAAACAAAAGGTAATATATTAGGGGGCTGTGGGCTTGTTATTTTGTTCTTGTTTCTCTATTCAGTTCTTACAGAAGACATCAATCCATATATATTTACTTTGGTCCAAGATCCGATAGTAAAAGTCCAGTAAAGCTCACATATTACTAATATAATATATAAAGACAAGTGTATTTATATTTACTAACCTGGGGACAAACCTTCCGTACTTTATTTGCCTCCAAGGCACACCTTTGCGCTGCTATCTGCCCAAAATGCAGATAGGGAGACAGACCAGAGAGTCCTTTGGGTTTTGAAGGGTTATTGCGATCTGTAGAATAGTTCTTCAATCTGGTTGTCAAAAACCCGTCTGTGGTCCCCTTTAATGCTTCCAAAGCAGCATGTTCTCCTGGTTCACACCAAACGATTTCAGGAACTTCAGCCCCTTTACTGAACATTTTGATACAGGATAAATGCATTAGAGTGGCATCGGCCTAAACTAAAGCAACCTCTAGATATAGTATCAAAAGAGAGCCAATTTTACCTCACAACATCTGTAATAAGGTTTTCCCAATTTATTGATCGAGTTGACCCGGCCCAATTTTTATTCGGAGGCCCTATAGCCGGAAAATCAATTAGATACTGAGGAAGCAATTTAGTTATCTTTCCCCTTATAGTCCTAGCACCATATTCCAACTTATCCGACGCCACCCATAGCGGCACTATATTGTGAGTATCAACTTCATGGATCGACACTGAATCACCAACCCTCTTGCAAATCTCCTCTTTCCAACTCCTCACTTGCCTTAATGGCGAAAAATCAGTAACCAAAACTGAAGCACCGCATTCTCTTAAAAAATTAGGTATCGTCTCAACAGCTTCTCCCTACATAAATCAACCCAATACCTCAAAAAAAACAGAGCAAATAATTATGGATACAAAAGGGTGACATTTCAATCAGCACATATGTTAATCTACACAAGTGAGAAGGGGTGGTCAAGCTAGTACTTTGCTAATTGCTCGTGTTCTGCCTTTTATGATATCTTCTTATCCTTCTTTTCTGCATGCCTTAATTGTTCCGTTCGATTATTATCCTTCTATTAATCCTAGTTTAATGACTTTTTGCAGTTTCCAAAACATTCTTCAAAATTATCATCAAAATTTAAGGATCTTCATTATTTATCAACATCCGAGACTATTCAAAAGTCAGGGGTCTTTACTCTTTACTGATACGGTCTATCTACTACTACTACTAGTCTTCCTAGAGGTAAGGTCAGGATACACTTCACCCTTCACAAACCCCACTTACAAGTGTAAAATACGGGGTAATTGTATATTTGGGCCCTATAAACTATGCAATGTAAGCTTTGCATTGACCTAAAACTAAGGGGCCGTTTGGATGCATCAAGGGAGTGGGAATCAGGAATTGGAATGGGGGTTTAGGGGAATGAGAATGAAACTGGATGGGTTTGATTTACCCACCTAGAGGGATTGGGGTTCCCATTCCACACAACTAAATTGCTATTCCAAACACTATCAGTCCGATTCCCCCGGACTCATTAACCATGAACCAAACACCCCCTAAAACACACATGATAAATCACTTCCTATTACATCCAATATAATTAAAAAGTTCCCATATAAGCAATGTTGAATAAATCACAAATTACACAAACAAGAAAGGCAAAAAGTTCGAAACTTTACCCGAAACAAGAAAAAAGGAATACGAAGAGACTCTTCAATTTCACAACACAACTTCTCCAAACCCCTCAACATAAACCCCAATTGCCTAGCTTTGGCTCCCAAGAACTGATCAAACAAATTAAACGCTATCGCTATCGGAACATTCGCTCTATTTGCTTGATCCAAAGCATGAATCAATGCCCAATTGTCTTTCAAGCGTTGATCTCTAAACATCCAGTAAACAACAGGCCCAGCAAGCTGATCGGACGGCTGTGATGCCTTCTTGAGCACCCGTATTCGACCCGATTGAACGATTGTCGGTGGCGGTAGCGTAATCGCCATCGATGAGAAGGGGTTGACGTGCGCTGAAATGTATAGGGAGGTGCTAAATTGCGCTGGGGTGTGAAGGTTAATGAATGGAGAGAGATTAGGGTTTTGACAGTTGGGAGAAATGGAGGGAAAAATGTAGCGGTTAAGGTTATGGTTTGAAATTGGACACGTGTCCGCATTGTAGCCGTTTGTGTCTTAATGGGCCTGAGAGAGGGTCAAAGTTGGATCATGAATTTTTACTGGACTCGAAATTTATACATTTTGAATTGGGCTTTGACTTGGGATTTGGTTTTGTTCTCTTCTTAATGGGCCTGAAAGAGAGTGAAACCATAAACTTAAGCGCGATAAAAATGAATGTATAAGTTGGGTTAAGAAATGGTTTTGGTTGATCGAACTGTGATCCTCTTATTCTCAAGTGTCATTATTGTTAAATCGGATCGAATTCGAATCGAATTAAATATTTAAACTCAAAATGTAGATGGATGATAAATTTTCTTTTGATGTGGTATTACATATATGGTGTTGAAAAATGGATTGTTCAAGTTTTGCAAACAAATTCTTGATGTACTTTTACTGTAATATTTTTGATGAAATATATGAACTAACCATAAGAAAATGATGATGAAACACTTATCCAGAAAAGTCGGAGAGTTATATATCATGAATACACAGTTAAAGTTTTGACTTTTTTTTAAAGTTTTTTGGCTTTCATAATTCGAAAAGGCCCACATTATATACAAATAAACATGATACAGCCTTTCAGTCTTGTGCTGTTTTTTACTACTTTTACCATCTCTTTTATTCGGTACAGTAAATTATTACTTGTGTGACATTATACTGCAATCTAGAAACATATATTTTGTAATCATATTATGAGGATATTTGTAACAATAAGGATTGGCTAAAATTAGGAGGTGATGTGATGTGAAGGGTGGTAACCGGCAATGTATTTATGAATATTTCAGATACTCGATTCTATTTCTCAGTTCTCGCTTCAGCTTTATTCACGAATATCCGATAAATGAATAATTTTAATATTTTACTCTAATATATTTTGTCAGTACAAAAATTGATGTATTTATTAATTTTTGGAATTTGATCCCAAGAAAATATATTGATTTTCTAGATTTAAGAGTACGTGCAAAAATATTAAATTTAATGTGTACTCTTAGCACTCAACTAAAAGTGATCCAACAACCATGTATAACTTTTCTTTTTCAATTTTCACCCACCACATTTTACTGAAGATGTACAAGCAAGTTGCTGGAGCCTTGAGTACGTAATATTTTGTATAATTATGAGAAATGATAAAGTTTGCTTTTAACCACATGCTCTGCATTATGAAGAATGCCAAACGAAAAAGCCAATGAACTTCACCCAGTTCTCCTACTACTATGTTCTAAAATGGTTCTGTAATTGGCATATTAGGCAGAGTATATTTGACAAAAGAAACCAAAGTAAAGATTTTAAAGAAGCTTCGTGGAGGTCTTTATCGCATCTGGAGCTGGCGATTTGTATCAGTAAATTTCTTGTGACACATACCGGAGCTTTCTATACCAAGGTTTTACGCACATTTTATCGCATCTTAAATCCTAAATCCTACTTGCGAGTTGGACATACTCGAACCTCTCTATTAGTATGATTTACTAGTAGAAAAAACAGAAATACTGGGTATTCTACAGCTACTCTCCTACTTTACATGCATAGCAATATGACACTTTTGTTGAATTTTCCTCCTCATTGTCCATACCTCTTTAAATGCATGATTGATTGTACCTAAAATTAGTTATAATGATGTGAAAGCGAAACCATAGCAACTTCACAAGAGTACTAGTACAAAGACAACACATGTTAAAAACCAACGTATTCAAATTTAATTTGGCCTAATAATGTGAGAACTTATAACCATGTCATGTGTCATTTTTCAACTTTTTGATATTCCAGCAGTTACAGAAGCGCTAATATTCAAGAAAGGACAATCAATGCATATTCCCCAAACTAAGAAACATCCATTTCAAGAAATTTGTGACCAAAGTATCATGGAAAATTAAACACTGGACACCAGAGACCAGGTCAAAAATTAGATACAAGAGCTGAAGGCTTAAGGCCATCTCTGGCTTGAATGTCAATATTCATTGTCACGCGTAAAAAATTAGCTACATTTTTCAAATAATCTAGCATTACCGAACTTAATTTAACTGCACAAAACTTGGCAAAAACAAGGTCCACTACTGGCTACTTGTATACTAGTACTTTCCTTAGTTCTGAGCTGTGTGAGACCAGCAGAATTAATTTAAATCTGTTGTCAGATCACTATCAAGCATCTTGTGTGCTGCTATATCCAGGCAGTCTTCAGCTCCATCGGGTCCTCTTGTAACCGTCTTTGCAATCATGAGGAGCATCATCAAGTGATTTTGTATGAATTCCAGAAAGTCTAGAAGAGTACTGTATAATGATTTTGACAATTTTGTTCCTATCTCCATAAAAACCAGAAGTTTAAAATACTCTTCCTTCTGTGCATTTACGGCGCCACTCTCCGAAAGATTTCTGGAGATGGAATAGCTGTGGAGGTCTCCTTCACAAGATCCGATATCCGGTGTTTGTGGATTTTCTTGATTACAGTCACAATTTGTAAACTCTGATCTTCTGTCCGTCCAACAAATTTGAAATTGATTCACTGCAATATACTCATATCAAAATCCAATCGTGGATTCTCTGCACAAATCATATGATCTCCACTTAGCAGCAGTGTCACTGTCAAATGCTAATAATAGTAAAGAGAAATGAAAGATAAGTAATACTGCCATCCAACTTGTTTTTCTTAGACGTAACTGGTAAAGATGATTACAAACAACAAACAAAAATAACTAACAGTCTAGCAACATACATGCATCCTTACATTTTGGATTTAGCTAAAGCATTTATTTATTCTTATCTGCAACAACAATCACTTGCATAACTATTTCTTTTTGCACTCAGATTATTTTTCTTCAGAATAACTTAGTAGCAACTCTCGTTTTGAACATAACTAATGACTCGTGCATATTGGTAAAAGCCTTATATGAGAAAATAAAGGAACTGGACAGCAAATGCCTGCCTGAACTACCTATTCATCAGGACTTGAGTAACAAACTTCTAGACAGATATTTCTTCGTGTTCTTCGTCAAAATGTGTATTTTCAGGACACGCTAGCCTGCCTGGGATTATGTTGCCCAGGACCGGCCGACCAGCCCCATGGTCAACACCGGAAGGTAAATCATGCTAACCGTGCGGTAAGACCCAGTGGCCGGGCACTTAAGCGATACGCTCAGTAATCCACGGTTACCTTCGTCAAACCTTCCACTGTCTCTCCAACACGGCTACACACAGGGGGCGGGTGAGGTTCGAACCCGTGACCCTTTGGATCAACGCTAGGCCTCGTTTCCACTGAGGCAGCTCTCACGCTCTTCTTCGTGTTCTTTGTTAAATAGAGTACGTAAAATTGTGAAATGATGTGCTTCACACGTGTATCGCAGTGTTAGTAGTTGTACTGCTTCAGAAAACGAGCATTAAAGAAGAAAACTGTAGGGGAGAGCATCTAAACCAGTAGTGTAAATAAATTGGTCGAATCCAGTAAAATACTCAATCTCATGCGCAATCGGAGAATAATCATCTGAAGAAGGGAAATAAACATTTGATTCCTTATAGAAACATTCACTCCAAAAACAAAAAAAGATTTGTAACAATCTTAGCAATTTATGTTCCCTTGCATTTGTTGCTTCACAAACAAAAAGGTCTACCAGCACACTTATAATGAGATAAGCAGTTGCATTAGGCTGTGCAGCAACTGAATTAAGAATGTTCCTACTATATTCCACATCCAGATAGTCTGAAGTTAGGGATTAACTACTAAGTACCTACAGCAACTTTTGTCTTTTCAAACCTTAATTAAAAATTCAAAATTAGGCAGGGATAGGGGTAAGGGTATGAATGCTAAACAGTGGATGTATCAATGTAAACATCATTTGGCATCTCATCCTCACCATTTGTCATGGAGAAAAGCTCTCCATCCTTTTCTTCCTCCATTGAAAAGTCTCGCTTCTCAAGCTTTGATTGAGCAGCAATATATAAAAGTTTCTGAGCCCTCTCCATTCCTTCCCTAGAATGTGCATTGCTACTTGCCCATTTTGATAGAGGTGCATTGCATTTGAACCCAAATGAAGTTGCATGGAGAAAGATAAGTCTTACTGCGACCTTTCGCAGTGACTTGAACTCAGATAGGTAAGTTTCCCACACAAGTCTGCTGCTATGGGGGTTGACAATTTTCATCTTTCCAGTCATCGGGTCTCTCTGTTTCAACTGCACAGCCTGAGCATACACTGGGTCGAGTCCTTCTGTTCTCCATTTCATAAGCTCCATCAGCGCAATGTGAGCCTCCTCTCGAGAAACAAGTCGGATAATGAGCTTGTCCACATCCTTTTCTTGTTCCGGTGTCAAGAATTTGAATGGTGGCAAGTACTTCCCACTCGATTCCCTAATCAAATACAACGGATCAAGTATAAATGCAGCAGCCCAAGCTGGGTGATAATTCTTTCTAAATCTCCTTTCAATCACTCTTTCCACCAATCCTTCACCTATCTTAAAATTTGAGCACCAGTCCTTCACTTTAATCCTAAGTTCTTCCCAAAGTGGAAGGCACTGTCCTACTCGCAGTCTCTCCGTTTCTATTTCCTGAGCCATTGCTTTGATCATTTTAACTAAGGAATGCACTGCATTCATTTCATTCCAAAATTGAGGATTCCTCATCATCTTCTCAATTTCTCGAGCAAGTGGCTCTTCCATAGAAATTATTTTATATGATTCATCATCCAACATTAGCTCAAGTGCCCTGGCAGAGCTTAGTATGTCTTCCAGCATAATGTATACCGGTCCAAAATCCAATCTTTCATATCCATGATAGGGTGCTCTCAGTAGACCTGCATGTCCATATACCTGCAACTGATATTTGTAAAAAATATTTCGAACTTGAGATGTGTTATTAATGAAAATAGCTAAGCGTGAAGAATTCTCAGTCGCATTTTTAAATATCGGAAGTTCCTTGCTCAAGTCCTTTATTAAACTATTGAACCCTTGAAACTGACAAGAAAGGTTAACCATCCAATGATGTTGATTCTCTAAATTCCTCAATGCCTTGGCCTTAAACTTGTCAGCGACTATACCTACACACTGCTGCACATTATTTGCACAAATTTCTAAAATCGCTTTCCATAAAACCTCCTCAGCAAACTTAGAGGATACATACCCACTAGTAAAAACTGATCTACGGAACACACTAGTCCCATTCGGAAGATTCAAAGCCAAGTTAACCAAATTTTCCTTCCCAGAATGTCCATAACTCTTCAATTTCCATCCACTGGATGCAATCTGAAAGAACATAGCATCGCGAATTTTTGCCTCCGATTCAGCCTTAGCTGCCTCATACTTAGCATCCAATCTCTCCCCACTTAATTCTTGTTGAGAAATCGGCGGTAACCCAACTTGATTAAGAAATGCCTTGAACTTAGGATGGTCTAAACATGAAAATGAAACTGACCCACAACATTCATAAACCCAATCAGCTAAATAATCAAATGCTGACTCAATTTGAATCTTACTTGCACCAGGCGAAGCTTTTGGACTCTTGAGCTTTTTAACACTATCCTCAAACATAGCCAATGCACTCAAATCTTCCTTCCCACCCGACAATGCCGAATGCTGATGTGGCTGCTGACTATACACCACACCAGTACTTCCACCTGTCACCGCCAAAGTCACCGGAGAATACCCAAGCTCAACTGACAGCCTTGTAGGATCAACAACCTCAACAGGAGAAACTTGAAATGAACCAGCATTACTCCCACTGCCACTAGCACCACCACCGCCGCGCCCGCGACCACCCGAACGCCCACCTGAAAAACAAGAATTGCGTTTCCGTTGCTTATGCTGCGGCGGTGGTAAAGGTAACCCAACTGGGGTTTGAACCGGATCCTGAATTTGAACCCGACCCGGATCCTGACCCGAATTCTGACCCAGGTCAGAAGGAGACACTGAGGAAATGGGCTTGGGAAGCAGATTAAAATTAGGGCAAGTGCCCCTTTTCAGATGCTCAGAAGCAGTTCTTGATGGGTTTGAAGCTGAAAAAAAAGAATCACAAAGTAAACATCGGAGCTTAGCAGCTTTGGGTAAACCCGAATCCGAATTAACCAAAACGGGTTCTAAGTGGGCCCAATACCAAGCTCCTTTTCCTTTAATAGCTTTAGTTCTCACCATTACTAACCCTTCATACCTTTTATGAACTGCTTTTGCTGCCATTTCCTCTTTAGAAACTTGCACCGAGTTTGACTCAGTGGGTTCTTGTTCTTGACTCACTGTTGTAGCATCTTTACTAGTAGTAGTAGTACTAGCCATTACAACACAAAAATCAAGTAAAGTTTTAATCTTTATGTTAGTGTAAAGTTTTGATTTTTACTTAATGGGGTTGGCCGGAGATGAAAAAGAAGTTGGTGGGTGCCGGAATTTGGAGAAATGACGGTGATTCATGGCAGTTTTCCGGTGAATTAAAGAGGTAAAGTTTTTATCTTTAAGCAAAAAAGGGTAAAGTTTTGATTTTTATTTAATGGGGTTGGCCGGAGAGGAAAAAGGGGTTGGTGGGTGCCGGAATTTGGAGGAATGACGGTGGTTCATGGTGGTTTTCAGTGAATTAAGGAGGTTTAGAGTGGTGGTGGGTCGTTGAAATAAGAGAGATTCTTGAAAAGGGAGGCAATGGAAGGGAGACAAATGTGTGTGTGTAATATTTTAATGTGTGTGTGTTAGAATACGTACTAGTAGTGTTACTTATGTGGTTGTGGAATTCTAACTAATAACCTTAATTCACGCGCTTCTTGTTCCCTTCTCCTTCTTTTGTTTCCTCATTTTTTGAATTGTGTTTCTAAATACCAACCGTAATTTTTTGAATTAATTAGAGCATCTCCAATTGCGTTAGCTAAAAATGATTGGCTACATTACATAAAATATTGATTATGTAAAATTTGTCGAACCTGTAAGACATTGTGTTCCGAGGGTATTGGCTATAATGATTGGCTATATTTTAAAAATGGTATGTTATTAATATTTCAAGTTGTTATTAATGGAATATATAATTTTAATATAGAAATAAGTGATGTGGCAATTCACTACAGGTCTCTAGAGGTTCGACAAATATAGCCAACATCAAGAGATTATCTATAATTATAGATAACAGTTTTGTCCCATTGGAGTTTAATTTTTTTTTACACATTCTTTAAAATTCTTATTTATGGTAATTAATTTTAAAATTTAGCTAAGGGATCTCTCCCATTGGAGATGCTCTTAGATACAAAAACTGAGAATAGGCTGTGAGAATATGTACGGATACATGGAGTAATGCTAGGAAACCAAATAAATTTTCCAAAAACTTGAACAAAAAATGGGAATATTTAATTGGTGAAATTGATGTTAATGCAGGATGATCCATCTCATTTATTAATCCTACATCCTACAACATCATTTTGAAGAAGTTTTTGGAAATTTTGTTTGGGTTCCTAGCATTTTTCATATGTATTAGCATGAGAACAATAATAACACAATTGTTTTATAATAGAATAATATAATAATGAAATGTGAAAAGAGAAAAATGGTCCTGAGATTGACTTCAGGACACTTACATGAGTTTATATTGATTTCTAATATATATTAAAACCTCTATAAATTAATATTATTGGGACCGATGAATTCTATTAATTTATAGAGGTTATTAATTAATTGAGGTTAAATTTATATTGTCGTCCTCATGTTGGGACCAAAAATTTACATTAAAAATATTAATTTATAATGGTATCGAGTATTAATTTAACGAGGTTTTACTATAAATGATGAGTGACATTTTTGTAATAATAGAAATTATACTCCTGTATTTACAATAATATCCTTCACTTGTAGTATATTAGAGCATCTCCAATGGGGTTGACTAAAATGATTGGTTAAAAGCCTAAAATGATAGAAAATATTGATTATGTAAAATTTACTAAACCTGTAAGGTGTTGTATTTCGATGGTACTGGATATATTGATTGGTTATATTTTAAAAATAGTATGTTAATATTATTTTAAGTTATTATAAATAGAATATATTATTTGAATATGGTAAGAGATACTGTGGAATTTTCTTACAGGTCTCTAGAGGTTCGACAAATATAGCCAACATCAGGAGATTAGATAAAAATATAGACAAGTGAAATGATCCATTGGAGTTGATTTTTTGTTTTAGGGATATTCTCAATGGTATTCTTCTGGTATTGGCTTTACTGAATGGTACCACTGCATATTTTTGACTTATGAGTGGTACCATCAAGGTTTTGTCTTCTCAATAAAAATACCCTTCCGTCATTAGAAAGTTAGTCAAACGTTAGTCAAACAATAATTTTAATGGAATATTCTTAATGGTACATTTCTGATATTGGCTTTTCCGAATGATACCCTTATAAAATTTATATATAATTCAATTTTGATCCTAAAAATATTTTAAAAATATGTGAGTGTTTGTAATTCCATACTCTTCATTTTAAAAATTTAAAGTTTAATTTTTCACCAATTTTCCTTTTAATTTTGATTTTTAGAAATTATTTAATTGATTTTAAATTGTTTTGCACCATAGTGAAATTACCTTTTTGCCCCTGTTTTTTAATCCCTAAAACACCCACTTCCCCCAATTCGGTGTGTTGAAATTTGGGGATTTCTCTATTGTTACGGATTGGTTATGAGAGTAGGTTGGTTCTGGTCTTGAAGCATCCAATTTTTGGAGCTCTACCACGGCCACCTGGTCTTGAAGCATCCAATTTTAGATTTTTGTGATTATTAATAGTTGATAATAATTGTATGAACATTTGCTTAGCATTAAACACTTGATTAACGTTTTGCTTAACATAAGGGTATTTTTATTGAAAAGACAAAATCTTGAGGGTACCATTCGGAAAAACCAGTATCAAAAGAGTACCATTTACAATATCCCATTAAAATTACTGTTTGACTAACGTTTGACCAACTTTCTAATGATGGAGAGGTATTTTTATTGAGAAGACAAAACCTTGATGATATCACTCGTAAGTCAAAAAATATGCAGTGGTACCAATCAGAAAAGCCAATACCAGAAGGGTACCATTGAGAATATCCCTTTTTTTTTTTACATAAGCTCTATAATTTTTATTTATAGTATTTTTTAATTACTTTTAGCTAAGGGTTTTACATGGTTGGAGATGCTCTTATATCTTAATCTCGGGTTGTTACCCGAGGATGTCCTCAGGCCCAGAATATTCATGTAAAAATATACAAAATTTTAAAAAATATAGAATAATTATTTTCACTGTTCTTATATATATAGAGTGTTCTCACTCGAATCATGTCCTAAATATTAGATGTGCAGTTATTAATTTTTTTTATTATCAAAAAGTCTTTAATATATATACTCCCTCCGTCCCTTTTGATTCTTAACACTTTCTATTTTGGGATGTCCCAATTGATTCTTAACATTTCCTAAAATAATAAATTTTAACACTATTACACCCACTGTCTTCACGGAAACAGCCTCCCTACGGTAATAGTAGGGACATGGTCTGCGTACATCTTACCCTCCCCAGACCCTGCCCTGAGCGGGATATACTGGGTATGTTTGGTTTGGTTTGGTTACTATTACAACCACTACTTCACTTATTTTAACAATACTTTACACTATTACACCCACTACTTAACTTATTTTAACAATAAAATCACTATTACACCCACTACTTCATTTATTTTAATAATATTACACCCATTATCTTGGTTTCCGTACAAAAAGCAAATGTTATGAACTCATTGGGACGGAGGGAGTATGTTCGATTGGGCAAGTAGCCGAAGTAGGTATCGGTGATGTAACCATGAGCCAGGATTATTAGAGAACGGGCGGGTTAAAACTTTAAAGGTATTTATTTTCAAATATTTGGAAGTTGAGACTTGAGACTCGAAATATGTTGGAAACAAAATTCAATTATAACTTTTAAACTCTAGCTAAGAATGTAAACTAAACTAGTTCTATTAAATTTACCAGGGTCTTGGGGGAAATCCTCATTTTCATAACGGTAAAATCTCAAAAACTTTGTGTTCTTGAACTATCATTATCTACGGAAAAGAAGTAATATTATTATGTAAATATATATTATACAATTACATTAAAATATCGTGGTGCGCGCAAGCTGGCCCGGATACCTGATAAAAATATATACTTAAAAAAGAGAAAAATGGCCCTGAGGATGACCTCAGGGACCTTATCTGAGGTTAGACTGATTTCAGTATAAATATTGGATGGCAATTTTGTAATAATAAAAGTCACCCTCCTGAATTTACAAAAATAACCTCCACTTATAACATATTTTGTCTTAACCTCAGGATTCTTACCTGAGGGTGACCTCAGGGCCAGTGAACTCCTTAAAAAATAGGGGAAAAAAATATATCTAAATAATGTACAAAATTTAAATGTAAACTTACATTCTCTCGTACACTAATTTAAAATTCGAACATGGTGTGATACATGATAAATATGAGCCTGTTTGGCTCTTCTTATTTTAAAGAGTAAGGAGTTATTTTGAGAAAAAAATTGACATTTTTAGAATTAAAAATTTAGGAGAGATTTAACATTCTTATATGCAAAAAAAATAAGTAATTTATTTCAGAAAAAAATACAAATTAATATATTTTTTTAGAAATAAATAACTTATTTCCGATAAATAAAAATTGCCAAAAGGATGATTTTATTGTTAAGAGATTGAAGAAGGAGAAGGAAACAAACGGGCCAGTTGGGGGGTTGTGGGGATGGTCACGCTTTAGAAAGTGTACTATATAGAGGTATGTATCGATGCCTTTTACTTTAATGTTATTGGGGTCTTGTTGTGGGGCTATGCATTTAGACATTGAGAGCTTTTCTTTTGTTTGCTTCCATTTCATTTGTACATTTATTTTGCAGTAACCTATGACCCATGGGCATGGTTCTAAAAATCCCCGATTTAATCGATTAATCCCCGATTAATCCTCTGTAAGATAACCAATTGATTCGATTTTTGAAATCCGATTAATCCTATTAATTTATTTAAAATGATATGTTTAACTATAAATTAAACTAATATATTAAATATTATTATAATATTCGATTAATACTCCGTTTAATCCTTCCGATTAATCGCCGATTACCCAATTAATCTTAAATCGATACCTCAACCGATTTATACCGATTACCGATTTTTACAACCATACCCATGTATAGCAAAGCATACAAATTTGAATTTGCTTTCAATCATTATTTTCGCATCTTCAATCTTATTTTCGTATCTTCAATTTCTTGTTGTATTAAAATTATTACAGCTATAATCGACCTACCCCGTCCCGCTTTGAAAATGTTCAAATCTGATGAGATTTACGCTGTGGAGTAATACAATAGAGTTGGTACTCTTTAATGTTTAGCAAAGTAGCCTCAGATGTCTGTTTTATCAAGACAAAACTACTTACTATTTAATTTTTTAAGAAATATTAAAAAATAAAAGGCGCTTCTGTTTATTATATATGATATGATATGATAATAATGCTCCAATGAATCGTCTATATTTTATATTTCAATACACTTAAACATTCATCGTATTTTTTTTTTATTAAATTTTCCATTTAGAGTAAATGGATTTCTCTCTAAATTCAACTGCAAATTCGAAATTGCAAAACTCAAACTGCGCTAAAGTATTCGGTAAGATCTTCTGTTTACTACCAAATTAGTCAAGCTGCCGTGCCGTTACAAGGACTAAGCATTTTTTTTTTTTTGCGACGGAAGAAAAGATAACATTACTGAATCAAATCGTTACAGAGTATAGAATAAAAATCCTGGTGGACATCTCCCACCTCCCATCTACAATCAGCTACTGAACAACTATATTTCGCTAAATAGTGAGCTACTTTGTTCGCGGATCGTTTCACAAACTTCAACACAACATTTTGACTTCTCAAACCTAGTAAGAGATTTCTACACTCCCGAATCATTCTTCCCAAATATGAGAAACTGGAAAAGGCGCTACGAATTAATTGCACCACCTGTAAGCAGTCTGTTTCCATTATTACATCCTTGTAGCTTTTGCAAGGACTAAGCATTTAAGCTTGATACTTAGGGCATCATCATTGTTTTATACACACTACAAATAAAATAAAATCCTCTACAATTTGTTTAGAACAGTACATGTGTTTTGTTTTTTTTATAATATTTTCTTTTTTAAGGACATTTTAATCACTGTTAGGCTGTAATTATCAGAAAAAATATTTTTTCATCCATTACGCCCGCGACTAAAATTAACTTTTGAAAAACGTTATGAAAGAAAAACCGTCAAATAAAGATCACTAAATGAGTGTTAATTATATTTGGACCATCATGGCCTCAGAGAAAATAAATGACGTTGAATTGATGATACAAGTATATCATACTAAAAGACTAAAAGTAGAGTAAAGCTCATAGTTTACAGATAGCAACACATGTTTCACTTGTACAACTTTTAATTTTTAAATTCCGAGTGGGTGGACAAAAGTTAGACAATCACTTTGTTTGTGAACTAAGCAAATAATACAGTAATAATTCATTTATTAATTACTAAAAAACAAAATTACTATAGCTTTATAACTATGCAAGTTCACTTTTCGATCCCCTTTTTCCTATATACGTATGATTCACATTATAAGGCAATTTTCAAGTTCTCGGAAACGTGGAATCTCTATGAAATAAACGCTATGGACCCAATTTTTGTGAAATAAGAATATCATCAGCTGAAATCAAATTATAAATATCGGAAAATAAAAGTGAATCTAAGAAATTATTAAATAATCATCTTTAGCAAAAATTATTCTTAAAATAAAAACTAATAACTTCTGACAACTCTATATAAGTGATAACCCTGTAGACCGGCCAAGTTGGCATTCATACCACTCCCTCCGTCCCTTAATGTTTTTCCTGTTTTGATTGGACACGTTTGTCAACGCACACTTTTGATTGTTAATATCTTGAATTTCGTATTAGTATTAAATATAAAAATTTCAGTATATTAAAGTACTCATAAATACGAATCCAACAAGATCACTCATGACTATATTTTGTCTTATAGATTATACGTAAATTAATAATTTGTCTCATGTTATGAACAGTCCCGACATATGAAACAAGAGAAACAATAAGAGACGGAGGGAGTACTATTTATATTTCAGATTGGGCCTATCCAGAAATCAAGAGCAATAGGGCCTCTATTTGAGATTTGCCTGAGATAATCTCAATTCACAAACCAAGGAAATGACACTCTAAAAATATCCTAAAGCCAGAACTCAAAAGGCATATGGGCTCAAGGGGAGACAAAACTACAATTCACATTATCAAAGAACCGCAAGTTATCACCAACAGCGGAGAGTACAATTTCTACATACCTGACTAACATAGAGAAGCTACAGAAGAAGATATCCTCTTAAGCCTATATGCTAAATCGGTCGGTACCAATAAGGAGCATGCCACAATATAACAACATTTTGGAGAAGGATGCTCAAGTAACAGGAACTAGTCAGCTTTAAGATCCTGACCAGAGATATTCTGTGAGCCTTGACTCTTTTGTTCATGGTTCCTTGTCCCCTCTTTCAACTGGATAGGATCGAGAAAAATTGGGTAAAAAGCTATGTAGACAATAAAGATGATCAATCAAGTAGAGTAACTCCAGGTCATCAGATACTAGGCTTGTTCTTTAAGTGTAGAAGATGTTGTGAACCGTGAAGGCTGTTGCTTTAAAGAGTAAAACAGTAAAATAAGGTCGCACATGAAGGCATAAACATTCAAAAACCTTTGTAAACCAAAATTAACACTAAAAGTAAATCAGATAATGTATGTCATAGATATTCAGAAAATCGGAAAGCAAAAACCAACCACGCTATGCAAACCCAAAATCCCCATGACATCATAATCGGAAATTATAGAGCACATTATATTATAAATTCAACATAAGAAAACCTGTTGTTTAAAGATTTTGACTATAACTTCATGATAAAAATTTGGCCCTTCACAATATATGAAACTCTAACGACAAGTGCAGATGTAATCCCACTGTGTTGCCCTTCACAATCCCCCCATGCACACAAGCAAAAAGAAGATTAAAAACTGTTTCTAAGTTGGTCATTCAAACATGTGTCAAATAGGTAAAATAACAAAACAACAAATTTGTAGTATTTACCTGCTGAAGAAGTCTCTTTTGACAACGGTAGCCCTGATACAATTATTAATTTAGAATAAAATAGTTAGTCCATAGCGAGTTTACATCTGAAAAAATGCAATGAAGAAAATAGCTGCTGTTTTAAAATACCTTGTCTGTTCCATATATGTAATCACAGTATGTGAACACTGAAGCAAAGTTGCTGTGGCTTTGCTCACCAACATAATGATGATAATCATGGTGGTCTGCACCACCATAAAATGGAATGAATTTTGTTGGAGTCCAAGGAATATCATACCTGTATATTAACATCAGCCCCAGAGTTAAAAGCTTTAGTTTATAATTCAAATATAAGCACCCCAATAAGGAAGGGGAAAATTAGAATGCATATGACGAAAGAGTACAGAAAATAATAAGCAATCACAAGAAACTTTGCAGAAAGTGTATAACCCATAAAGCTAGACTCTCTATGTGAGAAACCTATGTTTTGGAAACCAAACATGACATGATAATACAAACAGGAGTTGTGAACTTTCCGTTGTCCAAGTATCATCCTAAAAATGAGGCACTCTCAAGATTTTAATGCAAAGCCTGTGTATCAAGGTTTTCATTAATCTTCTGGAAATAGCTTTCGATGATCAACGTGTCAGATTTTCTCTTAGTTTTCATTTATAAAAAAAACAATATAATACATCATGGTAACTAATATCCCTGTGCCCACATCCAAACCAACTTAGTGAAACATTTTTTACTAATAAAATACTTATAGAACTAATTTTGCTTTTGTTCAGCCCTAATTGTTACACACCCATCCAAAGGTCAATTTGATTTGAAAGTCCCTTGCATTTGTATCCACAACACAATTTAGAAAAGCACAATATTTGGAAGACAACAGAGTGATCCATTATCTAGCTCAAGAGACATCTAAGCAAATAGTTAGAAGGAAATAAAGGGAAAAGGTAACGTATTATCAGAACTACGATAAGAAAATCCTGGTTCGAGCGAGAGGTGGAGATGGATAAATGAAGTTTAAGAGGAAAGATTGCAATTACTATATCAGTTCTCAAGGTAGCAAAAAGAATAGCCAGGTCCTGTACTAATTTATATGCCAGGTGAAAACTGGCCACCTTAATTTCCATGAAATAATATCGTTTAGAATATAGCTATATAAACATGTGAAATAATATTCCAAGTTTTATGCCAGGAAGCCCAAAATAAGTTGTGGACAGGGCCATTGGCATTAAAGACTGTACATAGGTAGGTAAGCAGCTTTATAGGCTTATGGTAATTTCAGATATTTAAAATAACAGTAAAGCAAGAGAAAGGTGCATTGATCCGGTACATCTCAAGAAGCCCAAAAAATTTTGTGCGTTAAAATTTAAACCAAATAATGAATTTAAATCCACAGCATGCAGTCTCTTAATTCTTAAAAAGAATCCAAACGTACATGCAAAGAAAGATTGAATCAGGATGAGTACATCCTTAACAAAGAGAATAGAACCACCTACAACTAAAGGTCTAAAGCAATTTATGTAGTGATTCACCAGTAATGATTAGACCAATTTAAGTTACTTAATAACACTATTCACTAACAAAGTAATGCAAAAGTAGACAATGACACCAACATATTTATCAACTAAATCAAAGTAATCATGAAAAACAATTAGGGTCAATAAAGTATTCATACCCACTATGAGTCTCTATAGCTTCCATCTGTCTCAATGCAATCCATAACCAGAAAGTAATCATATGCCCTGGAACCATCGCTGGCCCGAGAGCCGACGGAATCCCAAGAATTAAAACCTCCGCCCAATGCGCGTACGGTGCGGCAAACCCAATAGGAGCAGTATATTCATGGTGAACCCTATGAATCTTCTCATACCCCCATTTACAATGCAGAAATCTGTGGATCCAATAATTTGTATAATCCTCAACAACAAAATAAACAACCAGTTGTGCCACAATCTCGTAAACTGAAGGTAAGGGCAAACTTGTCCTTATTCCAATCATCTACAAAATCACATCACAAATAATCAATTCAACATCACCGTACATCTAAAATTCATACATAATGATATCTATACCTTGATTTCTATATTTTGTTAATCCTTAACAACAAAATAACACAGCCAATTGTGTCATCTCAACATCACAAACTATATACATAAACATATAACAATGAATTCAATTGCACCCTCTACCGATCACAAACAAATTACACAACTAACCGCATAACCTACAAATCACATCACATTCTAATCAACCATATCATACATACATACATATATATATAACACTAAATAAGACCACGAACCAAATTCAGTTTACAAATCAATCTCTCTCTCTCTCTCTCTCTCTCACACACACACACACACTAGCACTTAAAATTTGTATGAATAGTCAACTAAAAATCATGAAGTATACATCCAATCATTTCATCTACAAATCAATAAACTTAGATCAAATACATACAACACTAACATCAATTGTATCATCTACAAATCACATTACAAATCAAAACACAATAGTACATAAATTCGTAGTAATAGTCATCATCCAAATATTTCATCAACAAATCAATAAGCTAAAATCAAATATACACAACACTAACATTAACTGCACCATCTCCAAATCACATTACAAATCAATCAACCAGATCAAACACACACACCATACCAAAATTTAACCAAAAACAATCTCAAATTAACCGAAAATTACTCGAATCGAAGGATACGAAGCGAGCTGAAGCGGTCCAACAACGAGCACAAACATACGCGTAACATCTCGATAACACTTCAACATCTCACCATAACTTAACTTAATCTTCGGTTGAATTTTATACGCACCGATTGTATTTTTAAACAAAAATTCAATTAATACATAATATAAGGGACAAAGCGAGAAAATAATGAACAGAAATAGAATATTGTAACAGTATAACAAGTAATCTGATTTGTTAGCAGTGTGATTAAGCCACAGTGTTTCCGCCGTGGTTAGGGTTCTGCCGATGGCGGTCTCCGCCTCTGCGACGGTGCTGTATGGAAGCATCGCCGGCGGAGAGTTATGATGTGTGATGAGAGTGACGTGGAGAATAATAACAAACCACTAATGTGTGAGTGACTGTGTGTGCTTACAGATACAGCGTGTATAGTTATAATTTTTATTTATTTTACTCGAATATAAAGGTTAGATAAACTCACACGTCATTCTTTTTTTTTAACAAATTTAGGGGTTGTATTCAACTGGGATTTTGAAGGATTTTCGATAATCCATGGATTTTAAAGAATTTCTAAAATCTACGGATTGTTTAAAATCTACAAAGATTCTACAAAGAATTTGTAAATTTGATGTAGAGTCTTTGAGATTTGAAAAGTTTTTTTTAGAAATCCATCAAAATCTCATTGATTTTTGCAAGATTTCAAAACTTACAAAAACAACTAGCAAATCCACCAAAATCCATGGATTTTAATAAATCTAAAAAATCCATGGATTTTTTAATACCATCAGATTTAAATGGATTGTTTTAAATCCAGATTGAATACACCCAGATTTTAAAAGACTTTTTGAAATCCTAATCGAATACCCTCAGATTTCAAATGACATTTTGAAATCCAAATTGAATACCTCAAGATTTTAATGGATTTTAAAAAATCCAAATTGAATACTCCTAGATTTCTAAAATCCCTCAAAATCCTTCAAAATCCCAATTGAATACACCCCTCTTAGAGAGGTGTATTCAATTGAGATTATGTTGGATTGTTAATAATCCATGAATTTTAATGGAATGTGTAAATCCATGGATTGTTTAAAATCTCTATACAGATTATTTTAATTCCCTACAGATTTTGATAAATTTTGATGGATTGATTTTGATGGATTTTTGTAGAATTACAAAATCCCACCGATTCTACGAGATTGATTTCTTTCATTTTTTTATTTTATAATATATCTATATTCTATATAATAATTAAAGATAACTATTTATAAATAAATAGTCCAATATCAATATAGTCCAAAAATTTTAAAATATTGGATGACAATATTTAAAAAAAAAACTAAAGATTCGAGAACAAAATAAAAAAAAAAGCTCATTCATCTAGTCCTCATCATTCATGTGTTCCCCATTCTCATCGTATTGATCACACGTTATATATTCATACGTTATACCATTTCTGAGCATCTAACTTTTCTCAACTTAGCAAACAAATGATATACTATTAGTTATATATTTGGATGGAAAACTTGTTGGTCTAGCATTTATGAACAGTAAGTGATGCAGAGAAAGACATCACAGTGTGTGGATGTCCGGAACTAATCTTCTAGCATTTATACAAAAGAGATGAAGTTTAAAATGATAGCCAGCAACGACGGCTTAAAAAGGATTTAGAGCAACCATTGATTCTTCGTCATCTTCACCAAACCATAAAGCCAGATCACAAAGTGCTTGCATAGTGGACTCGACGGTCATTGGTTCACCATATGAGAATGTGTTATAGGCAAAATTCGGTTCGGGTATTTTTATGATGGATTCGGGTCAATAACTGGTTCAATTTGGGATTTTAGAGAACAAATTAGGGATTTCTAGAAGTTAGGGCGCGCCCTAAGGGGTTTAGTCCGCGCCCTGGGTTATGATGAAATTCCAAGATGATAATAATGTCGATTTCATGTTTGATTATTGAAGAATTCCCTCCTGTCGTATCTCAGGAGGGGGATGTCCGTCGCAGAAGGCCTCCAGGGGTTTGCCTGGATATAAGGACCCTTCTTAGACACTAAGGGCGCGCCCTAAGGTGGAAAGATGGGGACTTTTTGGTGTGTGCTTTGGGAGCTCTGTTCCTGTAGCCAATGGGCGCGCCCTCATTGGGGAACTTTGGAGTAATCCTGCACTTTGCACCCAAAAGCTCTGGATCACCTGTCCTGCTATCTGGTGGGTGCTTCTCATTCGGGGGACAGGGATGCGTTCTGCACTTGGGGTAAACCACGGCTATACCTGCATCCTTGAAATCAAGAAATAGCTGGTAGCGGATAGGACTAGTCCTCGACGGGGGAAGTTTCCTTATCCGTGAAGTCTTGAGATCTTGGATGAGCCTTGGGCCTTTGTGGTTAGGCCTCATAGTAGAACATTCCGGAAGCTGGTCCGTTATCCAAGCTCATTTGAGTTTCTTGCTCTCCAAGAACTACGTATGGCTTGATCCCCTATAAATACCGGGGTACGTAGGCCGGTTGAGGGGTTGGAAGTCGAGAGCTCTGAATAGCCGCCACTAACCCTATCAATCTCAGCCACCAATCATAAACAACCACCACTCTTTTCGGCAAAGAACCACCGCTGTAGATCTTGTTTCCGGCAAAGTACCTCGAATTTTGTTGTTACCAAATTCCTCCGTCAACAATCTCCAAGGCCATCTTCAATCCATTAATCAAGGCTTCATATTCTGCATCATTATTAGTTGCCTCATTTCAAGTTTGAGGCAACTAATAATGATGCAGAATATGAAGCCTTGATTAATGGATTGAAGATGGCCTTGGAGATTGTTGACGGAGGAATTTGGTAACAACAAATTTCGAGGTACTTCGCCGGAAACAAGATCTGCAGCGGTGGTTCTTTGCCGAAAAGAGTGGTGGTTGTTTGTAATTGGTGGCTGAGATTGATAGGGTTAGTGGCGGCTATTTCAGAGCTCTCGACTTCCAACCCCTCAATCGGCCTACGTACCCCGGTATTTATAGGGGATCAAGCCATACGTAGTTCTTGGAGAGCAAGAAACCCAAATGGGCTTGGATAACAGACCAGCTTCCGGAATGTTCTACTATGAGGCCTAACCTAGGGCTGGCAATTTCGGGTTTCGGGTCGGGTTCGTGTCGGGTCAACAGTGGGTTTCGGGTACAGGTGCTCAACCCGAACCCGACCCGAAATTGGTTTCGGGTACAGGTGCTCAACCCAAACCCGACACGAATGGGTTTCGGGTGGGTTTCGGGTAACCCGACCCGAAAACAATGTACAGTACTGAATTTACTTAAATCACTGAATTTACTTAAATCACTGAATTTACTGAAGATCACAACTTAGAATTTGAAATATAGAGTACAGTACAGACTGAAAATCATCCATACAGACTGAATTACAGAGGTCACAAAGTACAAACTCAATTTCAACTTAGACAATTACAAGTTCATACAAACTGAAACTTGAAACTTAAAATATAAAAAAGTGGTAATTCTTGACGTCCAATTTGCACATTAACTTGACAGTTGATAGTTAACACCCCTGCAAAAAAAAAAGCAAAGGCATTAGATTCTTGTTCCCATCTTAATTGCCACAATATGTTGAATTGATCATTTGGCATATATTATAGCTTCCAGATGCAGAGTAACATTTACTGCACCTAACAAATAATATACTTGGTTCAAGTAAAACCCAGAGCAAATTTAGAGAAACAATAAAATACCTGAGGCAATAGCATAAGAAGACTGTCTTCCAGGTTCCAGCAGCTGAAATCAAGATAGAAAGATTTCTTAAATATAACAAAGACTAGTCTCTGAAAACAAGTAAATACATATTGGCAAATAAAACAATGACATTAATATTCACCTGAACTTCAAGTATTCGACTCGTCTTTGTTAAGGTTGATATTCATGATATCTTCAGTTAATTCTTCAACTTTCAATTTTGCAGCAGCTAAATAACAAAAAAAAAGCATTATGTATACTGTTAATTTGACAGAATAGTAAGAGTATATACACTTGCCTTTTTCTGCTTAGAGCCAATCTCTTGAACATACTACTGCTTCTGCCGTCTCTGGCAAAAGGGAACTCCGATATTGATCAAGTATGCGTCTAGCTGCACTAAAAACAGATTCCGACGCCACAGTAGATATCGGGATACTCAGTATATCACGAGCCATTGCTGCAAGCTCCGGATACCTAAACTGGTTGCCCTTCCAAAAATCCAAGATATTTAAATTTGATTTTCTATCAATTTTTGGCTCTTCCAAGTACAACTCCAGTTGTGTTTTTTTAGCAAAATGAACAGACTCCTCATTGTCATAGTCATCTAGCTCCTGTTTGAGTACAGGAAATAAGGAAAATATATTAGAACATAACAAATATATGGAGACTGAAATTAAAATTTTAACAAGAACTGAAATTACATTACCTTGAAAACATCTTGACCTTCATTAGCAAATAGAATATCTGCCCTGTCTTGTTTTTTAGTTAACAGTGTACGCTCACTTGTAGTAGCATTGGAGGCATACTCATTGAAAAGTGAGAACAATTTCTCCTTGAGATTGTTGAATTGAAAGGAATCGACACCATAAAATTTTTTGTAGAAAAAATCAACACTACTTAGCTTATACCTAGGGTCAAGAATGCAAGCAATAGCCAAAATAGTGCTAAAATCAGACCAATACTTTGTGAACTTCTCATACATTTTAGAAGCCATGGACCTTATAAACTCATCATCGTCATCCAATTTCTCCCTTAAATTCAGATTAGCTATCGCTACCACCGGAAAATACAAATTTGAAGTAGGATAAGTACTTCCCGAGAATATTTGTGTTATCTCATAAAACACACTTAAGAACTTGCAAATGTTTTCGGCTATATCCCAATCATCATCAGTAGGAGACAAGGAAGCAAAGTTTGAGTCAACAAGTGCCATGTGTTTAAAACCGTGGCGATAATAAAGAGCAGTATCGAGCATCAAAAAAGTAGAATTCCACATAGTAGAAACATCTTGTCTTAAACCCTTCTTAGCAGCAATTCCCATGTTTTTCACACACTCCCTAAACTTTCTTTTTCTTGCATCAGATGCTTTCAAATACTTAATACAATCTCTAATCTTATTAATTCCTTCGGGAATGACTTTTAAACCATCTTGCACAACGAAATTCAAAATATGTGCACAACAACGAATATGCACATAATCACCATTACAAATCAACAATTTTCTCACATTTAATTGAGAAATCAGCAAGTTAATAAAACAAGCATTGGAGCTTGCATTGTCCAAAGTCATTGCAAAACACTTTTTCTCAATACCCCAATCTAAGAAGAGAGAATATATTTTCTCACACAAATTAACACCGGTATGAGGAGGAGGAATAATAGAAAAATTCAGTATTCTCTTTTGTAGGTTCCAATCATTATCAATAAAATGTGCAGTCAATGCCAGATAACCATCAGTAACAATAGAAGTCCACAAATCAGAAGTAAAACAGATCCTACCAGGGGCAGATTGCAACATACACTTAATTCTTTCCTTTTCTCTAGCATAACACTTAATTATATCAGCCTTGCATGTATTTCTTGAAATTGTTTGCACTTTATTATTCAAATAATGATGTAATGCCCTAAAACCCTCATACTCCACAAATTGAAAAGGTTCCTCATGTATAATAATCGCAGCAACAAATAACTCCCTATACTTCTCTTGACTAAACTTTGGTGCTGTTAAGTTTAAAGAAGAATTTTCCCGAATCACAAGGAGTTGACCAATATCCGTAGTATCTCTCCTAACACATTTTTGTAAATGCTTATGAAGATTACCCGTGCCAAAATTACTAGGACAAGCATAAGTAACACCACATTTCTTACAATTACATCGTTGTTTTTTAGCTGGTTTCAATGGAAGTATATCAAAATGGGTCCAAACATCGGATTTAAGCCTCCTTGTGCTCACAACACTTGCACTTTCACTTGTACTCCCAACTGGAACTGGAGGTGGAGGGACAACTTCAACATCATCTTCAAGATCTACATCATCTTCAAGAACAACATCATCCCCAAGTTCTACATCAGCTCCAAGTTCTGGTAACAAGTCCATATTTTCGTTGCCACTTTCCATCTACTTAAACAAAACAAAATACAATCAATTGACAAATCGAGAAACAAAGTACAAATTAACAAAGTGAAGATCGTAAACTTACTGACGAGTGAAGAGTGATTGATGACTAAATTCGAAGTGAAGATCGTAATTAGAAAGTAATTGAAGAGTGAAGATCGTATGAGGCGGCGAGAAAAGAAAGAAAGAGACTAAGAGAGTGATATTTTAGGTTTTAGGGTTAAGAGAGGGAGGCGGCGAGAGTGAATTATATAAAGTATAAACTTATACGGAGTCACGGTCCTCACGGAGATATATCATATATTAAAATTAATTATATAATATATATATATATTCGGGTTAATTTCGGGTTACCCGAACCCGACCCGATTTTTTCGGGTCAAGTTAGGGTCAACCCGAAACCGACCCGAACCCGAAAAATTTAAACCCAAACCCGACCCATACGGGTTGGGTTCGTGTCGGGTTCGTGTCTCGGGTCCAAAATTGCCAGCCCTAGCCTAACCACAAAAGGCCCAAGGCTCATCCAGGATCTCAAGACTTCACGGATAAGGAAACTTCCCCCGTCGAGGACTAGTCCTATCCGCTACCAGCTATTTCTTGATTTCAAGGATGCAGGTATAGCCGTGATTTACCCCAAGTGCAGAACGCATCCCTGTCCCCCGAATGAGAAGCACCCACCAGATAGCAGGATAGGTGATCCAGAGCTTTTGGGTGCAAAGTGCAGGATTACTCCAAAGTTCCCCAATGAGGGCGCACCCATTGGCTACAGGAACAGAGCTCCCAAAGCACACACCAGAAAGTCCCCATCTTTCCACCTTAGGGCGCGCCCTTAGTGTTTAAGAAGGGTCCTTATATCCAGGCAAACCCCTGGAGGCCTTCTGCGACGGACATCCCCCTCCTGAGATACGACAGGAGGGAATTCTTCAATAATCAAATACGAAATCGACATTATTGACATTCTGAAATTTCACCATATCCCAGGGCGCGGCCTAAACCCCCCAGGGCGCGCCCTAACTTCTAGAAATCCCTAAAATAAAATTTGAAATACTCGTGATTTCTTCAATGTACTTTAGTCACCAAATGGCATTCTTCTAACTCTTGAAAAACTTGAAAATCTTCATTAAACTTGAGTCTTGACAAAATAAGGAAAAACAACGAATGAAAAATGTGGAAAACAAACAAGTCTCGACTAGAACTAAGGAAGGCGTATATGTATTACCCCCCTAGACTAGGAGAATATTTATTGATACTAGTATATAACTTAAATATAAGCCTTCATAAAATAAGGGGCCGAAGCCGCACCCTACTGGTAATACTTCTTCAAATGCTCCGCATTCCATGCTCTTGGAATTGTATTGCCATCCAAGTCTTCCAAATGATAAGTGCCTTCCCAGATGATAGACTTGATCTTGTAAGGTCCTTCCCAGTTTGGACCAAAAACTCCATGAGCTGCAACTCTTGTATTTGGCATAACCTTTTGAAGAACCAAATCACCCACATTAAAAGGACGAGTCTTCACTTTCTTGTTGTAATACCTTGCAATCCTTTGCTGATAAGTTGCCAACCTCAATTGTGAGTTAGTCCTTGTCTCTTCTAGGAAATCAAGATTTAGCCTTTGATTTATCATATTCGATTCTTCATCATAGAAATCCCTTCGGAATGACCCTGCTCCAATTTCTACCGGAACCATTGCCTCACATCCATAAGATAACATGAAAGGTGATTCCCCCGTTGTGGTCCTTGGAGTTGTATTATACGACCATAAGACCATAGGAAGCTCCTCGGGCCAATTTCCTTTACTTTCTTCTAGCTTGGTTTTCAAAGTATGCTTGATTATCCTGTTGATAGCCTCAGTCTGCCCATTGCTCTGAGGATGATACACAACTGCGAATTCCTTCTTTATTCCCAAATCCTCGCATAGTTTTCGCAACTCTTTGCTATCAAATTGCTTTCCATTATCTGAAATAAGCTTGTAAGGAATCCCGAACCTGCACACAATGGAGTTAAACACAAAATCCTTGATTTTCTTTGCTGTGATTGTGGCCAAGGGCATTGCTTCCGCCCATTTGGTGAAGTAATCTACAGCAACAACAGCATACTTGACTCCTCCCTTAGACTTGGGGAGTTCTCCAATAAGATCGATTCCCCACATAGCAAATGGCCATGGACTCATCATAGAAGTCAAAGTAGTCACCAGAACCGTTGAAAAATTGGCAAACCTTTGACATTTATCACATGCCTTGACAAACTCATAGGCATCCTTCTTCATAGTAGGCCAATAATAACCTTGCCTTAACATCTTCATCGCCAACGAACCACCCCCCGAGTGATTGCCACAAATTCCTTCATGCACCTCCCTTAGGATATAATTGCATTCATCTCCATCTATGCATTTCAGAAGCGGTTGATTGAAACCTCTCTTGTACAGAATTCCATCATACTCTACAAACCTGGCAGCATGATATCGAAAACGCCTTGCTTCAATTTTATCGCTTGGGAGAATCCCCTTATGGAGATACTCTAGAATTGGAGTCATCCAAGTAACTGACGGAGTAATCTCCACTTCCATGACCTCCACTTCTGGAATACTTGGCACTTCTTGAACTTGTAGAGGAACCGTTCCCAATAGCATAGCATCTTTCTGAGATCCTAACTTAGCTAAAACATCCGCACTGCAATTTTCATCCCGAGGAATACAGTCCAACCTTACTTCACGAAACTTCTGAATTAATCGCTGTGCACACTTCATGTAAAGCTCTGTTCTTGGACCTCTACACTGAAAACCTCCTTTGATCTGCCTGACTACTAACTCCGAATCACTTGATACGATCAAATTTGCTACCTTCATTTCCAAAGCCATCTTCAATCCGTTAATCAAAGCTTCATACTCCGCATCATTATTAGTTGCCTCGAATTTGAAATGAATAGCACTCATGAGTTGATTTCCTTCAGGTGTCACCAAGATAACACCTGCACCAGCTCCTCCATTGTTCATAGCTCCGTCTACGTGCAACCTCCACCAAGGTTGGGGAACTTTCTCAAGAGGGCGCGCCCTCTTAGGAGGAATTCTAGGTTCCACCAATACAAGTGACTTCTCCTCGGTCTCTGAATCAAACTCCAGGATGGAATCTGCTAAAGCCTGACCTTTAATTGCTGTTCTTGGTGTATATTCCAAATCAAACTGTCCCAACTCAATAGCCCACTTCAACATTCTCCCCGAAGCTTCTGGTTTGTGAAGGATACCTCTCAACGGGTAAGCAGTACGAACCTCGATTTTATGAGCTTGAAAATAAGGACGAAGCTTCCTTGCTGCCAAGATTAAAGCATAAACCAACTTTTCCATGCTGGTATATCGAGTTTCTGCGTCATGCAAACGCTTACTCACATAATAAACCGGGAACTGATGATCAATCTCTTCTCTTACCAAAACTGCACTAATGGAGTACTCCGAAACTGCCAAGTACAATATCAAAGTTTCTCCTTCCACGGGCTTGGCTAAGAGCGGAGGATTCCCCAACTGCTCTTTGATTTTCTGAAAAGCTTCTTCACACTCAGGAGTCCATGCAAAATCTCTGGATGCTCCCTTGATTGCCTTGAAGAATTCTCTGCATCTATCTGAAGATTTTGACACAAAGCGATTTAGTGCGGCAATTCTCCCAGCCAAACTCTGAACTTGATTCACACTAGATGGAGATTTCATGTCAAGTAAGGCTTTAATCTTGGCTGGATTCGCCTCGATCCCGCGATGGTTGACAATGAATCCCAAGAACTTTCCGGATTCCACTCCAAACACACATTTTTGAGGATTCAACTTCATCCTGAACTTCCTCAATACTCCGAACATCTGCTCCAAGTGCTTCACATGGTCTTCCGCCCTCAAAGATTTAACAAGCATATCATCCACATACACTTCCATAGTTTTCCCAATCAGATCTTTGAACATCATGTTTACTAACCTCTGATAGGTGGCTCCGGCGTTGATCAAACCGAATGGCATTCCAATGTAACAGTACAAACCTCTGTCTGTGATAAAAGAAGTATGCTCTTGATCTGGCTCATACATAAGAATCTGATTGTAGCCCGAGTAAGCATCCATGAAACTCAAAAGAGCATGGCCAGCTGTAGCATCCACCACATGATCAATTCGAGGGAGAGGAAAACTATCTTTAGGACAAGCCTTGTTCAGATCCGTGAAATCCACGCAAGTTCTCCACTTTCCATTAGACTTCTTGACAAGAACTGGATTAGCCAACCAATCTGGATAATATGATTCCTTGATCAAACCAACATCCAAAAGTCTGTCAACTTCCTCTTTTAATGCTATAGCTGTTTCTCCACTCACAGGTCGACGTTTCTGGCGAATTCCTTTCTTGGTGGGATCTATGTTCAAATGATGACACATAATCTTTGGATCAATTCCCACCATATCAGCATGACTCCAAGCAAAGACATCCAGATTATTCAAGAAAAAATTAGTAAGCATTCCTCTCAACTTGGAATTCAACTGAGATCCGATTTTCAAAATCTTATTTGAATCCTTCTCATCCACCATAATTGGAATAGTATCCTCTGCAGGACCAGTCTTTTCCACAGGTTGTGGTGTTCTCGGATCAAGATCAAAATCAAAACTTCGTGGATCCTCGATTGGTGTTACATCCTTGGAGGGCGCGTCCTCTTTAAGAGGGAAGTCTTTCTCAACAAGGGTATGCACCAAACCTTCAAGTAACATTCGCCTCCCTTCGACCTGCTCACCTCTGATATTAACTGAAATCACCTCCTCTGAACCTTCTTCAATTTCCTCTAGAATTCCATCTTGAAGATCATCAAGCACTGGAATTCTCTCCTCAGGGCGCGCCCTGCAGCAGGGCATTCCCTCTGGCTCTTGAACAAGATAATGGACTTTCACATCTCCCGGGACAATACTCATAACCCCTAAACTACTTTCACTGAGGGCGCGCCCTCCATCCTACTGTCTCCTGAATCCCTTGATTGCCTTGTGATAACAATCTCTCGAGTCATGCTGGGATCCTCGAATTGTTCCCACACCATTTGGCGTAGGAAACTTCATTGCAAGATGATAGATGGAGGTCACAACCTTCATTTCTTTCAACAAGGGATGTCCTACCAAAGCATTATGTGACGATTCCACATTCAAAATCATGAAATCCATCATTTGAGTCACAGAAAGAGTTCCTTCCCCGAGAGTTACTGGTAACTTGATAGCTCCCATGACCTTTACAGATTCGCCCGAAAAACCATAGATCCATCCGTTATCTTGAATCATATCCTTATCTAGGAGTCCCAGCTTTTGGTAAGTGCTTTAATATAGAATATTCACCGAACTTCCATTATCAACAAAAACTCGATGCACATTCTTGGAACCAATCTGAATTGCCACCACCAAAGCATCATTGTGAGGATGGTGTACCCACCTTGCTTCTTCTTCAATGAAAGTGATATCAACACATTCTCCTTTGAACAATTTAGGCGGCCTTAATTCCAAACTATTCACATTTGTAAGAGGTCGATATCTTGCTTCCCTAGTATACCTCTCCATAGCATGATTGCTGTCACCTCCCAGGTGGTGTCCACCAAAGATGGTGTGAATACTTCCTTCCTTGACGAACTTCTTCTCTTCAGGCTTGCCATCAGCATGGAGGGCGCGCCCTCCATCTCTCTCATCAGGATTCTCCCTATGTTTTTTCACCTCTCTGACAATCCATTCTGTCAAAAATCCTTCCTTGATCAAATCTTCAATTTCATCCTTCAATTGACGGCACTCATGAGTATTGTGCCCTGAAGACTCATGGAATTCACAGTACTTCCTCTTGTCTTTGCTTTGCCAAGAAGAGAGAGGTTCTGGCTTCCTAAAGAATCCTTTATTTTTGTTTACTTCGAAGATATGTTCAATGGAGGCTGCGAGGGGAGTATAATTACCCGGCCTTTGATCATAAGTATAAGTATCTGGGGGACCCCAATTCCCTCTAGAATTAGCTACATTTACTCGATTGGCGCCAGTCGCTATACGACGTGTTGGGCTAGGTGACCTGTCCTTCCTCTTATTAGTCTTTCCCTTAGCATTGCTTTGAGAATCTGACTTTCGATTGTCTGCTAAGGATTGCTCCACAATCTTGAAAGACTCAACCTGTGCAAACACATCGGCTAAAGTGGGCGGATCTCGCCCTTGAAGATGCTTCCAGAAGTCAGTTCCTACTGACAATCCAGCTATTAAGAAACTCTTGAGCGTTTCGTCAGTCGCTCCTCTCACCAGAGTTGATTCCGAGTTGAATCTCTTGAAGTAGGATTGCAGACTTTCACCTTCCCTCTGCTTGATATTGGCCAAAGTTGTGACTGGAGGGGCATATTTTACCGCCGCCTGGAATTTAGTCAAAAACAAATTCCTCATCACCTGCCAAGACGTAATAACTCCCGAGCCGAGTTTCTGAAACCATTGCTGAGCACTTTCTCTAAAAGTCGCTGCCAACAATCGACATCTAGCCAGCTCTGCCACTTGATAAACATCCATTTCGATATCAAAGCGTCCGAGGAATTCCACAGGGTCTGCGTTTCCATGAAAGCGCAAATCATTTGTCATGGATCTATACCCTGTAGGAAGCTGCGCCTCTCTAACTTCAGTTGAGAATGGAGAAGATGTTTGTGCAGTAGCAGATATTCTTCCTCCATCCAAGTGAGCAAGGAGCTTCTTCAAGTCATCCACATTAAAAGTTCCGACCCCGGGAACATTCTGAATATTTGGTTGTGTCGCAGTTTGGGTACCCCCCCGGGGGTGGAGGTGGAGCTATTGTCTGAGCACCTCCCTGAGTCCCCGCTTGAGGTTGAACCATAACATCCCCTTGAGTTTGAGTTTGCTGGCCTTGAGGATTTCCCTGAGACCGTGGATTTTCTCGAGAACTTCTCTGATGTTGTTCTCCTGAGTGAGGGCGCGTCCTTGATCTAGACTCACCAGAAACACTTGAGGGAATTTGATGGATACGGGGGGATCTCCCACCTGAGGGCGCGCCCTGATTACGGGGTCGTCCATTTCCTTGATGCAAATCCATTCTTCTATCACCGTTATCACGGTTTCCTCTTCTTCCAGGAGTATCATGATGAAAAGCTTGTTTAGATCCAAGGGGCCGCGACCTGTTGTCAGGGGGCGCGCGCTGTGGATTATGGCTCTGTGGAAGGGCTCGCTCATGTCCAAGGGGCCTCGACCTGTCATCGACAGGGGGGGCGCGCTGTGGATCACAGGGCCGCAATTCCAAATCTTTGTCTTTCTTTTGAAGTTCGAGGAGATATATCCTAAGGTCATCATCATTAAGCCTTATTCCAAGGCGCTCTTTCAAACTTGCAAAATCACTCTTCTCCTTAGCAATCTGTTCTTCATCCCGCTGAATCTCACTGGGGGTGCGCCCTGAACGGTGAGGGTGAGGGCGCGCCCTAGCTTCGGGATTCAACAACCTGCGCTCAGAATTATCTTCACTAGGATGTTCAATAATAGGATCAGAGTAGTCTAACCTTCGAGGAGTGATTAGCTGAAATCTTCTTTCCTGATTTTCCTCCCTACTTCGGGAATCTTCCTCAATTTGTGGGGATTTTCCTGACCGGCGATGATTTCGCGGGATACTCCGAGATTTTCTCCTCGACTCCTGATTTTCCTCCACGGAACACAATCTTGCCCCAAAATTATTTAGGGCATCTCCCATGCGGTACAGTTGTTCCATTAATGCCGCGTTACTGATAAGAACAGGCGGCTGACCACCAACGGTGGCTGGAGTTCCATGATGATGTGGAGGAGCGGAGATTTCTTCCGGAACATAAGCCTCATGGTGGGTTGGATTACCCCCCATGCTATCTTCAGAATCATAATCATCTTCTCCATGAGAACCTCTGCGCTGATTGTGCGACATCTTTTCCTCCTAAGATTCAGATCTTGATTGGCTCCCCTCCTTCTAGCGCCAATTTGTTGACGGAGGAATTTGGTAACAACAAATTTCGAGGTACTTCGCCGGAAACAAGATCTGCAGCGGTGGTTCTTTGCCGAAAAGAGTGGTAGTTGTTTGTAATTGGTGGCTGAGATTGATAGGGTTAGTGGTGGCTATTTCAGAGCTCTCGACTTCCAACCCCTCAATCGGCCTACGTACCCCGGTATTTATAGGGGATCAAGCCATACGTAGTTCTTGGAGAGCAAGAAACCCAAATGGGCTTGGATAACAGACCAGCTTCCGGAATGTTCTACTATGAGGCCTAACCACAAAAGGCCCAAGGTTCATCCAGGATCTCAAGACTTCACGGATAAGGAAACTTCCCCCGTCGAGGACTAGTCCTATCCGCTACCAGCTATTTCTTGATTTCAAGGATGCAGGTATAGCCGTGATTTACCCCAAGTGCAGAACGCATCCCTGTCCCCCGAATGAGAAGCACCCACTAGATAACAGGACAGGTGATCCAGAGCTTTTGGGTGCAAAGTGCAGGATTACTCCAAAGTTCCCCAATGAGGGCGCGCCCATTGGCTACAGGAACAGAGCTCCCAAAGCACACACCAGAAAGTCCCCATCTTTCCACCTTAGGGCGCGCCCTTAGTGTTTAAGAAGGGTCCTTATATCCAGGCAAACCCCTGGAGGCCTTCTGCGACGGACATCCCCCTCCTGAGATACGACAGGAGGGAATTCTTCAATAATCAAATACGAAATCGACATTATTGACATTCTGGAATTTCACCATATCCCAGGGCGCGGCCTAAACCCCCCAGGGCGCACCCTAACTTCTAGAAATCCCTAATTTGTTCTCTAAAATCCCAAATTGAACCAGTTATTGACCCGAATCCATCATGAAAATACCCGAACCGAATTTTGGCTATAACAGAGATGAAGGTAGCGAATTTGATTGTGTCAAGTGATTCGGAATTAGTAGTCAGGCAGATCAAAGGAGGTTTTCAGTGTAGAGGTCCGAGAACAGAGCTCTACATGAAGTGTGCACAACGATTAATTCAGAAGTTTCGTGAAGTAAGGTTGGAATGTATTCCTCGGGATGAAAATTGCAGTGCAGATGTTTTAGCTAAGTTAGGATCTCAGAAAGATGCTATGCTGTTGGGAACGGTTCCTCTACAAGTTCAAGAAGTGCCAAGTATTCCGGAAGTGGAAATCATGGAAGTGGAAATTATCCCGCAAGTTACTTGGATGACTCCAATTTTAGAGTATATCCGTAAGGGGATTCTTCCGAGCAACAAGATTGAACCAAGGCGTCTTCGATATCATGTTGCCAGGTTTGTAGAGTATGATGAAATTCTATATAAGAGGGGCTTCAACCAACCACTTCTCAAATGCATAGATGGTGAAGAATGCAATTATATCCTGAGGGAGGTGCATGAAGGAATTTGCGGCAATCACTCGGGGGGTGGTTCGTTGGCAATGAAGGTGTTAAGACAAGGTTATTATTGGCCTACCATGAAGAAGGATGCCTATGAGTTTGTCAAGGCATGTGATAAATGTCAGAGGTTTGCCAATTTTTCAACGGTTCCGGTGACTACTTTGACTTCTATGATGAGTCCATGGCCATTTGCTATGTGGGGAATCGATCTTATTGGAGAACTCCCCAAGTCTAAGGGAGGAGTCAAGTATGCTGTTGTTGCTATAGATTACTTCACCAAATGGGCGGAAGCAATGCCCTTGGCCACAATCACAACGAAGAAAATCAAGGATTTTGTGTTTAACTTAATTGTGTGCAGGTTTGGGATTCCCTACAAGCTTATTTCAGATAATGGAAAGCAATTTGATAGCAAGGAGTTGCGAAAGCTATGCGAGGACTTGGGAATAAAGAAGGAATTCGCAGCTGTGTATCATCCTCAGAGCAATGGGTAGACTGAAGCTATCAACAAGATAATTAAGCATACTTTGAAAACCAAGCTAGAAGAAAGCAAAGGAAATTGGCCCGAGGAGCTTCATATGGTCTTATGGTCGTATAATACAACTCCAAGGACCACAACTGGGGAATCACCTTTCATGTTGTCTTATGGATGTGAGGCAATGGTTCCGGTAAAAATTGGAGCAGGGTCATTCCGTTATGATGAAGAATCGAATATGATAAATCAAAGGCTAAATCTTGATTTCCTAGAAGAGATAAGGGGAAATTCGCAGTTGAGGTTAGCAACTTATCAGCAGAGAGTTGCAAGGTATTATAACAGGAAGGTGAAGACTCGTCCTTTCAAGGTGGGTGATTTGGTTCTTCGAAAGGTCATGCTGAATACAAGGATAGCTGCTTATGGAGTCTTCGGTCCAAATTGGGAGGGACCTTACAAGATCAAGTCTATTATTTGGGAAGGCACTTATCATCTGGAAGACTTGGATGACAACACAATTCCAAGGGCATGGAATGCGGAGCATTTGAAGAAATATTATCAGTAGGGTGCGGCTTTGGCCCCCTATTGTATGAAGGCTTATATTTAAGTTATATACTAGCATAAATAAATCTTCTCCTAGTCTAGGGGGGTGGTAGACATACGCCTTCTTTAGTTCTAGTCGAGACTTGCTGTTTTTATTCCATGTTTGTTCAAAGTTTATTCTCCTTAGCTCGGGGGGTAGTACATGTATACCTTCCTTTGTTCTGTCGAGATTTGAGTTTATTTGAAGGTTAATAAAGTATATCAAGACATTTTTTCAAGGTAGTGAAGATTTTTTTTTGATTGAAGTACAAGAGGTCGTACCCATGTCATAGGGTGCGCCCTGTGAAATTTTGTGTAATTACAAGCAAAAATTGACAAGTTAAAGGAATCCTGAAAAAGGTAATGCCTTAGGGCGCGCCCTCAACATATATGTGAAGATTTTTTGTGTTTTTCTATTAAGATTCAAAAACATTTTTGAACGAAACTATGAAGAAAAGGTTGCGCCCATGTTAAGGGCGCGCCCCTATTGGAAGAATTTAACAAGAAAAGTAGAAGCATGGAAAAGTGATAAACATAGTAAAGTTCAAAGGACATTAAAAGTTAGGAATTACAACCTGCAGGGTTTTACAAAGGACCCGCACCTTAAATAGTTAAAGTATATACGGACAAATTTGAAGATAAAATCACTTGGGCGCGACCTTGGGAGATGAAGAAGGCACGTCCTGAGCATCATGAGGGCGAACAGTGGTAAGAGGAGATACATCCACAGCAGGTGAGCTCTGAGTAGGGTTGGCTGCAGGAGGAGAGGTTTGAACATTTTCAGTAGAGGGCGCGCTTTCCGAGGGATCCTCTAATCCCAGTTCAACTCTTTTTGCCTTGATAGCTGCAGCCTCGTTAACCTTAAACTTTGCCACATCTTCAGCAGCAGCAGGACCAAACTTCTCCCAGTTGTAGTCAGGATCATTGGCTAGAAAGCCAGTGAGGTAGAAATTGAATCCTTTCTCGAAATTCTCATCCTCAATGGCTTCCCTCTGCTCTTTCAGCTTAGTCTTTTCAATCTCTAGGGCACTTTGTAGCTCTCTGAATTCCTCTCTTTCTTTCTTCAATCTTTCAACTTGATCACAAAGATATTTGCCATAGTCAAGGGATTTTTGAAGATCCGATTGAAGAGTAGCAATGGTGGCATCCTTGGCGTCACATGCTTTCTTCCACTTGTTATCAGTTTCGATAACCATGTTGGAAAACTTCTTGTTTTCTGCCTCAAGTTTGTTCAGATGAAGTTTCTCTTTGTGCACTCTTTGGGCGCGCCCTAAAGATTGAACCAGGAGTTGGGCTGAGGTTTTAATCATGGAGTTCGTTTCATCATCAGTGTTCATATTCTACCAGAGATCAATTTCTTTCTCAGTGATAAATGAAGCAGCAGCCGGCCCAATAAGGGTTTCCACATATGAGGGCGCGCCCTCAGTTCTTTGTCTTTTGCCTCTGTTCACAGGAGGATTTTGGATTTCAGCATTTCTTTTTGAAGACTCAGAATGTGGGATTGTTGGGGAAGGTGGTTGTTTTTGTATGGGATTTCCCCTAGAATCCGAAGTATCCATCTTGTCATCATGTTGTGATTTGATGTTTTTCTTGGCAGCACCGAAGCCGCGAGGGATTTTAGGAGCCATTACTATGCAAAACAAGCGAAAAAGAAAACGGTTAGTCCGCGCTTTAGGTGAAGAAGGTTTTTAAGCAAATAATAAAGAGAAACATCAAGCGAAATAATGATGCAGTATAATGTCAGGGCGCGCCCTACATTATAATTTTTTACCTTCATCAGTATTAGATTTTTCATATTCACTGTCATTAGATGACGATGATGGAACAGCAATGCCATTTCTGAATCTTTTAAATTTACATATATGACCAACTCTATCTGATAGGATTCCAACTCTTTTTAAGTTTTCTTCAGTAATTAGAGTTTGAAGATTGAATCTTTCCGCTGCAACCTTGAGGACGGCTTTGGCCCGATGAAGGGCCGCGCCCTGAAGTTCTTTTTGAACTCTTCTATCTGTTTTAGTTTAAAAGAATTAATAATAGTTAAAGGAAAGATAAAATGGAAGAAAAGAAGGGTGTAGGGCGCGCCCTCACTTACGCGGATTTGTGTTAAACTGGAGTCGAACTCGAGGAACATCCCAGATAAAGAAAAAAGGTTCTTTCCATCGTTTAATGTGGCTAATTCTTCCTTCAGAAAAGCCCTTGCTGTTGTGAGGTTTGTTGATTAGCAGGTAATAATAACCAATGTTTGATTGACGGATGCTAAAAAAGTAGCTGATTTCTGGCATAGAGGGGGCATCGAAATCTAAGTCATGGTAGAGGATGAGTAAGCCTAACACAAGTTTGTAGCTATTAGGAGAAAGTTGGGTTGGGGCTAGGTCATACCATTCCAGGATTTCTCTTAGGTAAGGATGCAAGGGCGCGCCCACACCTAGAGCAACAAGTCTCGGGGTAAGAACCATCCTTGGAATTCTGAAATCTCCACCGTAGTTGAAAATATGAGGACGATGGTGGGAGTGAGGAATGGCCCAGAGTCCTTCTTGGCCATAGTATTTCATAGCCCATTTCACTTCATCATTTGTGGCGGTAGAAGACATGCTCACACAGGCTAGTTTGCCTTGTTTCTTTCTAAGTTGGTTCTTTTCCTTTTCAGAAATTTCGTTATATCTACCCCAGTCGATGTCAATCTCTTGGTCAAGAACCTCCTAGTGTTCAAATGGGGTAGGTGATAGAGGTGGGGATGTTGGCTCGGAATTGATTAGTGGTGAAATGGATAAAGCAGAAGGCGCGCCCTCTGTGGAGTAAGTATCTGAAGAGTGTGAATCATTGGAGGAATTGGAATCTGGATTATAATCATTATCAGAAGGATCTGTATATAAGGGGTTTGGAGTTTTTTCAGATATTGGTGTTGGAGTTCTTGTTTTATTCTCTAAACGAGTATTAAGGTGGATGTTGTTAAGGGAATCCTCACTGGAAAAACTCATTTGATCTTCGTTGAAATCTTCGATAAGGCGCGCTGTGTCCTCTGAAGAAACAAATGAGAAAAGAGGCCTCGGATAATTTGGAGGGAGAAAGGTGTTTGGGGGAGAATGTCCCAAGACGCCTGTTAAGCACTTTAAAAGGATGAAAGGGTGAAGACGCGCCCTCCAGCTGCAAAGAATTAAAAATAGAAGCACTAAGGGCGCGCCCACGAAAAGTACAAAAGGAAAAATAAGTTTGCTCAAGGGAAGAGAAATGAAGGAAAGTTTGTACTACGACTTAAACTAATTATGTGACTTAACATTATTTAGTTGGACGTTTAAAATTTTTCAGAAGATATTAGGACGCGCCCTAAGTGTGAGATGCGCCCAAGAAATTATTCTAATATTCAGAAACATACTGTGTGAAGATGGTGACTACGAAATAAGATCAAATGAAGATACATACATATATACATACATTGGAAAATGAAGAATATGGGGAGTTGAAAAGTTAAAATACCATATCAGTCAATCTATGCGGTGAAAACTTGAAGTAAAGACATAAGAGTATACCTTGTGAGTTCTGGATTACGATTTGTCGAAGAAATTTGTAAAAAACGCGACGGAATTGGTCGGATTCTCGTTTGAAAAGTTGAAGTCGCCGGGGAGAGTTTTGGTGAAGAGAGAGAGAGTAAAAAGAGTAAAGTGAATATTAAGGGGGTATTTATAGGTGAGATATATAATGGTGGATGACAGCTATAAGTCGGTTAAGATTCCAAGGCTGCACCCTCTCTTTGGGCGCGCCCTGTGAAGAATGTTGTGAGAATTTTGGGCTTTGCTTGTGAAAATTCCATATATCATCTTTGATTTCATATGGAATTGGGGGGTAGTTGTTATAGCCAAAATTCGGTTCGGGTATTTTCATGATGGATTCGGGTCAATAACTGGTTCAATTTGGGATTTTAGAGAACAAATTAGGGATTTCTAGAAGTTAGGGCGCGCCCTAAGGGGTTTAGTCCGCGCCCTGGGTTATGATGAAATTCCAAGATGATAATAATGTCGATTTCATGTTTGATTATTGAAGAATTCCCTCCTGTCGTATCTCAGGAGGGGGATGTCCGTCGCAGAAGGCCTCCAGGGGTTTGCCTGGATATAAGGACCCTTCTTAGACACTAAGGGCGCGCCCTAAGGTGGAAAGATGGGGACTTTTTGGTGTGTGCTTTGGGAGCTCTGTTCCTGTAGCCAATGGGCGCGCCCTCATTGGGGAACTTTGGAGTAATCCTGCACTTTGCACCCAAAAGCTCTGGATCACCTGTCCTGCTATCTGGTGGGTGCTTCTCATTCGAGGGACAGGGATGCGTTCTGCACTTGGGGTAAACCACGGCTATACCTGCATCCTTGAAATTAAGAAATAGCTGGTAGCGGATAGGACTAGTCCTCGACGGGGGAAGTTTCCTTATCCGTGAAGTCTTGAGATCTTGGATGAGCCTTGGGCCTTTGTGGTTAGGCCTCATAGTAGAACATTCCGGAAGCTGGTCCGTTATCCAAGCCCATTTAGGTTTCTTGCTCTCCAAGAACTACGTATGGCTTGATCCCCTATAAATACCGGGGTACGTAGGCCGGTTGAGGGGTTGGAAGTCGAGAGCTCTGAATAGCCGCCACTAACCCTATCAATCTCAGCCACCAATCACAAACAGCCACCACTCTTTTCGGCAAAGAACCACCGCTGTAGATCTTGTTTCCGGCAAAGTACCTCGAATTTTGTTGTTACCAAATTCCTCCGTCAATAGAATGTATGATTCTAACAAAAATGAAAATGGATATAAAATACATATCCCATCAGAGTATTACCTAATTAGAATTAGTAATATGTAGGTGAGAAGAGATATACCTGAGTTTCAAACTCGTGCATGTTCCACAAGTGTGGGAGCATCTACAATTAATCAACTCATTCTAATATAACCTAATATATCATTTGTTTTAATTTTTTTTATTAGAAATGTTGTAAATCACAAATCCATCAAAATATTGTGTAGTAGGAACAAATTTTATGTTGATAATTTTACATATAAAATCTCCCACAAATATTTCAAAATTCATTACTTAGATTTTCTGTTGAAATTTGAATAACTTGAGATTTTGATTGATTGTTTAAAATCTGGATTGAATACCTACAGATTTTAGAAGATTTTTTAAAATCTCAATTGAATACCCACAGATTTAGAAAGATTATTTGAAATCCGAATTGAATACTTGCAGATTTTAAAAGATTGTTTAAAATCCCAAATGAATACCTACTGATTTTGAGAATCCATTAAAATCCAATAGATTCTCAAATAATAACTAACCAACTACCTTTTTCAGCTATTACCTTTTCTTACTTTTCTAGCTAACTAAAATCTCCTTAAAATAAAATAACTAAAATCTCCTTCATAAAATAGTACTATACTATTTTATGAACAATTAAAAGTCTCCTGTAATTTTTCACATTTTTTTAGCTAACCACATCACTAAACACCTTTCTTTGTTTAATTACATGTTAAATTACACATGAGTTTAAAAAAACAATTATATGAAGAAAATGAATTTTCGAACCAATAAATCATTAGAAGAAGTTCCTGGCGATGTTAGCTCTAGCCTCTAGTTAAGGGAAAAAGAGAGAATTTTTATTTTATTTTTATTGCTTTCATGTTAACTAGCTTTATAGCCCATTCGAGGCACGGGCATGCTCTAGCCTCACATGTTGTAAATTTGTATACATAATTATGAAATGGAATGTATGTTCAGTTGTGAGCCTCACATGTTGTAAATTTGCATACATAATTGTGAAATGGAATGTAAGTTCTGTTGTGAGGAGTACTTTCTTCCGCCATGTACTGGGGCCTCATGCAGGCATGCATGTTGTGTAGAAGATATGTGGTTTGGAAATGCTTGGAAGCTTGTGATTCTCCATAAACTGCCATTAGGCGTGAACATGTATCTTGTTTTGGCGAGATTCTGTAGCTGCACTAAAATGAAATGGTGTTAATCTGCATAAGTTGCCAACAGTTTATATGTTGGGTATGCAGTCAACATGATAGTAGCTGTGTCTTTTATTGTAGAGTCAGTTACCTTATCAGGGAGTTTTGTTGAGTGATTTGTCATAAATAGACTATGTGCAGGTAGAAATCTAATGAAGTGGCAGGTGCTAGAAAGGGACATTGAGCATGCACTTATGGTGTGTTCCATAATTGGCTTTTCAGTGGTATATGGCACGTGCATATGCTTTGTAATCAGCAATATTAAGGTCCAAATATCTCAACTGGGCATAGCCGTAATCAAGTTTTATTGTGCACTGATTGGAGTCGATAACTTTCCATCTATACAGTTTCCACTCTTGTCTTCAAAGCATGACATGGAACTCTTTACTCTCCGTCTTGATAGATTCAACAAAATCTTATTTGCTTGGTTGTAGGTTGAATCTGCTGTAGAGGAAAGAGTTGCATCTAACTGTAATCCACGAGATTTATGAAGGATAAAACGCCATCATTGATAAGTGGATTTTATATCCACTTGGAGCATTCTAAATCGGCTTAAATTGATTGTCTTGTACTCAAGTTTCTTGTAGTTTTGATGTGTATTGCTTAGTTGTGCAGAGTTACAAGAATGTTGATTATGGTGGATGCTTTTGTCATTTTTGGAGATTAAATTGATTAAAATTCGGATTTTCCGGGACGGTTGCGCAGTCTTCACTGTTTTGGCCATATCTGGAGTTTTAGAAGTCCGTTTTCAGCGATCTTACTGCTCACGCGAAGCTTGGGAGATTTTCTACAACATGGGACAGGTCTTGCACGAGCAAGTTGCACGTGGTGAGAGCAGACAGCACGACAAGCAGAATGTTGGAAGCAGTGAAATTATTGTTTTGCCCTTTTTAAGTTCTAATTGTATTTTGGGCAGTTTTTAGAACCTTAATTGAATTCTAATTGTATTATAAGGTAATTTCTTGCTGGGCAAGAGATCTAGAGCCTATTTAAACACACCTTAGCATTGTAAATTGTATCATCGCTTTATTATTGTAACATAGCTTAGATCTGCAAGGGAGAAAAAGAGAGAAGGATTCAACGCTCGTGACAAGCAACGGATCTAGATCTACTTCATCTCTTGAATACTTTGGATTATAGATTTGTTTTCTTAACTCTTTGTTTCTTTTATTAATATCTTGTTTATTATCATGTTTTCATCAAATCTCATGACGATGAACGGTTCAATTATGAGCTAATCATTGTCATGAGATTCTAACGGAGTTATCTATGTAGCTTAGTAGTTTGATTGTTTTAAAGATTACGTGTGGTGAATTCTTGATATCCTCGTATGGTTAATCTTAATGCTTTTAGATGCGTAGCTAACATCTAAATTGAATTGTTAATCTCTTGTGAAGCGAGAGTGGATCTTGAGATTTAGAACTTGACATGCTAGCATAGGATAGGTTGATGTTTTAACATCATTATTTGTAGCATCAATAGAGATATTATGCTGCCCTATGTGATCTTAATAGACAACTTGTTCTTCAACCGTTATGTTTTCAAATCTTATAGAGATATAGGGTCTAAGCATAATTGGTGTCTATTCATCTTCTATCTCTTTTGTGGATGTATGTTTAGTTTGGTATTCGTATACTGAGAAGTAGCGTTTACTTGTTTCGTGTTGTCTGATCAGATATCAAAACCATCACGTGCATTGATTAAAGGCATCAACTCTAAGTGAAGTAGATAATAAAGTTAGAGTCCCTTGTTTTTATTCTCATAAGTAATTCGAATTCTATTCTCATTAGTTAATTTAATTCTTAGTTTAATATTTTGCATCTTAGTATAATTTAGATAATCAAACCCAAATTTGCTACTTTTCTTAGCAGTGAATTAAAACCATACATTGTTGCATAGACATATTTACTGATTGAAACTTAACCAGATCTCTGCGGAATGAACTTAATTTATATTACTTGTGACTACGTGCGCTTGCGTAATTTTATAGCATAACAATCATCTTACCAAGTGTGCCCATCTTTAAAATAAATTTATCGTCGTTCCTGCGAGACATGTATATAAATGATTTAATAACCGGGGTAATCTGTCACAAAGCATACAACAAATTAATAGTAATGAATTTCTGCATTGGTAAAAGCTCAAAATAATATCAATGTGATTGCAATGCTAAGTAAAATGTGAGAATTTCATAGAGGTGAGCTTCAAATGTGTATAGCCCACTAAGTCATCAGATATTATAATATTTCCCATCATGTTATATAATGCTAGAAAAACAAAATGTTTTAGCTCAAATCCAGTACATTCGGGGTCTAATACTTTCCTTCTCATCCATAGCACCATTTTATCTACACATTTTTATCTAATCAACTTTGTTTTGAGCTTCTAATCACTGAATAGTTCAAAGTGTGCCAATAGTATTAATACAGAAGTAAACCTGTAGGCCATACACAACACTTGCAATTTGTAACTCGTATCATACAGCTTTTACCAGTGCACTCAGTTTGAGAAAAAGAGCAGTACTTGCACAACCTTAGGCTATAACTAATATAATAACTTAATTTTAAGCTAGATTAACTACAAACAGATGTAAATGAGTGACCGATACCAAATACTGCAGATTCATATAAGCTAAAACAGGTGATATAATTACTTAACTTTAAGATAGATTAACTGCAAGCAGATGCAAATGAGTGACCGATCGATACCAAATACAGAAAATTCATATAAGCTAAAATAGCTGACATAGTTACTTAATTTTAAGCTAGATCAACTGCAAACATATGTAAATGAGTGACTGATACCAAACACTGCAGATTCCTTTATTTATCTATACTAAGCTTTAGACTCCATGGTTTGTTGCTTGATCAATTGAGCCATGGATCTTTCCATGCTTTTTTTTGGTGCATTAGCTTGTAACCGTTTAAGATAGACAAAGAAAGTTTTCTGAGTTTACTATGAAGATTGTAGTATGTTTTTATTAAGTTTCATAATGGTAATACTTGTTTCCTCAATACTGTAGTTAGTTCTGCTAGATTTGTTCAGATATCTTTAGGTTGATATATATTGGCTTTGTTTTTTCAATTTTCAATCGAATGATGACAGATGACATGATAGAACATTTTGAAGTTATGACATAAAGAGTTCAAGGTTGACATATTTGAAAATTAAAGAAAGGGAAAGGGAAAATATTTATATGTTCTATCTAACGGTTCTGGGCATAATCTCAAGTCTATCGATAACTTGGTTTAGGGACTACGCAATAACGTCCTATGCACCCCTGCGTTCAACATATTCTATATACATAGCTTTGTCTTAAATTTATCATCTTTTTCCATGTCAAATTGGTCCTTCATCTCAAGTTACTACGCAGTGAAAACCTGTATAAGTGCATCTATAATTAAGTTTGGCATCTTAACCTACCAATAACACAGTTACTCTACATATGCTGCAAATTTAAAAAATAAATCCCAATAGATGCTCCAAATAATATAAATTCATATAGCAATAACATAGATGCTCAATTGCATTCCTGTTATTATAAGGACTTAAATTTTGTGGTAGGTATCTGTGTCTGTATTTCTCAATTGGACCGGGCACAACCTACAACTGAATTTGTGAAATCTAATTGAATTCCGCAAGGGCATTTGGGGCAAGAGTTGTAGAACCATTTATCATACCTTGAAAAGGCTACAATGGTTGCCTCGCAGATGACTCAGATAATCTGTGGAGCAAGTAAATAGTTGGCGATTCTGATTGTGGAGCAAGTAAAGTGAGATCTAATTACAATCAATAATACACACATTCAAAAAAACGTGCATTATAATGCGAAATTGAATTCCGCTTCAATGCTTAAAAAACTTTGCCATTTCAAAAAAATTCATAGCAATCATACAGCTCAGAAGATCTATATAACTTACAAACACATTGTATTACAAGCAAGAAAAATAGGTAGATAGTTCAAAAGGTATAAAAAAATATATTTATCATGATCTAGTACTATGTACAACTACAAATCCACAAGATCAAACCCAGAGAAAGGGGGAGGGTTAAAATACCTGATTATTTCCATTGTAGCGGCAGGGTCGCCCTGTATGCATAAAATCAAACACCATTAGCCATATATAAAAAAAATGCAACACAGAAGAGATGGGCTAAGATGACAGACCAATGATCCGGGAACATAATTCACCAGAAATGAAAAGCATCACAAGAAGTACTTAATTGTTCATTACACTCTAGACCCAAATATAGATTAGTAAATAAACAAATATCCCCTAATTGAAGTCTAAATCAACCTTTGGAAGGAACACATCCTGACCGGAGGCCCAAATCTACGAGAAATTGTTGAAAGAGTCACAAAGGATTATGTGGGGAGGGGAGAAATACAAAGAGATGTGGTAGGGATCGGTAGGTATGTAGACAATAGGCGGGGTAAATCAATTATATGATGTGATGACATGGGCATCCCATGGTGATGTGGCTATCTGACCTGGATTAAATTGTCTCACTGAACCTATATGTTGTGCTATTAATAATATAATAGATAATAGATTACATGGCATATCATCAATCAAAACTATATTAATTCAATTCGTAAAAATCACCTTTGTATATAATAAAACACCCGTAAGAACATGATATTATGATTAAAATAAACCTAAATAAATATTAATATTAATTTAAATTTAGATGCATGGGATATCACTCCTGGTGTTTTAAAATTTAAATTAATCTTTCCACGTTCATATTACAATTCTAATGAGATTATACTTAGAACCTTCTAATTAACAATTCTAGTTCTAAGCGGAATATTTGATTCAGTATGTGCGTGTGTATATATAACGTAGCTTATGTTACATACTCGTGCGTTCTTCCAAAGTACGTAGATCCAAGCCTCTAGCTACTTTCATTCACAATCAACAATATAATGGCCTATTTGCCTAACGAAATTTTGGCGCAAGTACTAGTAAAGGTAACATGCTTGAAGTCTATTTTGAGATGCACCTCAGTTTGCAAGTCATGGTACTCATTGATAAAATCTCCTATATTTGTTACACTTCATCTATGTCGTCCAAATATTACCAAGTATCTCTTTTGTGACTATGCTGCATCTCTTTGTCCTGAGGAACGGTATCTGTCGATACACTACGACAGTGAAGCATTCGTCGAACATTACAGATTGGTGTTTCCGGGCAGGCAAAAATATCAAATAACTATACACGGGTTTTGTAATGGACTAATATGCTATTCGGAGTACGGTGACAGTGGTGTATACCTTTGGAACCCTGCCATCAGAAAGCTAAAAGTTCTTCCAAGGTATAGAAACTACGAGAATTATCAAACTACTAAACGGAGTTTCGGATTTTGGTTTGACAAACGGAGGAACGATTACATGGTTGCCAAGCTCACCTATGCAGGGGTGGACGTCGCATCAGCCATTGATGTTTATAGTTTGATCACCAATACTTGGAAAGCCATCACTAAAAGTATTCCTGGTATGTCTACAATGCAACGTGGTTTTGAATTAGCATATGTTGATGGAAAATTGCATTGGCCATCAAAAAGAAGTGACGGCTGGATGATATTTTCTTTGGATATTGAAAGTGGTATGTTTCGAGACACATTAATATCATGGGGCTCGGATAGGAAGCTGTCAGATTTCTACTTGACATCTCTTGGTGAACACTCTGTTGCTGTTTTTGGATCTAGATTTACGAGCTCACATGGAATCTATCGTTCTTGTATAATACAAATATATGATCAGAATCTGAACAAGTTATGTACAGTTGATTTGGAAAAGGATGCGCGATTTGATCTTGAACGTGTGGTAGGTCTAAGAAACAACGGTGAAGCTCTTTTTCCCAAACTGGACCGACATAATAAGCTCAACCGGCCTAATGATTCAGGGTTAGTCTCCTATGATGTTCAAACTAAAGATTGTAAGGAGTTCGCTAAGAAGCTGGACTACAATGTGAGGACAATAATTAAAGAACACAAGGGCACAGTCTTCTACCATAGTCGTGAACTCAAACGGGTTAGACCATTGATTGAGACTCTAGTCCTGCTTAATGATGGAGATGCCGAGGAAACTTCAAGTCCAAATTATAACCAGACAATATTTGAAAACACAGAATGATGTGCCTTGTAATTGGTAGATAAATGGATTGATCGACAGCACAGATGGAACTTCTTTGATCTTAATTATTATAGCGGTTTCGAAATGCATTGCCAGTTGTTTTGTATAGACGGGTAGCTCTACTATATAGAACACATATAATTAGAGAGTTTAAAGAAGGCAAATCTTGTAAGACCAGAGTCTAATTATCATCAGCCTTTTATGTTTCACTAGATGTTTAAATTAAATCTTAATTAATGATCTAGATGGCTGAATGTGTTATCTACCAAATTAAGCTTCTTCTAAATATTACTATGCTTATTAAAGTAATAAAATGAGCGACGTCCTAAACTTTTTTACATTGCTGTCGCTAGTGACCGATGTTAAATCTGCGATGTCTATTACATTTTTTCTAGTAGTGAAATTGCCTATGTTCATTGCCCATGTTCATCTACCTCGGCCAAACAATACCAAGTACTATCTCTCTTTATGAGATACATTACGTTGACAAAGCGTTTCTCGAACACTCCCGGTGCTGCAATGGACTAATCTGTTATTCCAAGTCCCAAGACAGTAGTCGTGCAGTATATATATTTTGGAACCTTACCGTTAGAAAGCTAGAAGTTCTTTCAAGTTATCCACACTACAATAATGTTTGTAGTTTAATAAATGGGTGAATGACTACAAGGTCGCGAAATTCTTTTTTCTACAGGTGTGGCAGATGTTTATAGTTTGATGAGCTTTAATTTTTGGAAAATTATTAGTAAAAGTATTCATAATTTGTCCCCGGTTACCCTGTATATGACGATGAAGCATTGTATTAGATTAGGGGGAAGCAGTAGTGGCTGGATGAGTGGATGTTATCTTCTTCGGACATTGTGAAATGCTGAGAAAGACATATATATCATCGAACAAGAGCTGTTAGGGGTCTACTACTTGACACCTCCGAACATTCTTGCTCTATCATTACCCATTACCATTAGCCATAATCTCAAAAATCTCTCAAATTCACTATGTTCTGCTAATTTTTTCACTAAAATAATTGTAACATATTAAAGTATATTCAACTGATTAGTGATTACCATGCAATTTTATTTTCTTTATTTTTAAATTGTATAATTTTTAGGAGTAAAGTGCACTTTGTGTATATGCAGTTAATGCGTCAGACCACTTGAGATACTGTAATTCAAAAAGTACCACGGGCTATGCTGCACTTTACTTTTCGTTACAAGTTGCCCTTTTTCGTTAAATCACCTTAACGTCGTCTGTCAGTCTAGGGGTAAAAAAGACTTTTTAACGTATCTTCTTGTTTCTGCAATATATGCATCGATCCTTTACCCAGACCACAATAATTAGGTCTCCAAGTTCAACTCGAGTAAAAATGATACTCCGTCCCAAATTTCATGAATACAAAACATGTATGTATAAATCTAAAACCCTAATTAATCCCCCATTTGTGTCAGATTTGTCCGCAAAAACAGAGTTGAGGTGACTCACAAGAACCCAACAATGGCGATGAACATAATTCTTAACATATCTCGACCTCTTCTCCTGTTAAACCCCATATTCTTCAAACCCATCTCCATCTCCACCTCCCCATTTCTCTCTCAACAACCCCAACACCTCATCTCTGATCCACCATCTCAAAACCCATCTGGGCCGACCCAATCTTTGGTCCCTTCGGCCTCATTAATGGAGCCCCAACATATGAGGTTTAAAAGAATTGCACTGAGCTTGGATTTAGAGGTAGTTACAGAGATTTTTGCTACTTGGATGCCTTTACAAAAATGGGATGATGTGAAATTGCTGTATGATATTTGGCTTACTTGTTATGATAAGAATGGGAAACAGAATGAAGGAGGAGGGTATTGGAGGAGTAGTGGCTTCAAAGGCGTGGTGGGTTGATGGCGGTGGAGGGGGATTGACGAGGTGGGTAGGTTGAAAAGAAAAGAAATGATTGGATGATCGGAGACCTGGCAATTCGTTCGTTTCGTATACTTTCGTGTCGTGTACTTTCGTGTTTCGTGTACGTAATGCTAAATCCAAAATCGACCCGTTAAGGATTCGTTTCGTTTCGTGTTCGTGTACCTTCATTTCGTGTACGTTTCGTGTCGTGTTTCGTATAATTTTTGAATAAAAATAAAAATATTTAAATATTAATTTTTTACTAGTCAAGTCTTAAGTCAATATGTCATAAGTAATGAAGTGTGCTCAAGTCTTGTGAAACTAATATTTAAAACTATTTTGTATTTATCTTATGTAAAAATTATATATAAAATATTATTTTAAAATATGTATTCATATAATTTTAATAAAATTATTTAAATATTTATTTATTTCGTGTATTTTCGTTTCGTGTCGTGTACCCAAGGGTAAACCCAAAACCGATACTAAATTCATCCGTGTAATTTCGTGTTCGTGTATTTTCGTGTTCGTGTACCGTAAAGGTCAACCCAAACCCGTAATTTTCGTGTCGTTTTCGTGTCGTGTTTTCGTGTCGTGTACGAAATTGCCGGCTCTATGATCGGTGTTGTTGTGTTGTGAATTGGGTTAGGGATGAGAGTCGGAGTGAGAGGTTGGTGGGTGATGAAGGACAGAGGAGAAAGGGGTGAAGTGGTGATTGTTAATGAAGGAGGAGAGGAGTAAGGAGGTTGGTGAAAGTGAGCGGAGGAAATGGGTGGTGGTTGGAGGCTTGGAATTGAAGGAGGTGAACGGAGAATTAAGAAGGTGGGTGATAAGACTGTGAATGGAGAAGAGGGGCAGGTGGGTGATAAGGTTGCAGGTGTTTAATGTCTTTTTTACCCCATACTGACTGTGACAAGTTAATGGAAATGGGCAACTCGTAACAAAAATTAAAGTGCAGTATAGCCCGTGATACTTTTTGAAATATAGTATCTCAAGTGGTCTGACACACTAACTGCATATACACAAAGTGCACTTTACTCAATTTTTAAAGAAAAAGAAAATCCTGAGATTACCTCATGAAAATCTAGTACAAAAACTGATGGAACGGGTGGTTGAACTTTACCCAAATTTATATTTTGATGGCCATAATTTGAAATTTGCAATATGTTGGTCATACATTGCTTTTAAAAGCATGGCTACATAATTTTCTCAAAAAAAGTAATGTATGACCAATATATTACAAATTTCAAACTAAAATATAAATTTGGATTAAGTTCAGTTACAAATTGTAATTTACTCTTTTATAAATAAGTAAGTCATTTTAAAATTATATCCTGTATATAATTAGCCGTTGATGTGGTCGTTTGGTCATCAAATACGGTAAATTCAAGTTATAAGAAAAAGAGGTATATTAGCACAAAATTTATACACAATAAAATAGCAAAAAATCATAATAAAAAATAAGTCACGAATTCATTCTTTGTATATAATAAACAAGTAAACAGAGTATATCATTAGAATTTCAATTCAAAAAATATTGTTTTTAAAAAGCAATACAATTTACATTTAATTACAAAATAAAATTTTAATTTAAAAAAATATATGGTAAAATAAGATATTAAAAAAGTAATCAAAAAACATGTCATAATTGGAAATGACATCAAAATTCAACAAAATATAATCTATAAAACAAACGCTAATTTTAAAAAAACTAAATTTAGAAAACTATCAACAATAAATTTTAATATAATGCACTTAAAACAAATATAAACCAACACAAAAATGTAAAAGATAGTACAAACTTTCTTTTAAAAAAATAAGTACAAATGTATGTATGTTCACATGTATGTTAAATTACAATAAGTTTCCATATGTCTAAAATGTATTATATATATCAATATATATATATATATATATATATATATATATATATATATATATATATATATATATATATATATATATATAAAGGAGGATACGCGGGCGCTTAGGTGGCACTCTAAGAACATCTCAATCTATTTTTCTAATTTTTTAGAATTTTAGGATTTTAAATACTAATAATTATAAAAAAAATATTTTTTAACATATTAGAAGTAAAATAGGTGTTCGAATTTATAGAGGATAAGAGTTTGAATTTATAGGGAAGACATATGATTAGAAGTTCAATTGGAAGTAGAATAAGTATTTATAATGCAAATGATTAAAAGTTTTATTGGAAGTAGAAGAGGAGTTCGAATTTATAGAGAATAAGAGTTTGAATTTAAAGAAAAAACATATAAATAAAAGTTCTATTAGAAGTAGAAAAATATTATTTAACATATTAGAAATAGAATAGGTGTTCGAATTTATAGAGGAGAGAAGAGTTCGAATTTATAGGGAAGACATATGATTAGAAGTTCTATTGGAAGTAGAATAAGTATTTATAATGCATATGATTAAAAGTTCTATTGGAAGTAGAATATGAGTTCGAATTTATAGAGAATATGAGTTCGAATTTATAGAAAAAACATATAAATAAAAGTTCTATTAGAAGTAGAAAATGTTATTTAACATATTAGAAATAGAATAGGTGTTCGAATTTATAGAGGAGAAGAGTTCGAATTTATAGGGAAGACATATGATTAGAAGTTATATTGGAAGTACAATAAGTATTAATAACGCATATGATTAAAAGTTCTATTGGAAGTAGAATAGGAGTTCGAATTTATAGAGAATAAGAGTTCGAATTTATAGAAAAAACATATAAATAAAAGTTCTATTAAAAGTAGAATAGGTTCATAAATCCAATATTATTGTCATAAAAAAAAGTCATCGTATTTAAAAAGAAAAGAATTGATGTGTTAACATAATAAAGTAACACTCTCATGCAGGAATCCTTTATAAATACAGGACTATCTATAATATAAAGAGAAAATAAGATGTGTTTTCATTTCTAAAGCTCCATAAATTTTAGAAAGTCTAGAGAAAGTATAAATTGGAATTCATTCTATTTTTTAGGTTTTGATTTTAAGGAAAAAAGTTGTTGTGTAAGATAAGTATCATTAATAATATGTAATGAAGTTGAAATTTCAATCCCAAATGAGAGCGGCTCGAAACGTGTTTAACGGGAAGACGGCTCACTATAAAAGATTATATTAGCTATTAAAATATCATATTGATGTTATAATTTTTTTTTATTTTTAGGATTTGATTTTTATGGACAAACATTATCATACAAGTGATATATGTAAAAGTTAGGATTTTGATATTAACGAAATAACTGTGTTGAACGAGAAAGCGGTTCATTAGAGAAGATTGTAAAAAAAATATTTGAATATATAAGGAATACATAAAATAAAATGTTTTATTGGAAGTAGAATACGAGAACGGTGCATGGTGACGTTTTATACGATTTTTTAAAATTATATATCTTTTTTCCTAGAAATCATCTTTTAATTTAATTTTTTTATACAAGTTAATTATACTGGCATTAGAAAAATATATCCATAAAAATATTATTTCTGTAACGAAAATTCTTCGTATTTTTTTTTTGATATTTTAAATTAACAGAAAGACATTCCCATGCGAAAGCTGTAAATAAATACAAGAATATCTGTAATATACAGAAAATATAAGATGTATTTTCATCTTTTAAAACTCCATAAATATTAGAAAGTTTAAAGAATATAGAAATTGGAATTGGCTCTCTTTATATAATGAAGTTAGAATTTTGGTTCCAAATGAGAGGGCTCGAAACGTATTTAACAGGACGACGGCCTTACGAAGAATGTGGTCAGAAATCAGAAGGTATGACTCTTTCGAATGATGGATATTAGAAAAGATTGTATTAACTATTAGAATTTGATACTACTTTCATAATATTTTTTTTTTATTTTTACGATTCGATTTTATGGATAACAATTATTATATAAGTCTTTATAATATATGTTAAAGTTGAAATTTCGGTTTTAACGAGAGAGCGACTCAATCGAAAAAATCGTATTTAACAAGAAATCGATTCATTAGAGAAGATTAATTTATTAAAATTTAATATTAATATTAAAATATAACGTAAATGTATTGAATTTTTTAAAAAATATTTTCACGTCGCCGCGAAGCGTGGCTTTATCGACTAGTTCTAATAAATAGAAGAAAACACGCCAAAAAAATATGAAACATTAAATATATGTTAGGCTAAAAATTAAATATAATTTAAAAAAAAATTGTTTACCAAATAAAAGTGGTTTAAGAAAAACATAAGTATAATAAAAATCATTAAAGATTCTATTTTTAGGTTTGAGAATAAATCTATACTATTATATAAAAGCCGAAACATTAAAAATTTGGTTGGTTGTTGATTTTACTTATTTACCCTTAGTTAATTATAGATAATTTTTTTTTTATATTTTATCAAACTAAATTTTTTGCTTTACTAATCAATTTCCTTTTTCAGGCTAAACATGTTACTTTTCTTTTCTTTTTAATAACTAAGCAGTTTCCTTTTTCAGGTAAAATATAATTTTTTTATATTTTATCTAACTAAAAAGCATATTATAATTACTATTAACTAATTAATTAATTTTTTCATTCAAATTATCTTTTCTCTTTTCTCTAACTAAAATATTTCTTTTTCCAATTATATTACGGGTTACCTTTTAAAAATCTTCTTTTTTACTTTACTAATCAATCTTCTTTTTCAGGTTAAACATGTTACTTTTTTTTAATAACTAAGCAGTTTTCTTTTTCAAGTAAAATATAATATCTTTTATATTTTATCTAATTAAAAAACAAATTATAATTACTGTTAACTAATAAATATTTTTTTTATCTTTTCTCTTTTCTCTAACTAAAATATTTTTTTCCCACGGGTTACTTTTTTCAGCCAAAACAAGTTACATTTTTTATTTTCTCTAACTAAAAGCTCTCTTTTTCAAATTATATCATGGACGATTCTATTTAATAAAAATAAATCATTATATTATAATGCTATTAATTAACCGATTAACTTTTCAGCTAAAGACATATCATTTTTTTTTATTTTTTCTAATTAAATTTCTTTTTTAGAAATATCAAGGGTAACATTAATTTTTCAATTTCTAAAAATACTACCAGCAATTTTATATAGTAAAATAACAATTAAATTATAATTACTATAAACTAATCAATTACCTTTTTCACCTAGAGTATGTCACCTTTTAATTTTCACGTTATCTTTTTCTATTTTTTCAAACTAAAATCTCTCTTTTTCCAATTATATCACGTACGGTTCTATTTAATAAAATTAAATAATAATATTATAATACTAATATTAACCGATTATCCTTTTTAGCTAAAATGCATCATCTTTTTCTTATATTATCTAACTAAAATTCCTCTTTATAAATATTACGGGCAACTTTAATTTCTCTTTTTCTAAAAACATTACGAGCAATTTTATTTTGTAAAATAACATAATTAAATTATAATTACTATAAACTAATCAATTACCCTTTTCACCTAAAACATATTACCTTTTTAATTTTCTCTAACTAAATCCTCTCTTTTTCCAATTATATCACGGACATTCTATTTAATAAAACAAAATAATAATTTTATAATTACTAATAAATAACTTATTACCTTTTCAACTAAAACCTATCACATTTTCTATATTTTTTAACTAAAATCATTTATTTTCTAGAAATATCACGGATAACATTTATATAATTATGATCATCATCTCATTTAAATATTTAAGCCTCCAAAATTCGTATTTAAAAAAATTAATTAAAAATTTAATAAATATTAAAAAAATTTCGTGCATCGCACGGATTTTAAGCTAGTATGTTTCTAAAATTTAAAATAAAAGAATGTGAGCACAAATCAACAAATAAACAAATTCTTAATTTGCAAAAAAAAAAATTAAATTAATCAACAAATGAACGTTTTTTAAATTTAAAAATAATCCAAACCCCGCAAAATAATTTTATATTAATAACTAAATATAATACAACATAAAAACCTCTAATATTATTTTAAACAAAACCACATAATAAACACCACACATGGAAAAAATGTAAAATTAACATGATAAAAATAATCAATATTCAAACAAATAAAAAGGTTTAATACCACACATATTTCCAAAAAAGTTAAAAAAATATTTTTAAAAACTATAAAAACATTATAACAAAAGATCTAAAAATTTTCAGATAACCATTAAATTACATAATAAAAAATATATGAAAAAGAAATTTGTTACACGAATATATAGTATCTATATGTTTCAAGTATATCATATGTAATCTAATAAAATAAAAAAATAAAAAATAATTATGAAATACTAAAAAATACGTTAGCCTAAACTTTGAAATATATATTATAGAAAAACCATATACAAGAAAAAAAAACAAATGTATACTACAAACCATGAAATATGAATTATAGAAAACCATTTACAAGAAAAAAAAAAGAAGCAAATGTATACCACAAACTATATATATACTACAAATCATATAACATATGTATTATTATCAGTAAAAATAAAAACAAACTATTCAAATATTATAAAATTAATTTTACAAGAAAAAAAATGTAATATAAAATATTAATAAAGCTACACGTGCATCGGGTAAAAAGCTAGTTATAATATTAATATTTATATGAAAAATTTCTAAAATTTGAGGTAAGTTAGGTGATATGATGAACATGATACTCAAACTTTTTGTACTCAAACATTTTATTAGGTTCACTAGAAATTTATTATATGCATTATATTGCATAATATATTTATAGTATTTTTTTTATTATATTATTTTTTTATGAATAATCATATTCTAGAACATTTTATAATAGTAGAATACAAGTTGTGTTATGTAAGTTGTGTTATGTGTAAAAGAATTAGTTTATTTTAAAATAAAAACTTGTGTAATTTAAAAAAGAAAATTAATTATCTATAGTCCTATATTTTCAGTGATTCATTATATTTTTTCAATTAATTTCCAATTACTAAATCACTTTCGGGTGAATTACCCAAATACCCACCATTTTATTCCACATAACCAAAATACCCACGGGAGTAAAGGTCCACCCTTTTTACCCACGAATTGCGCATTACACACATGTGTATAGTTAAATACGCATGTCACATATGCGTAGTCCAAGGCCACGCACATATACCATGCGTACACTTTGCAAATGTAAAAAACTGAGCTGTGAACAGTATTGTTGAATATGCATTGCAAAATTGCGTGTTTAGAGAAACGCATTATAGACTTGCGCATATGTATACTGTTCATAGTCTTCTCTCCCCCCGCTGCCGGTCGGTTTTTCGTCATTTTTTTCAATCGATTCGTGCACTTTTTCTACGCATCGAACAGTCACATCCTATATACCAAACTGATCGTATAGTTCTCCTCTACAATCCTATAATTTGATTTTACCGTTTCTCTTGCCGGATTTAAAATCCCCAAATCGAGCTCTGTTTCTCGATCTTGTTTTCCGATGTGTTTGTACATGCCCCTGCGGGGCGAAAACTCAACATCTATATACACCAATGTGTAGATACAGTACTGGACATCATTTTGATGTCTTCAGATTATGCGGAGGTGGCTGAATGTGTTGGATTGTTCGATGCGATTCTTAGGCGATTTTGTCACCGGCTGAGCTCCGGTGTAGTTCGTGTAATAATGATGTCACCATACGTCAATACGCATCTGGGAGATGCGTGACTCGTGATACGCATTTCCTAGATGCGTATTCCGAGCCGCGCATGCCCAGCATGCGCACTCCGTGGGTAAAAAGGGCAGCTTCCACCGCAGATGGGTATTTCGGGCACCTTCTAAGGAAATGTTGTGTAGTTTGGTCATTATTTCATCACTTTCTTGATAAAAATCAATTAAGTTCGATTTTTAATTTCTATAATATTTTTTTTTGAGAAGCAGAGAATTCATTAATAAGGCCTAAGCCACCAGAGAACACAGTACCATAACAAAAGCCACAAAGACTTTACGAAAGGAACCACAACTGCAAAACACATAAACGTAGAGGCATTTTGACAACATAACCTAGATCATCTCTTGCACCAGTACATCAACATTGAATAATTCTGTAGTCATGTCGAGCTCGTGATCGACATGAACTGAAAGATCCTTCCAAAAGGCCCAGCAACAATGACCATCTTATACCAGTTTTCAGCCCTCCTCTACGTTAACTGTTGAACTATGTATCCGTGCTCAGGAATGACATCCAAAAAACTGGACTACTAATCCAATAAAATACTGGATTAACACCAAGCTTTTAAAAGTCATTTTCTTTTACTACCTTACCTGGCGAGATCATCTGCACCACCATTTTGCTCTATAACTATAAGTTTAAAAGAGAGATTTTCCAAGAGAAAAGAATTTCTATAGTCTTCGAGACCTATAAAACCTTGGACAAAAAGACTTGCCTTCATTTTATCAATGGCCATTATTAACGATGAACAATCAGAAAAGAAAACACACCTATCCTTTGAGTGTATGCTTGATAAAAAAACATCCAGTAGAAACTTCAGAGCCATCCATTCAGTTTGTGTAGAGCTGGAGGCAATTACAGGCCCTGAAAAAATGAACTTCAAATCTTCTTCTGAATTTTTAAGAAAACCACCTATACCAGCCTCACATTTCTCAAAAGAGTTTCTCTGAAAAGCTCCATCCACGAACCCATAAAAGTCTGCATTATTCTTTAGTATGGATTTGATAAAATTTTGATCCTTGCAATACACATTGCTCAGGACTTACATGCCACAAGGCTTCTGAAGAAGCATTAACTATCCCTACAGCAAAACTCCAATTCCAAGATCTCATTCTGATAATATAACTCAAGTGATCTGTGTTAATTTTAGAATTTTCAAAAGTCAGTTGGTTTCCACAGAGCCATATAGTCCAAAGGCAAGAGACCACCGCGATATTCCAACTGGTTTTAACACTTGTGTTCAAGAACCAATTCTGCCATGACCAGATGCTAACTAATCCCAGACTAGAAACCTGAGCTTTAATATCCCACCAAATAAATAATGCCTCCCAAGTCTTCGTAGCCAATTCACAATCCCAAAAAAGATGAGTTTGGTCTTCCTCAAAGACATTACACTAAGAACACAAAGGACTTCTTATTATAGCACCAATCCTTTTGAATAAAAGAGACTTAGTAGGAATTATTTCATGCTTAAATTTCCATAAGAAAATAAGCACCTTAGGAGGCACTTTGATCTTCCATAGAAAACTCCAACCTGTAAAGAGTTGAGACGAGCTAGCACATAGATACTCATTACCTACTTTCGTAGTGTAAGCCGTATTTGATTTAATCCAAAGCAGTATATCCTCACCTTCTGCAAAATTTATCGAATTTAAGACATCGTTTATATTAAGAACCTGTGGTAGTTCCCACGCTCTAAGAGGTCTTGTCCATAAATTCTCAGCAGCTTGACCAGGAGAATTCCACACCACATTAACATCCCTTACTGAACAATGCTTGATCTTTGAAATGTTATACAATCTATGAAAGAGCACACACAATCTTTCTCTTCCAAACCACAGGTCTTCCCAAAACAGAGCTGAACAACCATTTTTGATCTGCCATTTAAAGTGATCCCTTGATAGAGCTTGTTTGAACCCGTTATCTCCATTTATACTCAAAATGCCCTTCAAAACATCTGAGCAATCTTTGGTGGAGAGTACAGATAGGTCAGATCCTATGGAGCAAGAATATTTACTTTTGATTACTCTCAACCAAGCAGCATTTTTATCTTTATGCCATCTGAACCACCATTTGCCCAACATAGAACTGTTTTTACTCAGAATTGGTGTGATTCCCAAACCCTCAATCTTCTTAGGTTTGCATAAGCTATCCCAGTTAAGAAGATGTAATTTTCTAACCTTCACTGCATTATGAGCAAATTCACCCCACAAAAAACTCTTTCTTAACGATTCAAGTTTATTGCAAACTCCTATGGGGATTTTAAAAGTATTGAACTAGTAGGTTGGGAGATTATCCAATATCGCCTTCATAAGCACTAAACGACCAGCCATATTTAAAGAATCACATTTCCAATCTGCTAGCTTGCTTTGCATTTTCTTAACCAAAGGATTCCAAAAAACTTCCCTTCTAGGAGATAAACCAATATTTACCCCCAAATAACTCATTGGCCACTCTCCCACTTGACATTTAAGAATTTTAACACAATCAAATAGCAGTGCACTGCTACTACCCAAAGCATATAATTTGCTTTTGTTGAAGTTAATTTTTAAACCGGAAAGCAATTGAAAGCATACTAGGATTCTTTTAAAAGAAAAAACAGCATCAATATTATCATCTATACAGATCACCGTATCATCTGCGAACTATAAATGAGTAATATCACACGAAGAATTTTCTATAGTAATTCCCTTGAAGATACCCAACCTCTGAGCATTTTGAATCATTCTACTTAAAGCTTCAACGACTATGTTAAATAACAAGGGAGATAACGGATCCCCTTGTCTGAGACCTCTACGCGGAGAAAACTATTTAGTAGGAGATCCATTAACTAGGATGAAAGTTCTCATAGAACCCAAATATGCTTCAACCCATGAAATCCATTTACTACCAAATCGAAGCTGTTTCATGAAATTTATGAGAAAAGACCAGCTTACCGTGTCGAAAGCCTTCTCGAAATCGATTTTGAATATAAGACATGAAGCTTTCCCATTTTTAAGGCTATGACTCACTTCATTGAGTATGATAATACTATCTGCCGCCTGTTTGCCTTTCATGAAGCCATATTGCGAATCATTAATCACAGAACTAATATGGTTTGAGAGTCTGTTTGCCAAGATTTTGGTGAAGAGCTTAATGGAGGAGTTGATCAAGCTTATCGGCCTATAGTCAGTCACCAATCTAGGCGACTGGATTTTGGGAATTAAAGATATGAATGCTGAATTCATACTTCTGGGAAACACACCAGAATTTGAAAAGTTCAAAAAGCACACCAATAGCTTCTCTTTCAACTGATCCCAAAAGAACTTTATGCAACCCATGTTCATACCATCAGATCCCGCAGCCTTCTCAAAGGGTGACTCTAAAAGTGCTACATTCAGTTCTGATAAATCAATATCTCTATCAAGCCAATTTCTCTGATCATCACTCAACATGGTTCCACCTAAGTTACCCACTTCAAGGGAATTATTTGTTGTATATAAGGAAAAGGATAATTTTTTCTGATGGTTAATTAAGTTGCATTGCGGTGATTAAATTTGGGGTCAATTTTGAATAAAGCCGGTTTATTACGTTGAAAATTTTAAAAATAAATTGTGGAAATATGTTAAAATTCAACTTAAAATATGCGTGACGACAAAAAAAAATATTAAGAACTAAATGGTACGTATTTCAAAAAAAAAAAAAATTGAATGGTAGGAGGGAGTATTAATCGTATTAATCAACCATTGCCTCTACTGTACTCTGTAGTCTGTCAATTTTTTGTAATTTTCTAGCCAATTCATTCAATACTCAAAAGGTCCTTTCTTTCAGCTACTGATTTGGGTATTGCATATTCTTTATATTTTTATCTTAAACAGTGCGACTACAAAATCAAAACTTTTGATTTTTTTTTCGTTCTTGATTATCGTATGCAATTATATAAAACTCCATTGTCAAGAAAGAAGCTTAGAAAATGAAACTAGCTTGAGGGTCTCCACTCAGGTAAAAATTTCAAGCAACCAAGTTTGTTATTGTCATCAAAATTTGAACTTGAAATATTGCATATAATGTGTATGATATTATGCTCCTTCCATATTTAGTTCAGGCCTTTCATGGCTTGCATTGTGTGTGCAATTGCAACTATGAATTTCTTGTGATTATATATGATCATATTAATATTTACATGTTAGTAGTTTAAGTTATTCACATTGCTCTCTACATGATTACGTTTCTATTTTAAGGTAAATCATAAATGTATTGGTTTCTTTATTCGAAGACTTGTGCATAATTAAGTTGCCATCTTCCTTTCTTTTTTGCTTGCAAAGAATGTCAAGGCTAGTGTAGGGTCTGCGTACATTGCTCTTCTGAGTGTGATGATGAGTATGTATGGTGTGGTTCGGTGTCTATGCTAGCGTAAAATTGTTTTAACAGAGATTCTTTTTCCTTTTTGTTTATGTTGTGTTCAATCATTTTCGGTTACCTGTTTTAAGTTTTTAGTGCTAGTTCACATACATTTGCAGTTTTGTATTTTGGTTACTTGTCTTGACACTTCGTATGGTACCAGAATCACGCAGACATGCTCCTCATTTATATGTGATAGTAACATCCTGCGCCACCAACAGTAATCTGCAGTATTTGATTATACAGCTCGTGATGGAGTAAATCAGACCTAGAATACCTCTACTTCACCCTCGAAAGTACATATCATGGTGACTCTGGTTCCCAAAGTATTGGCCTTGTTGGAGAAAACTCTGACTGTTAAACAAATAAAGCAAATTCAGGCACTGGTACTCATCAATGGTCTTAATTATCTAGAGAGATTGTTGGTCCACAGACTTCTTGATTCTTCATATAGTTATAATAGAGATACATCTAAGTACATTCAGTTAATCCTTCATCACATGCAAAATCCAGACGTTTCTTTGTGGGTTCACAACATCCGCTTTCTCTCTAAACATGGGCAATTTGTTGAGGCGTTTGCTCAGTATGTACATATGCAGAGATCAGGACTATTACCAAGCACTTTTGCGGTGTCATCTGCTCTTAAGGCATGTGCAAGGGTAAAAGATCTGTGGGGTGGGATCTCAATTCATGCTCAAATTCACAAATATGTATTTTTTGATGATGTTTATGTTCAAACAGCTCTTGTGGATTTCTATTCGAAACTTAATGATATTGAGACATCACGCAAGGTTTTCGATGATATGAAAAGGAAAAATGTGGTTTCTTGGAATTCATTACTAATTGGGTATCTGAAAAATGGGAATTTACCAATGGCTCAGAGCTTCTTTGATGAGATTCCGGAGAAGGATGCTATATCTTGGAATTCGATGATTACCGGATATTTGAGGACAGGTGATATAGATAAAGCATATTCTCTGTTTGAAAATATGCCTGAAAGAAATACGGCTTCCTGGAATGCAATTATTGGCGGATATGTAAACTGCGGGAAAATTGAACTAGCAAGAGCCTTTTATGATTTAATGCCCAAAAGAAACAATGTTTCTTGTATTACGATGATTTCCGGATACTCGAGATGTGGGAATGTTGAATCTGCTAAGGAGCTGTTTTATCAAATGGACGAGAAAGATCAAGTCGTGTACAATGCCATGATAGCTTGTTTTGCCCAAAATAGCAGACCACGGGAGGCACTTCAACTATTCAATGAGATGATTCAACCCCATATAAAAATTCAGCCGGATAAAATGACGTTGTCTAGTGTTATATCTGCATGCTCTCAACTTGGAGATTTGAGCTTTGGTGTCTGGACTGAATCATTCATGAGAAAACTTGAAATCAGAATGGATGATCATCTCGCCACTGCTTTTATTGATTTGTATGCTAAGTCTGGGAGCGTTGATAAAGCTTTTGAGTTGTTTCGTGGCTTGCGAAAGAAAGATGTGGTTGCCTATACAGCTATGATATTGGGATGTGGCATAAATGGCCGGGACAGTGATGCCATCAAGTTGTTCGAGGAGATGATACATTCTGCAATTTCTCCAAATTTAGTAACTTTTACAGGACTGTTAACTGCCTTCAATCATGTCGGTATGGTGGAAGAAGGTTATCATTGCTTTAATTCCATGAAAAAGTATGGACTTGTTCCGTCTGCTGATCATTACAGTCTCATGGTTGATCTCCTTGGTCGAGCGGGGAGGTTAGTAGAAGCCCAAGATTTAATAAAGAGCATGCCTATGCAGCCTCATGCTGGGGTTTGGGGATCATTACTTTCTGCTTGTAATTTACATAACAATGTTGAACTAGGGGAAATTGCAGCTAAGCATTGCTTTGAGTTAGAGCCTGATACTACTAGTTATCGTTCACTTCTGGCCAATATATACTCCTCAGCTGGGAGGTGGGATGATGCCAAGAGATTGCAGAAAGCTATCCATGAAAAGGGTATAGCCAAGATATCTGGAAGTAGTTGGATGGGACATAGTTGAGTAAAGTTGCAAATTGGCAGTACTAGAAGTTGCTAGAAACCAAAAGCTATCCACCAAACGGGTATGGAAAAGGGTATGGCCAAGAGATCTGGTAGTATTTGGATGGGACATAATTGAGTAAAGTTGCATATTGGCAGTTCTTATAGTTACCAGAAACCAGAAGTGATGTTGTTGTTCTTATGGGGTACTGTTTTTTTTTGTTTTTTTTTTTTGTTTTTTGTTTTTTTTGCGGATAAACCTTCTGGTTTTAGTTCGAAAGGGTACACATTCATCTCCTGCCAAGCTCCATGGTAATCACCTCCCATAAGTGGCTTCAATACTTAAACCATACTTTGACCATGCATGTTTAGTAAAATTTATACTACTGATTGCTCATACTTAACAAATTTATTTGTTATATCATTGGTTAAGAGACAAGAAGTCCATGCTCAATCTTTCCTTCTATGATACGAATAATTAAGTACTGTCATGACAGTATGACCGCACCTCGCGTGCTTTCTTTCTTATTGTTATCTTTTTGATGATTGAGAAAATTTCCCATCAAAACTATTGATAAATATTAGTTGTTGTAATTCTAACACAACCTATGCAATATGACAGAATTACCTACCAGTTCCTGTTTCCATGCATAATCTCAAATCTCTAGTGTCACAGTGGCTATCGTTAACTAGGAGATAACTTACCAGTTACCACAGTCCAGACTTTAGACTAATGAGGAAAAATTGAACCAGCTTTGTCAGGCTTGCAAGTGACTGGAGAATCAGAGAGATAGCAGTATAAACAGCTTGAAGCCTTGAAGTAGTGATAGAACTAAGTACTAACTAATGCCACTTTCTGAGTACTGAGCAAAATAGATGGTAAAGGCATCTTTAATGGTCAGTTATTTTACGCACCCTTTCTCTCAAACAACCAAATTAACATTGTAATACTAGTACTCCTGGTAAAGCATGCATGCATCTTTTGTTGTTATCAGTAAAACTCCATTTGACTGACCTTGATATATACTTTCAAGCTATGTTTTGAACTAAAAAATTGAGAAAAGTGCTTTGTTTTCTCATGATTCATGAACTTCACATTATGCATTTCGTTTCTTGGTAGTGATCTAATTCTGAATGTTTATTCTTATTCCAGGGTAGATAGATGCATAACCTTGGATTCTCGATGCCGCCGCAGCAAAGCAAAATTGCAAGGGTGTAGAAAAACTATTCTCAATATACTGTGATGATCATGAAGAAAAAGAATTTAGAAATAGCTTCAGCTCTAGCTGCCTATACTATTAAACAAGACAAAATATTGATACAAACCAAAGTAGTTGTTGGATAGTTTTTTTTATTTGTTCTTTTTTATGCTTTTGCTTCTGTTGTATAACAATTTCATAAACTTTTAAAATCAAACTCCCTAGAAGGGCATCTCTCAACTTCTATCAGCAGGCTAAGGAGTAACCGTGCGTCTGTGCCTTACTTCCATCAGCCGAAAATTAACTTAAAGCAAACACCCTTTACAAATACTCCCTCAGTCCCTTTTGATTCTTAACACTTTCTATTTTGGGATGTCCCAATAGATTGTTAACATTTCCTAAAATAGTAAGTTTTAACACTATTACACCCACTACTTCACTTATTTTAACAATACTTTACACTATTACATCCACTACTTAACTTATTTTTACTATAAAATCACTATTACACCCACTACTTCATTTATTTTAACAATATTACACCCACTATCTTGATTTCGGTGCAAAAATCAAACGTTAACATCCCATTGGGACGGAGGGAGTAACTCATTAAGTTTTTCTTAAGTAAGTTGTAATTTTCTTAATTTATCTACACAAAATTCAGTCGTATTTATTTTTCAATGTTTAAAACGTAATATAAGATCAAGATGATACATTTTGCCTTTTGGATTAAATTTTATAATTCTGTATACATTACAATATTTGACCAGTTACAAAAATGAATAAAAATGTTGATCAATTACCAAAGTTAGGGGGGAGCAAACCCCGGTTTGGTTCGGTTTTTGGGTACCGGAACTGCATATCCTCGGTTTTAAAAATCGAAAACCGGAATCGCAACCGAACCATCGGTTTTGGTTTCGGTTTTAAAATCCCGGTTTTGGTTTTTATCGGTTCGGTTTTAAAACCGATTAAAATAAAAATAAGAAACTATTACAAATTAATTAAAAAAGTAATTCTACCATAACAACATAATTTAAACTGTTTGTTTTTTTAGGTTTTTTTCGATTCGGTTTTCATCGATTTCTGTTTCGGTTTGATTCGGTTTTTTTCTCACCCCTAACCAAAGTTGATTCAAAAAAATTACATAAAGTAATTACAGTGGCTTCTGATTTCAAAAAACAAAAATAAATAAATAAATTACAGTGGGCTTGTAGTGAAAAAGGGTCGGGTCACACGTTTTGGTCCGGATCCAAATTCTAAACAATCACTTGTTCCATTTTATCTGATTTGAGCTTTCTGACTTTGTAAATGCAAGATGGCGCTCTCTCTCCACACAACAAGTTCTTCTTCTTGTCTGTACTCTCGCTCTACACCTTCTCACTCTTCTTTAAGGTACTCTCTCTCTCTCTCAAATCATCTTTTATGTTACTGTAAAGATTTTGGTTTAATTGTGTACAATTTTGTGTAATTGGCAGCTGTGCAACCAAGGTTTTTGTGGGTTTGAGGCTACAATCCCCAAGTTTGTATCTTTTACTCTTTTTCTATCTTTTTTCTGTATTTCATATCATGGGTATCTCTTTATTTGTAAAAATTGTGTTTTTATTGAGTTTTCTTGATTATGGCAGCTTCTTATGGGATTTCAAGGCCTAATTTGAGTGTTGAATTTCATAACAAGGTGCATAAGAGTATTGAATCCAGGTGTGCTTTGGACCCTTTAAAGAAATTGATTTTCTTGGATTATTAGAATTGAATTTCACCTATATAGTAATTTGTTTGTGCGGGTGTTTATTGCTAAACTTGAAAGGAATTAATAAATACTTAAAACTTGTTAAGTGTTAAGTATATGTTTAAATTTTGACCACTAAATTATTGTAACAGAAACTTCTTAGTGCATTTTGTTGACCAATGTCTCCGATTTTGTGTTATTGATGGTTTTACTACAAATAAAATGTCGTGGGATTTATACTTGGGTGTGAAATCTGATATCATCATGACAAGACGAACGTCAGTTAGAGTATTTTGTGGGCTTAGAAGGGCTCTGATTCAGATGTATATTTATACATTCTTTGATTGTAGGACTTGTAATGGTAAAGCAAACCGATCTCGTGCTAGAATGATGCCCATAGGAACACCACGAGTTCCCTACAGAACGCCTGGCGAGGGAAGTTGGCAATGGGTTGATTTGTGGAATGCCCTGGTAAGTGGTTATGGCTGAATTCTACTTTTTGACCTTAAATTCTTATGCACTAAGATAGTCATGGCACGCGATGGACAAGCAGTGGTCTATCCATTTCACATGAACTAAAAATATAGTTGATTATATTTTCCTCCATGTTCTATATATTGTTGTGTTTGAATAACTTTTGGTTAGAATAAATTGCCACCCAACATATAAATTACTTTTGCAAGCAGCTAGTACTTATTCACTGAACTCTTGTTGCAGTATCGGGAACGTGTTATATTTATCGGGCAAAATATAGATGAAGAATTTAGCAACCAAATACTGGCAACCATGTTATACCTTGATAGTATCGAATCTTCCAAGATGATGTATATGTACATCAATGGTCCTGGTGGAGATGTAAGTTATTCTATAATCTAGTTGTCTAAATTTAGTGAAAAATATAATTAATCTTTGCGTATACCTCTTTACTGGATTGTTGTCTACTTGTTCAGCTCACTCCAAGTATGGCTATCTATGACACAATGCAAAGCTTAAAAAGTCCTGTTGGTACTCACTGTGTGGGCTATGCTTATAATCTTGCCGGTTTTCTTCTTGCTGCTGGAGAAAAGGTATTACTCTTATAGCACAATAGTAATTCAAATTTAGAGACAATACTAGCCGATAACCCGTGCGAAGCACGGATTATGATAAATTATCTTAAATTTCTAATTTTTAACTTTTTTAAATGAATAAAATCTTGAACCACCAAGTTGTATATAATACTATATTCTCGATTTTTATTTCGATTGTTGGTTAATAGATTCCTAGTTTATAATTTCAATAATAAATTAAATTAATATTTAATTTTATTATTTTAATTAATTAAATTTATATAACTTATTTCTGGTAATATAAGAATAGTTATATTATTAATTGTATTTATTATAGATATATTTTAAATATTAATTAATGGAGCCCTAAATCCTATATTCTCGATTTTTATTTCAATTTTTAGTTAATAGACTCCTAGTATATAACTTCATTATTAAATTAAATTAATATTTAATATTATGATTTTAATTAATTAAATTAATTAATATTTAGTGGCATATCGCTATATACATGGCATACCGCGGAATACACTAATTAATTAATTAATTAATTAATTGGCATACCGTATTTTAGTTCAGAGAGGACTTGTTTCATTAGTAGTTCTTATTCTTATTGGCCTTCTATACACTTAAAAAATAGTTTTTAAAGTAAGATCAAATAATAAAATAAGTTATTATTAATTAATTAATTAATTAATTAATTGGCATACCGTGTATACCGCGGTATACATAGCATACCATTTAAAGGGGGTTTCTGCTTTTAATAAAGAGTATAGATATGTAGGCAAAAGTTATTCTCTGATAATTATAGACAATTTACCTAGGCATTCTGTTATAATAAAGGGACCAGGTTAAACAATTAAATGGCGCATATGCTTTCTGTGGCAAACCAATTAATTTTTCCATTTTTTGAATTCTTCAACAGCCCTCTGTCTTGAAACAATGTTCGTGATTATCACTTTTTTTAATGTTGCATTCCTAAGGTATTGTCAATCATGTGGTAATAGTATTACTCGGGCACTCTTCAGCACACAAAAATGATTAGTCCATTTTGCCTGTGTACAGACTGCAAATCCATATTGAGTTGATGGATTATTTTTTGTTCCTGTGAGATGTATAATGGCCTTGATTGAATGTGTTGTCCCTTTTTAACTGTGAAAAGCTAGGAAGCACGGACTCTTCGTTTTGGCTGCCGTATGCGAGTCCGACTCGCCCGACTCGGCGACTCGGCACCGACTCGGCTGAGTGCGTATCGGACTCGCCAGGTGGAGAGTCGGGACGAAAACGTGGTTGGACTCGTCCCCGACTCGGCCCCGACTCGTCCCCGACTCGTCCCTGATTTTTTTTTTTGAAACAGACTATTCCCTGCTTAAAAACACCCAGCCCAATAAATAACCCAGCCCAATAAATAACCCAGCCCTTATCTTATAACCTACTTTGTAAAGACAGTAGCTGAGTACATACATATACATACATGTTTTATATATCTACTTTTATTACTTGTTATGAATTTGTGTATTTATGAATGAAAATGTTAAGTATTTTACATATACAAATCTTATCATGAATATATATATATATATATATATATATATATATATATAATTTGCCGAGTCCCTTTTCCAAGACTCTTCGATGATTGGCGAATCCCCGAGTCCCCGTACCCGTGTCCCGTGTCGCCGTATTCGAGTCCGTGCTTCTTAGGTGAAAAGTGAATACCCATATTTAGCGTTTGGTAGTTTTCAGTGGCAAATAAAACTACTAAAGTTTTTTAATTAGTTTTGACAAGTTAGATTGAACATTGGAGACTCTAGGAGAATTAAATAGTATCTGGCTACGTATTTGCATAATTGATTTGCAAAATGATAGTGGTGAAGTAGTAGGTGATTCATGATTGTAGCAGTGGCTCTCTTTCTTTGGTTTTAATAATTTTAGAGCAAACCTCTACATTTTGTGAGATTTTAATTTTCTTTTGTAGTTGTCCCTTAGTCAAGACCCTCCAATATTTCAACAAACGAAAATCATATACATAACATTCGTATGAGATAGGCAAGTCATAAGTTGTTGAAGTTTAAATAAAAAATTGATTTATTTTTTTCGTGTGCCTGAGCTCTCTATCCTTAAATTCTTCTCTTCTTTTCTTGCATTATGAAGGGCAATCGCAACGCAATGCCTCTTTCGAGAGTTGCCTTACAATCCCCTGCAGGGGCAGCTCGTGGTCAGGTTTGACTATGTCTTGCCTGTTTTGAATTAGTTACATTGGATTTATATTTCTACCACTATCGTATTTAGTCTCCTGTATGAAGTCATGTGTATTTACTTATAAGTAATTTGACAGGCTGATGACATTCGCAATGAAGCAAATGAGCTTCTCAGAATTAGAGATTATCTTTTTAAAGAGCTGTCACAGAAGACGGGCCAGCCTGAAGAAAAGGTATTTTCAATATCTCGCTCGAATTATTTTTTGTTTTTGCTGTTTACAAACATAATGTTTTCCTGGCCAGCTGGCCTCCTTTGATTCTTAAACAGAAGATGATATTAGAGCGTGTTAATTAGGGTCATGTTTTCTGTAAGTCTGACCATATATTTGATGCTGTTTAAGGGAGGGGTTCCTTACTAGGTTATTGGTAAAATGCATTTTTTTAATGATAATTGTAGCTGATCCATACTCCATAGTGGTTTGAAGGCTACATCTTAGTAGTTACAGCCTGCTCTAAATTCCATTGTGAAGCATCGAGGCCATGACAACCGTAAATTAAAACATGATTGTAGTTGATGCACTTTGTACAATATCGTTAGTCTGATTCTAAATCTTCTTCTCTACATCTTAGGGCTGCTTAATTGGTTGTAGACAAGAAGTGTAGTATCAATTTTTACATTTATAGAAAGTAATCAAATAATATGTTATCATGATAATATGTGTCCCCACATTCTTCAGGTAGTCTTGTTATCTTTATAATATGTATATCACCAATTTTGTATTTTTTACTACATTACACAGATTTATAATGACTTAAGCCGGATGAAACGCTTTAATGCCCAAGAAGCTTTGGAATATGGGCTAATTGATCGTATAGTTAGGCCTCCCAGAATAAAAGCAGACGCAGTATCAAGAAATGCCGGAACTGGTCTTGGTTAGTGTACATTTATTTTTGTGTACCGCTGGTATCTGTTATGTAGTTCAAATTGTTTCCCAGAATTAATTGTTTAACTTGTATGATTCTCAAATAATAAAAGAGTACTGCATTTAAGTGTTTATATTTCGATATCTTTTGTGTGGCTTATTCATCATTTTTGTCTTCTCGGGATCTCTATAACAGTTGAAAGTGGTTGAGTTCTGTTTCAAACATTATTATGATTTTAGTAAGTGCTCACAGCAATCAGCGTTGTCCTTTAGTCTTGTTTGTGGTCTTCCAGGCTCTGGACTCTCCTACTTCATTTGGGGAATTTGGGTAATAGAAAGGTGAGTGCGTGATTCTTAGTCATAGTTTATGCATTTAAGTCAACCAAAATATACTAGTAATCTAGTATGCAAAAAAATAAGAAAAACACACGAAGTTATTTACTTCCGGTGAGTAATAATATTTAGGTTGGCTGATTGATGCTACAGATAGAGTGTATGGTCATAGCTTTTGTAGCTTTTACTTATTCCCTTCATCAGATGTGTTTCTGTTGATATCCTTCCTCTCAAGTCTCAATGCATTTTCATTTTCTTATTTTTCCAATCCTTACATTTTCATTATTTTTATCGCAAGATCTTGCAGATATACCAGTTTTATTGGTATATTATCTTAAGTGAGACTATTGCTAATCTCATATGAACATGTAACCTTTCTATAACATTTGGTACTTGACAGTTATATTAAACTTTAGGAAATATGAGATTCCCTACAACCACTGTAGTTTTGTGCATTAAATAAAGGCTTAGACTAAATCCCTGAGCAGAGGGCTTTATTGTAAAGTTGGAAGTGAAAAATGGAAGAGGGAGACGGGAGAAGTGATGGACATCCTCTGGTCCTCAACCAAGAAATCTGGGGTATTCTGAGAACTACTTACAGTAGGAAACATAAAATCTAAAACACATGTGAATATTTACGAAACATGAGCCGGAAGTCTTCACGGAAACACCCTCTCTACTTCTTCGAGTAGGGGGTAAGGTCTGCGTACCTTGGGATATGATGTGTAATTGTGTATGTTTTGTTGGGTTTGATTTATTTACCAAACTTCAGAGCCAAGTCACAGGATTGTTAGGCCACACGCTCTGTTATGTGATTTTCATTTGGCATTTGGGCCATATGTGTGGTCGCGTCGGAAGTTTTAACAGATATTTGACCTGGACTATGGTTTCAGAAGTTTATGAATCAACTATCAAGTAGTTCACATAGTCAATGTACTTTTATCATTCATCTGTTCTTCCTTCCATCCTTGTATGACCTTAGAGATGAATGCTTCAACTTTGTTCTCCAAGTCATGGTCTGTCTCTTCGTTATCCTCAATCCAGTCTATCTCACTGTCACTACCATTATCATCGTCCTCCTCATAACCACTTGAGCCGCAGTGAGAGTCATAATCATTTGTACCACATATATCGCTCTCCTCACTAACATACCCTATATCCTCAATTTGCTCCTCCGACACTCCATCAAGAAATTGAAGAGAAGGTAATAACTCGTCAACTCCTCCAGCAGATGATTGAAAACTCCTGGCTAGAATAACAAGTACGATGCTGTTGAACACAGAATACCGAAAGATACGTGTGGATGAAATCTCAAAAAGATTGTCATACAACATAGATAAATTTAGTAGCAGAGAAATGAATGCACATAGAACTAGAAACAGAAGCATCAGAACTACGGATGCTTTCATCTTGTCACATGATAAACAAGTAGGCAGGTTTGTATTTCTTTATCAGACTTGCTGATGTTCTTTTATACTTTGTGTAGGAGTAATTCAATGGACGTAGTTGTGCTTTCTAAGAAAGTTGTTTTTAAGTCTTGATATAATTAAGCTTCCAAGCAATAATCATGGAGCTTTCTTGTAGATGTATGCTTACAACTTTGCTATGCAACTTCAGTATTCCAGGCTTTATTGCCACATGTCAGTAAAGAAATTTTGGGGCTGCCTGTATAATTTACTGCCTATATAATTCAGGGTAGAAATTCCCAGGAAAAGATGTTTGCCTAGAGTATTATTATGGAATCTCATTGACTTTTACCTGATTTTATGGAGTATGGTGAAACAGTTTCTAGAATGCTTTGGGCCCCAATTTCTTAAGGCCCCAGGCATTGCAACTGGAAAATGGAAGTGCAATTATCCACAAACAGAGGAAATTGTAAATAAATTTTTACGCACACATTCGGAATTTTTTTTTTATCAATGAAATTTTATTTTTTATTCGACAGAGCTGTACAAGTTAAATCTCATGGATCTACTATTTTATTTTTGTATAGTAAAAGATACTCCCTCTGTTTGTTGTCAGATATTTTACATTTGCGGACCAATTTTCGGCATGGATTTTAAGGTGTTAAGGATAGTTCTATAACTTATTTTTGATATTTTCTATTTTTGTATAAAAATAGGATTGTTCTATTTTTATATATTAAAACAAAAAGAAAATATCAAAAATAAGTTATAGAACTATTCTAAAAATGCGTATCAGATACTCAGTTTTTTATGTAAAGAAATGGATGGGACGGATGGAGTAGTAAATTTTACTGAGTATAAGTTAAATGAAATCCTCCCAGACAGAACCAGCCATATGATGACCCACTCTATTCGCTGAACATTTGACAAACTTCAAACTAACATTCGGTAAATTAAGCAGCACATTTCTGCAATCCTGAATAACACATCCAGAATCCGATAAAAACTGGGCAGAATTTCGAATAGCTTGAAGCGCAATCTAGCAATCTATTTTAACGTGTTTTCATGCTTTCTTGCCCAACTAAGGCTTAATAGCCATAGTTTCAGGTTCAGAAGTCACCTTATCTGTACTGCAATGTTGACGCCCTTCCAACAAAGTGTCTTCATGATCCCACAATTCCACACTACCAAGCAATAGCTGTAGCGACCCTTCTCTTTAAAAAGAGCAACAGCAACATTAATTTTCAACATTCCTATAGTTGGCTTCAACCATTTGGTATCTGCACCCTTTTGCAGCAATGAATCCAGAACTATAACCAATTAATGAGTGGATAATTTTAAATTTAACTAAACCGTAATCATTCAAAAAAAATAAATCAAACATTCAAAAAATTTAAAGTTTTAGTACAATTCATCAATTGGATTTAAAAAATGTGTTATTTATAAATATTCGTTTGCTTATATCGATTTGAAAGTACATTTCTTAAATGAATGTATAATATTTAAATTTAAATAAATTGTAACCATTCACGAAAAAATTTAAATTCGAAAATATATAATTTTGTTACAAATTGTCAAAAAACATTAAACCAGTATGTTTTGTTTTCAATTTAATTAATTTAATTTTAATAAATAATTTTTTAAAAATAAGAAAATATGTGTAAAAAATGTAAAATTTGGTGATGACTTAATTGAAAATGATACAAAGTTGAGTGATGAATTTGCTATTAAACTTTTATTTTATGTCACATCAGCATCCACATTACTTTTTCGTTGGGATTTTTAACGGGACTAACGGCATAAACCTATATGCAAGTTTTTAATTCAAGTACTGCATTTGAATGAATGAAAGTTTTTTTGGGCCGATGATTCAACTAAAAGTTTTAGTATAACACATTGATGATACCTGACTGCCTTCCTGACAGGAGGACTTGCAGATTCATAATTCCAGAATACGTAAAGACAAATCCAAGTTTAAATTCGAAAGAAACTGTCAGTACAAAGCTTTTTCATCACCAATTGAGGTCAATTCAAGATCGAAAGATAAAGCTAATGTTACCATGCTAAAACTTGCAACAGATACCTTATAGAGTTATAGTTAATATCCCTTCCCATGGCATCTTTACCATTTACAACAATCAGTATTTGTAAAGATCAGTGACCAGGCTTCCTTTTCCTATTTCCCGAACTAGATAAGAAAGAGCTCACCATATACCGAGAATTAGCCAGCTCTCTCGGGACGGGAGCCCCAGAAGATTTTAAGACTTCAACTAACTCAGGAAACAGCTTTTTGCTCTCCTCATTTATGAAAACAATTGATGTACCCTCCTCTCCCATCCGTGATGCCCTTCCAATCTGGTGGACATACTCCTTTATGGAATTTGGCATATCAAACATTATAACCTGTCTCACACCGAAGAGATTTACTCCTCGGCCCAAAATGCTGGTGGCCACAAGCACTGGTACCTCTCCTATGAGAAATGATCTTAAAATTTGTCTTCTGTCCTTCATAGGCTTCTCTCCATGTATTGATAGCGCTTTGACCCCAGTAGTGGCCGTAATTGCTTCAGAAAGGAGATCTGCACCAAGTCTTGAACCTACAAAAACTACAGCGGGTGGCAAAAAATGCTGTTGGCTTGTCAATATGTCAAAAAGTTTCTTCTTCTTTTGCTTGGACTCCACCCAGATTGCTACCTGTTTTACAAAAGAATTTTGATTGCCAGGATTTCCAACGGTGACAATAACCAAATCATTTGTCAACACGCTCGCCATTTTCTCAACTTCTTTTGAAACTGTAGCTGAAAACATCAAAACCTGGGGCTGTGACAGAGCTCTATAAATTTGCATCACCTGTTCACGAAAACCCTTCTGAAGCATGCAATCCACTTCATCAAGAACTAAAATTGAAACGCTATCCAACTCCATATCATGCTTAGTTAAAAGATCGATAAGCCTACCGGGGGTTCCTACAATCAAAGAAACACCCTCTTGCATGCGGTAAAGTTGTCTCGCCATGGGATCCCCACCAACAACAAGAGCAGTCTTAAAAGGCAGTCCCTTTCCAAGCAACTTAGCTTGTTCCTCCACCTGTATGCAGAGCTCCCTAGTTGGGGCAAGAACCATTGCTAACGGTCTTTTCATTTTCGAAGACTGCTCATATTTAAACTGAGCACAGTAAGACACAACAGGAATCATATAGGATGCAGTTTTCCCTGAACCTGTCTCAGCTGAGACAAGAAGGCTTTGGCCCTTTAAAGCAGTTGGGATTGCTTGCATTTGGACAGGTGTTGGCATTTCATATCCCGAACCTTCTATATTATCCAGAAGTTTACGAGGAATATTACAAGATGCAAAGGACAATATAGGAGCAGGAACACAGTTTCCTTTCACGGAAATACCAAGTTTCAATCTAAGAGATTCAATCTGGTTCTCTTCCAAAGATTGGGACTCCGCTTTGGTGCCACTATCTCTAACATAATAACATTCATCAGATGCTGGGAGTCTAACCGAAGGTGGAACAGTAACCGTCCGTTCTAATTTACTAATCTTGGAAAGAAGAATCTGTTTACATTCCAGACTACAAATATCATCATCAGTTTCATCACATATATATTCACCATAGCGTCCACATATAACACACCGAGGCTCTCCTGGCAGAGCTTCTCTTTGTTCAAAATACCGCTCCTTCACTGCACCACAATAGCTCAATGAATAAAAACTATCCTAAATAAACCGATATGCATTATACTAATCGCAGATTTTCAGTTTCACTACCATACAAATTACTATTATGTAACAAAATTACAATGTACACACAAAAGGGCCTTAACAAAGACACCTAATTGCATTTGTTTATCACAAATAAATCAAAATATCATAACCATAACCCTCAATCTCGCAATTTAATTAATCATGTCAGCAAAGTAATATCTTCTAAAAGAATTGAATATCTGCTAATATCATCACTTAATTTCTTAAAACTAAGAACTTTTAAGCTATTCAAAATGATAATTTGACAGTCAAAATTAAAGTTATATTTTTTACCTTTATCTTCTTTGACAGCTGTTGAATCCGCACTTGCCGGAGACGCCACCGGCGCCGGAGAAAAACCCACGTGAGGAGCTGATCCGGTGACAAGGGTTTGAGTTATTGGAGCAATATGATAATCAGATGAAGCATCTTTCATAATTCTTAGACTTCTAATTTTCTTAGAAAATAATAATAGAATTATTGATTTTCTTGAAAACCCAGTAAAATACTTGGAAGAGTATAAATATTGGAGATGTCGGAAGAGACGAGAGAGCTCGCCGGAGAGGGATTTTTTTACTAAAATTGAGAGGAAAATTTTAATCGCGGGATAAAAGTAGAATGAGACTGGGGAATTGATGAATTTCATTTAAAACTTTAATTATTTAAAGGAAAAATAGATTTTTTTTTGTCACCAAATTATTATCTCTTTTAAAAACTAATCATCAAATAATAATTTTAGTCAATATTATCATTAACGTTAGAGATGTTTGTGGTTTTTGTCATTACGTAAAATTTTAATTAGGTGCTTAAAAAAAATCAACGTGAACTTTTTTTGGCGTACCTGTATACAATGTTGTTAAAGACGCGATTAATTGCGCGATTAATGGTGCTTTGCGATTAAGCGCAAGATATGCGATTCAAAATTGTGCGTTTTAAAGCGATTCGAAAATGTCCAAAAGGCGTTCAAAAGACGCTAAAATTACAAAAAGGCGCTTACAATACCCTTAAAAAAAGGGTAAAAGGAAAAAAAATCCTAAAGTGTTTACACAACCCCAACCCTAGCCTCCAGCCTGCAGCCAACGTCTATCTCTCAAAGTTTCTGTATCTCACTTCAAGTAAGTCTTCATCTCACTTCACAATACACACACACACACATATAGGGAGATACTCAAATGAGACCCCTCTTATAATAAGAATCTCTCTTATATTAAGTCCCCCTCATATTTCGTCTATTTTAAAGGGCCCCGCCAGGGGCATCCAATACGAAAATGTCTTATAATTCTACCCTCTATTCATTCATCAAAAAAATTATTTTTTTTCTTCAAAAAAAAGTGATGACGTGGCAGCAGTTTTTTTATTTTTTTAAATTTTTTAATTTTTTTTTTGATGAATGGATATAGTGTATAATTATAAGCCTTTTTCGTATTGGGTGCCCCTGACGGGGCCCTTTAAAATAAAAGAAATCTGAGGGGGACTCATTATAAGAGAGGGTCTCATTATAATAGGGTATATATATATATAACAAAGTTCAGTGGAGACCATGTTTTTTGTGGAGTCCTGGAGTCCACCTTTGTTTTGCATATATTCATCCACATTTAACAATGTTTTACCAATGTAAAAACATTTTCCAACTGAACATGATCGTAAATTGCTTTGAAACACGCCTAAACATCTCTTGAATTAATTTTCAGAACTTTTTTATGGAACACTTGGTTCTGCAATATAAAATTTGTTCTGCAAATTCAATATTTTGTCATTGCGGGCAATATAATGTATATTTGTGATGGATTTTGACGATATTATTGAAAAAACTCTAACTAATCTTGGTGATGATCCTAGAAAATTATTAAATGCAATGTAAAATGCTGATGAATGTATGCAGAACAAAAGTGGACTCCAGGACTCCACAAAAAACATGGTCTCCACTGAACCCAACTCTATATATATATATATATATATATATATATATATATATATATATATATATATATATACTAAATTACAAATACTCTCAATCTTCATCTCTATTTATTGTTTGTTGATTTCTCTTTTCCATCTTCTGTGTGTATATATATACACACACAACCTCCTGTTCATCTCCTTTTGAAATTCTGATTCATCTTTGTATATCTCTTTACCACTTTAGTTGATAATGACTCGAGCACCTAACATAGGATGGAAGTATGGAAGTCCAGTAGAGAATGATAAGAACAAAGTTCTGTGTTCATTTTGCAAGAATATTTATAAAGGTGGAATTTGCCGATTCAAGAAGCACCTTGCTGGTGGATATAGTAGAGATGCCATACCTTGTGATAAGGCACCAGCCCCTGTACGAGATGAAATTAAAGAGTTTACTGGAAAGAAAAAAGAATTGAAAAGTATTAAAACAATGGAGTATGTAAACATTGTGGAGGATCAAGAATCTGTAGAAGCAGCTAGTACTCAACTGAGTCATCAAAATTCAAGTCTTGCAAGCAATCAAAAACGACACACCAGAGGACCCATTGGCCATTGATTCCTTTTTAATGCCTGATCCAGAAATTGTATCAAAGAAAAGGAAATTGATCACAAGTGAAGATTCAAAGAAAGTAATGGAACACTTCCGAAATCAAGCTTGTAAAATGTTCGCAAGGTGGATGTATGATGCAGGAATTCCCTTCATTGCTGTTAATTACGAGAGCTTTGGTCCAGCGATTGAAGCTATTGGTCAACATGGTCCTGGAATGAAACCACCAACCTACCACGAGGTTAGAGTTCCTTTACTTAATAATGAGGTTGATGAAACAAATAAGATTGTAGAAGAGCACAAAAAAGAATGGGAAAAAGTTGGATGTTCAATTATGTGTGATGGGTGGAATGACAAGAGGGAAAGAACACTAATTAATTTTCCGGTAAATTCTCCAAAAGGGAGCATTTTTCTTGAATCAATTGATGCTCCAGATTATTCAAAAATAGGAGAAAAGATGCTTGAGTTAATAGAGAATTGTGTTAAAGCTGTTGGAAAAAATAAGGTTATACAAGTTGTCACCGATAGTGCCGCAAATAATGTAAAGGCTGGAAAGATGTTAATGCGAATCTATACACATATCTACTGGACACCATGTGTCGCGCATTGTATCGATCTAATGCTAGATGATATATTTAAGATCAGAAAACTAAAAGATACATGCTCTAGTGTCATGGCTTTGTGTGGATTCATTTATGCTAGGCCTGGAACCGTCAACATGCTCCGCTATTTCACTAAATTGAAGGAGCTGCTTAGGCCTGCCAAAACCAGATTCGCAACGTCTTGTATCATGTTAGGAAGGCTTTACTTGCTTAAGGCTTCGTTACAAAAGATGTTTGTCTTTGAAGAATGGCTTGCAAGTAAGTGGTCTAAGGAGAATGCAGGAAAAAGAGCCACAACCACTGTACTGAAAATTTCTTTTTGGAGAAACATTTTTTTTGCACTTAAGGTATGTGGTCCACTTATTAAAGTTTTGCGCATTGTTGATGGTGAAACAAAGCCTCTGATGGGATATATTTATGGGGCAATGGAGAGGGCAAAATCTACAATTGAGAGTTCATTTGAATCGTCAAATGAATACAAAAAAGCCTTTGAGATAATTGATCACAGGTGGGAGGTTCAACTCCACCAGCCTTTGCACGCAGCAGGTCACTTCCTCAATCCAGAATTTTTCTATGATAAGGAAGATATGTCGATGGATGCAAATATCAGGAAAGGCTTACATGAGTGTATCTACAGATTAGTACCAGATACAACAATACAGGATGCAATTATTGATGAAATTTCAATCTACAAGTATGCAACAGAAAGCTTTTCATCAGAAATGGCAAAAAGAGCTAGGAAACGACTTGCTCCAGGTAGTTTAATCAGTTTAGTAAACTAAAGATTAGTAAATAGAATAGTGATCTGATATATTTTAACTTAATGTTATTGTATATGTAGCGACCTGGTGGGATAACTTTGGAAGTTCAGCACCAAATTTACAAAAATTCGCAATCAAAGTCTTGAGCTTGACATGTAGTGCTTCTGGTTGTGAACGCATTTGGAGTGTGATTGAACACATTCATTCTAAGAAGAGGAACAGATTGACTCAAAAGCGGCTCATTGACTTGGTTTATGTCAAATATAACCAAGCATTAAAGCGTAGATTTGATGCACGCGCTATTCAGGACCCTATTGCTGTTGATGTAATTGATGATTGTAACGAGTGGCTGCTTGGAAAGAGTCTGGATGATGAGGATGTTGATAGCAACTATGTCCATATAGGTGAAGACCTTAACTGGGATGATGTGTATATTGCTTCAGGAGCCGAGGAACTACTTTACCGTACAAGGCGTTTGACAAGAGGCAACACATCCACCTCGAATGCAACTCATGTAGCATCTTCTTCGAGACTAATAAATGAAGATGATGAAGAGGAAGAGGAAAAACGTGAATTTGAGGGACCAGAAATTGAGTTTGATGACACTGGAGCTTTTGAAATAGAAAACCTTATAGATTAATGCCTTCCCTACTGACTTTTTTATCATGTTATTCATGCACTTGTTATGTTTCAATGTTAAGACTATGTTTACTATTAATTTCTTGTTGAATCTGTGATTTTTTTTTTTGGTAAAAAATCGCGCGATTAATGGCGCTTCGCGAGTCGGGCTTTAAATTCGGATCTTGCGCTTTTTTGAAAATTGCGCCTTAAATAATACTGCCTGTATATAAACCGATAAACTAATAATTGATAGAATGTTTTTTTTGTCGATCAATTCACAAACTAACTATAATGAACTCATATGTTGTTATTGTAGAGTTCAAGTATGAATTTTACCAATTGTAATGATGGTGAATACATAATAGTACATAGAATAGGATGAAAGCATATATAACATTGATCGATTTAGATTGAGAATCGATTAAAGAGGATGAAAAACTTGAAGTCAATGATTTAAGATGATTAAATGATAAAAACTTGAACCCTAGTTTTATTTTTCCCCAATTCGAACTTCATATCCGTTAATGTTATGTAAAACTCAGAATACATATAATTATATAAATATACATGTTACAAGACACGTCATTAAAATATGACATGCTGAATTTTCTACATCTATATAAAAATAATTTTTTTAATATAATGGTTATAATAAAATGCTAAGGTAACGTTAGTGACTAAAAGAAATAAATATAAAATTCGGTGATTGGTTTCTGTTGGGATTTATGGGTGATGGAATAGACAACTTAACTAGTTTTATTGGTATACTTAGTTTTTGCTAAGTAGAACATACTGTCATAGCCTGAAATGTATTCTTGTAATTTAAATAAATACTGTCATGTAATAAGTGTAATTCTTGGAAGAAGTTCGATTATGTTCAAGCCTCAAGAAATACATAAGTTCGACAGAAGGAATAAAAGTTACTGTCAAGCCCTGACAGTAAGGTTACAAGGAAACATCATGATGCCTAGGTCGACAGCAAGTTTCACGGAGTCGACAGCAAGTTTCAACTTGACAGCAACATTGGCGGAGATTCTAATGACAGCAACTTTGATATACAGTTTGCGACAGTGAGTTTGGAATTCTTGACAGCAATCTCTGCGGGAAAAACATGCTGTCAATCAAAGCACAATTCTCGACAGCAATCTCTGCGGGAATTCATACTGTCAACCAAAGCAAAAATTCTTGACAGTAATATCTGCGGGAAATTCATACTGTCAAAACAAAGCGTAATCCATTGACAGCAAACTTTGTGGCAAACATACTGTCATATAGAATCAGCTTGATTTAGGAATTTTCTAAGTCAAATTAAACGACAGAGTATATGTTCAAAAGAAGCAGGCGTGTTGTAATATTCAACCTTTACAGCAAGCTTGGAAAGTCTATAACTGAAGCTCGAGAGATCACATGGAACAACCTGTAAAGTCTAGAACAGATAAAATTGAATACGGCTAGATCTGGGTGGCTCAAATGTGGAAAGCATCTTTAAGTTACTTTGTGCTGATCACATGGGAATAAATCATGGAATGAGCTGCAAAAGGAATATAACAGCAACTCGACAACCCATGTTGATGGTGATAGTACAGTAGATTATCACTCTATAAATAGAGCATTCTACTTATACATTAAATAACTCAACCACTGTAATCTCTTGAGTATTTGTAGCTTGAGAATTATTTTCTCAAGGTTGTAGCAAAACTTTGCAAAATAAATAAAACATTTATTTTGTGAAATCCTCATATTTGATTTTACTTGTGTTTGCATTTCTTCTACTAGTAAATCACAAATTCTATTTAAGTTGTTGAAATAGTTTTTGAAATTTATTAGTATTGCATTCAACCCCCCTTCTGCAATACTTTCCTGGACCAACAACTGGTATCAGAGCCTTCAGATTAATACACATATCTGAGATCCAAATGGCAAGTATTCAAAGGTCAAGTAATATCAAGATTCCAGCTTTTGATAAAGAAAACTACAACATATGGAAAAAGAAGATTATGTTATTTATCAAAGCTCAGAATCCACTATTCCTAGGTATTCTGGAAAATGGCCCCTTCATTCCTCAAAAGGAAATCCCAGCTGCTACAGTAAATGATGTAGTAATCCCAGCTCATTGGGTTGCTAAGAAGCCTTCTGAGTATAATGACTCAGAAAAAGAAAAGGTAGCACTGGATGATCATCTGCAACTCATTCTACTAGATGCACTTACCCTGGACAAAGCTATGAGTGGAAATATAATAGCATGCAACTCTGCCAGGGATATGTGGAAAAAGATAGAACTGTTATGTGAAGGAAGTGAAGAGGTCAGAGAGAATCAAAAACAAATACTGGTGTCACAATATGAAGCGTTTATGGGCAAGCATGGAGAAGAGCTAACCCACATGTTTGAAAGATTTAGCAAACTGATAGCTGAGCTTCAAATTCATGGAAAGTTTTATGAAAAGAAGGAAGTCAATATCAAGTTTCTGCTAACTCTTCCAGAACATCTTGAGCACAGAGTAACAGCCATAAGAGAAGGGAGAGACTTAAATTCTGTTTCTCTTGAAACATTGTATGGAGTTCTAAAATCTTATGAACTTGAATATTATCAAAAGAAAGCTATACAAAGTGGATCCAAAGGATTGATGGCAAACATGGCTGGTGCTCTAGTTGCTCAAGGACCATCATATTTTCAAGCAAGTGAGCAAATTCAAAATGATCAACAACCTCAATTTTCCTCTGTGAAAATTGAAGAAGTGATTGAAGATGAAGAAAAGGTTGTCCTTCAACTAGAAGATGTTGAAGATGAAGAATTCTTCACTCTAGAAGAAATGGAGAAAATGGATAATCCAACCATGGCTTTTATGGCAAGAAAATTCAAAAATATAAGGTTCAGGAGGAACAAGCCATATAAGCCTCAAGGTCAATTTCCAAAGTATAACCAAGGAAGCTCATCAAAACCTGCTACTGGCACCAAGGGAGGATACAAAACAGGAATGGTAGATAGGTCAAAGTTTAGATGCTACAATTGCAATGAACTTGGTCACTTTGCTACTGAATGCAAAAGACCAAAACAAATACAAAGAATGGAGAAAGGAACTGGGAGTCAATTTAAGAAAGGACAAGGAAAGGCCTATGTGGCTGAAGGAAAATGCTGGGATGAATCTGATAATGAAGAAGAAGAGGAATTTGTGAATTTAGCCTTGATGGCTAGAGAGGATGAAGAAGTATCAACCTCGTCAAGTCAGGTACCATCTCTAGTATTACTAGATATGTCTTTAAATGACTATAAGCAAACCATTGAGGAAATGAGTACTGAAATGTTTAATATTCATACTAGTTTATCTGCTGCAAATGAAGAAATTGCTAGATTAACTAAAGAAAATGAAGTACTCAGATCTAACAATGATGTGTTGTTGCTTAAGACCAGTTCTATTGATTCTTTAGCTCAGGAAAACGAAAGACTAAAAAATGATTTAATCTGTGCTAAAGAGATAGAGGATTATCTAAGAAAAGAAATTTCTGAGAATGAATTTAAGCTAAAAGCATTTAGAAATTCCTCTAAGTTAGTTCAAGAGTATCATGAGAATCATACTGAAAGTAAGAAAATAGGCATAGGCTATGATTATAGCAGGAGACCTGGTAAAGAGGCTGTTATACAGAAAAATGATGATAATAATACTGTAAGACCTCACATCCTCAAAAATGTGAGTAACCCAATTTTCAAAAGTACAGAGTTTGAGGTTAATGAAAACTCCCTAATTATTAATCAAGAACTCTGTGATGAAGATGAGAGGATTGACAGTGAATCTAAGAAAGAAAAAGATTTTGTCAAAATGTCTATGACAGAAACAGTATTAAATAGTCCAACCAAGTGTTCAAAAGATACTGTCAAGAAGTCATCCAAGACAGTAACTTTCAAACCTACTGTCAAGACAGCAAGTACAAAAGATGCTGTCAAAAATAGTTCGACAGCATCTTCTGAACAGATTGTCAAGATAGTTGTCTCTAAGTCCAAAAACAGAAATGGGAAGCTAGGCATTGACAAAAAGAATAATTATGCATATGTTAAGCAGGCACCAAGGAAACTTTGCAATAATTGTGGCTCCTCACATCATTTAACTCATGTTTGTAAGAAATCAACTAGTAGCATATCTAATGCAACAGAGTTGAAAGGGAACTTACACAGAACCCCCATTATGCAAAGAGAATTGGTAGTTTGTAATAACATTGACTGTATGCCATGCAAAATTACTACCATGAGTGCATGTTTTAATTTGCAAATTTCATCAAATGAATTATGTGCTTATATGCAAACTGCAAAGACTTCTGAATCCACTAAAGAAAGTGAGAAGTCTGCTCTCACTAAGAAAAAGTCAAAGACAAAAACTAAGTGGATAATAAAAGAAGTCAAGGAACCATCTTCTGATAATATTGTTTCAAATATTGATAAAGTTTCTGATGATACTGAGTATGCAGGACCCAACAAGACTTGGGTACCAAATGCAAATTAAACTCATTCTGTCTTGCAGGGAAAGAGAGGTAAACAGGTCATGTGGATAATCGACAGTGGATGTTCCAAACACATGACTGGTGATATATCCCTGCTATCACAATATGTTGAGAAGGCTGGCCCAACAATAACCTTTGGAGACAACAGCAAAGGTTACACTGTGGGATATGGCTGTTTAAAAGCTGGAAATGTTGTCATTGAAGAAATCTCTCTTGTGGAAGGTTTGAAGCATAATCTGCTCAGTGTCAGTCAATTCACTGACAAAGGATTCAAAGTAAACTTTGGCATGATGGAATGTTCAATTCACCACAAGAAGGATAGAAGCCTATCTCTGAAAGGAGTAAGGAAAGGAAGCCTATTTGTTGCAGACTTAAACTCAACAAATGAGGAAAGAATATTTTGCTTCTACAGCAAAGCAAGTGTTGGAGATAGCATGCTTTGGCACAAGAAATTTTCTCATCTCAACTTCAAAACAATGAACATGCTGATGAAGAAGGAATTAGTGAGAGGACTACCTCAACAGGAATTCTGTCAAGAAGGACTGTGTGAAGACTGTCAAATGGGAAAATTGAGGAAAGCAATGCATAAATCAAAGCAAGTCAACACTAACACTGAAGCACTCAAGTTGATTCACATGGATCTTTTTGGACCAGTGAATGTTCAATCACTATCTAGAAAAAGATATGCACTGATCATGATAGATGACTATTCTAGGTACACTTGGGTGAAATTTTTAGAATCAAAGGATGAAGCTGCTCAAGAAATCATTGATCACATAAGGGTACTTGATAGGACCCCTGAAGCAAAAGTTCAATTTCTAAGAAGTGACAATGGAACTGAATTCAGAAATGCTACACTTGGAAACTTCTGCAAAGATCAAGGAATTGTTCAACAATTCTCTGCTGCAAGAACTCCACAGCAAAATGGAGTTGTAGAAAGGAAAAATAGGACTCTTATTGAAGCTGCAAGGACTATGTTGAGTAATGCTAAATTACCAACATATTTCTGGGCAGAAGCCATCAACACTGCTTGTTACACACAGAACAGAACACTAATCAACAAAGCTCATGGCAATACTCCTTACTATCTTTTGACAGGAAAGAAGCCAACTGTCAAGTACTTTCATATTTTTGGAAGCAAGTGCTTTTTGATGAAAGACAACCATGAAAGAAAAGGCAAGTTTGATACTAAAGCATATGAAGGCATTTTCATGGGATATGGGATAGAAAGGACTGCCTACAGAGTCTATATCATGGAGCACAAAACAATTGAAGAAAGTGTCAATGTCACGTTTGATGAAACAAAGTTTCCAGGGCTACATGAGGATGGTCAAATGCAACCCTTCAGATTTGAGAATCAAGGATACTTGGAAAAAGAAGAATTTGTTGATGAAGAACCAAGTCTCATTCAATCAATGGGATATGAGAAAGAATCTGTCAATTCTCATAATCTAAATCAGACCTCAGCTCAATCACAGACAATTTCAGGCATCAATCAACAAGAATGTGAGACTGGAGAATTTGAGCAAAATGAGCAGAATAATGAAAATGGTGGAGAATCAAATCCTCATATTGATGAAAGACATTCTCATCAAACAAGTAGCTTGCCTCAATCAACAAAGTGGAACAGAGATCATACCAGTAATCTAATTATTGGAGATCCCACTACTGGTGTAAGGACAAGGAGGAATATCTCTGCTGAAAGCATGTTTTCATGTTTCTTATCTCAAATGGAACCAAAAATAGTTGAAGAAGCATTGTTGGATTCTGATTGGGTGATGGCCATGCAGGAGGAGCTCAATCAATTTGAGAGAAACAATGTTTGGAAACTAGTTCCAAGGCCAAAAGGAAAATCAGTCATTGAGACAAAATGGGTGTTCAGAAACAAGATAGATGAAAGTGGAAATGTGACAAGAAATAAGGCAAGGCTAGTGGCCAAAGGTTACTGTCAACAGGAAGGGATAGATTATGATGAAACATTTGCTCCTGTTGCCAGACTTGAAGCCATAAGAATTTTCTTAGCTTTTGCTGCACACTGCAAATTCAAGGTATTTCAAATGGATGTTAAAAGTGCCTTTCTAAATGGAGAATTAGAAGAAGAAGTGTATGTTGAACAGCCTCCTGGATTTGAAAATGACAAACTGCATAATTTTGTCTACAAGCTGTTCAAGGCTCTATATGGCTTAAAGCAAGCACCAAGAGCCTGGTATGACACTTTATCCACTTTTCTCCTGGAAAATCAATTTATAAGAGGTATGGTGGATAAAACTTTATTCTATAAATACCATGGCAAAGACATCATTCTTGTGCAGATATATGTTGATGACATAATCTTTGGCTCAACAAATGAACAATTGTGTGAAAAGTTCTCATCTCTAATGAGAAACAAGTATGAAATGAGCATGATGGGAGAATTAGCATTCTTTCTTGGTCTTCAAATCTATCAGAAGAAGGAAGGAATCTTCATCTGTCAATCTAAGTATGTCAAAGAACTTCTCAAGAAGTTTAACTTAGAAGATTCATCACCTGCCAAGACACCTATCTCAACAGCCACCAAATTAGAGTTAGATCCTAAAGGCAAGAAAGTGGATTCTAGTACCTACAGAGGCATGGTAGGATCATTGCTGTACTTAACAGCAAGCAGGCCAGATATAATGTTTGCTACATGTCTCTGTGCAAGATTTCAAGCTGATCCAAAAGAATCACACTTAGTTGCAATTAAAAGAATCTTTAGATATCTCAAAGGCACCCCAAATCTAGGTCTTTGGTACCCTAAGGAAACTGGATTTGATCTAATTGGATATTCTGATTCAGACTATGCTGGCTGCAAAATTGACAGAAAAAGTACTACAGGAAGCTGTCAATTTCTTGGGGGGAGATTGGTGTCATGGTTCAGTAAGAAGCAACACTCAGTTTCTACATCAACTGCAGAAGCTGAATATATTGCAGCTGGAAGTTGCTGTGCACAAATACTTTGGATGAAGAATCAATTATTGGATTATGGACTAAAGTTGTCAAATATTCCTATCTACTGTGACAACACTAGTGCCATAGCCATATCAGACAATCCAGTTCAACACTCCAGAACAAAGCACATTGATATCAGGCATCATTTCATCAGGGAGCATGTTGAAAAAGGAGATGTAAAATTGGTTTATGTTCCAACAGATAAGCAACTTGCAGATATATTCACCAAGCCACTGGATGAAGCAACATTTATCAGGTTGGTGAGTGAATTGGGAATGCTAAATCAGGTATGATAATCTAACTGGTTTATCAATTCTAAGAAGTTGAAGCTCATGACAGAAACTTTTAAAGGTACTGTTACAAGAAGGTACTGTCATGAGAAGTTAAGGTACATTGTGATACTTGTTCAGACAACATGTTTGCTATGATTATGCTAAAAGGATTTTTAGATATCATGTTTGCTATGACTATGCTAAAAGGATTTTTAGATATCATGTTTGCTATGACTATGCTAAAAGGATTTTTAGATATCATGCTTGCTATGACTATGCTAAAATAGTTTTACATGTCTGTCTTAAAATGATTTTAAGAAATCATGTGTCCTTAACTTAAGTTATGTGTGAACAGTGACTGACAGCATAATCTTATGATAAGTTTACTGTCAGATAAAACTTACTGTCACTCATGAAGCTGATTGACAGAAATATTGTTAGCGCACAAGTTGCTGTCAATGAAAGTTGCTGTCACAAGAAATTGCTGTCAGAATTGGTAGAGAAAGAAAAGCGCACAGGTTACTGTCAATGAAAGTTGCTGTCATGAGAAGTTGCTGTCAAAGATAGTGGAAAGATATATATATATTAATTTTTATATATATATACATACGTATATTTCTTTTCACCAATCCACGATCTAATAGCAACTGCCACGTAATATAGCAAGTGGAGTTAATGGGTAATATCATTATCACACGTTCAATTAAGAGAGGTTAAATCGATTCATATTAGAAACTGAATCTACCGTTTAATCTACTATCACTTTCATTTGCAAAAACCTCTCAACCTTCTGCATCCAAAAACCGCATTTTTCTCTCTCATTTTTCAAAGCATTCAACAATGGCACCTAAACAAAGCATTGCTCAAACCAATTTTGCTGGTATCTTTTCTCCTAGTGATGCTGGTGAAAACTTCAAAGGACTTATTTCGTTCTTGAATAAATCCTACCTAGGTCATGCAATAACCTCTTCCCCCAAAATTGATACTGTTAGAATTGAAAAATTCTGGAAATCAGCAAGTGCTCAAGGAACTGGAGAGAATGAATCAATTAAGTTCAATATAGATGATGCAAGTTATTCTCTTACAGTAAAGAACATCAATGAGGCTTTGGGCATTGTGTTGACCAGTGAAGAAAGCTTTACGGAACTAGCAACTGATGATACCCTGAAGAAGTTCTTTCTGAAGATTGGGTACTCTGGTTCTAAACTTGAAGAAACTTCTGATAAGTGGTATCAAACAGGAGAAATGGACAGGAAATTTCTAAGAAAAGAGTGGAGTATGATTTTTGATGTAATGGTGAAGGTATTCTCTACCAAGACTACAGGATGGAATGGAATACCATCATATATCAAGAAGCTCACTCATTCATTAGTTCATGGATACAAGGTGAACATTGGAAAACTGATAATGACACAGTTGAAAGGCGCAATAGGCAAGAAGGTATCCATCTATCCTCGCTTTTTAACTATGTGTATTAATAGTATTTGTGGAAATATTGAGGACAATTCTGATTTTGAAGAATGTCCTGTTTTAAAGAAAAACACTCACACATCTCTTAACACACAGAATTTGAATGTACATATTCCACTATGTTTCACACAACACATGGTAAATCAAGTGCCCAACCTTGATTTTCCATTTCCAACAGGTTACACTGTTTTCACAATAGAGAATGAAGCTGAATTAGACCCAAATTCAGTTAACCCACATTCCACACCATACATTCCACCTAGGGACTCTAGACTACCAAAAGCCCTTAAAATGGCCAAACAGGAATCCAAGAAAAGAACCCTAGAGAGTGCAACTGGTGAACAAGTTGAGAGTCAAGAGGGAGTCACTGCACCTAGTGCAGCAAATAAGGTTGGTAGTGAAAAAGAACCCACAGTAGCCCCTTCTGAGCCTAAGAAGAAGAGAGCTAGAAGGGCCAAGGTTACTGTCAGCCACCCTACAGTTTCCCAAAAGACTGTAGAGGATGATAGGGAAATGAACTCACCTCTAGGTGTTTCTTCTCAACAAGGGACATCTATTGAAATTGGCCTGTCTCCCAAGGCACCTTGTAAAGAGTCTGCACAAACTCAAGAATTCACTCTTGAGGAACCTGTATTTGAAGATACACACATTGAGATAGAGCACAGTGAGGAATTCACTCATACTATTGATGTTCCACAATCGTTTTCTGTAGAACAGCCAATTAATCAATCTGAAATTCAATCTTCTTCTTTCATTCCCACATCTGTTGTTTCTTCTAATCAACCTAGAGAGGGGGACAGTACCAACCCCTCAGGTGTTGATCATCCATCTCAAATCATGGATGAGCCCCCATCTAGTGGTCCACAAGAACCCATTTCTCAAAGTGAAATGGATACCACTCCATCAAACACTGGATTAGATCAAGATGCAAATTTGTCAGAAATTGAAACAGCCAGCATCTTGATCGATTCCCTTAAAGCATCTTACCCTAGGGAAGTTGCTGTCACAGCCAAAGATGCTGTCAATGACAAATCAGAAGGTGCTGTCAAACATTCAAGTGACAGTACCATTCCAACAAAAGATACTGTCAAAAGTCCTTCAAAAGATGCTGTCATCCCTGTTCAACCACAACTACAAGAAGGATTAGTGGAAGATATCTCTGATGATGACTTGCCCCTTTCAAAGGCCTTCAAGGTAAAATCTACTCTTTTGCATGTTAGTACTGCTCATACTACTGCATCTAGGATGAGTGAGGGAGTGAAACATCAAAGAGAGATAAAAGAACAGAGAGGTGAGACTAAAAATGAGAGGCAGCCAAATGTGCTGGCAAAAGGAGAGGGACTTGAGCATGTCCAGAGTGAATTTGAGGGAGCCAATACAGAAAAGGCATTAGGCCTTGAGGGAATTTTTGTGAGAGATGATGAGATCATCTATAAAAACACTGAGAGTGTGAGAACCCCAACAGCCTCCATGCCCCAGACTTATCCCTTACCTCCTAAAAGGCTTAGGTCTGGTGGTCCTTCTGCATCCTCAAATGACAGGCTCCAAGCACTGGAGAATCGATGTGCTACAATGGAAAGCAAACTGGATAACCTGTCATCTACTGTGAAGACTGGTTTTGCTGAAATTCAAGCCACACTACTGTCACTCTCTTCATTACTTCATGCTGCAAACTTAACTAAGGGGGAGAAAGGAAAAGATCAGAAAGAGGCTGAGCAACCAGGAAGAAAGGAGGAGTTACAAGGGGAAGCTAAAAGACAGGGGGAGCAAAGGAGTAAGGGGGAGCAAGAGAGAGTAGGAATAGCCTCTGGAACTGAGGAGCTTTTTGAAGCTGAAGTAGATGGGGAACAAATGCTAGTATCCAAGGAGGTATTAAGTCAAATACAAGGAAATAGAGCATCCTCAATCAAAATCAATGAACCAGTTCCTGAGAAGAAAGAATCCACATTGGAGAGGCTATGGAGAGAAAAAGAGGAATCAAATAGGATGGGTAAAGGCAAAGACAAGTTGCCTGAATATGTGTTTTCTTCAGAGCCTATCACTTGGACTGATGGAAGTACATATTCCCAAGAAGAAGCTGACTTAATAACAGTAAGCCACATGGAGAGCACCTTGAATAATAAGGATGAGGAATTCAACAATCTGGTGAATGAAGCAATCACAGTGTCTAAAGGAAAACCTGCTAAGTTGGCAGAAGCTTTGAGAGAAAAGATTGTAAATCTGTCAGTAAAGATTAGCTCAGAGAAGAGGTGGGCAGTTGATGTGTACCTGAAAAGTGGGCATTCAATATTCATAACAACTCAACTGTTGGAAACTTTCTCTGCCAGAGTGCAATATATCCTTGGGATTCTAGTGAAGAAAAACTCTACCATCTTTGATGAAAGTCTCTATATGCAACTGGGCACAATGGTCAACAACAAACTTCCAGAAGTAAGTCTCCAGCCATATGGTGTAAGCTTTAAACAGACAACAGCCAAAGGAACTAAAGGTCTTGGATTCTTAACTCTTGAAGGCAAAACGTCTCTACAAAGCAAAGTCATCATGGATGTACTTAAGGTATTACTGAATGCATCCATCACCAAGGAAAGGATTAAGGCAGTTAAAGATATTCACAAGATTTTGGCAAAGAGAAACATGGAGTACAGTGCCAGAATTAAAAAGCTCATTGCCAAAGCAAATTCAAGAAGAAATGCTCAAGGTGGAAACTGCATTTTTGATGACACCTTGGAAAAAGATGATGATGACAATCAGGATGGAGGTGAAGCTGGAGGACCTAAGAGAATAGAACTGAGAGACTCTTCAAAAGAGCAAACTCAAGTCAAAGAAGCAGAATCTAAGGAAATTTCTGAAAATTCTAGCTCAAGCAAGAAAGTTGATGAAAAGAAAGAGGAAGAAGTACTTGAAGCATTGAAAGGAAATCAAGAAGAAATGGAAATTGACAGTATACATCTTGAAAAAGATACTGTCAACAAAGATGCTGTCAGTAAGGATGAAGTAACAGTCATTGAAGATACTGTCAAAGAAGACATTGTCAGAAGCCCTATAAAAGAAACTGTCAACGATCCTACTGTCAAATCATTCAAGACAGTAAGAATCAAGAGAAAATCAAAAAGACCAACAAAGGGAAAGACTGTCTACAAAGGAGAAGGAAAAGCTACAGGATTGGGACTCAAGAAACCTATCATGAGGAGAAGAATGAATAGCTTTGAAATGATGCAGCTGAACGCCAAAGAAACAATCACCTCTGTATCCATAGAATTTGATGGATCAAAAGAAGAAGTTGCAAGGTACATTCTATGGCAAAACAATGAAAAGTTGATTACAGTGGAATCTGACTTCACTCAGATATCAAAATCAAAGGTGATCTCCAAGAAACTCATTCAAACTACTGAAACAGTAAAACGAAGAATTGATTTCTTCAATCTGGAAAGGATGGTTGAGCTACTGCAAACCTATGATAATGTTTCAAAGAAGATCATGGATCAAGTTCTCAAGTACTATGAAGCCAGGCATGTTGAATTTATTGAGAAGTTTGGTGATTGGACACTTCACAATGATGATGATGTCTATCAAATCCTTGGTTTGGAGTATGAAGAAGACAATCCTATTCCTGAGTATAACTGGAAAGAAATGGAGAAACCTTATTCAGAACATGAAATGAAGATGTATGAAGCAGAGCAAAGGTTCAAAGAAGAATTAGCATCAAGAAAAAAATCTCGTCAACAGATAGAAGATGAGATTGAAGCTGAAATGAAGAAAAATTACAGCAAAATCAATAAGATCAACAGTGAAGAATCCAACTATCAGCCATGTGTACTGGACAATCCTTTGAGAATCAAGTATGGCAAAGAAGAAATTTATGTAGATAGTTTCTCTAAATTGAAGACCAGTGTGTTAAAAGAATTATACTGGCAAGTGGTTGGATCAACTAAAAGTCTTGAAACACTGTGTTCTTGGGAGCTTGATATGATTCTTGATCAGAGGAGAGGAGAGGATCCCAGCCTGGACAAACAAAGAAGGGAAACTCTAAATCAGTTTCCTGGCAGGAGATTCAAAATGGAGGGAAATGTGCTAAAATTCAGATCAATCGTAAAGCAAAATGTTTACTGGATGGAACTCAGAGATACATTAAACACTGCTTCCTCAATGATCAGAAAATACATTGTGGAAAATGAAGATGATGCACAGTCCCCTGAAGAAAAAGAGTTAATTGAAAATCTCAGAAAAGCTCTAAGGGAAAAGGAGCAAAGTGAAAAGTTCAAATCAAGATAAGTAAAGTTTTTTTTAACTTTTGTGATATATTGTTTGAAAACAATTCAGTTTAATCATTGGTCAGAAATGAAGAGTTTATTCTTTCTGATCTATGTTAGTTAAGTTGTCAGCATGATATTTGTAAATTTGTCCTTATTGTCCATAAAAACAATTTGGGGAGATTGTTGGGATTTATGGGTGATGGAATAGACAACTTAACTAGTTTTATTGGTATACTTAGTTTTTGCTAAGTAGAACATACTGTCATAGCCTGAAATGTATTCTTGTAATTTAAATAAATACTGTCATGTAATAAGTGTAATTCTTGGAAGAAGTTCGATTATGTTCAAGCCTCAAGAAATACATAAGTTCGACAGAAGGAATAAAAGTTACTGTCAAGCCCTGACAGTAAGGTTACAAGGAAACATCATGATGCCTAGGTCGACAGCAAGTTTCACGGAGTCGACAGCAAGTTTCAACTTGACAGCAACATTGGCGGAGATTCTAATGACAGCAACTTTGATATACAGTTTGCGACAGTGAGTTTGGAATTCTTGACAGCAATCTCTGCGGGAAAAACATGCTGTCAATCAAAGCACAATTCTCGACAGCAATCTCTGCGGGAATTCATACTGTCAACCAAAGCAAAAATTCTTGACAGTAATATCTGCGGGAAATTCATACTGTCAAAACAAAGCGTAATCCATTGACAGCAAACTTTGTGGCAAACATACTGTCATATAGAATCAGCTTGATTTAGGAATTTTCTAAGTCAAATTAAACGACAGAGTATATGTTCAAAAGAAGCAGGCGTGTTGTAATATTCAACCTTTACAGCAAGCTTGGAAAGTCTATAACTGAAGCTCGAGAGATCACATGGAACAACCTGTAAAGTCTAGAACAGATAAAATTGAATACGGCTAGATCTGGGTGGCTCAAATGTGGAAAGCATCTTTAAGTTACTTTGTGCTGATCACATGGGAATAAATCATGGAATGAGCTGCAAAAGGAATATAACAGCAACTCGACAACCCATGTTGATGGTGATAGTACAGTAGATTATCACTCTATAAATAGAGCATTCTACTTATACATTAAATAACTCAACCACTGTAATCTCTTGAGTATTTGTAGCTTGAGAATTATTTTCTCAAGGTTGTAGCAAAACTTTGCAAAATAAATAAAACATTTATTTTGTGAAATCCTCATATTTGATTTTACTTGTGTTTGCATTTCTTCTACTAGTAAATCACAAATTCTATTTAAGTTGTTGAAATAGTTTTTGAAATTTATTAGTATTGCATTCAACCCCCCTTCTGCAATACTTTCCTGGACCAACAGTTTCTAAAAATATAAATAGTTAATGATAGAAATATACATTCTCCCTTCTAAAATCTAACTACAAGTTAACAGAAATGCTAATAATCAAATGTATATGTAACGTTAGTGATTAGAAAAAATAAACTTAACTCCTTTTTCTAGAAGTATAAATAGTTGAGTGAAAAAAAATCTGTTTTTCCTTACTTAAACTACACTTATACTTGGGCTTAAAAAAAACTACATTTATACATCATTTCAAAAAAAAAAAAACATTACACGCATACATTAAATTACAAATTTACAATGGTAGCCGGAGGAATTAGAATTTCTCTTGTACATTGTATAATTATTGATAAACCCCTCCAGTGAATGCCAGTATATCTTCCATGTCCCATGTCCCCTACCTGACTTGCTTAATTGTAGGTCATGTTCTCATTATTTTCTTTAACTAATAGGTAGTATTGCAGTTACTAGCAGTTAGTCATTAGTGTACTATTTCCTTGTGGGGTCCCGTTCTTTGGCAATTGTTTGCCAAAGAACTGTTTGGCAACAAATGATTTTGTAACCGTTGGATCGTTGATCCGTCCTGATTTAAAAAAAATATACACCGTACCGCAGAAACTTTTCGCGGTACGAACAAATTACCAAAATACCCCTACTGTTCACGTACCGCAGAAAGTTTCTGCGGTATGTGTGAACAGTAGATTTCTGATGTGAAAACAGGGGGCATTTTAGTAATTTGCCCGTACCGCGGAAAGTTTCTGCGGTACGATGCAATTTTTTTTTAAACCCCAACCGTTGGATCAACCATCCAACGGTGTATAAACCATTTATTGTGTAACAGTTCCCTGGCAAATGTTTGCCAGGGACCATTCTCCTTCCTTGTGATGTGATTCTAGAATTTAGGAGCAGTTACTTTTTTTCTTTTGTATTTAAACTCATCTATTATTAATTGAATGGTAAGTCTTACTCCTGCAAATTACAATTGTCTGTGGTTCATTCTCACCCTAAGAGAATAAATATCTTCACATTATAATAGTTTTGACTGGGACCAATCATTTTATTAAGTTCAGTTAAACAATTTATGTAACTTGTATTTCCCTTGTACAAAAAAATATTTTGTTCAGTCATTACATGAATGAGTTCTCTTAATTTGCAAATGGATTATGGTTCCCATTCTTGTACATCAAATATTTTAAATACTCAATTTATTATATAGAGTTAAGTTCTATGAAGACCAACATTTGAGTGAAAATCGTGAAGACCATACATTATGCACTCAAAACATTGCAAAACCTATACACTTGCAAAGAATGTTCAATGTGTTAGATTATTTTTTATAATCTAATAATAATTTGTGGGCTTACAAATTAAAGACAATTATATTTAATGTTTATTCTATTTGGACTAATTAAGTGATCTAAAATAAAGTGTCCAATAACATCTTATTCGGTATGGGCTTTGTAATGTGTAATACCCAATAGTAATCTGATTAGAGTTAATGGGGTCTAATTAGAGTACTATATAAAGAACATAATAGGGTTTTGGTCCCCAAGGCTATTCACAACCTCTACTCCTCTATTCCCATCAGTTAGAGAGAGATACGGCTAGAGGCGAATCAAGTCTGTGGAAGATCAAGTCCCGAATCCGTATACATAATCTATTGTCATGGAATCAGGTACGCTTTCACGCTACAGTTTTATCGTGTAACCTTGATAATATCGCATAAGATGATCCGTGGTTATTTATTTAGATCTAACAATTGGTATCCGAGCCTATCTTATGTCGAATTATTAGGGTTGATCATATATATTATATGATTGTTTTTCCCATATGGATTTTCTTCCTATTAAAGATGACTGTAACGATTTTATAAAATAAATCGATCCATGTCATGTATGTGCCTATTTTTTTGTGTTGACATGTATTTTTTTTAAAGTTAAAGACATGTTAAATACATGACCATGTTTGTTTTGGTGTTTCGGAATCAGATAATATTACTGATCAAATATCTTGATCGGATTATGTGAACATAGACTTGGCCATTCATGACAAATTAAGGTTGTTATATCATATGTTTTCATATGTATATTGTTGGTTACATGTTTGATTAATTTATATGGATATGCATGGAATCAGTTTCGTTTTGTTATTCCATGTAAGAACATAATAAATTGTATCATACAGAGTCAATTATTACTTATGGTTCATGTTCTGGTTCGGTTGTTTGGGTTAAGTTTTTTTTGTCCCGATTATAATTGGCTAAATATGTGAATATTTTATATTGCATACAAAATCAGTTGGCCATGATTTCGGTTATCAGTAAAGTTTTTTTTCACCTCTGATTCGAATAAGAACACATGTTCGTTAATCTTGTTGTGCTTGTTCGTTTTGGTGGTTACCATCTCTCGAGGAAATCCAAATTTTATTTGGATATGTTTTTTTTTGTTGTAAAATATGAGGTGATTTAGTTTTTTAATAATTTTACAACAATACGGATTTGGGTACATTTTTTTTAAAGAAAGAAAAAATATTTTTTTTTCTTGTCCTTTTATTTCGCGAATAAGTGAGTTGAAGCAAAATATTGCCAAAGTGATATTTATGTGTAGATTTATTTATTTCGAAATAATAGGATGTGTATGTTTATTATTTATGCGTTATAATAATCGGCCCAAAGGAAGATTATGTAATGGCCAAATAATGAATATACGTGCGGAAATAAATATGTAATAATTATAAATTTTTCATGTGAGTAATAAACCGGCCCAAAGGAAGGTTATTACTTGACCGAATTTATTATTAATATTTGATTTCTGCGTGGAGAGGACCACTTGCAAGTTAATATTTCTGTCCAAAGACTAAATATTAATGTTGTGCTAGGTATCTTGTTTAAATGGGCCCACACACTATAGTATTTAAATTTATGTTTTTTTTGTGTTCTATTATGTATGCATATGACATGAATTTTATTTAGCAAGCTTATATTTTTTTTGTTCCAAATTGCTAGTTAATGCATCTGCTGCTAATATAACTGCCAACATGAACTCCATTCCCGTGCTTAACGGCACAAACTTTAAAAGCTGGAAAGAGAACGTTCTATTAGTTCTTGGCTGCATGGATTTAGACTATGCTATAAGGAAAGAACAACCTGCTTCTCTTACGGATGAAAGTTCTAATACTGATAAATTGAACTTTGAGAAGTGGGAGCGTTCGAATCGCTTAAGTCTAATGATGATAAAGCGCAGCATTCCTGAAGCATTCAGGGGCGGTATGTCTGATGACTCCGATGAGGTATCTGTTAAGGATTTCCTTGATGAGCTTGAAAAGCGTTTTGCAAAAAAACGAAAAGGCTGAGACAAGTAAGCTTTTGGCTGATCTTGTTCAGATGAGGTATAAAGCTAAAGGAAATATTCGTGAGTACATTATGGAGATGTCTAACATCGCTTCAAAACTTAAGGCACTAAAGCTTGAATTGTGTGATGACTTGCTTGTGCATTTGGTACTCATCTTTCTTCCTGCACAATACGGTCAATTTATAGTGAGTTATAATACTCAGAAGGATAAGTGGACTCTGAATGAGCTCATTTCACATTGTGTGCAAGAGGAAGATAGATTGAAGCGTGAAAAGACTGAAAGTGCTCATGTTGCAACTACCTCAAAGGTTAATCACTGAAAGAGGACTAAAGATAAAGAGACTGCAGTGGGAAAATCACAGCCTAAGAAACAAAAGACTCAAGATCAAGCTATTACTTGTTTCTTTTGTAAGAAATCTGGGCATGTGAAGAAGGATTGTCCCAAGTACGTCGCATGGCGTATAAAGAAAGGTAGATTTTTCACTTTTGTTTGTTCTGAAGTTAATTTGACTTTTGTGCCTAGTAATACATGGTGGGTAGATTCTGGTGCTACTACTCACACAAGTATTTCTATGCAGGGTTGCATTTGGAGCCGGAAACCAAGTGATGCTGAAAGATTCATCTATGTGGGTGATGGCAATGCAGTTCCAGTTGAAGCTATTGGCACTTTTAGATTGTCTTTTGAGACTGGTCATTTTGTTGAATTAAGAGAGACTTATGTAGTACCGTTATTTAGACGGAATTTGGTTTCTATTTCCGTTTTGGACAAATATGGTTACTCTTGTTCATTTGGAGATAATAAATTTAGTCTATTTCTTAATTTTCTTTGGTTGCGACTGGTTCTTTGATTGATAATTTATATTTGCTAAATACAATTGCTTCACATAATGAATCCTTGCAAACAACATCAAGAGGTACAAAACGAAGATTATCAAGAGAGAATTCTGCTATGTTATGGCATAAGCGCTTAGGACATATCTCTAAAGGGAGACTAGAGAGACTTGTGTCACATGGAATACTTGAATCTCTTGATTATTCAGACCTTAATGTATGCATTGAATGTATTAAGGGTAAACAGACAAACACAAGGAAATTAAGTGCAAATAGGAGTACTGGTGTCTTACAGTTGATACATACTGATATATGTGGTCCATTCCCTACAGCTTCTTGGAATGGTCAACAGTATTTTATCATTTTTATAGACAACTATTCTTGATATGGGTACTTATTTTTAATTCATGAAAAGTCACAATTTTTGGACGTGTTTAAAGTCTTCAAACCCGAAGTTGAAAATCAGCTTTGTGAGAAGATTAAAGCTATCAGATCTGATCGTGGTGGTGAGTACTATGGTCGGTATGACGGATCCGGTGAACAACGTCACTTAAGACTGCAGCCTACATACTAAATAGAGTACCTAACAAAGCAATAGCTAAAACCCCTTATGAATTGTGGTCAATCAATTATTTTTTGTGGGGTTGTCCAGCTGAGGCAAGGCTTTACAAGCCGCATGAAAATAAACTGGACTCAAGAATTGTTAGTTGCTATTTTGTTGGGTATCCTGAAAAAATAAAGGGTTTCAGGTTTTATGATCCTTTGGTAAAGTTTTTTTTCGAAACGGGAAATGCTAGATTTCTTGAGGATGTTGAGTTTGAGGGGGAAGATAAAAGTCAGGGATGTTGTCTTTAAGGAAGAATCAGTTTCTTTGCCTCATATAGTTCAAGATAACAATGTGGATATACCTGTACAGTTTCCTACTCAAAATCAAGATGATGCTCAAGGAGAGCAAACTCAACAAACTCAAGAGGAAGTGTCACTTAGTAGATCCACTAGAGACAATAATGGCATTTGTGGCTATATCACACATTCAGTGAGAGTAAAGTATTCATATTACTAAAGGAGATAAGTTTAATCTCAAACAGTGCCCTAAGAATGATCAAGAAGGAAAGGAGATGCAGAACATTCCATATGCTTCGGCTATTGGGAGTCTTATGTATGGTCAAGTTTAGTACCCTGCCGGTTTTGGCATTCATTGTGGGTATGTTAAGCAGATATTCGAGTAACCCTGGAATGGATCATTGGATTGTAATTAAATGGGTTATAAGGTACTTGCAAGGAACAAAATATTACATGCTCGTTTATCGGAATTTGGAAAATTTGGAGATCATTGGGTATTCCAATTCTGATTATGTTGGTTGTGTAGATACAAGAAAATCTACTTCTGGTTAAGTTTTTTTTTATTATGTCTAAACAGATAGACATTAAATATTAAGTTAGAGAGAATGCAATATCAATTAGTGTCTATTGAGTATATAAGAACAAATTTTATGCTAGCAGACCCACTTACTAAAGCTTTGACACCATAAAGTTTTTCTTGGGCATACTGCTCATATGGGTGTTGTCTCATTGAAGGATATTCAATTTTAGTGGGAGTTTTTTTTTTATATATTGTTCTTGTATTCGGTACTCAATTTTAATTGACACTATGGTGATATTTATGTTTTTTTGAGTTTTCTGCAGAATAAAGTGATTTTATTTATTTCTCTCTATTGCTCTATATGAGCTGTATCTTTCAATTGTGGTTTTGACATAAAGTTTGAAAGAATAAAGATTGATCTCACTAAGGTATTAAGGACCAATTGGAAATAGGCATGATTGAGATCACATTGCATGTAATTTCCAGTTACACATCCATACTTGATCTATGTCATTGAATATATTTATGTGGTGATCATTGAGGATCGAGTTACGACAATGTGACGAAGGTCGCTTTGGTTTCATGTTTATATATGAGATGGACCAGATTGACTAAGGAAGATGTTTTCTAAAGAATAAACAATTTTTTGCGCACTTAAGGTTATTGAATGTAATTGTTGTTTCGAACAATTTGTAGCCCAAGTGGGAGATTGTTAGATTATTTTTTATAATCTAATAATAATTTGTGGGCTTACAAATTAAAGACAATTATATTTAATGTTTATTCTATGTGGACTAATTAAGTGATCTAAAATAAAGTGTCCAATAACATCTTATTCGGTATGGGCTTTGTAATGTGTAATACCCAATAGTAATCTGATTAGAGTTAATGGGGTCTAATTAGAGTACTATATAAAGAACATAATAGGGTTTTGGTCCCCAAGGCTATTCACAACCTCTACTCCTCTATTCCCATCAGTTAGAGAGAGATACGGCTAGAGGCGAATCAAGTCTGTGGAAGATCAAGTCCCGAATCCGTATACATAATCTACTGTCATGGAATCAGGTACGCTTTCACGCTACAGTTTTATCGTGTAACCTTGATAATATCGCATAAGATGATCCGTGGTTATTTATTTAGATCTAACACAATGAACATTATTATTTCATTCAAAACCTTAAAAATCATATATGATTTGTAAGCAGAACTTGTTTTTGAAGAATAACACGTGTTGCTATATTTTGTTTGCAGAACATACATGATTTTTAGAATTTTTAATGAAATTTACATGTAAAGCATATATGATTTTCAAGATTTTCAAAAAAAATAAATAAAATAGTATCAATATCAATTATCATAAAGTTAATATATCATACATTTAAAATGTACATACATCATGCATTTTGAAAAATTAACAATTTGTTTTGATCTAGCACATGTCTGTGCCTTGCACGGAAGGCACAGGTTATGGAGCTGGTTGTAGTTTATCCATCATTAATTCCTTCTTCCATCCTTGTATGACCTTAGAGATGAATGCCTCGGCTTTGTTCTCCAAGTCACTGTCAGTTTCTTGGTCTACCACAACTTTGTACTCCAAGTCATGCTCTGCAGTTTCTTTGTCCTCCTCGATATAGCTTATCTCACAATCACTACCGTTATCATCATTGTCCTCCTCGTACCCGCTTGATCGACAGTGAGAGTCATCATCATCTGAACCATCCTCGTTGCTGTCCTTGCTAGCATAGTTTAGTTCTTCGGTTTGCCCCTCTTCTCCACTAAGCAATTGAGCAAAATGTATGACCTCATCAACTCCACCAGCAAATGATCGAAAACTCCAGGCCAGAATAACAATTATGATGCTGTTGAAAACAAAATATCGAAAGTTACGTGTTGATGACAACATTAAAAGATTGTCATACAACACACATAAATTAAGGAGCCGCAGAGAAATGATTGCACATAGAACTAGAAACAAAAGCATCAAAACTACGGCAGCTTTCATCTTGTATTACATACTAATAGAGAAGTGGTCAAAATTCTCATTTCTTCATCAGACTTCAGGGATATCATTTATACTTTGTGTAGGAGTAATTCAATAAAGATTGTTGTGCTTTCTAAGGAAGTTATTTTCAAGTCTCTCGAATGGTCAAGCTTCGAAGCAAAATTCATAGAGTTTTCTTGTAGAAGTGTGCCTATAGGCTATAGCTTTGCTATGCTACTCCAGTATTCAAGGCCTTTAATATGGGGATGTATGCCTGCATTGTTGTTCACTAGTTCTCATTGCACAGAAGCATCTAGTGCAAGAAATTCAGGTAAGCAAGAATAGAACAAAAACAAAACAAAAGTTTTCTAACAATTCAAACGTACAGAATAAAGATTACGTATATAAGAATTTTTTTATGAAATTTAAAATTGTATATGATGAAATCTGGCGGTCTTTGGCAAATGTTTGTTTGTAGCATACCGTATCGCAGAAATTTTCTACGGTATGTAGAGAGATGTACCCCTGTTTTCAAATCAAAAACTCTACTATACACGTACCGCATAAAGTTTTTGCGATACGGTATGCTGCAACATCCGTTTGCCAAAGATCAGACCCCATCCATACTCCTGATAATATCTACCAAGACGATTGTCATATTACCTAAGAAATCAATTAACATTATTGGAAGTTTACAAGAAATCTATTTTTGTATATATTCACTTGTTTTTGTGTGCGGAGGTGACCCGAGATTTTGTTACAATAATGGGTACTATAAGTCTATAACATGTATACAATAGAACCGGGAAAGGTCGCTGTTAGAGATGCACAAAAAACCCGAGCCCGAAAATCTGGCTCGGCCCGATCCGGCAAAGCCCGGTCAAAGCCCGGCCCGAGGGCCTTAAACGGTTCCTATATTTTTGGGCAAAGCCCGGCCCGGCCCGGCAAAAGCCCGATCTTTTAAAAAGCCCGGTCTTCGGCCCGGCCCGATTAAAAGTCCGGTTCGGCCCGAAAAAGTCCGGGTAAAATTCGATTATTCTAGTATACTTACATAAATATTTATGTATTTACACTTCCTACAAATATAAAAATAATTTAAGTACATATATATTTACATATTCATTATTAATAATAAGATTATTTATATGCATATATTACGATACATGAACGAAAACAAGTTAAGTACACGTGTAATCAATTAATATATCATCAAATCAAAAAGTAAATCGATAAATGTAATATTTGTATCGGCAAAATAGATTGTTTAACACATGTCTGCCATTATTACATAAAAAACATTCTTATGTAACATAAAATCTCGATCCGATTTGATCCCGGAAAAAGCCCGATCCGGCCCGGCCCGGCCCGCTTCAGGCCCGGAAAAAAGCCCACCGAGACCTGCTTCAAGGGCCTAAACGTGCTCACATTTTTCACAGAAGCCCGGCCCGGCCCGGCCCGGTCAAAGTCAAAACCCGGACCGGACTTTTTGGTCAAAGCCCGGGCTTTTCAAAGCCTGGTCCGATGGGCCTTTTGTGCATCTCTAGTCGCTGTACGGCTGTAGGTTTCTGTTTTACTATCCTCAATAGTAACGTATTTTGTTTCACTTTCGAAGTAGAGGGTTAACAAAGCTTTGCAATTTTCTCGATACGAAACTTGAAATATACCTCAACATTTTTAACAGTCTGAAATTGGTTTCAAAAGTGCTAAGCAAATCAAATATAAATATTCACAAACTTAATGCTGAGGCTATCAAGTCGGAATCCAAAAGAAGTGACATTTCTAAAACATACAAAAACGGATTCTTTTCGATTGAGGCCAAAATTTAACTCCTAGTACAAAACACATCCAAGTCTACTAATTGTGCATTTGTTCTACCTAGTCAACTACTGCCTGTATTACACCACGACAACTACTTTTACAGTTTAACAGACAAGGGAGGTGAAACTTGTCATCGGCTGGCATCCATACTAATGTGGTCGATAACAGGAAAAGCCATATGTTTCAACTATGAGGGCAATGACAGAGTCACGTTTATGTCGGAAGGCTTATTCCGGGACTCATCAGCATGCTTAGACCAGTTATGTCCACCTACAGAAGTTGCAGTAATATTTTGAACCAGAGCAGCTGAATTTTGCTGACCATGAAAATCTTCTGTTTGTGGACTAGAAACAGGTAAGGGGGCAGGAGCTGTTGGTACAAAAACTTTCTTTGCATTCTGATCATGGTGACTGCCAGCATAGAAGCTGCCTATAACAATCTGAAATTTATCAATGGAAAGGTATAAAAATCAGTTTACATATATTCAAATATTAGAGAAATGCATTAATGTCAAATACTGTGAGTCCTTAAGCTTATAGTGTCTAGCCCAGTCCATGAAGTGCAGATTATCCAGTAGAAATTTCGTTTATTTAATAACATTTTTTTTTTTCACTTTTCAATCACGAGCAAGTTAAGCATTGATTTTAAAGGAAAAAAGAAGTCAGACCTGCACAGGACAAGCAGCTACTAGCAGCCCAGCAACACCACCCCCAATGATACGACCATGCGAACTTGCTAATGAGACACTCATTCCTCCAGACCTGTTTCTTATTCCTCCAAGTTCAGTTGGCATAAATGATCCAGAAAAAGAGAGTATCTCAAAATGACCCTGAAAACAGGAGGACGTGGAGATCAAATACCAGCATAGGAGTATTATTATTGATGTATCATGTATAACAAGCAACAATATGACAAAGGAATGTCCTGAAAATCTAATTGGATATGATCACATAAAAAGAATTATATAAAGATAGTCATGTTCAATATAAGAAAACTGTGCAAAACAAGAAAAATGTGTGCAAAACATTAAGTAGAAGATGTGTGTATGTGCTGTTGAAGTCTTTTTATTCGTTATGGAAAAGCAATGCTCATTATAGAAACGTATAACATCCACGACAAAATGTATCACATAGTACAACTAGCAAGAGATACATTAATTCACCAAAATGTTAGTGGATTAGGGCACCTCATAAGTCAATGTACCACCAGACGAGTCAGGCTGTCGAAGTGTCACACTGGAGATGGCACCATTTGCCGATAGAATACATATTGCTCGGGGTCCTTGCTGGGAAAAGGATATGACCTTCATCATGACATCCTAAACAATTAACCAGAAGAATATCAGACTGTCGGCACAAATGCACAATACAATGGCTTCAAAAAACTGCAACTACTAGGAACAAAGTTTTGACAACAATCCATTTGTATTACAGGTTTACTTTTAAAAGCACAATTAAATAAAGAAAAATCCTAATACTGTTTAAGATACTCTACCTCTCCAGCATTCACCGTGATGATATGAGGTGTAAAATTAGCACCAGCAGATGAAAACCATTCACCTGTACATATACAAGGAGGATGTACATTATGACCAGGTTAACTGGCACAAATACATAACATATGGTATAAGTTAAGGACAAGATTTGTAAATTGCATAAACTATATATAGCTTGCTTATGTTCAATATGATATAGGCTAAGTAAGCACTAAATATCATGACATGACACATGGTTGGCTGTAGCATCAGCTAAATCATTACAAAGAAATTCTGTTCTTTCATGATACAGAACATATAGGAATTCAGCAATTCACTATCTACTACAATATCAGACCCTGTCTGGTGGTGATATACAAGCAAAAATGGAGACAGACTTTCTACAAAAAAATAAATAAATAAAGGTGCTAGGACTTGCTCCGTGACATGTACAGAAGAGTTGCGTACTTTAAGGATTAACAAGACACAAAATGTTTACAACAATGAAGTTCTACTAGTTTGAGATACCAAACACAAATTCCACTAAACTACACCAGCTAGCCAAACATAGTAAGCTACAATCTTTTAGCCTTTTTTCTTTTTATACCACTGAAGTCACATAGATGAACCAGTTCCGACATTCCATTAAACACTTCCATACCTTAAAGATTCCCTGATTAGCTCACTAATCCTATTTGTAAGTACTTTTAAACTACCCAATTACATCAATGACTTATTTGGTGCATTCATTAACTTATTCACAGGCCCCACATGGCCACATCCAACTTATTCCTTAAAATCCAAACACCAATCGCAATTACAAAAACACACAAACACTAATCCCACATCTCCAAAACAAAAAATTCCAACGTGCATGCAAAATAAATAGACATACAAAAACTTAAAATCTCACAAATAAACAAAAAATTAAACAAAACTTCAACACATCAACAAAATATTAACAACATAAAATATGTAAGAAAAAAACAAGAAAATACTTAACTTACCTAAACTCTCCATCTGCACCTTAGGTTGATGAACCTTGTAATGTGATATGTTCACTCGTAGCTCAAATGGCCTAGGCTTCTAGTCAACATGTGTGGCCATTTGACTTATATTTATCTATTTCCTTTTGTGTAATAAGTTCAGCACGGCATTTTAGATTTTAACCTTAGAAAGAATATTTTCTGTTATTGGTGTGCACTGTCATGTGGAGATATAAGTTGAGATAATGACAAATGATTGATAGCTTTTTAGATCTAATATTATTAACGTTTGGTCCAGTTTGTTTTTTTCATTTCTTGTATTCTTGTTTTTCTTCGTTTGGCTCTCAAATATCAAAAGGTATCATGGTATCAGAGCTTGCTGACGGAGATAAAAGAATGAATTGATAGAGAGTGTGTGTCTAGTGGTTGTCTCTCTGAAAGCTCAAAGTGTTTTTTGTGTGTGTCGTGAACGGTGTTCTTCTGTTTGTGTTTGTCGTTTCGTTGTGTTTGTGTGTCAACAAGTCTTCTTCTTGTGTGTTTGTGTGTTGATTCATGGCGTCTGGAAGTAAGTTTTCGTTTCAAGATATGCAAAACCCATTGTTCTTGCATCCGTCTGATAATCCATTGTCGATTAGTGTCACAAAACTCCAAGGAGCTGGTGATTATCGATCTTGGAAACGTTCTATGGAGATCCAGCTGTCGTCGAAGAGAAAGCTTGGATTTGTTGATGGTACGGAGATAAAAAGGACTACAGATACTGTTGAAGCTCTGCAGTGGGATACATGTAACAGTATGGTAATCTCCTGGATCCATAATAATATTTCTGATTCTATTAAGAAATCTGTGCTTTTTATTACTTCTGCATCTGAAGTTTGGAAACAGTTAGAAATACGTTTTCAGTTAACTAATGGATCTAGGAAGTATAAGATCAACAAAGAAATCTATGATATAAAACAGAATGGCACCTGTGTAGTTGAATATTTTACATCTCTTAGTAGTCTCTGGGAAGAGTTGGATTCTATGACTTTATTGCCTCCTGTTGTAACTGTTGCTGATGATGTGTCCACTCTGTTGAAAGCAATTCATATATATAAAGCAGAGGCAAAACTGTTTCAATTTCTTAATGGGCTAGATGATGCTTATGGTGCACAACGTAGTCAAATATTGATGACAGTGCCTCTGCCCACCGTTGAGATGGCTTGTGCTGCTATACAACAGGAGGAATCACAGAGGGATGTGCTGAAATCTTCCTACTCGTATGATAATGAGATGGCTGCTATGTTTAACAAAAGCTCAGTGAGAAGTGATAAGCCACTTCTCTGTTCTGTTTGTGGAGGTAAAGGTCATTCGAATGATAGATATTGGAATATCATAGGTTACCCTAAGTGGCACTACAAGTACAAACCTCCATCGACAGTGAAGTCTCCACTTGCAAAGTCTGTTGTGCCTGCTACAAGGTGGTCAAATTCTCGATCAAAGTTTTCACAAAGAATTCCCTTTGTGGCACATGTTTCGTCTGGTTCTTGTGATCCTGATAGTTCTCAAGCACCGATTGTTTTCTCACCTCAACAGTTGCAACAGCTACTTCAGCTCATTCCACCTCAGTCTCTAGCACATGTTGATAATGAAGAACCACTGGACAGTCCTTTTTCAGGAATGATAACTTGTAATGCTGCTCGTATGAATGCTGGAATGTGGATCGTTGACACAGGTGCAACTGACCACATGACTACAGATTTTGGTGTCTTGCAAAATGTGAAGAGTGCTAAGTCAAACATGACAGTAAATTTGCATACTGGAGACACTGCTGTTGTGACACACCTTGGAGATGTGACTCTGAGTAGTGGTTTGAAGTTGCTGAATGTCCTGTATGTGCCAGTTTTTTCTCACAACTTGGTGTCAATTCATAAATTGTCTCGAGATAATGACTGCTATGCTATATTTTCACCAACTGAGTGTTTCATCGTTGACACTAAAACTCGTGCTGTGAGGGGCAAGGGAACAGTGTCCAATGGACTGTATCACTTGTCCACATCTAGTGCAGTTGGTTCTTCCAGTGGACAACAAACGTTTGCTGTGCAGAAAGCTTCTTCTCTTGTTGATGAGTACACTCTTTGGCACAACAGGTTGGGTAATGCCCCTGTATCTAAGTTAAAGCACATAGAGTGTGTAAAGCATTGCACCAATGTTTCTGATAGAGTGTGTTTTACATGTCCAATGGCAAAATTCACAAAATTGCCATTTCAGCTGAGTGAGTCACATGCTGCAAAACCGTTTGAACTAGTTCACACGGATATATGGGGTCCGTATAAAGTTTGTACAAGGCGTAAATTCAAGTACTTCCTCACAATAGTTGATGATTTTTCGAGGATGACATGGGTATATTTATTTGGTTTCTAGTTTCTAGTTTAAGAGTGGTTTCTATTAGAGTAAGACTATATATATATATATATATATATATATATATATATATATATATATATATATATATATATATATATATATATATATAGGGTCCGGTTCAATTAGGAACTTATTTAAATTAATAACTGAGGAACTAAATATTACCCGTTGGATTAGATTGTTATGAAGGGTTAGATTAAAACCCTAAAGCTACGTGTCTTATCAGTTAGACTAAAAACCTAACACTATGTCGTCGTGCATCATCCAGTGCCAACTGTTTTTTATTTATATTTCTATTATACATCATAATTTTTTAACTTACACATACTTCTATTCATTTCAAATTTTGATTATATTACAAAATATTATAAAATATTATAGTATTAGAGATAAAGGAATATACAAAATTTAATATAACATATTTACAGAACATAAGAATCATTAGAGTAAAGTTCTATGGAGTACTGTTTTAATTGGAGTACTTGGAGTACATATGCGTTCTGCATTCAAAATTTTGCAAACTTTATTATTTTTCAAAGCTTATTATGTGAATATCATTATTTCATTGAAAATCTTGAAAATTTTGTATGTTTTGCTAACAAAATATTGCAAAACGAATTGTTCTGTGAAACACATTTGTGTTGCAAAACATATATGTTCCGATTGCAAAACATAAACAAGTTTCAATATGAACATATTGCAAAACATACATGATTTTCATGATTATCAATGAAATTATGATATTCATGTAACAAGGATTGCAAAATACTAAATTTTAAAATATTTTGAACGCAGAACGTATATGTACTCCAAGTACTCTAGTTAAACAGTACTCCATAGAACTTTTGGCTATATATATATATATATATAGGGAGGTGCTCAAATGAGAACCCCTCTTATAATGAGACTCTCTCTTATAATGAGTCCCCCTCATATTTCATCTATTTTAAAGGGCCCCGCCAGGGGCACCCAATACAAAAAAGTCTTATAATTCTACCCTCTATTCATTCATCAAAAAAAATTTATATAAAAAAAATGATGACGTAGCAGCAGTTTTTTTTATTTTTTTTTTAGAATTTTTTTTAATGAATGGATAGAGGATATAATTATAAGACTTTTTCGTATTGGGTGCCCCTCGCGGGGCCCTTTAGAATAAAAGAAATATGAGGGGGACTCATTATAAGAGAGGGTCTCATTATAAGAGGGGTCTCATTTGAGCAGCCCTATATATATATATATATGAGTTGCACTCCATAACAAACAATAAAGAACACCTCATATTTAATCTAATATAAGAGTTCCATCATGATACCCAATACAAAAAGTTGTTATTTTTTTACCCTCTATCCATCCGGCAAAAAAAAATTAAAAAAAATTACTGTTCATGATGACGTCACTGCTGATGTCAGCATGACGTTATCATGAACAGTAAAAATTTAATTTTTTTTTTTTTTTATTGGATGGCTATGTTGGGTTTCAACCAATCAAACGCAGCGGAAAAAACGCGAAATATAAAACCAAATTGAAACCCCGCTAGGATCCATGCGAGAATTGTATATTTAATTCGTAGTTCACAGAAATCAGTACCTTTAAAAAGCTTTCCGAGGTCTGAGATTGTAGGAAGGATGTTCGATCACCACGTATCCCGCACGAGCGATGTACGTCTCTATCGGTATCCACACGAATGAATTATCGAAGGTAGATGTGTACTAGCACCACTGATCCGTTCTTGCTCTCACTCTCTCTCTTTACAGCTAGGGTTTTTGTAAAACGTCAACCCTAATATGAAATCATAATTTCATTATATAGGAGAAGAGAAAAACGAATCCTAAGTCTAGTATAAATCAGAATTTTGACAAATCTGAAATTCTATCTTTTAATACTTTAAGTCCAACTTAAAGTCTTATTAAAATAATTTCAGATTTTAATAAAATCGAAATTCTATCTCTTAATACTTTAAGTCCAACTTAAAGTCTTATTAAGAAATTAATTTCAGATTTTATTCTAATTTAAATTAGAGTTTTATCAAATCCGAAAATCATATCTTAAAGATTATTAAGTCTAACTTAAAGTCTTTAATAAATCTGATTTCGAATTTGATTTATTTATAAATTCGAAATTCAATATTTTAATTAATTAAGTCAAACTTAATTTAATTAAATAATTTCGAATTATATTTGATTTAAATTAAATCCAAATTTAATTTAAATAATCCTTCATTCATTGTTGTGTGTGACCCTATAGGTTATTATTATATTGGCAACAATTTTATTTAATAAATAAAATCGTAAACAATGAGCGGCATCTAGTAATACATCATTGTTACCCAAATAATAATAATTAAATCGGTGAATCGATTTCGCCTTTCGTGAACAATGTTCTATGTAATATAATCCCTTTAACCATGATATTATAGATTAAACTGGAGGCATGGAATGTGTCATCCTCGTCATAATTTAATCTTTATTTTCTTGATCGATGAGTAGACTATTCAAACAAATCACTATTTGAGCACGGCCATGCATTTCATAGTCTCACTCAAACAAGAGACCAATAATATCATTCCTATATATTTATATATATTAAGGAGGGTTAAATTCCATCTAGATCATTCACATTTCTCATACGATTCATAATATACCCAAGACTACCTTTATCATTACCCGATTAAAGATAACTTTTGATAAAATCAAAATATATTAATTCTCGTATAGAAATGTAATGACTTCAGGTCTAAGGATCATTACATCATTATCACATTTGAGATTCATAATGACACATATATTCATTCCATGTCGAATCTCATAGTGGGTCTAATACATGTACCTATGCATTGACTTTAGTATCATCATACTTATGATCAATGAGAAGTGATCATCAGTCAATCAACATACTAGTCTCGATGTATTATTATTGTCCCAATAACAATAATACTTGACTAGGGATATTTAAGATTATTATCTTGCATATTATCTCATAGATATATAGCTCGTATCAATAATCTAGGGACATTTATTATACTAACAATTATATCGCAGTAAATACTAAGCATAATAAAACATCAATATAATCAAAATAGAACATAAATGTCAATGACGAAGTTTAAATAAATCGAAATGTATTGCCTCTAGGGCACCTACACTAACAGGCTAGAGGGTAAAAAAATAATAACTTTTTGTATTTGGTGCTCCTGACGAGGCCAAAGGATCTAATAGATCTAAGGTATTCTTTATTGTGTGTTATATAATGGTGTTCTTTATTTTTTCAATTACTCCCTCTGTCCCGTTTATTTTGGCCATATTTCCAATTTTTGTTGTCCCACAATATTTGTCCACTTTCCTTAATAAAGGTAAATAAAACTCTAAATATGTTAAAAAATTGTAAATATAGTAATATTTAAGCTTAGTTATAGAAACTAAACAAAAAATATAGTAAATTGGTAAAAACGTGAATTTTGATTGATGGACAAAATAAGTGGGACGGAGGGAGTAATTTTTTTTTGAACTAAAATTTTGATTACATATTTTTATTAAAAAAAATTCAAAAACAATAATTTTAACTATGAATCTATCTATTACTATATATAATAAGGCAACACAAGGGTAAAATTTGCCATTTTAATGGCTGTGAAATGACTGTTATGCCCTTTTATTTTGTATAATTACGTATGTACCACTATTTAGAAAGTTTTGCTAAAAAAAGTTTATATTTTTGTCTTCATTGGGTATCGAACCAGCAACCTCATGATACATAGTTTGTTGTTATGACCACTTGATCTACTTAGATTTTGATCTTCCTTTTAAAAATCTTAATGCACAAACCATCACCCATTTTATCATATATTTACTTTTCATGTAATAAATGCATTATATATGTGTTTTTTTGTCACACCATCATATGTGAGTTATTTATTAATAATTTTTTTAATATGAGAAATGAAGTTCATAAAGTTGAATTCAAAATTTTTGTTAGTAAAATTTTTTAAAAAAAATAAAAAAATAAAATAATATATAACAAATTTAGACTTGAAATATGTTAAATATTTAAATAAAATATGCAATTGAGTTATGATTAATTGCGATATTAATATTATATAAGATAATAACGAATTTATGTCATTGTTGGATATCGAACAAGTAATCTCATGATATATAATCACATTTATAGATTGCGAGTATGAGTAAAAGTGGCTATTCACGAGAGGTCGTGGGTATCCGCAAAAATTTGTGGTTGCGAGAAAAAGAAAATATTAACGTGAGGTCATAATATGTAATTATACAGAATATAATAATCAATCAATTGCAATATATACAATTAAATAGATGGGTTTGAAAAAAAAATATTTAAGAATAAGAAATTAGATTGTAGTCTCCCTCCGTTCCTAAAAACTTTTCCTGTTTACTTTGGACACGTTTGCCAATACACACTTTTGATCGTTAATATCTTTAATTTCGTATTAGTTTTTGATATAAAAACTTCACTGTATTAAAGTACTCATAAATACGAATCCAACAAGATCACTCATGACTATATTTGGTCTTATAGATTATGCGTAAATTAGTAATTTGTCTCATGTTATGAACAGTCCCGACATTCCGAATAGGAATTGTTTTTCGGAACAGAGGGAGTAGTAAATTTGTGTAAGAAATTAAAAAATTTGTAAAATAGAACTTTGTACAATAATTACACTAAATTATAACAAATATAATTTAGTCATAAATTAAAATTAAAATTAAAATTAATATATATAATAATCATAGATATAAGTTCATAATATACATGTAATTTATTAATTATCTTTTAAATATGATATTTATTTTTATATACTCAATAAGGAATTTATATTGGTCAATAAATATTTTTATCAAAATGTATAAATGAGTTTAAAACTAAAATTTTTAAAACAAATAATAAAATTAATTAAAATAAATAATATAATTAATAGAAAATTTAATTTAACAATTTATTAACAGGCCCGTGCCTTGCACGGGCTTTTACGCTAGTTACTATATATTAAACTTCAACACAAGGGCAAAAATTACCATTTTAATGGGTGTGAAATTACGATTTTATCCCTGTTTTTTAAAAAATCACAAAAATGTCATCTTTTGATAATTGTGTGAAAAATGAGGAAATTGTGATTGTATGGGGATTCGAACCACTATCCTTTAACTCCTAAACTCATGCCTTAACCAATTATGCTATGGTTGATTTTGAGTTTTGTTTAAAAATCATATATGATAAACCACCTCTCTTCTCTTTTTGTCTCATCCTCTCATTTTTTTTTGAGTAAATGAATGTTGGTTCATATTATTTCTAGAATATTGGACAGAAAAGGTTATAAAAAATATTTTAATCGATTGAACATACTTTACAATTCTCTTTTGCCATTTTAAATAATTAATATAGGGAAAAATATAGATTATTCATAATGCAACCGAGTCCAAAAAGAAAAAAAATTATTTACATGCGTATCTTTGTAGATATTAAATTATTTACATAACAAATAGGAGTTGATTTTAAAAAATATGTAAATTTTAGTTATCAAATCAAAAAATAATTAATAATTGCATCACATAACTTTTTAGGTATTTAAAATTTTGAATATTTGAGTCATATTTGAGGGTTTTGGTCGACCAATCATTTAAACTTTCAACGATTTAAATATGTGAGTCATATAAATATTTAAATATATACGAAAAATAATTAAAATATGTTAAAAATATGAAAATTTTAAAACTATGGTCTATGTGATATATAAATAAATACTATAATTGGCATGCAAATTAAATCAAAAAAGATATATTAAATATTACAATAATTATTTAAAACGATCAATTAGATTATAACTCGACTATAAATTATGGTACATTTTAATTTTTATATAATATATTGATCAATTGATTTTAGAATTCATGTACATGCACAAGTCATTAAGATTGTCATATTTGCATCGATATAAATATTTTGAAAATTTTATAATTAATTTAAAAAATAATTCAAAATTATAATATAAAAAATATTTCAATTTACCCATTTTATTGAACTTCTGTATTGTGTAATAACATTAGACTAAAACTAAACATTTAAGTTTAAAAATATATAAATGTATATGGTTAGAAAAAATGATTGAAACAAGCATAAGGATGACTTTTACTCAATATTAAGAGATTTTGTTATGTCTCAAAATATAGTCTTACATATACGATCAAATTTTTTACAACAAAATTAATGAGTTTACATATGCTCTATTACATACGGATAATTTACTAAGATAATAATTTATATTATACTCAAATGTTCAATTTGATAAATTCATTTCACGCAATTGAAAACTAAATTAATAATTTAACAATCTTAAGTATTCCTGTGATTATTATCGTATGAATATTTATCCAAATTAATTTTATGAAATCTAAGCAAAAATATAAAATATTTGGTTTAAAAAATTGGCATACAATATTACAAAATAACTATAAAAACACATGAAAAAATGACCAAACTACACTACTTTTGTGTAGAAGCTGCCCAAAATGCCTATATTCAAGTCTCTGCCCGTCTTTTTTACCCACAAACGCATGGTGTTCATGCGTATAGTGGGATACGCATTTAGGAAATGCGTTTCGAGGGTTGCGCATATGTGGAATGCGTAATGACGTCATTACCTCATAAATCAGTCGTCGTCTCAGTGGAGCTCAAAATCGCCTCCACCGTCCCCTTCCTTCGTTCGCCACCCTCCGACAACCTCCACCAAATCGGAGCACATAAAAATGATGACCAGACACCCTTCTCCCTTTTGCCATCTTTATTTCTTGATTTTCGGTCCTGTAAGGACGTGTATAGGCTGCTCGAAAAATGAATCGAAAAAAAAAGATTTATTCTGGGGGTATAAGGTTGTAGAGGGGGGGAATACGATTTGAATGATGGATGGTATGTTAGTGAAAGAAGCTTGGATGGTGGTGAACAGATTCGTCGAATTTTTGACCAAAAAAAAAGCTTCAGCGCAACGGGTTGTAGAAGATGAACAGTAATTGCAATACGCATCTTGAAGATACGTATTTCACAATACCTATTTTACAATTGTGTATTCCAGCTACTTTCACTAGTGCAGATTTTCAATTTACACGCTCCACGTATTTGGGAAATGCGTATACCCCCAACACATGACCTAAATGCGTATTTCGTGGGTATTTTGGACGGATCTACAGGCATTTTGGGCGATTGGATTTAAATTGAAGGCATTTTGGTTTTTCACCCTAAAAACGTTCGACAAATCAAAATCTTATCGTTTATCATATTTTTAATTATCATATTTTTATTTACAAAATTATTTCAATATATACAGTTTCGAATGAGAAATTGGTTCAGTGCCCGTGCCTCGCACGGGCATTTACGCTAGTGTGTACGAATAAGTCAAACGAATATAAAAAGCCGGAGGGATTAATGCTAAACTTATTTGCTCTTAAGGTAATTTTATGTTCTTTCTGATCTAGCTTTGCGGAGTCTAATATTGGTATCCCTTTATATGAGTGATATTTTAAATAAGGGAAGATATTATACAATCAGGGATGATATTATACAAAATTTTGATTGATTAATTAACTGTAAAATTTTGGATGTCCATGCGGATTCCTTTTTCTCTTTAAATAATAAAAAGTGCTCTTCTTTTCGTAAAAAGAAAGAAAAAACTTATTTGCTACATGTATGTAGCAAAAAATGATCCTGTTTCCTGAAAATAAATATAGTCATATTGTATTGAGGGTCCTGTTGACAATCGATTGCAGGGACATGTTATGTAACAATTGATTTCTAGGCCGTTGGATCTCCGTTGGATTAAGGATTCAACGATCCTGGATAAAAAAAAAAATTACATGTCCGTTATAATTTTTCACGGATAGGTTCTGTCCTATCCGCGGAAAATTATAGCGGACAACTAATTATCCTATCCGCGAAAATTTATAGCGGACAGGTAATTTTTTTTTTTTTAATCCAGTTCTTTGTACTCTTTCTATTATTTGCAGGCCGGCTAAATAACTTACAACACGTCAAGACCACATTTTAAAGATATTTACCATTTCAGCATCCCAAATCAGGGGTAGTTCGGGCGCTAGCTCCGATCGAACCGAAAAAATTAAGTAAATTTTTTTTTTAGTCCGGGGTTCGTTTTGAAAATGACTATATATATTTTTTAATAGCCTAGGTTAAATTTTGAAATTTAGAATTCCAAGTCTTGACCAAACCAATAACTTCACACAATCTCATCCAAATTCATAGAATAAGAGATTCATCACTTTATAAAGGTAATTCTTTAATTATTTTTTCTTATTCTTATTAATATAAGTCAAGATGAAGCAATAATTTCGAACTATAAAAAAAAAAATCGCGCTTCGCGCCGGATCCGAAGTACAAATTTTTTTCCCGCAATTCGCACGAGAATCAACATATTTTTCAGCCCCTACTGCAAATCGATCCTGGTTCCACCACTGTCCCAAATATCTTAGAGATCCTGAATTAGACACTTACTCAACTGAGGGCGCAGTGTGTGCAACCAAGGGTGGTAGAGGCTTTAAGCTTAAGAGAAGCTTTGTCGTGGATTAAAGAGTGGAGGGGAACCAAGTGCATTTTTGAATTTGATTCAAAACTATTAGTTGATGCAGTGAATGGGAAGTGAACAAATTCTTATTTTGATTCGATAGTTGGTGATTATATTGAATTACTTAAGCACTTTGATAAAGTGCTAATTATGTTTACATATAGGTTTACGAAAAATGCATTTCATTTGTTAGTTAGAGCGACTTATTCTATGTCAAATTGATTATTGCTATTGAGAAAGATTAATGCAAGTAGTTTATTTCAAAAAAAAATAATATAAAATTGGAGTACTTTAAATGTTTTATTAGATATCAAAAAGATATACGTATAAAATATTTGTATGAATTTAAGATACATTTGGCACAAATTAATTTAAGATACACAAATATTTGTATGAATTTAAGATACAAATATTTTTTTGAAACCATAATTTAATCTACAAATATAAATTCACACAAATTGGAGTATGATACTCTTTTAAATGACTTGTTCAAAAAAAAATGATAGGGCACAAAAACACTACTTTAACTTCTTAAATTTCGCACATAAGTTTTGGAAATTTTTATGATTCTTTAATGCAAGAAAAACAAATCATGCACATGAATAATCAATCATGTGATGATTTTCATTAATTGGAGACACATTAAAGTAATTTTAAACTACTTTTTAAAATTCGAAAGCAAATACTACCCCAATTCTGATACTCCAACTAATGCTGATATCAGGAGTATTAACTCAGCATTAGTTGTCCTGATATCATACAATCAACCCACAAAATAATATTACCCCAATTTTCTCCATGATTTCATCTTCTTATTTCCTATAAATGGTCTACTTCTCCACAACCTCATTTCCCACACTTTTCTACACTTCTAATTCTACACTTCTAATTTCTTGCAACACTCAAAAAAATGGAAGCCACTAAAATTCTTCTATTCATCACTCTTAACATTTTTTGTTCTTGTTTAGAAGCAAATTCTTTCGGCTTTAGTGTCGACTTGATTCACCGAGATTCTATGTTTTCCCCCTATTTCAATCCATCAAACACGTACTATGAAAATCTCCGCAACTCGATTCGTCATGCAAGGGCTCGATCAACTCACTTGTTCACACCAAAACTAGCTTCGTCATCTGGAAGTACTATTGAATCTCCTTTGACAGCCGTCCCTGCCGAATACCTCATGAAAATCTCTGTCGGAACTCCACCTCTAGACCTCCTAGCAGTGGCTGATACCGGCAGTGATTTGGTATGGACACAATGCCAACCATGCGTAAAATGTTACAAGCAAGATGCTCCTTTATTCAACCCGCAAAACTCTTCCACTTACAAAAACCAACCCTGCCAATCCAATGCTTGTCAAGCTTTGTCTTCAACTTCTTGTGATGGAAACAAGTGCACGTACGAGGTCTCGTATGGAGATAAATCATTTAGTACAGGCGATCTTGCTTCCGAGTCGTTTACTTTCGATTCAACCTCCGGATCCCCTGTCATTCTTCCAAATATTTCGTTTGGTTGCGGACACTCAAACGGTGGGAAATTTGAGAAATACACAAACGGCATTGTTGGTCTCGGGAATGGCGAGTTGTCAATCGTGAATCAGTTAAGTGATACCATTAATGGCAAGTTTTCGTATTGTTTGGTGCCTCTAGGCGTAAATGTGACGAGCAAAGTGAGTTTCGGAAGCAATTCGGTTGTGTCCGGATCCGGAGTCCAAACTACTCCATTTTATACCCAAGAAGCCGATACATTTTATCATCTCAACCTTGAGAGTGTTAGTGTTGGCAATGCAAATGTTAGATTCGAAACGAAGAAATATACAAAGAAAGCCAGTGTTGGTGAGGGTAATATTATTATCGATTCGGGGACTACAATAACGTTTCTTCCAAGTGAATTTTACCAACAAGTGGAAGATAAATTCAAGAGCAGCATATCATCGACACCGCTAGAGGCGCAAGGAGATTTCAGCCTTTGCTACAAGAAGGATGAAGGGTTCGAAGAGAAGGTGCCAACGGTTACATTTCATTTTACAGGAGCTGATGTGGAATTGAGTGCGTTAAACACCTTGCTAGAAGTGCAAGAGGGTGTAATTTGCCTTGCTATGATACCAGCTACTGATGAATTGGGAGCAATTTTCGGAAATGTGCAGCAAATGAATTATTTGGTTGGATATGATTTGGTTAGCAAGACTGTGTCTTTTAAAAAATCTGATTGCACCCAACTGTAGTTGCTTAATGCTTTCATGATTCTGTGCTCATATAGTATGCTGTAATCTGGTAGAATAAAATATTAGTGATTCCAACTACTCTATATTTGTTCAGAGTATGTGTGGTTTTAGTAATTTTATGATATCAACTTAAGTTAAGGAAGCTTTTTTGCTTTTGATTTTGGTATATTCGATGGATTAATGGAATTACATTTACAGGACAATAAAAGATTAAATCAAGGTAAAAAGATGACTACAATTAAGCATGGTTTTACAGCAGATATTAAATGATGATATGGGCATGGTTGTAAAAATCGGTAATCGGTATAAATCGGTTGAGCTACCGATTTAAGATTAATCGGGTAATCGTGGATTAATCGGAAGGATTAATCGGAGTATTAATCGGATATTATAATAATATTTAATATATTAGTCTAATTTATAGTTAAACATATCATTTTAAATAAATTAATAGGATTAATCGTATTTCAAAAATCGAATCGATTGGTTACCTTACAGAGGATTAATCGGGGATTAATCGGTTAAATCCGGGATTTTTAGAACCATGGATATGGGATGAAATTAAATTAATGAATAAGAGAAATGTTACATCAGCGTAAAAGGATATGGAATTGTGTAGAATGACTTGGTGGTCTGATATGTTGTCGTCCATTACACTCAATTCATGAATTATTCTATCATTTCATTTTTGATTTTGTGTGATTATTATTTATCTTATTTATACTATTTTTTTATTTAATGTCTTAATTTATTTAATAAACTGTTTCATAACACCAAAATTCTAAGCTCAAACAAATTAATAAGAGTAAATATTGGGTTACATCCTTATACTAGTCCTATAATCTCGGTATGTAGTGATTTAATAGTGGGTGTAGTCCAAGATTTATTCAATTAATAAATAGTTGTAAACAGTTTTACCAAACTCGATCTTGTGAACTTATGCATACAATTTTTTCAAAATGCGTAATAGTTGTAAAATTATTTTTTAACTAATGTTATCTTAAATATAAATAATGTAAATATATTGAAAAATTTCCTGATAAAAAATGTCAATATGTTAACCTCAAAAATATTAATAATATAATTTTCAATTATTTTTTCACATAAAATAAGATAATTTTATAAAAATTTGATTGCAAAAGGTTAAAATGCTCTCAAAAAGAAATAATCACATTTGATAAAAATTCCTGTGTATTATTACTTGATCTTTTTTTTATCTAAAAATATCTTAATATTATTAAATTGCATATTATAATTTTTGTTATGAAATAATTTGCCACCATTTTACTCTAAATAAATTATAATTTTAAATTGATTTTAATTTACTATTAAATTTAGTAAGAAGTAGAACAAATAAATTAAAATATTAAACAATTAAAAATTAGCATAAATAAGAATAAATAATAATCATACAAAATCTAAAATGAAATGATAGGATCATAGGATAGACATTAGATAATGGCTTGAGTGTAATGACCAACAAGACCCTAACCACTCGGTACACATTAGATTGTCAATGCGAACATAGCATTTTTTTATGAATAAATCAATGAAATAAAGTATTTTTGGAGAAGGAATATTTGAATTAGATTAAATTCGAAAAAGAAGTAAGGCAATTACGTACATATATGATACTAAAATTTTAAAAGCAAATCTCGAAATTTGTGTGAGCTGTGTCCAGGTTTAATACTCCCTCGGCCAATTCTTTACATGGGGACTGGATACGGAGACCAAGAATAGTGGGTGTAATATTGTTATAATAAATGAAGTAGTGGGTGTAATAGTGATTTTATTGTTAAAATAAGTGAATTAGTGGGTGTAATATTGTAAAGTGTTGAAAAAGTGAAGTGAAGTAGTGGATGTAGTAATGTATTTTATTGTTAAAAGTTACTATTTTTGGTAATGTAAAGAATTGGTGGGACGTCCCAAAAAGGAAATTGTAAAGAAATGGATGGGACAGAGTATTCAAATATTATGTAGTACCTTAAGATTTTGAGTAGTGCTAGAGGTACCAAATTGGGTACCAAAATTTGCCACCAAATGACATGTCATTAAATATTTGGCTTTTTGGGATGTTTTAATTGGTTGGCCCTGACGGGCCCATTATAGTTATAACCAATCACAATAATGACAAGTCATTTGGTAATAATTTTTGGTACCTTATTTGGTATCTCTAGCATTTTTCTAAGATTTTAGGTATGTATAAGATAATTTGTAAAATTGGAAGGTGAGGAGTTAGAACAACTCCAATAACGTTACTTAAAATGGTTCCCTAAAATATATTAAAATAATGCTTTCTTAAAATATGAGGAAGCAAAAACTTATTTTACTCCAATGGTTTTACCTATATTTATTCTCTATACTTTAAATATAATATTTAAAGAATATTTCAGATATATATCTTACATATTTTATGTAGCATGGTTGATACAACCTAAATTGCTTACGTGGCATGTTGTAGGGGTTGGTAATGGATCCCAGAATTGGTTTTTTTTGAAAAAATCCCTAAATATATCCTCGTGGCAAAAATATTGGTAAAGGATATGGTGAGTTGGAGATGCTCTTAGATAGATTTATTGATAAGATGATTAAAATTCTGTACACTGTTAAAAATTGAAAATGAACTATAAATTTTTCATTACATAAGTATCACGATTGTTAATGTCTGTTTTGATTATTTGATTTCAGTAGATAACTAAATGTAAGTTCCCTTTCAAAAATTTACTTTCACACCATAACTGAACTGATACTGTATTTTAGATGTCTATTTTGTTCTACTTGGTATTCCACTCTAGTTGTTTTTTTTTTTTTTTAACTTGTACGTGTACCTCATTTTTAAATTTCTGGATTGGCTCGTGATGGTGAATGTGGATGTAGCATTTTTTTATGAATAAATCAATGAAATGAAGTATTTTTGGAGATGTAACATTTGAATTAGATTAAATTCGAAAGAGAACTAAGGCAAGAAAAATATTAGGTATCCGAAATAATTTCCAAATATTTTTTCAAATGTTGATATGATACTTATATAGGTAACTTTCCGATAATCCAATAATAATAAGATGGGAGCTCGCCTACACCCACAAATTATATTATTTTTGGGATCCAATTTGGTTATTCTAACATTTTCCAATTATAATATGTTATTCGGAATTTTTTTTAAAAAAATATTCAAAATACGTAATTTAAGGCAATTACGTACACATGATATAAAAAGCACATCTCGAAATTTGTGGGAGCTGTGTCAAGGTTTAATATTCAAATATTATGTAGTATCTTAAGATTTTGTGTCCAGGTTCAATATTCAAATATTATGTAGTATTTCATGATTTTTTATGTATGTAGAAGATAATTATTCAAATATTATGTAGTATCTTAAGATTTTGTGTCCAGGTTTAATATTCAAATATAATGTAGTATCTCATGATTTTTTATGTATGTAGAAGATAATTTGTTATTTGCAGAATCAAAATTGGAAGGTTAGATTAGATTTATGGATGAGATGATGGTTCCAGTACATAAATAGATGTAAGTTCCATTTCAAAAATTTACTTTCACACCATTTTGTTCTACTTGATTTACACCACTATCAACACGTTTCTAATTTCATCAATTGAATTTCTAATTTTTAATACGTGGGCGGATACAGTTTGTACGTTTAAAAAAAAAAGAATGTCAAATTTAAAATTTCAAATCTATATACTCCCTATTATAAATTGCTGGATAACCCTTTCCTCAAATTCGGGATCCATATTCAGCTTTGATAGATATCCATGACCCAGTATAGTAGTAAATTATATGCTTAGGATTAGGTTCGGGATCCGTTTATATTACCCATGCAGTTATATGATATGATCCATATTGACATTTATAAAATACACATTTATTTTCTTGCCAAAAATTATTTCCTTACAATATCAAAAATTGTTAACAAATGATTTTGATTGGTTATAATTATAATGGGCCTGCCAGGACCTTCCAATTAAAATATTCCAAAATGCCAAATAATTATTTCCTTCACAAAACAAAAATTATTTTTTTGCCAAACATTATTTCCTTTCTAACAATTGTCAATTTTTCTTGGCAGTTGTTATTATTAATGCCAAATAATTGGTTATGATTATAATCCATATTTTAAAATATATTGACCCGATATTATATAAAATACACACATCATGACAAATCACAAATTATTTTCTTGCCAAAAATTATTTCCTTGATAAGGTTCGGAATCTGTTTATATTACCCATCCAGTTATATGATATGATCCATATTTTAAAATATATTGACCCGATATTATATAAAATACACATCATGACAAATCACAAATTATTTTCTTGCCAAAAATTATTTCCATGATAATACCAAAAAATGTTAACAAATGATTTTGACTGGTTATAATTATAAAGGGCCCGCCAGGGCCATCCAATTAAAATATTCCAAAATGCCATATAATTATTTCCTTCACAAAACACAAATTATTTTCTTGCGAAACATTATTTCCTTTCTAACAATTATCAATTTTTCTTGGCAGTCGTTATTATTAATGCCAAATAATAAATACACATTTATTTTCTTACCAAAAATTATTTCCTTATAATACCAAAAATTGTTAACAAATGATTTTGATTGTTTATAATTATAATGGGCCTGCCAGGACCTTCCAATTAAAATATTCCAAAATGCCAAATAATTATTTCATTCACAAAACACAAATTATGTTTTTGCCAAACATTATTTCCTTTCTAACAATTGTCAATTTTTCTTGGCAGTTGTTATTATTAATGCCAAATAATTGGTTATAATTATAATCCATATTTTAAAATATATTGACCCGATATTATATAAAATACACATCATGACAAATCACAAATTATTTTCTTGCCAAAAATTATTTCTTTGATAAGGTTCGGGATCTGTTTATATTACCCATCCAGTTATATGATATGATCCATATTTTAAAATATATTGACCCGATATTATATAAAATACACATCCTGACAAATCACAAATTATTTTCTTGTCAAAAATTATTTCCTTGATAATACCAGCCAAAAATTATTTCCTTGATAATACAAAAAATTGTTAACAAATGATTTTGATTGGTTATAATTATAATGGGCCCGCCAGGGCCATCCAATTAAAATATTCCAAAATGCAAGATAATTATTTCCTTCACAAAACACAAATTATTTTCTTGCGAAACATTATTTGCTTTCTAACAATTGTCAATTTTTCTTGGCAGTTGTTATTATTAATGTCAAATAATTGGTTATAATTATAATGGGCCCGCCAGGCCCATCCAATTAAAACATTCTTACCAAAAAAAATTTCCTCGACAAAACACGAATTATTTTTTTTCAAAAAATTATTTCCTTTCTAACAATTATCAACTATAATTATAATGGGACCGCTAGGGCTATCCAATTAAAACATTCTTGCTAAAAATTATTTCCTTCCACAAATTTTAAATTATTTTAAATTTTGTTTAATCATAACAAATTACATAAATAAATTATTGTAATTTATTTAAATAATTTTATTTTAATGATTTTGTTTAATTTTGTGAAAAATTATTTTGTTTAATGATGTGTGTCATTTTTCTTGACAGTTCAATAATTGACTACTAATTTCATTATCCAAATTCTTTTTTTAATTTTTAAAATTTTGGTAATATCACTAAATTAGAAATATATTGACATCCGTACTGTTGGATCGTCGATAATTATTAATTAATTTTTAATTACTCAATAGATTACAAAATTGGCATATTCCTTCAAAGATTTGGCAGAGAGTAATCGGAAAAAAAAAGGAAGAAGAAGAGTTCCTTGCTCCCCATTCTGTGATGTCTTAAAATCTATCCACGTGTCTCTGTGTGTCCGTGACTTTAATGTATTTACTTGAAATTTAACTTTAAATTGAGTGAGAGCATACTAACTTCATTTATTTTTCCGTATTATGATTTAATTATTTTAATTTATTCTTTTTATCTACTACAGTTATAAAACATGATATAGTTGACACTACTAAAATAATGTTACAATGTTCAATTTTTTGATCTTTCTAAAATTGATTATTGTATTAATAATTTGTTATACTAATTGTAATTTAAAATATCAAGACACCTCATGTTCTTCAAGAAATTAACATATTTAACTATTAAAGTAGGCAACTTTTTAGTACTACTATCATTTTTCATTTCTACATTATAAAACTACACATAATTTATTAAAATTTAAAATAAAATTTATTTAAAATATGAATTCCCGTGTGCGAAGCACGGGCATTAAACTAGTATATTGCATAATAATTCGTGCGAAGCACGGGTTGAGAGAATTAATTAAAATTAATCATTAATTTAATATTGAAAAATTATCATAAATATTACTTTTATTTATATATTTATTTTATTATTTTTCTATTTTCTGAAACGGTTTGCAACTAAAAACAATCAAGTACAACTTTCTTTTACATTTTTTAAAATATAATTGAAATCATTTAATATTTAATTAAGAATTTTTGAAGAAAATAAGAAATATAGCATACATGATTGCAATAAATACTTTATTTGTGCAACTCAGTATATTTATAATAAAAAATATAATAGAATTCTAATAATTTCAATATTTTATTAAAAAGAATATAAATTTGTAGGACATAATAGGAATTCAGGTGTGTAACCAAATTTGGTATCCAATTACACTTAAAAAGAAGTTTTCTTTACTAATAAAATTTTTGTGTGAATCAAATAGATTATAATATTAACTGAATAATTCTAAAATACTAATTTATTATAAAATCATTATAGAGATGAAACCAAATTTAATATGGAAGTACAGTTAAACCTCGATAAATGAATACGCTCGGGACCATAAAATTTTATTCATTAATCAAGGTTATTCATTTATCGAGCTAAAAAATACACAATCTCTATTATATTGGGACCGAAAAAAATTATTCATTTGATAAGATTATTCGTTTATCAAATATTCATTTATCGAGGTTTTATTGTACCATTCAAATGGGATTTTATTTATTAATAACGATTTTATCCCGTTTGAATCCCTATTGGAGTTATAGGGTAGTTATAGGGATCAAATCTAGGTGAATCTTCACCTCGGTTTTGATCTAAAGTAAAACCTTTATAAATTAATATAGTTGGGACCGGAGAATTCTATTAATTTAGAGAGATATTAATTAATCGATAAATTAATAATTATTAATTTATAGAGAATTTTTTATATCAAAGAAAATTAATTTCCAATTACATACATTTAAGTAGAATGAATTGTACAATTTATATTTTATACTTAATTCAATATATATTGTTTACAAATTTAATGAGTATTTACGAGATTCAAAGTAAATATTCATGTATATTTAGATGATATCAAGGATAAACAACATTTTTTGAACATTTTTCACGTAAAGAAGCACCAAGACATCAAAAACATTGATTAATAACTTTTTAATGCTTTACAAAAATACCACATTCGAACTTTTGGATGCAACTAAGATGGTTAAACATGAATTTCATATAAATTCAAATTTTAAGAACCATAGAATAATATTTTACAAAAGGGTAATACATATATTTTTATGATTATAAATTAATTATTAATTTATAATATTATTGGGACCATATATTTATACAGGGTTTTCAAAAAAATTATTATCTTATTATCTTATCGAAATTGATCATTTTTTGAACTGGCCCAAGTTGGGACCGGAAGAAATTATTAACTTAGAGAGATTATTAATTTATCGAGTATTAATTTAAGGAGGTTTTACTGTATATAACTACGTAACAAAATAGTATTTATTTATTTACTTCCTCTATCCCATCCATTTGTTTACACTTTTTTGTCACTTTCTGTCACGCATTTTAAGGTGGATTTTAAGGATAGTTCCATAACTTATTTTTAAAATTTTCTTTTTTTGTATAAAAATAGGATTGTTCTATTTTTATACAAAAAAAAAAGAAACTTTCAAAAATAAGTTATGAAACTATCCTTAAAATCCACCTTAAAATGCGTGTCGACACCCCATTTTGAAACGATAACAAATGGACGGGACGGAGGGAGTATTTGTTTGTTAATATTATTATTTTAATCTCAGTTCGATTTCAATTTGTATTTGTGTTTCGTACGGATTATTAGCTAATTCAAGATGTGAAACTCGAACCATGCAAATCTATAAAAAAAAACCAAAGCAAACCAAACAAACCCAGTATATATCTATACTATTATATAAAAGCCGAAACATTAAAAGTTTGGTTAGTTGGTACCTGTTGATTTTACTTATTTTTCCTTAGCTAATAAAACATGTTATTTTACATAATTATTATTTATAATAATATATTAAATAGTTATTAGCCGATTGTCTTTTTAACATTTACTTTTAATTGAAGATATTACCTTTTATAAACACCTAAAATTGTACCATATCTTACAAACGCTAATATTTGTTTTCTAACTAAAACATGTTACCTTTAAATTTAAAACTAATCTTGCAATAACTAATATAAACCCAAAAATATCACACTGCATCTTACAATCATTAATAAAATATAATAAAAATCTATATACATTGCTAATAATAAGAAAACATGAGGATAATCCTTGAAAAAGAGTATATTAAATTATATTAATAGTAAAACAATTATTGAAAATAATGATTATATAAAACCTAATTATATTATTAAATAAAATTTATAACATATCAAAAGAAAGGTACCTCTTTATTTTACTTAATTACCATTAACTAATAAAACATGTTATTTTACTTAATTATTATTTATAATAATATAATAAATAGTTATTAGCCGATTGCCTTTTTAACATTTACTTTTAATTTAAGAAATTACCTTTTATAAACATTTAAATTGTACCATATCTTACAAACGCTAATATTTATTTTCTAACTAAAACATGTTACCTTTAAATTTAAAACTACTCTTGCAATCACTAATATAAACCCAAAAATATCACACCACATCTTACAATCATTAATCAAAATATAATAAAAATCTATATACATCTATACTAATATATAATAAACAAACAATGATATAATTTGGTTGTTTAGTTCAACAATTTAAAACAATAGTGACCGTTAGATATTTAATAGATAGATGATAACCGTTAGATCTAATAATAAGGAATATTCTATATTTAAATCCTGGTTCGAATCCCGTCAACAACAAATTTACATTAAAATTTTATATTATTTGTTCTAAACAATACATATGATTTATTAAATAATTTTAAAAAGTTAAATTAATTCCATAATAAATTATGAAACTCTATTTTGTTTAATCATGTAATTTTAAAATTATTTAAAAGTAACCCGTGCTTTGCACGGGCTATAAGCTAGTATATTATAAAAGATGAAACATTAAAAGTTTTGGTACGGTACGATACGGTACAGTACTTACCTTATTTAATTGTTTTAGTTTATTATCCTTAATTATTTAACTAAATTATAAAAAAAACTATATTTTCTCAAAATATTATACGCAACTCTTTTCAACACATCCCCTAAATAATAACTAATCAATTACCTTTGTCAGTTATTATCTTTTCTAACTTTTCTAACTAAAATCTTTTTTCCAAAAATATGGTCGTTCTAATTAATGAAATAAACTAATATTATTATAATTACTAATAACAAACTAACTGATTATCTTTTACAGCTAAAAGGTAATATCTTTTAAAGATATGATCGTTCTAATTAATGAAATAAACTAATAATATTATTACTAATAACTAACTGATTACCTTTCCGGCTAAAAGGTAATATCTTTTCTATACTCCTAAATAATGAGGCTGTTTGGCGGGGCTTTAAGCCCGTGGCTTAAAGTCATTTATGACTTTAAGTTAAAAAATGCGTGTTTGTGCAATAAATTAAAAATTAACTCAGTGTTAAAAAAATAGCTTAAAGCCATAAGTTGGTAGGAGGTACTTTTTTCAATGACTTATTTTATTTTTGTAACTTTATTTGATAAAAGTTAATATTATCATCTAAATTTCAATTTATAAATTTTATTTTCAATTATATAATTTTAATATCTCATAAGTTGTCAAAAATATAAAATTGCCCAAGCAGACAATTTTCACTTATCACTTTTTGACTTTAAGCTACTTTAAGTCATAAGTCACTTTTTTAAGATTACCCAAACGGGCTCAATAACTAACCAATTATCTTTTTCAGCTTTTATAACTAAAACCTCTTATTTCCAAAAATATGATCATCATAATTAATGAAATAAACTAATCTATACTATTATATAAAAGCCGAAACATTAAAAGTTTTGGTACCTATTTTTTTGTACCTTTTTTTTGTACCTATTTTTTGGTACTTCGTAAATTTACTTATTTAACCTTTATTATAAAGAAAAATATATATTAAAATACCTAAAATAAATATTAACATAATATAATTAATGGTAATTAGTCAATTGTTTTTTTCACAATTACTTTTAGTTGAAGATGTTAACTTTTATCATATATATACCCGAAAATATCATACCATATTTTTCTATTATTAATAAAGTATACTAAAAATCCGTATACGTTGTTTAAAATAAGGAAACATTAGTATAACCCGTAAACATGGGTATATTAAATTATATTAAATTAAAATTAATAAAAATAAAAAATAAAGATTATATAGAAACATAATTGTAATATTTTGGTACCTGTTTTTTTGGTATTTCATGAATTTACTTATTTACCATTCATTCTAAAGTAAAATATATATTAAAACACCTAAAATAAATAATAACATAATATAGTTAATGGTAATTAGTCGATTGTATTTTTCACATTTATTTTTAGTTGAACATATTACCTTTTATCATATCTTCCAATCATTAATATTTTCTTTCGAACTAAAACACGTTACCTTTTTGATTTAAAAGTAATCTTACAATCAATATATACCAGAAAATATCATACCATATTTTTCAATTATTAATAAAATATATTAAAAATCTGTATACATTGTTTATAATAAGGAAACATTAGTATAATCCGTAAACATATGTATATTAAATTATATTAAATTAAAATTAAAAAAATATTAAAAATAATGATTATATAAAAACATAATTATAATATTAAATAGAATTGATAACATAATAAAAAAATCCGTGCATCGCATGAGCATTGAAAGTTTGTCGGTTCGGTTTTCGGCACGTTCATCATATTTATTAAAACAAATAATAAAATAATATATTTAATGATAATTAGCCAATTGTTTTTTTTAATTAAAATATGTTTACTTTTAATTGATGATATAACTTTTTATAAACACTTAAAATATCATATCTTTCAATCAATAATATTTCTTTTCTAATTAAAACACGTTAAGTTTTAATTTAAAACATAATCTTGCAATAATTAATATATACCTAAAAATATCACACCATACCTTCTAATCACTAACAAAATATAATAAAAATATGTATACTACGAATAATGACCGTTAAATTTTTATTAAAAAGTCAGAACCGTTAGATCAAATTATTAAATGTGTTATACGATTAAATTAATTTCCTAAAATTTCAAGGTTTGAATCCCATCAGCGACATATTTATTTTAAAATTTTATGTTATAATTTTTAGGGTGAAAAACTAAAATATCCACCATTTTGATCAGGAAGCCCAAAATGCCCATAGGCGGGAGGTTCCGCCCAAAATGACCATTGAATAGGCAGTTGGAACATGCGTATACGCCCCCTGTCAAAATTTATGAAAAATGCGCATTGCTAATTTGCGTATAGCAGGAACACGCATTACTAATTTGCGTATAGCCTTTTATATTTTTTTTTCTATTTTCATTGCATACGCAATGCAACTATGCGTATAGTTCTATAATAATTATAAAAAAATGTTTTCCCCTGCGGGGCCCACAATCCCATGTGCGTCAAACACCATCGTATAAGAGATTGGCAAAAGTATAATATTATAATATTTGATTCAATGTCTTCAGTGTATAGCTAATACTAATATTACAAAACTACACGCATCATGCACATGCGTGTTCTTTAGAAAAAATGGGAGGAGTGTATACGCAATCTCAACATGCGTAGTTCGTGGACAATTTGGGCGGACGTTCCCGCATATAGGCATTTTGGGAAATGGGTTCCCAAAAGTGGTGTATTTTGGGCATTTTCTCTAATTTTTAAACCATGCATATCATTAATTAAATTTATATTAAATTATTTAAATTTAAATTTAAATAAAATATTGTAAATAATGATTATATAAAAAAATTATTGTAACATAAAATAAATTTATTATATATTGAAAGAAATCCGTGCATCGCACGGGTTATAAGCTAGTTAATTTAAATCTCATTCAAGTGGAACATTTTCAAGAATATAAAATCCTTAACTAAATAATTTTTTTGTGACATTTTGGTGTCATTCTTTAAATAATAGATAAAAATTTGAATACTTCAATCATATAAATTTTAGCAAAAAAAATATAAACAACCACATTGTGATAAGTTATATTTGTTGAATCACTAATTCCCTTATTTATAATTTTACCTAACTAAAAATATGAATAACTCAAATGGAAGTATATATCCTTATCCTTGTGTCTTAACAAAAACTAGCATGAAAACCCGTGCAAAGCACGAACACCATTTTAATTCATATAACTTGATTTTTTTTAATTTTCAAATACATAACTTGTAGTTTTGAAACAATACATACTGATAATAATGTGATGTATTTGTGAAAAAAATATATTTTTATGGAAATTGATATTACCTTAAACTTCTTACTTATATTTCAATTACGATCATGACAGTATAATCACACCTAATAATTTAAAAAACATAACTTCAAAGAATGAAAGACCGAACAATTCGCAATTTCTAAAATCTAACCACGAGTAAGTAAAATCACGTGTGTTATATATATAGGCAAGTGTTATAATAAGAACCTATACTGAAATAGAACTGACAACTAATTTGAGGCTTTTATATTCTATATCTATATTTAATCGTAGTCACATATTCAAACATAATTTACTTCTCCACCTCCATCCATATGTATCCTCTAATTTCGGTGATCTATTATACCATCACTTGTAATATCCAACTATCATCACCACCTTTTTCTCAGCTTATATATTCCATTTGTCATCATTCATGATCTCGCTCTCTCTCACACAAACATATATATATTTATATATAGTACGTGTGTTTGTGAAAAAGAGAGATATGAAGTGTGTGCATAAACCATCATCATTATGCAATTTTTTATTGTCGCCAAATTGACTTACAAATATGTTTATCATCGAATTCCATCCACATTCCTAATCACACCTCCTCTAACTCATTCATCTCCTACTTTGTCATCTCTCAATAGATATGAGTTTGTAATGCCCATCGAGTCATTTTCACCCACTCTATCATCGTCAACACCATTACCAACACCTTCGAACATGAACATATTTTCAAATCTTTAATATTCTAGTAATTTGTGTTCAAAATTTTTAGCGATTTGGATTCAAATTTGGATAACGTGAGTTGAATTTTTATTCATTTTGTTTTGGCGATTCTGGTGGTGTTGATTTGGTTGCAATCAATATTTTTGGTGATTTTGGTTGCGATGCGTGATCGTGATGGTATGCTAGTGGTGATATGTCGGTGGTGATGTGGCAGTGGTGGTGGTAATGATGGTGATGTTAGCGATATGTTGTTGGTGGCAGTGCTGATTGTGATAATGATGTTTTTTACTACAAAATGATGGATTTATATACAGTGGCGGACCCAGAAATATTTTGCAGTGGGTTCCTAAAATTATTAAAATAAAAATAAATATGAAAAAAAATTTAAAAAACATGAAATTCATGCACATAAGAAATGTTTTACATTCTAGTCTGCGAACCCAAGTATGCCATAGTCACCGAAGAATAGCACTAAGCGCACCCGCAATCATGCCAATGTTCTTTCATAAAAGCGTCGATTTGTATGTTCCTATTCGGACTTTTCTTTGGATTGATCTCTATTTATCTTCCTTTTTAGTTTAACATTTCCTTCATGGTGATAAATATGAGTGAGTTTCTGGCCAAAAACTAATACATACTAATTTCCTTAAAATCCACATTTGAGTGGGTTCCATGGCACCCTCTGCCATATGCTTAGGTCCGCCCCTGTTTATATACCATGCATGATCTTATATTTTATTTCTTGAAAGAAGCTCAACAGGCAATCCAACAACTATATATATCATGTAGTTTTATTTTAAAAGCTCACTTATATTAATTTAAAATATATATACAATGTAATGTTATATCTAGAATCTATCTTCCTAAATTCAACCATTTTTATATTCCCTGAATTCAACTAATCGGTTAATATAACTTTTGTATTACATATAATGCAATATTATTTTTATTAAATATCTATCTTTCATCAACATAGTTAAACATTTCAATGTTATTATTGTTTGTATTGCATCTATAATCTCATTACCATGTTGTAATCTAACCAAATTATGTATCTTTTCAATCATATAATTGAATCAATACGATGTTTACATCTCATATATAAATTCTTCCATTTCTTCTTATGCTAAATATATATTATTCTTGAACAATCATAATAACCGATTTTAATGCAAGTGTACTTATATAAAATATAATATTAAAATTCACTAAAATTTTGGCATATATATATATATATATATATATATATATATTAAGTATCATATTTCAATAATATAGCTAGACAATTTAAATCTATAATATTTTTATATAATCTGTTTTATAATATTTCTAGCATAACTATGTGTTTATCTAAATACCTATCAGTTAACCAATATAAAGTTCAAATCTCATATGCAACATATTTTGTTTTTTTCCCTAAAATTATATTTTTTATTCGATTAAAATATTTTACCCGAAAAAAATGAGAGTAGGGGTGCAATAAAGTCGAGCCGAGTCACAGTGTATGACTCGAGTTTGACCTCGACTAAAATGTTTAGTCGAGTTCGGTAGGCTTTAAATTTTTAGCTTGAAGATTGGTTCATAAAAAATTCGATACGTCTGAACTCAAACTCAAACTGATTTTACCCTTTTCGGCATAAAAATGAATATGAATAGTTCGATTCGGGTTTGGCTCAAATAAAAATATTTGATAATTTTGTTGAAATATATATATATATATATATATATATATATATATAATATAAAAAGTTAAAATGATAAAATTTCGATTAGGCTCGCAAACCTTACAAGCCGAGTAATTTGAATTTCGAACTCGACTCAGTAAAGTACTTAAGCTCGAGTTCGACTCGAAAACTATTGAGCGAAATTCGAATATTTAATGATCCGAGCTCAAGCAACTCACAAAATTTTTGATTCATTTATACTATTAAACGAGAATAATGATTATAAATCAACGGCATATGTTAGTCTTCTCAGAATTGGCCAAAATATCATATTGACCTAGACTATATAAAATAGATATATAACATAATTCAAGTGTAATACTAAATTTTTGAAGAAATTTATGATAATTTTTTCCATTATTAGCAAGCTAGAAGTTTGTGATAATTTTTTATTATTATTAGCAAGCGACAGATATATTCATAGTTTTTTTCGTTATTAGCAAGCGACAAATATGCTCATGGTTTTATCTTGATTATATTTTAAAATGAATGTTAAATAGAATATAATAATTGAGCTCTTAGAAATGTAGTTAGAGATGTAGTTGATGATTTTTAAAAAGATACAAAAAATATCTTTAGTGTAATGGTTAATGGTGTGAACTTAATTCATCCCTATCATGAAGGTAATGGGTTCAATTCCAATGAGCAACATTATTTTTAACATTATTATTTGATAAAAGGGTAAATTTGTAATTTACTAAATAGCCATGAAAAGGCTTGTTAGCCTATAATAGATATAATGGATGGATGGATATTACATAATCATTATAAGTAACCGATCAGAATAACAATAATTTATCCTTGAATAAAAATAAGGCAATGACCCATAATTTTTGTAACTCAAAAGGCCCAAAAGCAGATAGAAAAAATTGGACTGAGGCTTAGAAATGGGTCATCTTCTTTACATGCGTTGTGAGATTATTAAATCTTTATAGACCCAAAACACCTCTTATCAGATCAAAATAAACTCATTTTCTTTTTGAAGAACTGCAAAAAATCTTTTATTCTTCTTCTTTTGTCCTTGAAAACAAATTGAAAAGCCTAGCTGAAAAACAAATGACTTTGTAGTTTGTACAGTATGCTTAAATTAAGTCAAATCGACAAAACTAATAACTTATACAGTTACACTCAAGTGTTATCACAATAAACAAAATTTAAACCTACTAACCATGATTATTTACTGGCGACTAATGAAATGAGACCATGAGAGGTTGATGAAAACAGTGGAAAAGGAAAAATAATTTTATCAGATTTATTCTAGCCAACAAAATAAATGACATGTATCCAACACTTTCAAAACTCGAAAGAAAGTAGTTAGATAGTTCCAAACTATATGATATTCACCTGGTGTGTAGTTTATTTGAAATCCTAGTATGCCATTTGTGATTGAATTTTAGTCGGATGTCTCATTTACTAGTAGTCTGCTTATCTTCTCCAAGAAGTTGGCTAATCAAAGCTTCTTTTTTTGTCAGGAAGTTGGCTAATCAAAGCTAAATGAGCTAGAACGGGTCATGTATAGAATCAAATTAATCACAACTGACATGGACGGTAACACACACAATTGTACTCACTCCCGTCCCATAATTTTTGTGTAAGTTTGAATATTCAAAATCAAAAATAATTTGAGTATTCTATTTTATGAATCAATTTGTAAAAATTATAAATGATTATTTTTAAATAATTAGTTAAAGTTATATAAATTTTTGACTTCGAAAAATCAAACTGAGTGAACTGGTGTTAAAAGGGAATAATACATGCAAGAAGAATGTGATATATAGTAAGAATCATAAAATAGCAAAAAAGGAGAGGAATGTTCTTATACTCATAGGATAATAAACTAATGATATTTTATAGGAAAAAAGAGTTGAATTAAGACATGTGAAAGTGTGAAACCTTCCCGACCAGGTTGGCTTCATATGTACATTATCTTATTAAAAAGATTCAAAACCAAGTACCAAAACTTGGGTGCCTGGCCGCTTTTTAATCAACAAAACTACTATAACTATACTGCTCTACTTTTTCAGAGTCTTGCATATCAGAGCAATTACAGGGAAAATATGACTGAAAGTAGAGTCACATAATTTCATGCAATTTCTTTTTCTTGTTTTCTCTCTTCAAATACGTCACATTAAAACAAATCTACTTCTAACGGCAGCAACGTATATAACATATTAACATATAAACATAAACATGTGTCGTAAACTGATACATCATATATACAAGAAAATATGCCTTATCTTTAGATTATTTGCCTTCGTTATGTACAAAAAAATCTCACTCTTAGAGCAAAGTTTATGCCAACACAATATGTCTCTTAATCATTCCAGTATATGAACTGATCAATGATCCCAAATAGCGTAGATTCCTTGTCACTACGTTCCCAAGTGATATCAACAATGCCCCAGTACTAAAACTAGCTGAAGGTGGATCTTCAAACCTTTCTGCCTTGTAATGGTATATCGAAGGCAGTTCCTTCACTTTTAGGTTATAAAGTCCAATTTTCTGTCTAACCGATTCAATCATCTTCTTATCAGCCGCATTCCCTACCGCATCTGTTACATAAAAAAAGTTACGAGCTGTTTCACATGATGTCGAAATCTCAGCCCTTATTACATTCAGACTGTCTTCTCGGAAGGTTCTTGTTACTTCGGCTAATAATCCTGGTCTGTCTTCTGCACGTAACTCTAACCGCACACCCTGTTAACAAAACATATTAACAATTACTCAAAATTGAAAATTTAATAAGAACTAATATCATATAATGAATATTTAACGTCGAAAGTAATCAAGTAGTACCTCAGATGCTCTTCTTTCAATGGCAGCACGTAAACAAAGAACCAAAAATTTCTTTTCAACCTCTGTACAAATTGGTAGTCCATTTGTATGTCTAACGAAGAATTCCTGAAATACAGTTATTAACAAAGTTTTCATTAGATCAAACCACATTGCATAGAGCATATTATTGTAAAATTGTGAATGCTGATAAGAAATATATACCATAGAAGCTCTGTCCCCTGTTGTGCTGATAGTGGCATGGAAGACAACATAATCCATATCAGTTAAAATGCAAACTACATCAAACAGGAGCCTAGCTCGATCCTTACAATGAATATTGATGCCAGAATAACCTCGCTCCAAGCAATTTTGAATTAAAACAATTGTGGAATCCCAATTAGTCCTAATTATCGATTTTCGTTCATAATCACGATCAGCAAACATCATCTGATGAAGTCTTCTGTCCGTGTGAGTAACTTTTAAAGAACCCAAAGTTTTTACACTCTTAATATCATTATCCCCTTTAAGCACAATCCTCAACCGCTCTTGGATCCTGTCAATCTTGAATTCGTCCTCAATCGGAAATCCCGAATCACAATCTTTAACATAAATTATTGAAGCAATTCTTCCATTGTGTGTCCACACCTTAGACTCAACCACATTAACTTGCAATTCGGATAATATTGCAAAAACCTCTGAGAGTAAACCAACCCTATCTGTTCCTGTCAATTCTATTGCTGTTAAACCCTCAATGCTTTTGGAACCAACAAACTGGATTTTACCCAGAGACTGTAAAAACAGAAGAAGTAACATAAATTCAATAACTAATATATTATAGTTTTGATTAATATAATAGACAAAAAAAAAAGAATCAAAATTTGATACGAACCTGTTCAATGTAGTTGATGAGCCTTTCATTAGTTAACTTGTTTCCATCCAAATCAGTCACATGAAAAACTGCATATACATAACATGATCAGTAAAGATATAAAATCATAGAAAGAATCACCTAAAAAAAATTCTTTGGCGAAAATGATTGCAGCTTACCATCCATAAACCATTTTCCATCAGAAGAAATATAAGCTTTCTTGATCGACAAGTCTAGATCTGTGAGAATCTGAATGGCTTCTAGAAGAGTTCCATGTTTTCTTGCACTGTCAATCTTTAAGAAATGTGAACCAAATTAATCAAAAATAATAATAATCTTGCGATTTAAAAAATTTCATGTAACACAAATATTCATATTACATATTTGTGTAGAAAAATAAAAATCTTGATTGGTACTTGGAAAGTATTGCTTACCATGACACGCGTGGCATTAACACAACTAGCATTGTCGATCCTGACCCTGCAACAACATTAACATTAACAGTGTTAGGAAGTTAGACGAGTTAAACAATTAAAATTGACCGAAAACTTAAAAATAAAAAATGAAGCTTAAGATATAATATAAGATCGTGTTAAGTCTCGTATATATACATTTAATTTGAGATCTTGTTATAATATATGTATAAATTTATATAGATATCACATGTATAAAAATAGGGGGAGTTTGCAAAAGAACCTAAGTCGCATGACAAGTTTTTCATATTCATCTAAATAAGCAGAAGGCCAGTCCATCTTGTTTAGCTTCTTCAACAACAGATTATTAAACACTTGGATTAAACTTGAATAACTATCAACAACTAAAAGATGAGCTATGTTATTACAAGCTGTTTGGTTAATAAGTTTAGTTTCTCTTGTTTGTTTTTTGCGTCTTGGTCTTTGTATATATAGTGGTGGAGGCTTTTAAAACCACAAAATTTGATTATAAGTTGGATATTGTTTTTCTTTGATATTCATGAAGAGTAAAACCAATCCAAAATTTATTACTCGCAAAAGTAATAACATTCTGATTTGGAATATAAAATTAATAGTGCAAACTTTGAAATTACAAATACATTATGGTATTTGATTTATACGGTTATAATGCAGTTAAAATACGAAAAAAGTGAAACGGATACTAATTTCAGATGCATGGATAATTGCTGTATCACTCATAAAAGTTTATAAATTTTACTCGGCTGATGGGCTAGTCATTATAAATGGGTCAACCCATTTTTCAAAGAAACAGCCCAATGGATTTATTTCAAGATTAATCCAATACGCCGTCGTTTGGCAGTTGTAGTTGCTATTGCTCCTATCCAGTATCCACACTCCATTGAGCTCTCCGCTCCGCTCCAAGAAGTCGTTTTTATTCTCAAAAATGGCTACTCAATCTTTCTTCAAAACCCCAAATGCAACCCGATTCACTCGACCCGAATGCAGAAAACCCGACCCATTTTCACCAACATTGACCCAAAATCTTAAACCCCATAGCTTAAAGAACTCATGGCTAGGCACAACAAAGCTCTCACTCAACTCCTCGAATTTAAGACCAGTAAGTTTTAAACATTTACCCATTACTGCTGCTGTGGTCTCTAGCCTTCCAACTAAGTAAGTTTTTATAACACCCTTTATGAATGTATGAATTTGTTTGTGTAATTTGAGGTGAATTGGAGGTGATTAGGCCATAAAGTTTTGGTCTTTATGATGTTTTGTGCAGAAAATCAGATGGGGTTTCATCTACTGTTAAGGTTCCTAAGTGAGTTTTGCTTGAATATTTTTTTTCTTGAATTCTTGTATTGGGTTTTTTGTTATGTTAATTGAAGTTGTTTGACTGGGAAATAGGTGGTCTTCGAAAGCTATAAAGTCTTTTGCTATGGGTGAATTGGAAGCAAGAAAGCTTAAGTATCCGAATACGGGGACCGAAGCACTCCTTATGGGGATTTTGGTTGAGGGTTAGTTTATTTGGTATTGTATGTGTATATTTATTGTTTAGTTTCTTGGATAGTTGGATAATGGGATGCACATTGTTGAATTGTACATAGCTGTGACTAGTTTTCTGTATGTGATGCTTATTAAAGATCTTTAGTTTGATAATATTGGTAGTGCCAGTTTCGATATGGTCTTCATTTTATTTTGCTGTTGGTATTGGTTTAGATAATTAGAATTGTGAGCACAGAGTGGAAGATTAAAATAGCGAGCTAACTAGTCATAAATTAATGTTGCCACATGGTAGCAAATTGGAGACGGAAATGTATATACTTTGATGTTATCTTAATAACATGAGAAATTATGGCTGGATGAGAAGAAATCTAATTTGGCTTTTGATCCTGATTAAATCTAATTTGCTGAATACCTTTCCCTTTCGGAGTGCTAGGATATTTATAGGGTTGAGAGTGGTTATCTCTATATTATGGGGTCAAGTTTGTTTGTTTGGATTAGTTTGTGGTAATGTGAGACTCTTGGGCCTTGAGTATTGTTTTGTAATTTGGAAAATTGCCCCAAGTGTCTGGTTAGGATAAAAGACAGAACATTTTTTCCGAAAAAGAATTCTGTTACGGCTTTTAATCCTGATAAAGTGACATGCCACGATTTAGTTGAATGGGGAAATGCCACAATATGTAATATAAATGTTACTGTAATGTTGTATTAGATTGTAGGTTTCTCTTTACGTTTTTTAAGCAAGCATGGGATTTCAAAAAAGGGATCATATTTGACAAGGCTTAACACTTACATTGACATTATGAATGAGATAATAGCGTGTTTCGCTTCAGGATGTTTATTGTATTGCATGAAGAAACTTCCCAGATATAAATATATGTTTCGCTTTCATAGCAATGCCATTTTATTGTCATTCGTTCAAGTCCGATACTCTGCCTATTATATAAGACTAATAGTGCACCTGTCCTAGTGATAATATGAGTATGGCAGATTTAAAGTGTTCCGACCTGTTTTCTGAAGTTGTTTTTGTCCTTTGAAAAAAATAATGGAATAGGATACCGATGATGGGGCCAGGAACAGATCATAGATAAATTGTCTTGTGTGTTTATTGTTATAAACTAGCTTTATACCCGTGCGATGCACGGTAGCTTTATTAATATTTTGTAGTATCATTTTGATTATAATTTTTTTCCTTGTAAAATTAGTTTTATTCCATTTTGAATAATTTATTTTACTTTTAATGATGATAATACATATGCTATATGGTTTGTAGTAAACATTTGTTTTTTTTTTCTTGTAAATGGTTTTTCTATAATTTATATTTCAAGGCTAACATATTTTTTAGTATTTCATAATTAATTTTGATTTTTTTATTATATTAGATTACATATGATATACTTGAAACATATACGTACTATATTCGTGTAACAATTTTTTTTTAATCTTCTTGATTATGTAATTTAATGGTTATCTTAAAAATTTTAGATCTTCGTGTTTTTATAGTTTTTAAAGGCAATTTTTAACTTTTTTTGGAAATATGTGTGATATTAAATTTTTTTATTTGTTTGAATATTATTATTTTTTCATATTAATTTTATATTTTTGGCATGTGTGGTGTTTATTATTTATTTTTGTTTAGAGTAATCTTACGGGGTTTTATGTTGTATTATATTTATATATTAATATAAATTTATTTTGTGGGTGTTTGGATTACTTTCTAATTTAAAATATGTTTATTTATTGATTTGTATTCACTTTTTTTAATTAAATTTTTTCTTTGCAAAGTAAGAATTTGTTTATTTATTGATTTGTTCTCACATTTTTTTAATTTAAATTTTAGAAATATATTTGTTGTCAAACCTAAAAATAAAATCTTTAATGATTTTAATTAAAATTATTTTTTCTTGAACCACTTTTATTTTGTAAACGATATGTTTTTTGTAAATTACATTCTAAGATTTAGCCTAACATATAGTTTAATATTTCATATTTTTTGGGATGTTTTCTTATATTTTATTGGAATATATATAATATACTATAAACATGTGGGAACTTATTTATATAACTATTATATATATATATATATGCGTGTGTGTGTGTGTGTGTGTGTGATTGTGAACACATATACATTTGTACTTTTCTTAAAGAAAACATGTACTATCTTTTTATTTTTTTTGTGTTGGTTTATATTTGTTTTTTGTACATTGTATTAAAGTGTACTGTTGATTTTGGTTTTCTAAATTTACATACTTTTTTTGAATTGGCGTTTGTTTTGTAGATTATATTTTGTTGAATTTTGGTATCATTTCCAATTGTGACATGTTTTTTTATTACTTTTTTAATAACTTATTTTACCATATATTTTTTTAAGACTTTCGTTTTGTTTTGTAATTAAATGTACTTTTATTTGGTAAACAATTTTTTCCTAAATTATATTTTAAGGTTTAGCCTAACATATATTTTAATGTTTCATATTTTTTGGGGTGTTTTCTTCTATTTATTAATATATATAATATATTTTAGACATGTGGAAACTTATTGTAATTTAACATACATTATATTTGTACTTTTTTTTGAAGAAAGTTTGTACTATTTTTATATTTTTGTGTTGGTTTTTATTATTTTAAGTGCATTATATTAAAATCTATTGTTGATTTTAGTTTTTTTAATTCAGATTTTTCTTTGAATTAGCATTTGTTTTGTAAATTATATTTTGTTGAATTTAATTTGGTGTCATTTCCGATTATGACTTATTTTTTTATTACTTTTTTAATATCTAGTTTTGTCGTATTTTTTATTTAAAATAATTGCTTTGTAATAAAATGTGTATTTTAATATTTTTAAAAATTATTTTTTGAATTGAAATTCTGATGTTATGCTTTATTTACTTGTTTATTATATATGAAGAATGAATTTGTGATTTATAAGTTTTGTGCTACTGTTTTGTTTTTTTTGTTTTTTGGATTTTTGGATTGTTTTTAATTTATTTACAACTTTAGTACCGAATAATAAAATGTTAATTTATTGATTTGTGTTGACTTTGTTAGTATAAAATTTAAAAACATGTTTGTTGCAAAATCTAAAAGTAAAATTTTTTATGGCTTTTTTTAATAATTAGATTTTGTTGAAACTCTATTTTGTGGTAAGGTTTTTTAAATTATATTTTAAACTTTAGCCTAAAATATGTTTGTATTAATTTTAGTTAACAATAATTTTCTCAACTTTAATTTTTTTCCCTTTTATCATGTGTTAGTTTAGTGCATTCTTTATTGATCTACTTATTTGTTAAATTAAACATACCATTAATTAGTTAGTTGGTAACATATTGTTAGCTGGTTTTTAAAAGCAATACCTGGCCCAACTCATTTTCTGGCCCATTTCTAATTTCTAATGAACTTACGTTTTTAGCCCTTACGACCACATGACGACTACATGACGACTACCTAAACCTCCTTACGCCAATTATATATAGGATATAATTACAGTCTCTTCTCTTGGCATTAGAATGTAAATATTAATATCGATAAGTTTTTAATACAAATGTCATCGTTTTAATTCGTTCAGGAACAAATCAGGCTTCAAAAATTTTGCGAACAAATGGCATAACACTTATGAAAGTGCGCGAAGAAATTGTGAAATTGCTTGGAAAGGCCGATATGTACTTCTTCAGTCCCGAGCATCCTCCTCTAACTGAAGAAGCTCAAAGGGCTCTTGATTGGGCTATCGAGCAAAAGTTGAAATCTGGTAAGTGTTAAGTTCGCCTGCTCGGATTTGTTTTTAGTTTGCTTGCTGGATTCCACCTCATGTAAGGTAATTTTGTTAATGTTGGTATCCAGATGTCGAGCATGCATAAATTTTGTCCATATATATTTGCTCCTCATTTTCTTTAGTTTTTTCTTTGCTGCATTGACTACTTCTACATCTAATGGTATTGTAACCTTATATTTTGATTCCTGTCAAATTTAACGTTGGGTACAAACATGGTGAAGAAATATGAAGCATGACAGGTGGTGCAAGTGTGTATAGACACTATTACTTAGCCTATTGAACATGTGCTGTATGTAGTCTGGTTGCATGCTCAGTGTAATGATTTTCTCGAGAGAACTGTATTGTCCAATAGTTTCTTGCTCTTTAACTTAGGTCCAAGATATATGTGTATATCATCAGTGTTGTGATTTACCATTATTAGACAATCCATTGTAGTCATGCAAATATCTTCAGAGTTCTAAATTTTGTTTTTTTTTTTGTTAACCTCCGGCTCTGTCTTGAGCCCAAGATAGACCTTAAGAGCTAGAAACGTTTCAGAGGGAAGTGCTAGCAAGTAGGACCTCCAGAGATTGGCATTCATCCTTTACGATGATCTAGCTGTTCTACCTGCAATTTTCCCCCAAAAAAGCTTATGTGAAATTCACCACTTCTATCAAACTTTTAAAAACACCGCATCTTTACACCTAGAACACGTTATGGTTTTGTGGCTGTGCAAAGTTTTCCAAGTTAGTGCCAGCAAATTAGCTATGCAGCATTAGGATCTAAATTCAACAAGTAATGGGGTAGTTACGGTCTCCCGCTCTTAGAAATTACCCTAAAGTTCTGATTGGAAAATATGGTAAATACTACCCTTCTTTGTTTAAACTAAACTTTGTGTAATTTTTTTTTGCCAGGTAAACTTTGTGTAATTATACACTAATAATTGTCCATTTCTTTTTAGCTAATTTACAAATGTCCAACCTTTGTTTTTTTAGATGAAATGGTGTGCGGCTTAAATACATCATAAAGGACTTTAGTGTTCTCCCTGACTCAATATGTTATTGAACCAGAATTTAATATCCATTACTTGTATAAAATGCAGGTGAAGATGGGGAAGTCACCACTGTACATCAGCTTCTTGGAATATGGTCTGAAGAGGAATCACCTGGTCACAAGGTAATGGCTACCCTTGGCTTCAATAGTGAAACAGCCCAACAACTTTATTCTTTAATTTCGGAACCTGGATATGTTGAAAGTTAACCGCATTAAACTCATTTGATTTTCAAAACATGTTGTTTTCTGAAGCCGATAGACTGCCATTGTTGCCTACATTTCTTATAGTGATTTTGTAATATGCAACTTTTGCAGAGCTACACAAGACTGATAAGAGTAACCAACTGTAATTGGTCTCTTCTGCAGTTTCTTTACATGAATTTTAATTTACAAAATACAAATTTCTCGCTGAACACTTTTGGATATGGACCCTGTAATCTCAGAGGTTCGTAAATTGTAATTTAATTAGCTGCTGAATCAGTAGACAATATCGCATCATTTTGCTCAATGCACAAAGCTCCCAAACTCGTAATAATAAGAAGCAAAAAAAAATAGACAATGTGATGCTAATTAAAATTTTTAAGTTTGCAGCTCCAGTATTTTTTTCAATCGATAAAGGGAATGTTTAAGCTTTTGACTTCAAGCTTATAAAACTTAGCTTACTCAGTTATAATACCACTCAAAGTGGTGTCTGAGGAGGGTAAATGTACGCAGACCATGCCCCTATACAATAGGGAGGCTGTTTTCGAAGGACCCCCGGCCAAATACAAATACAAGTACAAATACAAAGAAAGGAAACTAATACAATCTAAACTCACACACACCCAGGGGTCGAACCCTTGACCTCCTACAAAGGAGACAAGAGTTCAACCCACTGCACCAACATGTTGTTGGCTTTGACTTCAAGCTTATCTTATAAGATAATATTAGTATAGGAATATTTTGAACACTCTTAACGTGTCTGTAGCAACCCAATTATTAATTAACTATGCCACCCTATATTCGAGTACGTAATAAAAAAAACAACAGGAATATATATAGCTTGAATTATAACTAACACATATAAAGTAATAGCTAATAATGAACTTGTGAATAATTTCCCTCAATCTCGAGTTTAATTTAATAATACTTTCCCGATAAACTGGAGTTTGCACATATGAAGACAGCAGAACAGTTGAGAATCTTCTTGTTAAGTATTTTTAAAACAAACATTATCAACTTACACTTCGTGTGTTCTCTCCTTAAATCTTTAAATTTTGGAACTCCAAAGTCATTCTTATTGTTTATTTTTTAATGCAGAATCTTGCCGTTAGGTAATTTTAACTCAAACATTATCAACTCAAAAAGAAAATATTGCACTTTGGTGGCTTGTACTATTTTGTTTTTACATGTTAGTTGCTATTGTTTTTTACTCAGCATTTGCATGGCCACACAAATGTTTTTAAAACAAAAAAAGGGCTCCGCACAGTACAGCTTGACGGTGTTAACGGAAGGTGAGGGCATTTCGGGCAGTTTGCATTGCTTAATTCTTGCATTGCTTAATTCATTTTAATCATTTAATTGAATAAATATTTTATAAAAATTAAAATAAAATTAGAAAACATAATATTATGTAAATTTTATATTTGTAAAATTAACACATTTACACATCTCATTAATAGTATTTATAAATAGATTCAATATATTGTTTTATGTTTTAAAAATTTCAAATTCAATTATAATAAATTAAAATTATTATTACTTTAAAAAAAATGAACTACGTGTGTTTTTCAGAAATAAAAAATTATATTTATTTCATTTTTTACAAATTTATTCAAACATACAAAAGAGGAACATTATTTTTGGAAAAAAATATTGAAAACATATTTTAATTTTTTTTTTTATCACATTATAAAATAAGGGATGTGAAGCATTGATTTACAAAGTATGAAATCTAAACTGTAATTTTCTAAAGGGTCCGGGTCCCTGACAATCGTTTGTCAGGGATCGGTTATTTAACAATCGGTTCCACAGCCGTTGGATCGTTGATCCAACGGCTGAGATTAAAAAAAAAAAAATTTTACTGTCCGCTATAATTTTCCGCGGATAGGCAATCTGCCTATCCGCGGAAAATTTCCGCGGACAGGCAATCTGCCTATCCGCGGAAAATTATAGGGGACAGTAAAAAAATTTTGTAATCCAGGGGGGCCGTTGGATCAACGATCCAACGATACAGCTCCCTGACAGATTGTCAGGGACCAAAACCCTTTTCTAAAAGTACGGGAATGCAAAATGTTATGTTATCTTCTATTTCATTTTTTTCGCTAAATTTTTCTTCTTATTTTTTTTTTCTTTTACGTTGTTAGTATTCATTTAAAATATTTATGGACTTCTTTTCAAAGCCAACGATCCGTTTGTTTGCTTAAAGATGGTTGTTTGGACTTAAAAAAATATTTATAATATTGAATCTATTTATAATACTAGCTTAAAACCCGTGCGATGCACGGGTGTTCTTTAATATAACGGATTTTTTTAATTTGAATTAAAAATTTTAAGACATAAATTTTCTTGGCTTAAAATTTTAAAAAATATGATCTGATATAATTATATATATGTTGTTCATGATATTTTTAGAAAATGATGGATTTAAGTTTGAAAATATTGAAAAGATGAAATATTTTAGCTGAAAAACGTAATCGGTTAGTTATTAGTTATTATATTGGTATTATTTTATTGTACTTAAATAAAGCAAACCAAATAGGTTTTTGGGGGTTTTTTCAAAAATACCCATCCTTCAAATTATTTTTTTAAAAATACTACCACTTTTAAAATTATTTCTAAAAATACCTTTCCTTAAAATTCTTTTTTCAAAAAAACGGTTTGCAACTTGTGCAACCTCATTTATAACTTCTGGCGGCGCAGCCGTGTGAGTTGCAAATGTTGCAAAGGTTGCAAAAATTGCAACTGAAAACTCGAAGTTGCAAAGGTTGGAAATAAGAACTTTTTCAATTTGGTGCCCCTGACGGGGCCATTTGATCATAATAGAATCAATGAAACTTGCAATCGGAAATTCGTCTGCTCCCCTATATAGCATATAAGGTTGCATATGAGGTTGCATAGCAACCTCATATGCAACCGAAAACTTGAAATTCAAGTTCCAATTTTCAGTTGTCATTTTCGACCTCTTTTTTGAACTCTCTACATATATATAGTTAAAAAAAGAGGTCGAAAATGACAATTGAAAACTGGAACTTGCAATCGGAAATTCGACTGCTCCGCAACCTCATATGCAATCTTATATGTAACCGAAAACTGAAAGCTGAAAGTTCAAGTTTCCGTTATCATTTTCGACTTCTTTTTTTAACTATATATATATATATATATATATATATATATATATATATATATATATATATAAAGAAAAGTTCTATGGAGTACAGTTTAATTGGAGTACGTTGGAGTACACATACGTTCTGCATTCAAAATATTTTAAAATTTATTATTTTGCAAATCTTATTACATGAACATCATTATTTCATCGAGAATCTTGAAAATTTTGTATGTTTTGCTAACAAAATATTGCAAAATGAATTGTTCTGCAAAACACATTTGGGTTGCAAAACATATATGTTCTGATTGCAAAACATAAATGATTTTCAAGATGAACATATTGCAAAATATATATGATTTTCAAAATTATCAATGAAATTATGATATTCATATAACAAGGTTTGCAAAACAATAAATTTTACAATATTTTGAGTGCAGAACGTATATGTACTTCAACGTACTCCAATTAAACTGTACTCCATAGAACTTGACCCTATAAATATATAATAGATTTTAAAAAAGAGGTCGAAAATGACAACCGAAAACTGGAACTTGCAATTGGAAATTCATATGCAACCTTTGAAACCGTTCCAACCTTTGCAACCAAAAATTAAAAGTTGCGGCTAGCGCCGCCCATATAAACAAAATGTTGCATAGATTGCAAATCGTATTTTTGAAAATAAAACTTAAAAGATAGTATTTTTGAAAATAAAACTTAAAAGATAGTATTTTTGTAAATAATTTTTAGAGTGGTAGTATTTTTGAAATTAGTTTTAAAAAGATGGTATATGGGGTAATTTCCCTAGGTTTTTCAAAAAAAATAAAAAAATAGAAAAGGTAATGTATTTTAGCTGAAAAAGGTAATTGGTTAACTATTAGTAATTATAATATTTTATTTTATTAAACATAAATGCTCATAGTTTTTTTAGAAAAAGAAAAATTTTAGCAAGATAAACTGTATTTTACGTAAAAAGAAAAATTGGCTAGTGAAAAATAGAAAAGGTAGCATATTTTACTTGAAAAAGGAAAGAATTTCTCATATTTTATGTGAAAAAAGATTAGTTATTGAAAAATAGAAAATGTAACATGTTTTACCTGAAGAAGGAAATTTATTAGTTATTAGTAATTATAAATAATTAAGTAAGTTTAATTACGTGAAATAACATGTACCATTAAATAAGGGTAAATAAATAAAATTAACTGAAAAAAATAGAAAAATATAGAAAGTAACATATTTTAGCTGAAAAAGATAATACTCAATTTTGAGTTTTGTATAAAAATCCAATAAGATAAACAACATCTTCTCTTCTTCTCTCTTCCTCTTTTATTTTATTTTTGAGTAAATAAAATATTGATTTATATATCTTCTAGAATATTGGATAGATAAAATTACAAAAAATATTCTAATCGATTGAGTATACTCTACAATTCTCTTTTGCCATTTTAGATAATTGATATAAAAATAAAATTTTAGATTATACATTGTGTAACCGATTAAAAAAATATATTTACATGTGTCTCCAAGTAGATATTAAATTCTCGAACTTTGTTTAAAAAAATATGTAAATTTTAGTTATCAAATCATACATAAATAATAATTGCATCACATCAGTTTTAGGTATATACAAATTTAAAATATGTGAGCTACATTAGGAGGTTTTGTTCAATCAACTATTTAGACTTTCAACGATTTAAATATACGATCGATCTAAAAACATAAATATCTAAACTTACACGAAAAATAATTGAAATTAAGTTTAAAAGATGAGAACTCTAAAAATATGATCTATGTTATATATAAAAGATAACATAATTAACATTCAAATGAAATCAAAAAAGATATAAATTTTTAAATCATAAATATTACAAAACTACAATAATTATTTATAATGATCAATTAGACTATAACTCGACCATAAAGTATGGTACATATGAATTTTTATATAATATGACAAATTGATCAATAGAATATATAATGAAAGAGTTATAACATATACTTATATCAGTATACGATAAAATCAAAAAAATTGACTATAGATTTCATATACATGCAAGGGTCATTAAGGTCGTTTTATCATATTTAACATCGACTATAATATTTGGAAAAATTTAAAATTTTGTTAAAAATTAATTCAAAATTTTATGTAAAACGGGATGAGTGCCAAAAATACCCATTTTTCAATAACATTTTACCAAAATACTCATATCGAATAAACAGTGCCCTAAATACCCACCAAATACTCCACTGTCAGAGTAGTATCAGGATGATACGCCAATATCATAGGAGTATGAGGGTCCTACGCCAATGTCGTAGGATTATTAGGGTGATACTCAACTGGGTATGAAGTATCACCCCTGATACTCACTTCTGATACTCTCTACTGGATAAGGAGTATCACACGTGATACTCCACTGGGTAAGGAGTATCATACCTGATACTCCAATAGTTCAGGACTATCTGACATGTGTATGTATTTTGGACAGTTGTTTCTGAATATAGGTATTTTGGGCAAATACACACCCCAGAATGGGTATTTTGGGCATTCTTTCTTTAAAACGTTGGTATGCAAAATTACACAATAACTACAAAAATATTACATAAATTGAAATCGTATCGTTTATAATATTTTTAATTGTAAAATTATTTAAATATATATACAATTTTGGATGAAAAATTAGTTCAGTGCCCGTGCCTTGCACGGGCTTTTACGCTAGTTGAAAATAGAAAGGTAACATGAAGAGACATGATTTATGTGAAAATGGCAATTGATTAGTTATAGTAATTATAATTTAATTATGTTATTTTACTAAATGAAATTGCTCATAGTTTTTAGAAAATGAGAAATTAATGTTACCCGTTATATTTCTAGAAAAAAGGAATTTAATTAGAAAAAATATAAAAGATGATGTATTTTATTATAATAATATTATTATTTTATTTTTATTAAATAGAAATGCCCGTAATATAATTGGAAAAAAAATGAGGTTTTAGTAAGAGAAAATAAAAAAGGTAACGTGTTTTGGCTTAAAAAGGTAACCGTCCATGATATAATTGGAAAAAGAAAGATTTTAGTTAGAGAAAAGGTAACGTGTTTTGACTGAAAAAGGTAATTGATTAGTTAATAGTAATTATAATATAATTATGTTATTTTTTTAAACAAAATTGCTCGTAGTGTTTTTAAAAAAGAGAAATTTTAGTTAGATAAAATGTAAATGATATTATAATTTACCTGAAAAATGAAATTATTTAATTATTGAAAAATAGAGAAGGTAATATGTTTAACCTGAAAAAGCAAATTCATTCATAAAGGAGAAATTTTAGTTAGATAAATATAAAAGAATATTGTATTTTACTTGAAAAAGGAAATTATTTAATTCTTGAAAAGTAGAAAAGATAATATATTTAATCTGAAAAAGGAAATTGATAAGTTTGTAGTAATTGAGTAAGGGTAAATAAGTAAAATCAACAGGTACCGTACCGACCGACCAACCGACCAACCAAAGTTTTAATGTTTCCGCTTTTATATAATAGTATTATAATTTTAATTTATTATAATTGAATTTAAAAATTTTAAAACATAAAACAATATATTGAATCTATTTATAAATACTATTAATGAGATGTGTATAATACATGACCGGACATTGACAGATGATGGTGTAACGAAAGCTCGATTGAAAATCGCCATTGTCGCCCAGAGCTGGAGCTGTGAGGATGACGTCAAATGACGTCATTACGCATCTTGGTGATGCGTATCCAGCGATACGTTACACAGGAATGCGCATCTTTAACAAATATGGCAGACGTAGTTCCGTATAGATTTTTTTAATTTCCTGACAATAAAAAAATGAGTTTACAAATGTCAATTTCTAAATTTTATTCTTCGACTTAATACTTTTTTTTAAATCCTTAATTAAATTATGCTTTCTTCTCAAGTACCTTTGACAAATTTATTATTTTCTTCTCTAGTTTTGTAGATGTTACAAAAACAATGACTAGAATACTTCCAAAAAAATGTTCCTCTTTTGTATGTTTGAATAAATTTGTAAAAAACGAAATAAATTTAATTTTTTATTTCTGAAAAACACACGTAGTTCATTTTTTTTAAAGTAATAATAATTTTAATTTATTATAATTGAATTTAAAATTTTTAAAACATAAAACAATATATTGAATCTATTTATAAATACTATTAATGAGATGTGTAAATGTGTTAAATTTACAAATATAAAATTTACATAATATTATGTTTTCTAATTTTATTTTAATTTTTATAAATATTTATTCAATTAAATGATTAAAATGAATTAAGCAATGCAAACTGCCCGAAATGCCCTCACCTTCCGTTAACACCGTCAAGCTGTACTGTGCGGAGCCCTTTTTTTGCTTTAAAACATTTGTGTGGCCATGCAAATGCTGAGTAAAAAATAATAACAACTAACGTGCAAAAACAAAATAGTACAAGCCACCAAAGTGCAATATTCTCACTCAAAAATTTGCATTCAAACGTTATCAACTCAAAAATTTGCTTTCTAATTCTTTCTTGTGATTAATTATTACAACATGTCTAAGTGGATGGATAAAGAGAAAAAAATGAATGATTAAAAACATTACACACAGCTACTTCAAAACAATACAGTAGCCACCGTCCCTGCCTTTTTCCTCTTTTATCTTCAGTTTCTTCCGGCCAAGTCCGGCTAGGTCTATGAAAATCGACTAAAATCATTCCTTTCTTGAATAAAGGGGTGCTCATTTTCCTTATTTGGTTTTTTAATGAGACCCCAAAATAAATTTTAGCCATAGTTTTTCTTTGTTCTTCCTTTCTAGCTTTATTTACCGTTTTCTTTTACTTAATCCCATCGGATGTAGCAGCCTTCTTCGCCCCTCCATCCACCCCCTTCCGTTTTATTTTCATAAATGATTTTAGTTGAAAATTCATTCGAGTTTCTTTTCCGTTTTTCTCAGATCTACTTCGGTTTAGAACTTGAAATTTCAATTAAAATTCATTCTTAGAGTCAAAATCTCCTACTTAACATCATATCAATATTTAGTGTTATTTCGAGATCTTTGATTTTTCGAATTTTGTCTCGCTTTGTGCGATGTGTTGAGTTATTAGTCATGTGTATGTTGGTTGTTGTGTTGAAAATGAATTTTACGGTGATTTGGGAGATCTGGATATCTCGCATTAACACTTTCGGCAAGTCTATAGCTGGTATCCGGCAGGTAGATAGTTGGGGTGCATTTGAATTGGTAGTGAAATCACATGTGCTCATCTTTCACAAAAATATGTTCATTTCATTTTTTGAACATCGTGCTTTCCATGAATTTACTGTGAGGATCAATTGTGAAGCTACTGCTTTCAGGGGTGATGCAGGCTGGATTGCTCGGAAAACCATTATTTTCATTTTTAATTTTCAGAGTATTTGTATTTAGTGAGTTAAGCAATCCGGAAACAAGACGGTTAGTTTTTAGCTCGTTTATTTGTTATTTAACCTGGTTGCATGATTTGGGGGTTTGTCCTGATTGAGTCTCTTTAAAGTATTAATGAAATCTGCTTTAAATGTGCCAAAAAAAAATTATTACAACATGTCTATATATTATTTTGATATTCGAAGAGGAAACTATATCTTAAACTGAATCTTGTGTCAAATTTAAATGCAATATTTTAAAAACTATGCAATATTTTAAAAACTACGCAATATATTATTATTACAATCTTTTTACTATTAATTACAATATTCTATGTACGTACTTATTTAGCATAAAAAATGATACATTTTCTTATTAAAAATAAAGAGACAAATTAATTCCTAGTTTTCTTCTCACTTAGCTCGTCACGATTACACATAACACACATGAACACTCAAAATTGTCCTGGCACATTTTAGATAATAATCTCACCATGTTACAAGAAAAACGGGCTTTTTCGATTTTTCATCGAATCATTTCCTACCCAGTAATTCCTACCAATTTTCAAGTCAAAGAGCCATTTCCTACCGGACCCAACATTATCATTGGAAACCAGATGTTTTTTTTTTTGAGGGAAATTTGGAAACCAGATGTTAATCAAATTTAGAAAGGATTATAGTTTCAGCAACAACTTAAAGCAGGAGTATTAAGCAGAGATTAATCATTAATCTTATAATTGCTGCTTGTAATTAATCAATCCATAAGTAGTTGGATTAGAAATTGACCAGAATCATATTACACATGCGCCCCTCATCAATATTTGTCGTTAGCTTGGTCTTTATGGTTAGATTAATGCAAGATTTCAAAATTTTAATACAAGATAAATTAAGAAATTTTAATTAGAAAGATAAGATAATGAAATCCCTGGATCAACTAGCTAGTTTTCCCAGAAAGATGAGCAAATGAAATGCAGTCTTATAGCGCAAACAGTGGGGGGCTTGTGAGAAAGGAGAAACATGCAGCAACATTATATATGTTAATAAGATTCCCATGCTTTGTGTGCCCTTTCACATGGGACTTGGTTAACCTTTCCTTCCTGTTGTACATCCTTTTGAACTGATCCAAAACTCTTATTGGATTATGAATTCCTTGCCTTTTATACCCTCATAACTTTAGAAAGAAGACATTTGTATGCCACTAATGATGCTGACTTATTAGTTAATTAGTTTAGTTTTTAGTTTTCACCTTTTCCATCACCATCATTGTATTGTATTCTATCCTTTCACTTGCAAGTCTTTAAACTCAATTAAAGTTCATGAAACTTTTTAATTTTATAGTAGGCGTACCAAATTTGCAATTTAAATTTACTTTGGAGTTAAGTGCATGAAAATTTAGGTTATGTAATTCAGTAATTATTGGTCAAGAATCTGGTAGCCCCTCCTCCATTATATTCCACTTCTCTCCTACATTTCTCTGCTTCTCTCAGGGAAAAATTTCGAAAGCTTTCATTAAGCATTGGTCAAAAATCTCTTAACCCCTCCATTATATTCTACTTGCATGTCTCTTACATTTTTCTGCTTTTTTTCTTGTGCTAAAATTCGAGAACGAAATCATTAGAGGCACCGGCCAGGGGGTGATACCAATATAGTAGTAGTAGTAGCAATGGGGTGGGGGTGGGTGTAGGGATGGGGATGCTTAGAATTTAAAAGTATAGTATGATACATGCAACTCATTAAAATTTCACTAATTAAGTCAAGAGAGAGAGATAGAGAGATAGAGAGATAGAGAGAGAGGCGACAAAGGGCATCTTTATTGCATAGGAGTTCACCCCAAAGGGTCATGCGAGCTATGCTAAGCTTGAGAAACTAAAACAAGAAACCAAGACTGTAGGAAAATGGGACACATACATCATATTAAGTAGTACATGTTTATGATGGTAATGTATTGATGATAAAATTGATGGTGTTCTTTTACGTACAATGCTACACAAAGATGCGGTACTCCCCTCCCATGTGTATGAAAAATTCCAAAAAATGTGTGTACTCCAAATTAGATTAGGATTAGGTTCTCTCTTGTGTTAAGGCTGTTGATTCTGTCTTTTTCTTTGTCTTTCTGTAATGTCAGCGCTGCACCCGCGTCGTTTCTCACTCACTCACCCACCCATACCAGCTCACCTCTGAGCTCGCCCTCAGTCAATTCCTATCTTATTATGTTTGTATTATTGAAAGCTGTAATTATATATACCTGGCGCACACAAATATTAATTATTACTGGAGTTGGGGAGCTGTACAACAAAATAATTGTTTGTACAAGAAAAGGTCACTTTACTCTTTACAACGAACCTTAGAAACCGGCTCGGTTGCATTTCTAGTATATAACTGAATACAAATTTCATTTGTGGTATAGTTGAATGGATGTTTTCACTTATAGTATAGCTGAGCAGAAAAAGAAGGAAACGCCATTTGAAGTGGCGGAAGCTGTTGAATCAAACTCCAACAAGAAACGCCACTTTAAGTGTCTGAACCCATTACCCTTCTTTTTTTTTTTTCTTGTTTCACAGTTGTCTTATTTTTACAACTAAATTAGTACTTTGTTAGTAGTCATTTTAATAGACTTACAAAATGTATTTCCAAATAAATTTAATTCATTTTTGTTGTTCCGTATTAAAGTATTCTTGTTCTACTTTTGCATTAGCAAAAATTCTCGAAAAATAATTTGTGTAAATATGTTAAATTTTGGTCCAAATATGATAAATCACATCAAATTCTTAACAAACTAATTTGTGGAGGCATGTTGAGGGATATAAAAAACGTATTTTTACAAATTATTTTTATTTTTTTATTTTGTATTAAAAATTTAACGTCCTACTTTACTATAAGCCAAAAATCACAAAAAAATATATTAAGTGTAATTATGTTTTTTTAAGGCTCGAAATTGACTAGTACACATAAAGTACTCATAACAATTTGTTTGTGTAAGCATCTTAGTAATACATTAACTAATTATAGATTAGTATTTAATTTTTATAAACTAGCTTATAATCCATGCGATGCACGGTTTCTTTTTAATTTTTTTATATAATAAAATAATTTTTTGTGTTTTATTTTGAAAATTTTTATTTTTATGTATGGCGTCATCGAAATTATTTCATTACATTTGAGAGTAAATTTTTAAATAGTTTACAACTTGATTTCAAATTTTATAAATAATATTCTACAAAGATAAATCTTTAAATAATTATATTTTTTTATCAATGTTAAGTCACGGATTTCAAATTTTTTAAAAATCATTGCAACGTTAAACCAATATAAGGAATCAATTTTCTTTAAAATTTTCTTTTCATTATTTACATTAATATGTTTAATCTTAAACAAAGTATTTAAATATTTTATCGTGATATTGAAATCCATGTATGAAATTGAAAATATTATTTGTGTTTTGTAGGTTGAAGATATGTGAAAATATATTATTTAAAATATTCTTTGGCTCAGTTCTTCTTCTATAGCTTCTCCATATCGCTCATGACGTTTTTTATTACGTTTAATTTATTGTTTTTTTTTTGTTTTTCATTTGTAGATATCAATCTGGTGGATCCATAACTCAATTACATTTAAAATGTTATATTGGATGATTGAGATTATTTTGGGATGCAATGACGAAACTAAAGTGAACAAACCAAATTATGATAAGATCCCTCTTAATCTTATTATATATAAGGATATAATAGGGATACATTAACGACTTATAGATTATAATTTAATTTTTTAATTAAAGGTACATTAATTAATTAATTAAAATAACACTAATATAAAATTAGTCAATGTAACACTAATTAAAAGAAAAGTAAACACTAATTTATAATTAGTTAATGTATCATTAATTAAAAAATTTAAACAATATTCTAAAATTGATTATGATAATTTTTTAAATAGAATTTTGTCAATTATGAAAACTAATTTTAAATTTTTTTTGATTTGTTTAATTAATTGTACATTAACTAATTTGTTTAATTAATTGTACATTAACTAATTTTATGAAAACTTGTCTGTGAAGGCATGTTGAGTGGGCTAAAAAACATATTTCTACAAATATTTTTTAAATTGTTCTATTCCATATTAAAATTATTACTTCCTACTTTGATACAAGCCAAACATTTTGAAAAAAATTTAACGTGGAACTATGTTATTTTGTGGTCCAAAAACACATATTTTGGAAAAAAAAAAAACTTATCACTAGATGCATGTTAAGGGATCCAAAAACATTTTCTACAAATATATATATATATATATATATATTTCGTATCAAAATTTGTAGGTCGAGTTTTCCGTATCAAGTTTTCATATATGTAAAAATAGTTTCACCGGCTCGCTTGCATTTCTAGTATATAATTGAACACTAATTTAAAATTAGTTAATGTATAATTAATTAAACAAATCAAAAAAAATTCTAAAATTAGTTTTCATAATTGACAAAATTCTGTTTAAAAAATTTTCATAATCAATTTTAGAATATTGTTTAAATTTTTAATTAATGATACATTAACTAATTATAAATTAGTGTTTACTTTTCTTTTAATTAGTGTTACATTGACTAATTTTATATTAGTGTTATTTTAATTAATTAATTAATGTACATTTAATTAAAAAATTAAATTATAATCTATAAGTCGTTAATGTATCCTATTATATCCTTATATATAATAAGATTAAGAGGATCTTACACTTTAGTTTCGTCATTGCATCCCAAAATAATCTCAATCATCCAATATAACATTTTAAATGTAATTGAGTTATGGATCCACCAGATTGATATCTACAAATGAAAAACAAAAAAAAAAACAATAAATTAAACGTAATAAAAAACGTCATGAGCCATATGGAGAAGCTATAGAAGAAGAACTGAGCCAAAGAATATTTTAAATAATATATTTTCACATATCTTCAACCTACAAAACACAAATAATATTTTCAATTTCATACATGGATTTCAATATCACGATAAAATATTTAAATACTTTGTTTAAGATTAAACATATTAATGTAAATAATGAAAAGAAAATTTTAAAGAAAATTGATTCCTTATATTGGTTTAACGTTGCAATGATTTTTAAAAAATTTGAAATCCGTGACTTAACATTGATAAAAAATATAATTATTTAAAGATTTATCTTTGTAGAATATTATTTATAAAATTTGAAATCAAGTTTTAAACTATTTAAAAATTTACTCTCAAATGTAATGAAATAATTTCGATGACGCCATACATAAAAATAGAAATTTTCAAAATAAAACACAAAAAAATTATTTTATTAAATAAAAAAATTAAAAAGAAACCGTGCATCGCATGGATTATAAGCTAGTTTATAAAAATTAAATACTAATCTATAATTAGTTAATGTATTACTAAGATGCTTACACAAACAAATTGTTATGAGTACTTTATGTGTACTAGTCAATTTCGAGCCTTAAAAAAACATAATTACACTTAATATATTTTTTTGTGATTTTTGGCTTATAGTAAAGTAGGACGTTAAATTTTTAATACAAAATAAAAAAATAAAAATAATTTGTAAAAATACGTTTTTTATATCCCTCAACATGCCTCCACAAATTAGTTTGTTAAGAATTTGATGTGATTTATCATATTTGGACCAAAATTTAACATAGTTACACAAATTATTTTTCGAGAATTTTTGCTAATGCAAAAGTAGAACAAGAATACTTTAATACGGAACAACAAAAATGAATTAAATTTATTTGGAAATACATTTTGTAAGTCTATTAAAATGACTACTAACAAAGTACTAATTTAGTTGTAAAAATAAGACAACTGTGAAACAAGAAAAAAAAAAAAGAAGGGTAATGGGTTCAGACACTTAAAGTGGCGTTTCTTGTTGGAGTTTGATTCAACAGCTTCCGCCACTTCAAATGTCCTTCTTTTTCTGCTCAGCTATACCATAAGTGAAAACATCCATTCAACTATACCACAAATGAAATTTGTATTCAGTTATATACTAGAAATGCAACCGAGCCCTTAGAAACCTACTGGCAGAGAACCTTAACAAACATTAGAAGGTTTTGACTCTCTTCGTTACATGATTAAGAGCATGTTTGGGTATGAGTTTATAGCTTATTCATTTGGCTTTAAGTGTTTTTGGCGTGTTTGGCAAAATGACTTCTTGAGCTCCTTAAAGGAGCTTTTCTCCATTAAGTTAAAAGTACATTTTAGGTACTTTTAACTTATAACTTACGACTTATCGAGTTTTTTTTTTCATCCAGGATTCTTATAAAGTTTAAATAATATGAATTTAAAATTTTTTTAAGTCAAATTTCATTTTAAGTCAAAATTATTAAACCCCCATTTAATTTTAAGTAAAATTACCCAAACACATTCATTCAGGTTTAAGTAAAAAACTTTACTTTCTCCTTTAAGTTAAAATAAAGTACTTTAAGTCAAAAGTAACTTATTTTAAGGAATCCGAAACGCCCTCTAAAAAAAATAGTAGTGTATTGATTTCTATAATTAAACACATTCACACCTTTATCTTGAACTTCGACAAATTTTTAACTCTTGACATTTCGGAAAGAGCGAGGAAGATGTCGAATGACCAAAAGTTATTATTTATGTAGTAATTCGATTTCCTATGGTTGGTATCAAATTTAAAAAATTATTATTTATATAGTAATTCAGTTTCCGTACCAAATTTAAAATTTAAAATTGTCAAGCATTTAATCTCTAGCTAGGTCTTAAACAAATTTTTTGGCCTTGTGGATCTAATTAACAAATATTAATATTCCGCAAGCTAACATTAAATCTCAAGTCTTTTGCCAACTACTCCATTTAACATCACTAATCTCCAAGAAACAAATGGCAATTTCTGAGAACATCAGGGAAAATGACAAAATGCAAAATGATAAATTATTCATGCGTGGATGTAAAAGAGATTAGGACCATCTCAAGGACCAGAAAAACCGGTTTAGATAAATTAAATAACATATCTTTGTGGATGTTAAAGAGTTTAGGAGGAAACACATGAAAAGAGAAAGCAAAATTAAGGGCCATTCATACACCGCCCATACGCAAGCAAGCAAGCAGTCTTTCCCTTTACCTTAACCAAACCCCATCACATCAACCATCTTCTCATCTCTATCCATTTCTCTCCCTCCAAACCCTAGCCAACCCCTCTCAATCCATTTCCCTAATTCTTGTTCTACCCTAATCACTTTCTTAAACCCCGAACTACGTACATATGGCTTTATCAATCTATGATCTATCATGTTATAATTCCCTTTCGAAAATTTAAGAATTAGTTTAGAGGCTTGATTCATCTTAGTCCACAAATCAAAGTCCACTCGTTTTTCTTTCCTTTAATTTCTTGATTCATCAAACAGTTAAGCTAAGAGATAGAAGTCGATCTTGACTTGCTTTTCAGCTCACTCTCTTGATCTTATTAGTTACATATATACCAAAATTAGGGTTTTTTTAAGAGAAAGGAATGGATCCAGGGAGTGCATCAGGCCATGGCCATAATTCTCTTCCACCTGCTTTCCACACTAGAGATTTTAATCTCCAACACCACCACCACCAACAGCAATTTCACCACCAGCTCCAGCAGCAGCAGCAGCAGCAACAACAACAAAACTCGGAAGACGAACAAAGTGACACAAGTGGCCTCAAACGCCTCCGGGATGAGAAGAACAACGATGACATAATTAATGGAGGCGGTAGCCAAGGAAAAGAAGGCGAAAACTTAAGGCGTCCCAAAGGCCGGCCAGCAGGATCAAAAAATAAACCCCAACAACCCATCATCATCTCACGGGACAGTGCTAACGCATTCCGAACCCACGTGATGGAAATTGCTGATGGATGCGACATAATGGATAGTGTTGCTACATTTGCACGCAGACGCCAACGTGGTGTTTGTGTCTTGAGCGGAAACGGAACGGTTACTAATGTGACACTTCGTCAACCAGCTACGCCTGGCGCAGTTATGACATTACAAGGCCGTTTCGAAATACTATCACTCTCCGGATCATTCTTGCCACCGCCAGCTCCGCCAGAAACTATCGGACTAACAATTTATCTGGCTGGTGGTCAAGGGCAAGTTGTTGGAGGTAGTGTTGTTGGGGTACTTTTAGCATCGGGTCCGGTGGTTGTTATGGCAGCTTCTTTTAGTAATGCGGAGTACGAGAGGCTGCCATTGGAGGAGGACGGCCCGAGCTTGCCATTACAGGGCGGAGGTTCACTTGGATCTCCCGTAGGACAGAATGCGCAACAGAACCAGCAATTGCTAGCTGATCCGTCGCTATTTCATGGAATGCCTCCTAATCTTTTAAACTCTATACAGTTACCAACGGAAGCATTTTGGGCTACGGGTAGGCCTCCTTACTGAGCAGACTTTGTACTGTTAATGTTGATTATTTCAAACACCTTCTTTACTTGGTAACTAAGTTAGCATATTGTTGATTTAGGAAAGGTTGATTAGAAAAATATTAGTTGTATTATTCAAGAATTTCAATAATTGGGTGGTTAGCAATATTACATGTGTTTTCATTTTTATTTCTCTTTTGTTGCTTTATTTTATTTGCGAGTTATGTGATAATGAGATGAGATGATCACATAATGGCTGTGCTGTACGTAGGTTTTATTGAATATTGAAGGACAATGTGTGTGAATTTCTTGATTAATTATGAGATGAGTTTGATTTTTGATAATAGATTTGATGATTATAATAAATTTGATGAAGAACTTACATTGAAGAAAAATCCTTTTATAGTATCCTAAGTGATACATATTATAAATAAGGAAAATGCTAAAGATCCTAAATTTTTTTTCAAAATTTTTAACAAATGCTTACGTTATAAGAGCATCTTCAACCCTGGTCACCTGTTAGCAAAAAATTCTACGTGGCTTCCATTATACCTAATATGTAAAAAATGGGCTTCTCCAACGCACCCAGCTGTTAGGAATAATTTTAGATAACAGGTTACATGTCTTCTATATTTGTTGATGGTCATCTATAATTTTCCATTCCTTCATGCATTTATTCAATTAACTTCATTCTAAATTATTTTAATTATTAAAATTATTTTATTTAATCAAATAACAAATATCCTTGTATAAAATTTTTATTTTATTGAATTTAAAAATAATAAAATAACATATTTTTAAATAATAAAGTTATTTAAATTAATAAAATAACATATTTTTAAATAATAAAGTTATTTAAATTAATTATTTAATATACATATTTATACAAAAATTTTATTTTATTGAATTTAGAAAAAGTTTAGTTATGAGTTTTATCCACAATAAATAAATAATATCTAAAAATATAATCATTAGAATTTGAAAAATAATAAAATGACATATTTTTAAATATAACTAACCGTTATAGCTAATACCACTAGAGCACAGGAATTTTACATAATCAACAGCTAACATTTATGACTATCACCCTTGAGATGCTCTAATTGGTAACTTTCTAATAATAATATGGAATCCGGCAGTGCATACATATACGTCCACAAATTAAAATTTGCTATATGTATGCCACATCATTTGTGGAAAAATTTGGGAATTTTTTTGGAAATAATATACAAAAAAATATCACTTTCATTACAAATAGTAATGTCCATTAAAATTCCCCCAATTTCCTTATGCAAAAATTTAATTATATTCTAATCTAAAATTTGTTAACCAATCATTATAACTATTATCATCCAAGATGTCTTTAGCATGCCATTATATATAGGAACTCTGGATAAAACCCTGGTAGCTAGTCATTATCATTTCAAAACCTAATTAACCTACATATTTGATCTATTCATCCAAGTCTATTAGTAGTATAACTAGCCAAGGAATTGAAACTAATGACATTTAATTTTTTTTGTATGGATATTAAGTAGAAACTAATAATCTTTATTCACGTAGGAGAGTTGTACTTTGTTGACATGTTATTCTAGCATTTTTAAAATTTATAGTTTCCTAAATCTTTTATATATCTTTATAAATTAAAAATATTAGTCAATAATTCGTGCGAAACATAGATCGTGCTTAATTATTCCAAATTTATATTTTTAAAATTCTTTTAAATAAAATTATTTATTATATTATTTCTTTTGATTAATTTACTAACATTTCTTTACTTTGAAATTAATATTTCTAAAAAAACCATATTTCACTTTACCATAATTTAATTATCAATAATATTTATAGAATTTGGATTAATATAGTATAACCACGAGAACTTGAGAATCATTATTGATTGTTGGTTTACTTCTAAATCAACTATACATTAAGGGTATTATTGGAAATAAAATTTTCATTAGTGGTTCAATTAATTGAAATAAGGAAATTTAATCAATTAATTATTTATTAATTTTTTTAATTATTATTAATATTTTTTATCTCACATAATTTTTGGTTGATTTTTTAAATCTTCTTTTTTTTTAAAAAAAGTATAATTTATTTTATTAAAATGTTTTTACAAAAAAAAATAATCTTTGAGATAAGATTCTATTACAAAACCTATTTTGTTTCGTAATAAAAATACAGTGTTCTTGTTACCAAATTTCAAAGTTATGTACACGAACTTAAAAGCTTTATAACTGAACTGTTTTTTTACAAAGTCCTACAACTTAATTTACTTGTTTAACAACATCCCTCAACACTATTATCTTATATTATATTATTACATAATTTTAATGTTTTACAGCTAAATTTAAAAGTTATGCACTCGAATTTTGAAGTCAAACACATGAATTTTAAAGTTCAGCAATTATACATATTGTATTTGAATGTTCTGTTGTTGAATATTTAATCTTATATTGTGTTTATACTAAATATTTTCACAAATATTGATGAAAATATTGGAAAATTTTGTGAAGTTAAAATTTTTAATCAAATAAAAATTGTCTCTAAATTATATATATTATTATCAAATATATGTAAGAGTTTTTAGGTTCTTATAATTCTCCAAGGAACATGATCCAATCTATACTATTATATAAAAGCCGAAACATATTTACCCTTACTCAATTACAGATCTATTAACTAATTTATTTCCTTTTTCAAGTTACACATATTATCTTTTCTATTTTTCAAGAACTAAATAATTTTCTTTTTCAGATAAAATACAATATCTTTTATATTTATCTAACTAAAATTTCTACTTTATTAATCAACTTCCTTTTTCAGGTTAAACATATTAACTTTTCTATTTTTCAATAACTAAATAATTTTCTTTTTCAGGTAAAATGGAATATCTTTTACATGTTATCTAACTAAAATTTCCCCTATTTAAAAACACTATGAGCAATTTTGTTTAATAAAATAACATAATTATATTATAATTACTATTAACTAATCAATTACCTTTTTCAGTCAAAACACGTTACCTTTTCTTTTTTCTCTAACTAAAATATCTCTTTTGGAGTCCAATTATATCATGGATAGTTATCTTTTTCAGCCAAAACACTTACCTTTTTTCTTTTCTCTTACTAAAACCTCCATTTTTCCAATTATATAAGAGGCGTTTCTATTTAATAAAAATAAAATAATAATATTATAATACTAATAATTAACCGATTGCCTTTTCAACTAAAATATATTTTCTTTTCTATTTTTTTCTAATTAAAATTAAAAAATTAATTTAATTATAATTGTTAAAATTAAAATTAAAATTAAATTAATTTTTTAATTTAGTTATAATAATTATAATTATATAATTATAATTATTTTTTTAATTTTAATTATAATAGTTAAAATTAAAATTAAAAAATTAATTAATTATATTATTATTATTTTAATTAATTAAAAAATTAATTAAAATTAATGATTTTTTTTAAAATAATATTAAAAAAAATCCGTGCATTGCACGGGTTTTAAGCTAGTATTTATAATGATTAAAATATATAACTGCCTTAAAAAATATAGAGGTCTAGTATATAAGAGTCTCTATATTATTATTATATTTGGTTTTAGTCTGTTATAGATATTAGTTTTTAATTATTAATTAATGGAATCACAAGTTGTATATAATATTATATTCTTCACTTTTATTTCAATTTTTATAAACTCTTAGTATATTCTTCACTTTCATGCTTAGATCCAATTTTCATCTCACCCATACATGTAAGCATATATAGATACAAATACATGCAAATAGATACACCATTAATTCATTCCTCATACTTGCTAAGCATAATTTTAACATTTCACATCCTTCCTTAAAATCATACAAACCCACTCATTTAAACCCGACTAGTTAAGGAAAAACCATTAATATGCCCTCTTTTGGATTTGAATCTTGTTAGAATAAATCGACCTTAAATGTAAATTGATATACCTTGACATTTTAATCTATAATTATTCTTTTAGTAACCTGGTTATTAACCTTAACCTTCCCTTATAGAGACATAATTATCCACTTAAAACCTGTTAAATGCCTAATACAAAACAAATCAATTGCTAAGGTTGCACATTAGGTTCCACATTAATCGTACCTTGGCCCAGCCTCTCATTTATGAGAACCTGCACCTCTGTTGGACTTGCCCTTCCTTTTCCCTCATAATGCTAGCTTCTTGTACACATCTTAAAATATTTCTCATAGGAGAACTGTTAGTCACCTAACCACTCTGCTCCACCTTGTGCAGATGTCTGGTGGATCAGCTACAGCCAGCTCCCAACACTCCACTGCCAATGAGATTGACAACCCCCCAATATCCTCAGGCACTCCATCATCTCCTTATGAGCCGTTAGTTCCAGAAATCAATTTAACTTCCTCTATTAGCACCAGGACCCATTCCAAAATCAAAACAGTAGCCCATGACCGACCTTTTCCCTTAAAAGTCAATCCTTTTTCCCACAAGACCAAAGACACAAGACCTGTTGTTATAACATCATCCTCAGACAAAAACACAATACTAGAATTTGAAACTAATCCCATACCTCCACATGAATCCACTTTTGATGAACCTACCTCTCATTTCCAAGCAACAAGTATAACTCATCCGGATGCGAACCTCCCAGATGAGGATATTGAAAGTTAACCTCTGGAAGAACATTCCTATCTTGTAAAGATTTAGATACCTCCATGACAATATCTAAATTAAGGAGCTTAACCCGATCATGCCACATAGGTTGCTCTTTAGTCATACCATCTCCCGGGGAGAGGTGCCATAATTTTGACATGTTTGAGCCTGAGCAAACCCTTCCCAAAACCGTCCTCTCAACTCAATTCTTTAAGCTGAGACTGTAGCATCCTTGTCCGGAAAATACATGAAAATGCATTTATCATATATTCGGAAAAAGTTTTGCATTTAATTGTTACATAAATGTTGCCTTCATTTTTAATTCATGTTTTGATTTCTGTTATGGACTTCAGGAAGAATAACTTATTTTTAGAGATATCGATCCCAATATGGATAATTGGCATTAAAAGAAAAGAATAAGAATATGGGATTTTAGAATAAGAAAATATATATTAGCATCCTAGTAAAGGCCATATATAGATTTTATTTTAGTTTTATCAAGCTTATCTAATAAGCTTTAGTTTTTAATGAAAGAAAATAGATAAACACACAGAGAATAAAACATTTCATTCCCTTATCTCTCTCTCTCTCTCTCTCTCTCTCTCTCTCAGATAATATACATACATATACACCTGATCTCTTTTCTGTAATATCTTGCTCCAAAATTGTTGGTATAGCTTATATACATACACATATATAGATGATTACATAATGAAATGGTGGCTTCCTTGAATTTGGAGATGAAGAAAAATTAGGGTTATGTACAAATTTGGGGAAAGATTATTATTGAGCTTGGTTGATCTTGTGATTGCTTGGGTTGGAGTTTATAGCCTCGCAGAGGTATACTCTTCAATTTTCTAGTTCAATTTTAATGTTTATGCCTCGTTATTGATATTTCAGTTTGAATTGGGTATTTATCTAGAGTTCTTGTAATTAAAATATTGTCTATAAGTTATGATTGGTTGATAAGAGTTGGTTAGTGTAAAAGGAGAGCATGGTTAGTTGTTTTGATGAAAGTGATTCTCATCGTGAAATTATCTTGTTCCTGCACTTTTCTGTTCTGCTGTTCTGGACAGTAGCATTATAGTAGAATTGTTTCATTTATTTTCTAGTTTATTTATGTGCTGACCTTGCATCGTTTAAGTAAACGAGTAAGGAGTTATGAAAGGTTTAGTATAAGTTGCGCAGCGCAGAATTTCTGTGCTCCAACGTGAGCGTGTTTCAGTTTGTCTTGCATGATAATTAATTGGTTTGGATTTGAAATTTTTATTTAAGATTGGCCTGATTGTTAAGATAAAATCTAGAAAGTTTAGCCTTTAAAAGTTCATTTTTCAATTTATTGAAAATGTTTGAGTAAAGTATGTGCAGCAGCGTTTTGATTTCCAAAATGTCTGCCCTATGTTGGGAAATTGTTTTGAGAGGGTTATAGGCCTTATTTTATGGTGGCCAAAGAATGAAAGTTGTATCTTTATATCTTAACTAAATGTGTGCAAAATTTGATTGTTATTGAACTTGTAAAACTTGAGATAAAGGGAAAGTTGCAGAGCCAATACAGTTGGCATCGCTGCAGAAATCAGGGCTGACTTTAAATAAATGTTACAGTTTGTGTAGGTCTGATTTTGCTATGAATATCTGATATATTGTAACCTTCAGAGTCTATTTTACTTAGAAAAAAGAATTGATTAGTTTGAATATAGAATCGAAGAGTTATAGCAAAAATGGTGAGGTAATGTACAACTGCCAAACTAGAGAAAAGTGAAACATCTCATGAATAATCTTAGGCTAGCATAAGTTGATAGTATGTTAAGGGAAATACATATAAGCACATAATTGTTTATATTTCACTTGTTAATATGTTGTGTATGATAACATAGGTCTGAAAAGAATTGTCACGATTTGAGCAAAGGAGTAAGCCAACTTTATTAAATTGCAAAGGCCAAGGTGAGTATAAATCGGAGACTTGCTTTATGTGTGTGCTATATGTTCGTGTTATAATACGTGACTTGATGTGATTACTTGAATAAGATGATTGCATTCCTTTTCTGTGTTTAACTACATTTATGTGATCGATATGGAAATGATATTATGAGGTCCAGTATGTGACTAATTATACTGAAAAAGGTTACATGTGTATAAATGGATACATGGATATAGGAAGAAAGAGGTAAATATTTTTCATGCATTGTTTGCATATCATTCATTTCATCAGACTAAATTAAAGGCGTTGTGACCTTCATATCCATGTACTCGCAAATACACTTGGAAACCTTCGGATTTATACATGGGGCCTTCGGGTCATACACTTGGAAACCTTCGGGTTTATACATGGGGCCTTCGGGTCAAACACTTGGAATCCCGGGGCGATACAGGATATGAGTGGTCATAACAAAGAAAATGGAATACAAAGGCATATGCATACATATACATGACACAAGTACTTGATTATTCTTACATATGGGTGTTTCTTACATATGGGTGTTACATGTTTGAAAATAATCTATGATGATTTATGTTCACTGAGTTACGACTCATTAAAATCGTTCATGTTTTCCAGGATAAGTTGCAGTCGGCCAGCTGGTGCTCCAGACTCCCTCCTCCTCAACATATGCATATCTAGACGCTATATAGATATAGTTTAGTTTGACTTCCGCTAAAAAGATTTTATACGATATAGTTTACTGTAACTAGTGGATATTTTAAGTTAATTGTAAACTGAATTACAGGATCTTATATAGTGAACTTTTAAAAATGGTAAAGTACAAGGGTGTCACATTCAGTTGGTATCAGTGCAGGGATATGACCTCTAGGGCATACCTACATACATGTGTATGTTTAAGAATATAAATAGAGATATGCATAAACATGATCATATTGCATAAAGGAGGCAAGGGAGGAGCAGCTGGCCAAAGTCAAGTCAAGTTTATAGTGCATTACATTTTCAAGCATACGTTTGCATAACATGATATACATAGAGATGATAGATAAAGTTCAAAGTAGTGCAGTGGCTACTATGGGATAAAGGCATAAAGAATGGAAAATGCAAACTATATTTGTACATGGAATTAAAGTTACTTGAGGTATATCCTTTCTGATGCAGTTTTATTTTTTCCTCTTGAGAAATGATATTGACAACAATCGTGTTATAGAACTTGAATAGAAAAATGAAACATGATTAAAGTGATTGGTTCTGCAAATGGTCTGAGTGGGTAATAATAACAGCTTATGATCGTTAGAATTGAAGGAATGGGTTGTATGTGAAACTGAAAATAACTGTGATTGTTCTGGGAAATGGTTGCTACTTGAATAAAAATTGAATAGAGGTAAAATTGTCTTGATCTGATTTACCGAATTGTAATTGATATGTCAAATTATACCTAACCGCAAGCGCACGGTGTCTATTGCTAGTACAAATGGCAAGCGGGTCGAATCCACAAGGAGACAGGTTCTACTAATTCCTTTTCAGTTATCGCTATGTTAGAAATGATTGATGAGAACAGTGTTTGGAAGCTATAGTGACAAAACAGAGTTTAGCTGGAAGCAGTCAGAGTTTAGTTAAACACTGACTGGAAGCGCAACAGAGGTTGTTAAACTCTGTAGCGGTATTGTCTGAAGAGTCAACAGTGATTAAAGGTTGATGCAAGATAAATATGGAAGCAATATCTTTGAAGATTGGAAAGCTGTCAAAGAGATTGAGTTGACTTGGAAGACTGGAGCAATCGTGATTGATATCAATTGTATAGCTTGATTATAGGAGAATCAGTTACTGATTGTACGAAGCTGTATGTTCTATAAATACAGTTAGGTTAACCCTAGAAGGGTATCGAATATTGAGAAATTCATTGGTTGTAACCTAAGCAGCTCTCTGTGATATTTACATCATTGAGAGAGGAATTGTTAATTCCAAACAGTTTTTAATTGTTAAACAGTGTGTTCTTGTTAAGTTACTCATACAGTATTTGATTGCTTTTTGTGTATTCGACCTATCAAGTGGTATCAGAGCCTAATCTGTTACTTTATTACAGTTAAAGATCCAAGCACAATAGTAATCAATGGTAGAGATACCTCCACCATCTGAGAAAGCCCCTACTACTGTTAGTAGGTATGAAACAATAAGGGTTCCAATACTTAGGCCATCAGAGTATGCAATCTGGAAGGTAAAAATGACCATGTTTCTGGAAGCCACAGATCCAGAATACCTTGATAGAATTTATGAAGGTCCTCACAAACCTACAAAGTTATCTGCTGCTGCTGCTGGTGAGGAATCAAAGGTCATTCCAAAAGAAAAGAAAGATCTAACTGCTGAGGATCTTTCATCTATTGCAAAGGATGCAAAAGTGAGACATTTACTTCACAGTGCATTAGACAATGTTATGTCTAATAAAGTGATTAACTGCACAACAGCAAAGGAAATATGGGATGCACTTGAGGTTAGGTGTCAAGGAACTCCTGCAATCAAGAAAAACAGAAGAAACATACTCACTCAGGAGTATGAGCACTTTGAGGCAAAGTCTGATGAAACCATGACAGAAACATTTGACAGATTCTGTAAACTGCTCAATGATTTGTCATTGGTTAACAAAGAGTATGATTTAGAAGACTCAAATCTCAAGTTTCTTCTTTCTCTACCTGAAAAGTGGGATGTGAAAACAACCACTATAAGAGATAATTATGAACTTGGTGAAACAGAGATTGATGAAATTTATGGGCTGCTCAAAACCCATGAATTGGAATTGGAGCAGAGAAACAAAAGATCAAGTAGAAAGTCAAAGTCTGTTGCTCTTAAGGTTGAGGAGAAACCATCAAAGAAAGAGGCATCAAGGAGAAAGGAAAAAGGGAAAGCCTTAGTCATACATTCAGAGAATGAGTCATCAAACACTGATGTTGACTCAAACACAGATGAATCATCTGATTCTGAAGATGATGAGGAGATGATGCAAATGGCTGCATTGATGGTAAAGACCTTCAAGAAGATGGGATACAAGAACTTCAAGAAGGGAAAGAGATTCTCCAGGGACTACTCAAAGTCTGACAAGAAGAATTTCAAGAAATCTGAGGGAAAGGACTTCAAATCTGGTAAGAAAGATAAGTCTGAGATTCAATGCTACAAGTGTAAGGAGATGGGTCACTATGCTCCTGAGTGCAAAAAGGGTAAAACTGAAAAGGCACTCTACACCAAAGGCAGAGATTGGGCAGACACTTCAGATTCAGATGAGGAAGTCAACTATGCTCTCATGGCTACTACTCAGACTGAAAATGATGATCTCAAGGTACCTCCAACTACCTATGCTTATAACACTGATAATATAACTGAATTGAGAATATATCTTAAAGCATTGCATATCAGTTATAGGGATCAGACTTTAGAAAATGAGAGGATAAAGACTGAGTGTTCTCAACTTAAAGAGAGAAATAAACTTGTTGAGGAACAGTTAGAGAACATGAATAAAATTCAAAAAGAAAGAGATGATGCAGTGTTTATTGAACAGGAGTTGCTAGGTAAGTATAAGCAACTAGAATCTGAATTGGAGGAAACTAAACACATCATTAAAACTTGGACACACTCTGGTAAAGACACACAAGAAGTGTTTCAGTCAGACACAGTAGGTCTAGGTTACTCTGAGGGAGATGAACTTAGATTTGAAAATCAGGTAAAAGTTAGACCACATCGTTCATCTGAAGGTAATGTTATGGGAACAGGTGGACCTAAGACTGAAGCACAGAAAAAGGCTGTTAAAGAGTCATATGCTAAAACTTTTGTTAAAGAGGCTAACATTGGTTTAATGACAGATAAACAACTTAAGCATAAGCTTAAGGAAATAAAGTCTGTCAACAAACAGAGAATGCCTAAGAAAAACAGAAATGGAAAGGTAGGCATAACCTCAGGAATTAAGCCAATGCTTGCTTCATTAGCTCCTAGAAAAACATGCTTTAATTGTGGTAGCACTAATCATCTTGCTAGTTTCTGCAGTAAGAATAAGAACATTAATTCTTTACCCTCTAAAACTGCAGTAAAGAGTGATTATGTGAAAACTAGACCACAGACTTTATGTAAACACTGTGGAAGTACATGGCATTCTATTTACACTTGCAGAGATTATCATGCTATTTACTATAATTACTATGAACCCAAACCAAATTTGAAATGGGTTAAAGTAAACTCTGCAAATGTAAACTCTGAAAAAGTTAGCTTAAACTCTGATAATGTGAATTCCGCTGCAAAAGCTAACAGAATTAAGAAAGCCAAAGGATCCAAGCAAGTCTGGATCCTTAAAACTAATAATCAGTGATTGTTTGTGATTGCAGGGCAACAGGGTTAGTACCCTAGTCGTGGACAGTGGATGTTCAGGACACATGACAGGAAATAAAGCCCTGCTATCAGAGTTTGAGGAGAAGGCTGGCCCAGAAGTTTCCTATGGAGATGGCAACATAGGACATACACTGGGATATGGCAATATTAATCTTGGAAATGTCATCATCACAAATGTAGCTCTGGTTCCAGGACTCAAGCATGATCTGCTATCTGTGAGTCAAATCTGTGACAGAGGATATCATGTAGATTTTCAACCTGAATATTGTCAAGTGATCAGCAAATCTACAGGGAAAGTTGCTCTAGTTGGAAACAGACACAATAACATATATGAAATTAAATTGTCAACAAACTCTGATGGCAAAGCAGTGTGTCTGTCAACAAGAATGTCCAGTGAGGAGAGTTGGAAGTGGCACAAGAAACTCTCTCATTTGAATCTGAACAACATCAATGAGCTAATAAAGAATGATCTTGTGAGAGGTTTACCAAAGTCCTTGTTGAATGTAGAAGGACTGTGTGATTCTTGTCAAAAGGCTAAACAGAGAAAAGCCTCCTTCAAAAGCAAATCTGAGTCTTCAATTGTTGATCCTTATCATCTACTACATGTTGATCTTTTTGGTCCAGTGAATGTGATGTCTCTTGGAAAGAAGAAATATGCTCTAGTCATTGTTGATGAATATACCAGGTACACATGGGTATATTTTCTTGCAAAGAAGGATGAAACTGCATTAACACTGACAGAACATATATTACAACTGGAAAAGGGGTCAGAAAATCAAGTGAAGATAATCAGAAGTGACAATGGAACTGAGTTCAGGAATTCATCAATGGAAGAATTTTGCAAGAGTAAAGGGATAAAACAAGAGTTTTCTGCACCTGGCACTCCACAACAAAATGGTCTAGTGGAGAGGAAGAACAGAACCTTGATAGAAGCTGCCAGAACCATGCTAGATGAAGCAAAGTTGCCAACATATTTCTGGGCAGAAGCAGTTCAAACTGCTTGTTTTACTCAAAATGCAACACTGATCAACAAGCATGGTAAAACACCATATGAAATGGTGAAGAAGAAAAAGCCAAATCTAAAATATTTTCATATTTTTGGATGCAAGTGCTTTGTGTTGAAGACTCATCCTGAACAGTTGACCAAATTTGACCTAAAGGCAGATGAAGGAATTTTTGTTGGCTATCCACTGTCAACAAAGGCATTCAGAGTTTATAATCTGAGAACTAGAGTGATCATGGAATCAATTCATGTGTCATTTGATGACAAGAAAATAACTGGACTAGAAGATGTAAATGAACATGATCAACTGCACTTTGAAAATGAAGATTTATTCTCTGAAAAAGTAAACTCTGATCAGACTGATTTGACAAACTCTGTTGATCTAAACTCTGAACCTCTACTGGTAAATACTGAAGAAACTCTTCAATCAGAAACAAGGGAAGAACCAGTTGAGGGGGAGCATGAAGAATCACATCAAAGTGATAATTCAAACACTGAAAGTGACTCAGTTGATGATTCTGAATCAAACTCTGTTGATTCAAACTCTGTTGATAATTCTGAGAAGTCACATTCAGGGGGAGCATCAGAAAATGAAGAAAGGCACCAAGAAAATCAGGAGAGCATGGATCAAGGGGGAGGATCACATGATGACAGAAGCAATCTGCCTTCTGCAAGAAAATGGACTAAATCTCACACACCTGATTTGATTATTGGTGATCCTGATGCAAAAGTAAGGACAAGAAGTGCAACAACAAATGAATGTCTGTTTCATGCATTCTTGTCACAAACTGAGCCAAAGAAAGTGGAAGAAGCTCTTAAAGATGCTGACTGGATAACAGCAATGCAAGAAGAGCTAAATGAATTTGAAAGAAATGAAGTTTGGACACTTGTACCAAGGCCCAAGAACAGATCCATTGTTGGTACTAAATGGGTTTTCAGGAATAAAACTGACAGTGAGGGTATTATCACAAGGAACAAGGCAAGACTGGTTGCAAAAGGCTACTCACAACAGGAAGGAATAGACTATGATGAAACATTTGCTCCAGTGGCAAGATTGGAGGCAATCAGAATCTTTCTTGCATATGCCTCTCACATGAAATTCAAAGTGTTTCAGATGGATGTAAAAAGTGCATTTTTGAATGGAAAACTTGAAGAAGAAGTGTTTGTGGAACAATCACCAGGTTTTGTAGATCCAAAATATCCAGACTATGTCTACAGATTAGACAAGGCACTCTATGGACTTAAGCAGGCACCAAGGGCATGGTATGAAACCCTTGCCAAATTTCTACTAGAAAGTGGATTTCACAGAGGTACTATTGACAAAACTCTGTTTTACTTCCAAACTGGTAGTGACTTGCTTTTAGTTCATATATATGTAGATGACATCATTTTTGGATCTACTAATGATAAACTCTGTAAGAAGTTTGCCAAACTCATGCAGTCAAGATATCAAATGAGTATGATGGGAGAGCTTAGTTATTTTCTAGGCCTACAGGTGAAGCAAACAGATGATGGAATTTTTATAAATCAAGCAAAATATACCAGAAACCTTCTCAAGAAATTTGGTATGCTTGATTGTTCATCTGCAACAACTCCCATGGCAACTGCAACAAAATTGGACAAAGATGCAGGGTCATCAGTAGATATAACAAGTTACAGAGGAATGATTGGTTCTTTACTCTATTTGACAGCTAGCAGACCTGATATCATGTATGCAACTTGTTTGTGTGCAAGATTCCAGGCAGATCCAAGAGAACCACATTTAACAGCAGTAAAGAGGATATTTAAGTACCTCAAGGGCACTATAACTTTGGGGCTGTGGTATCCAAGAGAATCAGAGTTTAAACTTCTTGGTTACTCTGATGCAGACTTTGCTGGATGTAAGATAGACAGAAAAAGCACCAGTGGAAGTTGTCAATTTCTGGGTGACAGACTTGTTTCCTGGTACAGCAAGAAACAGAAGTCAATATCTACATCTACAGCTGAAGCAGAGTATATTGCTGCTGGTAGCTGCTGTGCACAGATTTCATGGATGAAGAATCAACTGCTGGATTATGGATTAAGGTATACCAAGATACCTATTTACTGTGATAATCAAAGTGCTATTGCAATGACAGGTAATCCAGTGCAACATTCAATGACAAAGCACATCAGCATAAGGTATCACTTCATCAGAGAGCATGTAGAGGAAGGCAACATTGAGCTTCACTTTGTGTCTACAGAACAACAACTTGAAGATATCTTCACCAAGCCATTGAGTGAAGCTACATTTACAAGACTGGTCAATGAACTAGGAATGGTCTCTAGTTTTAACTAGAGATGTTGGTTAGACTCAAAAACTTATTGCTCATGTTTTCTGTAAATTGTTAAGTGCTATGTGAACCTTAGTATTAAACTCTGTTATGCATGCTTATGTTTAAACCCTGTTAAACTCTGTCAGCATGTCTGTCTGTTAAACACTGTTAATATGTTGGATACACTCAGTGAATTCAGAATTGATTATTGTCTGAATGAAAACACCAATGAAGAAAAATGTATGAAGCATGATTCTCAGTAAATAAATCATGATTCTTTCTGAGTCGCTGTAATCTAATCAGACTTTGTGCAGTAAATCAACACAGCATGATACTGTTTCATATTTATAGCATCTCTTAGTTTATTCAGTCCTGAACTCTGAGTCTATGAATATTGTGTGCATTGCCTCTCATAAATAATTTTGGTTATTGATGAACTCTAAACTCTGATAAGTGACATTCTGTTTCCAAAGGTATGGTTCTTGATGATTCCTTGTTTGTACTTGTGAAAATCATAAAACTTGAGATGGGTCATTGATTAGTTTGGTGAGTTCAGAATCATGTCTACACCCTGTGAGAGTTTGAGCCAAATCAGTGATTGATACATTTTCTATCAATCAGTATTTATTGTTGTGTGATATTCATCAGGAAGTATGTTTCTCTAGAACTTGTATTAAACCATTTTGAGATTACATGATATGTGTGTGCATGAAAATGATAAAGGCAATAGGATTCATCATTTCTTCAAACACTGTTCAAAATTCTTTTGAACTTTGTTCAAACACTGTATAAACACTGTTCATAATTTCAATCCTTAGTAAACCCCTTTGAGCCTTATTAACTGCTCATTTTTCTTATACTCTGAAGTGTTAAGAGCAGTTATATTTTCTTCTCTCAAGCAGATGAGTGTTTCTCAAGAAAAGAAAAGTTTACTCAGTATATATGCTTAATAAAAAAAAAAAAAGGCATATATACTGATCTTGTACAAATATGTACTAACATTGTGACTGAACACTTTGTTCTATTAAAATGTTCAGCTTGAAGTCACTCATGAATAAAAATCTCTTTTCATCTGTTTGATCTTACTCTATTTAAACCCTGAATAAAGTCCTTTTGATTTGTGAATACATGTATTCAAAGTAGTGTAGAATTGGTGGACATTCAAGCATATGGTAGATTCTGCTACTTCTGATTGAATGGGAGTGTAAACACTTCACCTAAACACTTGTGTGTTTGAGAGTCTGTAAGATTATCCAGATCATGACTGTTATTCACTGAATGATGCTCTGATTTATATCTCTTGATCTTTTTGTCTTCAAAGACTGTGTGCTTACTTGGATAATCATGGACATCAAAGGGAATAGAAGTTTTCAGATTTCTGTATTACAGTAACTACAGAGTTTAGCATTCATCAAACAATCAGTGTTTAATATGAGAGTTTGTGCATTCAGTGTTTATTGATTTTTGTTATGGATTTTATGAAATATTAGATGCTTTAAAAATTGATTTTAGTAAACTCTGCTTCACACACACTGATACTCACAACTGTGCAATTTTTTTGAAAGGGTTTTAGTGATAAAGTTGGAAAATTGATAAACACTGTTGAGTTGTGTTAAGTACTCTAAGGTAACATTTTCATTGAGATGATTTGACTATTTTGGAGTAATTGAGGTAGTTGACAACTGTTAATTAGTGTAAGTGTCGTGATTATAGGAATGACAGCGGTAATTATTAAGTGATCCATTGGTTGTTTAACACGTGTCCCATGATAGTGTTCCACTCACACATTACTCTACAACAGTTGTGCGCTTTTACTAAATAAACGATTGAGTTTTAATTTTACTCTAATCGTCTTTAGTCTCTCACTCCATATCGATTCACATTCACCCACTCACAGTTACTTGCATAATCATTCACTTTCAAAATTCTCATATACTCTTCTTCACATTTTGGTAAACACTTACCGTACATCTTCTTTCTAAATCTCTTCGTATCATATCTTACTAATGGCAACTAAAGCGTTTGATGCAGCAGGGTTAGTTTTTCTTCCTAGCAACTATGCGGCACCACTGGAGAATGCAAATGCTCCAGAGGCGTTTCATTTGTTCCAAAATTTCTTGAAAGATTCTGAAATAGGGAAGGCTTTAACTGCACCACCAACATTATCTGCTTCACAAATTGCTGCCTTCTGGACAAACTCTGTATATGATGATGGAGAAGAGTCTGGCACTCCTACAATTACTTTCACTCATGATGAATCAGAGTATATCATTACTCCAACTACGGTTAGGGATGTTCTGGATTTTGAGACATACACTTCTTACAGTGTTGTTGGTCATGATCGCTTGAGGACAATGTTGGAGCAAATTGGATGTGCAGGAAACTTGAATAAGATAGGGTCTTTGAGACGGCCAAGTTTGAGAAAGGAATGGAGTTTCTTCTTCGACTGCATCACAAGAGCTTTTGGAAAGAAGACAACAAACTGGGATGCACTTCCTCTTGACACTCTCCAAATTGGTCATGCTCTATTATATGGAGGTAATTTTGATTTTGGTAGACTAGTGCTAATGAACTTGGGAGAACGTTTGTCTGAGACTACTACTGTCTATTTTGCTCGTTTTTGTCAATTGCTATTTACTGCATGTGTGCCTAACATTCCAATTGATGAAGCTGATGTTATTCAGCCTTTTCAAGTTGCTAAAAGAATGTTTTCTGATTTGACAAACAAAGATGTTACAAAACAGCAAATACCAGATATGTTTATGCCTTTAGCCTTACAGAACTATGTAAACCAACCACAAGACCATCAATCACCACAACAAATGCCTGAACCAATAGACACCATAAACTCTGAACCAACACCCACAACACCCACAACCACTGTACCTACTACATCTCATCAACCACAACCAGAAACCTTAAACTCTTCACCCATAAACTCTCCAATACTAAACTCTCCAATAATAAACTCTCCACCATTAAACACTGAAACCTTAAACACTGAATCTTTAAACTCTGAGCCAGCACCTACTGAAACAGCCAAAACCAAGCCAAAAAGAAAGAAACATACTGCCCAAAACACTAAACACTCAAAGGCTAAACAGACACAACCTGGAGCTGTTTATACAAGAAGAATGAAACAAAAGGCAAACAGACCTTCATTTTCACCACCTAAAGAGAGCTCCAGTGAAGATGAAGAGGAGACTGTAGTGTCTCAAGTCAAGAGAAGGAGATTAGTTCTTTCAGAGTCTGATGATGAGCAAATTGTTGAAGCTCCAGAGGTGGTTTCACAGCAAACACCTACTGTTGAGGTTACAGTGAATGTTGAAATGCCTGCAGAGGATATTGACAAAGTTGAAATACCTACAGAGGATAAAATGCCTGTAGAAGAGGATCACAGAGATGGTTTTTCACCAGTGCATGATGTTCTTGATTCAATTCTTGATCCTATCTCACCTGTTGATCATGTTGAAGCTCATGGTGTAGCTAATGAGCCTGCAGTAAATGTTCCTGAAGCTGCAGTATCACACACAGAGCTGGTATCTACTGCTTCTCCAATTCAAGACAAAGGTGATGAAGTTAATCAGGCAACTAAGATAATTTCTGAATCCATACCTGTTGAAGCTACAAAGGTAAACTCTGTTGCAGAGCCTGTGCAACATGAGGTGACTATGGAAAAGGTTACAGAAGTTGTTGAAGAAACTGTGGTTGACACTGCTCAGAACAGTGGTTCTTTAAAAGATGTCCATGCTAAAGATGCAAGTGCTGAAGATGAATCTGATAGTAGTGCAAACTCTGATTCTTTTGTGAGTGCACCAGCACAGACAGATAATAAGCATACACCTTTTGATCAGCCTTGTCCATCTCATGCAGTTGAAGTAGAGCATCTTGCTAAATCTGCTGAAAATTGGTATAAACACGACTGTATTTTTCCAAAAGGGAGAGCAGCTGAGTTTGTGAAGCAAACTGCAAAGCAAATTTCAAATCCAGAGCTCTTATCCTGTTTAAAGGCAACTGTGGTACAAGTCAAGACTCTGGAAGGCAATTTTGCTGAAACAAAACAAGAGATTGTTTCTTTAAAGACTGAGATACAGTCAAGAGAATTGAAGATGGAAAGAGAGTCCAAAATAAAAGCTGTCCAGCTGTCTAAAGTTCAAGACACTCTCTTTGCCAGGCTAGGAAAAGTTGAAGAAAATCAAACTGCTTTATTTTCTAAGGTGGATTCCATTGCTAACTCATTGGAGCTCATTACATCAATACTCATTCCTGATGATGTCAAAAAGGGGGAGAGAGTTGCTAAGTCTAAATGCAAAGTTTCTCAAACTCTGATTCAAAAGGATGATGCTGGAGATGGAGGGGCAAGTGATAAGAGTAAGGTTTTAAACTCTGAAAGGCAAACTCTGAGATCTGGCAAATCAGTTAAATCACAGTCTGTTGGAATAAACACTGAAACTCAAGGTACTTCAAAGACCAAGAGTTTGGAATTAATATCAAATCCAAAGATTGATGAGGAGTTAGCTGTTAAGCTTTTCATGGAAGAGAATGCAGAGGGAGTTACTTTAGAAGATGCTAAAGCTGAAGAGAAGAGTTTACAAGAAAAGCATTTGAAAGCTCTAAAGTCTGAAAAAGCAAAGAAGAATGTGAAAGTTGCTAAAGCTGCAAAGCCTGTTCTTAAAGGCATTGAAATCAAAGAGAAATTAACTGGCATTGAAGGAGAAGAAAAAGAAGAAGAAGATAAAGAAAAGTTGATCAGAAAGTCTTCTCTTGATGCTAAATTGAAGTTAAAAGGGGTAATGAATGAGGAGAAAAAAGGCAAAATGATTGTTACAACCTCTGTTGCCACACAAGTTGTACAACCACAAAGTAAACCCTTACCTGGTTTTTCAAGGCCAAAGATTCCAGTGTAAGAAGAAGCAGGAGTGACTGGTGATTATCAACATAATGTTGCATGTTCAGGAAAGCCACCAGGTAGAAATACTTCTGGATTAGGTTCAACAAGAGATTTGAGATTTAGTAACAGTCCAAGAGATCCCTCTGCACTTGTATCTCTTGGTTCTGGTATTACTCAAGAAAATCTAGACAAGCTGGAGTCAGTTCAGGTAGTTCGTCAAAGAAGCTTAGACATTCACTTTCTGTTATACTTTATGGCAGATGGGTCAGTGTATAGAGTGAATGAAGAAGCAATCAAGCTAAAATTATTTGAGGAACTTCAGTATGTCCTGCATATCTTCAGAGTTAGAAATCGTAGAACACAGCTTATTGCTAATTCTATAAGGGAATATATGAAGAAAGCTAAAGTGGTTACAGGAACAAAGTCTGCTGAAAAGTATGTTCCTAAATACAGAGATTGGAATGGCAATCTGATAGAAATGAAGAAAGGGACTACAAATCTGAAAATAGATCTTGGAATTACTGTTCTGGATTTCAATGTAAAATCTGAAGAGGTGAAATACATCAGGTTGGGAAATGAGATGAGAAGAAATAAGATCTATGATCTCAGAGCTGCTATTTTTCAAACTGATGAGAATGATCCAGATTTGAAAGAGATCAAGGAAGCTATGGAGATTGAACTTGAACATGCTGAGAGAAGGTTGTTGATTGATTATCTCAGAACAGCTCCTGATCTTGAGGAAGTTAGGTAGACAAAAGTTGTAAGTTTGTTAAGTAAAAGTTTAAACTCTATTTGTATGTTAAACACTGTAAAACTTTGTATTTGTTTTGACATCATCATTTACTGTAAACTTGTACATTCTTGCTAATGGACAAGTTGGGGGAGATTGTTAGAAATGATTGATGAGAACAGTGTTTGGAAGCTATAGTGACAAAACAGAGTTTAGCTGGAAGCAGTCAGAGTTTAGTTAAACACTGGCTGGAAGCGCAACAGAGGTTGTTAAACTCTGTAGCGGTATTGTCTGAAGAGTCAACAGTGATTAAAGGTTGATGCAAGATAAATATGGAAGCAATATCTTTGAAGATTGGAAAGCTGTCAAAGAGATTGAGTTGACTTGGAAGACTGGAGCAATCGTGATTGATATCAATTGTATAGCTTGATTATAGGAGAATCAGTTACTGATTGTACGAAGCTGTATGTTCTATAAATACAGTTAGGTTAACCCTAGAAGGGTATCGAATATTGAGAAATTCATTGGTTGTAACCTAAGCAGCTCTCTGTGATATTTACATCACTGAGAGAGGAATTGTTAATTCCAAACAGTTTTTAATTGTTAAACAGTGTGTTCTTGTTAAGTTACTCATACAGTATTTGATTGCTTTTTGTGTATTCGACCTATCACGCTAATTGTTTCAAGGGTCAAACGATTATTGAAGAATTATTAATTAACTAATTAAACTAGATTAACACTAATTAAATAGATGATAAATAAATTATTTAAAACCTAGGGCAATCAGGTCCACCATGCTTACACAATTGGCTCTTAAGCTAAAGCAATCAATGTGATCCTATAACTAGAGTATGTTAATCTCTTTCAAGCATTAACACTCTCGAAACATTCAACACAATTAACCACTTTTAGTAATTCAATCAATCAGGTAATTAGAGTCAAATTAATCTCTTCCAAGAATTAACGCTCTCAGAAATCCAATGATGCTTCCGCACTCAAATTCAATTCTGCTAATCGTATGTGTGCCTCTAGTAAGTAAATCTCTCGATCCATACCCCTATTTGCATATAATTAATCCATGATATCGGCCGATTACACAAATTAATGATTAAAACAAATCAATCAGAATTAACCATAACCAATCAAACCACTATGAAAATCATGCCAATATTAGTGCAAACATGGCTTCCCTTTAAGCCCTAGAAATAACTACTCGCTAATAATTAAACAAGTAAAACAACTAGTAAAACAAGAAAACATAATTAAACTAATAAGAACAAAGAAAAGATTAAGAGAACAAAACCTTCAAACTTGAATGTTGTCACCCAAAAGAAGAGTCATGGTGTTTCTCTACATCTCCAATTAATAATAATACTAATCTACTCTAAACTATATTATCTGATCTAATATTACATCCTTATAATTTTTTCATCCATAAAATAATACCCTAGATGTGTTTATATAGGCTCTAAAAGTCTTGCCCAATAAAAGTATTTTAATACTCTAAATAAATTACAAGTAGGATTCCATAACTGAATAGGATTCCTTAATTAAAATTCGTAACTATATTTACTCCTCTGTTTCTGGGCTCTTCCAGTTGGATTTTGCTTACTGGACCACCTCTGAATTGTAGATAATTCCACAAGCTTCGCGTGGACAGTAAGATCGTCAAATTCTGACTTCTGGAACTCAAGATATGGCCAAAACAGTGTAGCACAGCCCGTGTAGCCCAATATTACGAATTTTCTCCTATTTTATCTCCAAAATAGCTCTTTTTACTCCAAATCCTTCCAAGTCATGAATTCTTTATTTCCTACAATAAAACAATAAAATCTATTAAATAAAAATCCAAATCAAGGCAAAACACAATAAATATGAGAATAAAATCATCTAAAATATATATATAAATATATTCTATCAAACATCCCCACACTAAGCATTTGCACGTCCTCGGGCAAATAAGTGAAATAAAAACTAAGTCCTAACAAACATCACTTTCGTAGATGACACGATTGCATTGAGCATATGCAACAAGCCGTTAAACCCCTAGGCAGCCCTAGTAGGACGAGTGTTGTCTCGTGAGGGTTTATAGTGAATGTACCCACAAAATTCATTTAACCATGCAAAAGATCAATGCTAACACAACACCACACACACAAGTCCTCTCATGCCACATCAACTTAAGAATCAAAGAAAACATACAATGTCTTGGTGTCGAAAGTGCAAGTATTCACGTAGTATACTCAACCAACATGCAGAAGGTCATAAAAATTCATGTCAAGTGTAAAAATCGTTGGTAATCATGCTAAGCCCACAAGAAACACATCTTTAAGTCTAAACCCGGGATCTCCTATGCCAAAACAAGTAATAACTCACCTTTCACTCAAAAACGAATATTCACTCAAGAACAAGGTTAAGTGTATCACTCAATTCCAACAAAATCATAAACACAACTTGACACTCGCAATCAATCTCACTCTCAACACAACATACATCACTGATGACAATCAAAAGGTCTTTATTCGGGTTGTAGCGTGGCTAGGGACCAGGTATGTCAAGAAAGCTAAAGAAGGTTAAGTCAAAAGCTAGTACCCAACAATAATCATTATTCAATTCCCTTTCTATTAAAACAAATACTTCCCCACACTTGGATTTTTCAATAACCCTTACATAATAACTTGACTAGTCGAATGAAAAAGGATCATACAAACATAAGAATGCTCTCGAATTTATTCATTTTTTTTTCTTTTTTTTTCTGTGAGAGCTAAGGAATAAGCACAATGATCCATAGATATTTTTATGAATTTCGACTAATAAGCATCAACCAAAATCAATATTCCCCAATGGTATGATCATCAATAACCCCCCCCCTTTATGAACACCTTATTACTCCCTTAAGCACGATACTAGCCCTTGACAATTTAGTTTCAAATTCAATGTAAGGCCAATAGAATAAAAAGGATATTGGCAAGTAATGTGGTGTGTCACCGAAAGAATAGGATTAGGCTCAAAGGGTTAACTAATTGATCATGCTTAAAAGGTGTGGAAATATGGGAAATACGAGGTTAAACCTAAGTGCCTTTATCATCTCATCATCAATTAATGTCATGCATTTCAAGAAAGATCTCAAGTAAGTGCTAGCAATGTAAACAACATGTGGACACTCAAGAAAACGAAAAATCATGCAAACGATATGCATATAGGCTCAAAACTCACTTGGTGTGACAAAACATAATCAATCCCAAGTAACAAGACTCTCTGACGCATCTACTTGTACTCAAAGCATGTAAACCAAGTCATCTTGCACATATTCATGTCATTCTAATCACTTACAACATCCAATTAAGTCTACCAGCTTCAACTTACTAGTGTATGTGTGTGCACAAGAACAAAGCATATCACTTCTCAATCAAAAGCGTCAACAACACAAAATTCCTATCAAGCATGGGTGCAAATGCAAACTATTATGAACTCACATGATATACTGTACTAAAAAAAACAGAATGTCCTATATGAAACAAACGTAAATAACACGAACATAAATGCATAATTTATTACTACTAATATGCAAAACATGAAATCCTACATGAACACATAATACAACAACTACTAATCCCTCAAACCACCCCCAAACTTAAAATATTCAATGTCCGCATTGAATGAAAGTAAATAGGAGGGATAGTAGGAAACATACCTAATCATCGAAACACATGGGTTGCCTCCCACAAAGCGCTTCTTTAACGTCAATAGCTTGACCTCCTCAAAAATACTCTGGTAAAGGCGTAATATCCACTTTTTCGATCATAAACTCGCCACCACAAAAAGTATCAAGAACATCTGTGGTTGTCTTTATCCTGCAGAAAGTCTCCAAACAAGCATCAGCAAAATAAAATATGTCATTAATAAGCAATAGAGAATTAAGTGCTTGTGCAATTTTGGAAAACTTTGTGATAAAATAGCGATAAAATTCAACACCACGAAAATATTGAACTCCCTTGACATAAGGTGGAGGTTCTGGCGGTGGCTTTTCTCCACTCCTCACTTTCACTGGAGTCATTCGGACATCTTGGCTTATCACATCAAAGATTAAGCCGACACTTCCATCTTCTCCCTCTCCTCGAGCTTGAAACGTATGAGCCACTTTGTATGGATCTTCAACCAGAATTTGAGAAATATCATCTTGGACAATATTTGTTATCACATCAACCTTGAAATAAGTGTTCTTGAGCAAAGAAGCCTTGTAAGAAGAGGTTAGATCGAGAGCAAATTTATCAATACATGGTAGCTTAGGCACAGGTTGTAGAAGAGAAACAACAACCATTTCTGTATTGCTTTCCTTTGTAGCCTCATCATCAGTCACATTGTCCTTGGTAGCAGCAACATCATTGATCTTGTCATCGGTGGCATACTCCTTCTCTTTATCAATGGCCTCATCATCAACATACATGGAGAAACTATCATATTCCTGATCGCATGTGAGATTGATAGCAATCAGGTCCTCTTCGGATCGGATAGATGATGATGGTAAATAGTCGAGCTGCCCTGTAGTAGAAGAGTTAGCCAACTGTGCAATTTGAGATTCAATCGCCAAACTTTGAGTTTCTAATTCTTCAAAACTCTTTAGCAGTTTATTCAAGATATCCCACATCTCATTTGTCTGATCAGCTTGTACATCTACACTGGGTTGAGAAACATGTAGATTTTCTTGTAGATGAGGATATTGATATTCTTGCTGTGGCGGCTGCTCATATGACTGATAATATTGTTGCTCAAACTGTTGCTGATCATGATATGAAAAATTTTGAGCACCATTGTCCTGGTAGTAGAAATCTGGTTGATTCACGCATTCTTGATCAAAAGTGTTTGAATACTGATTGTACCCATATCCTTCTTCAAAAGAATTCATTTGTCCCAACTGAGCATTCTGAGAATTGTAGACATTGTAAGAGCATTCAAAACCATAGTGACCCTGCACACCGCAAATTTGACAGAAGTTGTAAGTTTTAGGGGCCACTTGTGACATCTCATTGATACTCATTGGACGCATAGTGGGCTCTGTAGTCTTCGACATGGCAATCTCTCGAGTATGTGCCTCTACTAGGGAAGATAAGAGTGCAAAAGTATCAACTTCACCCATTGCAAACCTGTAGTCTATCAACAAAGCCAAGAAAAGTAGTAAAATTTGCCTCAGTTGGAACTAAAGTTCCAATGAGACAATGGAAACAATCTAAACAACTAAATTAAAATCAATAGAAACTCGCTGTCTCCCCGGCAGCGGCGCCAAAAACTTGATATGTCAAATTATACCTAACCGCAAGCGCACGGTGTCTATTGCTAGTACAAATGGCAAGCGGGTCGAATCCACAAGGAGACAGGTTCTACTAATTCCTTTTCAGTTATCGCTAATTGTTTCAAGGGTCAAACGATTATTGAAGAATTATTAATTAACTAATTAAACTAGATTAACAATAATTAAACAGATGATAAACAAATTATTTAAAACCTAGGGCAATCAGGTCCACCATGCTTACACAATTGGCTCTTAAGCTAAAGCAATCAATGTGATCCTATAACTAGAGTATGTTAATCTCTTTCAAGCATTAACACTCTCGAAACATTCAACACAATTAACCACTTTTAGTAATTCAATCAATCAGGTAATTAGAGTCAAATTAATCTCTTCCAAGAATTAACGCTCTCAGAAATCCAATGATGCTTCCGCACTCAAATTCAATTCTGCTAATCGTATGTGTGCCTCTAGTAAGTAAATCTCTCGATCCATACCCCTATTTGCATATAATTAATCCATGATATCGGCCGACTACACAAATTAATGATTAAAACATATCAATCAGAATTAACCATAACCAATCAAACCACTATGAAAATCATGCCAATATTAGTGCAAACATGGCTTCCCTTTAAGCCCTAGAAATAACTACTCGCTAATAATTAAACAAGTAAAACAACTAGTAAAACAAGAAAACATAATTAAACTAATAAGAACAAAGAAAAGATTAAGAGAACAAAACCTTCAAACTTGAATGTTGTCACCCAAAAGAAGAGTCATGGTGTTTCTCTACATCTCCAATTAATAATAATACTAATCTACTCTAAACTATATTATCTGATCTAATATTACATCCTAATAATTTTTTCATCCATAAAATAATACCCTAGATGTGTTTATATAGGCTCTAAAAGTCTTGCCCAATAAAAGTATTTTAATACTCTAAATAAATTACAAGTAGGATTCCATAACTGAATAGGATTCCTTAATTAAAATTCGTAACTATATTTACTCCTCTGTTTCTGGGCTCTTCCAGTTGGATTTTGCTTACTGGACCACCTCTGAATTGTAGATAATTCCACAAGTTTCGCGTGGACAGTAAGATCGTCAAATTCTGACTTCTGGAACTCAAGATATGGCCAAAACAGTGTAGCACAGCCCGTGTAGCCCAATAATACGAATTTTCTCCTATTTTATCTCCAAAATAGCTCTTTTTGCTCCAAATCCTTCCAAGTCATGAATTCTTTATTTCCTACAATAAAACAATAAAATCTATTAAATAAAAATCCAAATCAATGCAAAACACAATAAATATGAGAATAAAATCATCTAAAATATATATAAAAATATATTCTATCAGTAATCCACTTGATGATGAATCAGTTGGTTATGATAATCCAAAAATACAGAATGGAAAGGTTCTTATCATAAATCAGTAGGGGTGAATTGTGATGCGGAACAAGATTTGCTTTAGTTGGGTGACACAGTCGAACCTATTTTGGAAATGATTTCTCACAATATTTTCGTAGATGTACTATGGTTTCTTTATATTTTGGGGACTACTTTTTGACATTGTTGAAATCCTAAACCTATTGTGGGACTTTAAAACCTTTACTCCTCGATATATGCTAATTACAAATGTATCATGACAAGCATATAGATTATGAACTACTGGGTAAGAGGCTATTATTAGTGTACTTATGAATTGTGAATGTGGAGCTTAGAACTCAGACTGAAATTATACTTCAAGAGTGGTTGAGCATCTCGGGTAGTAATCTTAATCTTTTGAAAATAAAGTTGTAGTAGTTACATTCTACTTGATTAACTGATGAATGACATGAACTGATAGTATGTTGCAATAAAATGACCGAACAACTGAATTACTCTATTGATATGAACTGAAATGGGTATTACCTGAATTGTTCTACCAACAGGACTTGAACGGGGGTATTGCTTTGAATATGATTGAGTTAGTGTGCTAGTACGAATTTATCTGATAACTGAATGATATGTTGATAAGAACTAATATGAACTAAACTGGGAACTATTTTACGAAATGGCACAAGTTGCTTATTGCTTTATCTGAACATGGATGTTATAAAGAACTATCGTTAAATGACATGACTAGTTGGATGAAATGAAATATTGACATGTGAAAGGTACCGGATAAAAAAAAGAAGTATTTTTATGTGGAACTGAAAACTTGCCCTATCTGGAATTGCTTATAAAATGCTAAAAGAAATTTTGTTGAATAGTCTTTGAATGAATTACTTGAGCATTGCATTATGACGACAGTGGAAATGTATTTAAAGACATGTTCGAGGTTCGGGAAATTGTGTTCATGTAACTGTAGAATATAATACTCTTGTATTCAAGGGTCTAAGAATATGATAACATGGAATGCTTTGGTATAACAGTTGGATTGGTCACATGTTTAGTTTGACATTGATCCGTTGATGAAATGGTACAATGGTGGAAGAGTATTGATATGGGCTGAAAATAAGCCCTAAAGACACATTTAATGAGTATTAATTAGACCCAATATGGTCCAAATGTGGGGCCCACTAGATGGGCCCAAACCCTATTTATGATATTAATTTCGTAATTAATATTAAGGGTAATAACCAGCTCAGCAATAAGAGTCAAAAAAGGATATTACTCCTGCCTGGCTTAGCCCCCAAGGCACCTACTTCAACAAGGAAACTGATTCCTACAAGGAAGGAGTCTAGAACCTTCCTCAAGGCGGTGGCTTGCCCACCAAGTATCTGAATCCTACCATAATTCTAAGGCTTCTCAGCCTATATAAGGGCCTGACCCCTCATTCTCAGAACTACGTTTTTTGGCTTGATCTTTGATACACATCAAAGTATGTAGGCATCTTGTGAAGGCAGATTCAGCCACGAGCACGAGAGCAGCCATTAAAGCACGAAGCTCACGCACCCTAACATTAAATACAGCAAACCCTAGCCGTAATCTAATAACCTAGTTTTTATTACACAACATTTGGCACCATCTATGGGAAGACAACATCAACCATGGTGAACACACGAAGGACACCAACAATTACCGAGCCTCTGCCACTCAGTTCTGCACCGCCCACTACGGATCCGGTGCCCCCAACGACTGGGGCGATTGTTCAACATCAAGTTTCTCAACCTCAGGGATAACTTCCCATGTTGAGAGTACGTTACCTCCGATCGTCCACACAAATCAAGGGACCAATCCTCTTCAGGTTGTGGTTTCTCCCTTGGTTGTCGATCCTAACAACCCCCCACATGGGGTCCAGATCCATACTACGGATCTCCCCGTGAACACCAACCCAATGTATGGGCTGCCTAACTACCCTCCAGTTACTCAAGGTCCTGGACCTAGTGGCCACGCCTTGCAGATTCGAGATCGAGAGTATGTTGACTACTCTGGCCCTTATACTGATGATTCATCGTCTGATGAGGATGATCGTGATGAAGCCCCGAGGAGGTGACGTGCTAGCAGAGAACCAAGAAGAAGAACACAAACCATCCATGATGGACCTCCTTTGACAGCCATTGAGAGGATCAGGGCTCATGAGGCTGAGATCTTAAGGTTGAAGAACGATATTGTGAGAGAACAAGATAGGTTAAATCAGACTCAACCTCCTCCAACATCATGACCGATTCCCATCATAGACTTAGAAAGGTCCTCAAGAAGGCAGAGAAGGGCCGACGCCCCAACTGGAAAAACAACAAGGGTTGAAACCCCTAAGAGCAATCCCAAGGATCTGATGCCACTTGGGGATCCTGATGATCCCACACCCCCGTTTACTGAGGAGGTGATGAATGCTCGTATCTCAAAGAAGTTTAAGATGCCAACAATTAAGGCTTATGATGGAACGGGTGATCCCGCAAACCATGTTAGGACGTTCTCGAATGCACTGTTGCTGCAACCTGCGAGTGACGCCTTAAAGTGTAGGGCGTTCCCTCAAACTCTGTCAGGCATGGTTCAAAGATGGTATAGTCGTCTACCCGCGAATTCAATTGGCTCTTTTAAGGAGCTGAGCGCCGCTTTTATCAGCCAGTTCATCAGCGGGAAAGTTCATGAAAAAAGTTCCGCGTCTCTCATGTACGTGGTGCAAGGAAAGAATGAAAACTTGAGAGACTACCTTAAGAGGTTCACTAAGGAGACATTGAATATCACTGATTTGGAGAATAAGGTGGCCATGGTAGCCCTGGAACACGAAACCACTAATCTATTCTTTAAAAGGTCATTGACAAAGCATCCTCCTGAAAACATGGCCGAACTCCAACGAAGGGCTGACAAGTACATTAAAGCTGAAGATAGCATGAAGAAAGAAGCCAAATTAAGTGGAGGAGGAGGTAACAACGACTCCAAGAAGCGAAAACATGACCAGGAGTATGATGACCAGTAGTATGATGCTAGGGACAAGTATCCCCGAACTAGCGAAGACTCCGACTATGCCCCTAAGAAGAACCAAGGACTGAGGTTCATTGAGTATGCAAGGTTGAATACTCATAGGAGTCGAATCTTGTTGGACATTGAGAAGGATAAGGATTTTCGATGGCCGAAGCCACTCAGGGGTGATCCCGCAAAGAGAAACAAGAATCAGTATTGCAGATTCCACAGAGATGTGGGGCATGACACTGATGATTGCAAGCAACTCAAAGATGAGATCGAGTTTTTGATTCGTAGAGGGAAACTGAGCCACTTCACTAAGGGTGACGACCGTGGTAATCAGAGAAGAGAGTATGATAGGAGGGATGACGATCAAGATCGCAATCCACAGCCCCGAGGGCCAGTAATCAACATGATCTCAGGAGGCTTTGAAATTAATTGGTTTGGCTTTGAAATTTTTATTTAAGATTGGCCTGATTGTTAAGATAAAATCTGGAAAGTTTAGCCTTTAAAAGATCATTTTTCAATTTATTGAAAATGTTTGAGTAAAGTGTGTGCAGCAGCGTTTTGATTTCCAGAATGTCTGCCCTATGTTGGGAAATTGTTTTGAGAGGGTTATAAGCCTTATTTTATGGTGGCCAAAGAATGAAAGTTGTAGCTTTATATCTTAACTAAACGTGTGCAAAATTTGAATGTTATTGAACTTGTAAAACTTGAGATAAAAGGAAAGTAGCAGAGCCAATACAGTTGGCAACGCTGCAGAAATCAGGGCTGACTTTAAATAAATGTTACAGTTTGTGTAGGTCTGATTTTGCTATGAATATCTGATAACCTTCAGAGTCTAGTTTACTTAGAAAAAAGAATTGATTAGTTTGAATATAGAATCGAAGAGTTATAGCAAAAACGGTGAGGTAATGTACAACTGCCAGACTAGAGAAAAGTGAAACATCTCATGAATAATCTTAGGCTAGCATAAGTTGATAGTATGTTGTGGGAAATACATATAAGCACATAATTGTTTATATTTCACTTGTTAATATGTTGTGTATGATAACATAGGTCTGAAAAGAATTGTCACGATTTGAGCAAAGGAGTAAGCCATCTTTATTAAATTGCAAAGGCCAAGGTGAGTATAAATCGGAGACTTGCTTTATGTGTGTGCTATATGTTCGTGTTATAATACGTGACTTGATGTGATTACTTGAATAAGATGATTGCATTCATTTTCTATGTTTAACTACATTTATGTGATCGATATGGAAATGATATTATGAGGAGCAGTATGTGACTGATTATACTGAAAAAGGTTACATGTGTATAAATGGATACAGGAAGAAAGAGGTAAATATTTTTCATGCATTGTTTGCATATCATTCATTTCATCAGAGTAAATTAGATGCGTTGTGACCTTCATATCCATGTACTCGCAAATACACTTGGAAACCTTCAGATTTATACATGGGGCCTTCGGGTCATACACTTGGAAACCTTCGGGTTTATACATGGGGCCTTCGGGTCATACACTTGGAAACCTTCGGGTTTATACATGGGGCCTTCGGGTTAAACACTTGGAATCCCATGGCGATACAGGATATGAGTGGTCATAACAAAGAAAATGGAATACAAAGGCATATGCATACATATACATGGCACAAGTACTTGATTGTTCTTACATATGGGTGTTTCTTACATATGGGTGTTACATGTTTGAAAATAATCTATGATGATTTATGTTCACTGAGTTACGACTCATTAAAATCGTTCATGTTTTCCAGGATAAGTTGCAGTCGGCCAGCTGGTGCTCCAGACTCCCTCCTCCTCAACATGTGCATATCTAGACGCTATATAGATATAGTTTAGTTTGACTTCCGCTAAAAATATTTTATACGATATAGTTTATTGTAACTAGTGGATATTTTAAGTTAATTGTAAACTGAATTACAGGATCTTTTATAGTGAACTTTTAAAAATGGTAAAGTACAAGGGTGTCACAGGGACTATCCCTACCGTTACATCCTTTTATCCAAGAAATCATTGAATTTTACAATATAGCCCCCCTTCAACTCACCATCAACTCCTACCGCATAGCAATGTTTATGTATGCCATGTACCATATAAAATTCCATCACAACCTATCTGCTCGAGAGCTGGGATACTTCTACCAACTGAAACCAACTGGTAAGGACTCAGGCTTCTTTTACCTGGCTGCATGGAGCGTCCAAGAGGGATAGTGCTTCAAAAGGAGTAAAAAAGGAATGACCGACTGGCTTAAGCAGTTTTTGTACTATTACGACTGCCCTCAATTGAAAATTGAATTCAACCTTTCACCGAGTAAGTATATTATGACACCACTTCGTTTATTTACTCATATGGATCCTCAACTTATGATTTTTCTTTTTACTCCCTCTATAGAGATTCCATCAAAAACTCCCCTCAGAGGTCGTGCCCTTGAATGTGCTAAAAAAGCACTAAGTTGGTCAGCCACGTTAGAAGATGGCTCTAGCCTACTAACTCTTGACAACCTGATAAAATGCGACTTCAAACCCGGAGGAGGTATCCATGCATTAGTTTCAAGTATCTTGCTAGCTGTAGTTAACAATTTATTTATTTCCTACTTTGTCAATCCTGATGCATACCATTTTTCTTTATTCACCCGCATAACCTGTCACCATCACTTATTTTGTAGTCTAAATGCCTCATACTTATTTATCTTATTTAATCCTTTACAGGTATGGCCTCCGGAATTCCCTCTTTCATTTAGAAATCCACTGATTACGTAGATCTATTCGAAGATGAAGATGACACAGCCGCCCCCATCGCTGCCAAACCTATTTCGAAGATTAAGAGCCCATCTGCCCACTTGGAGAAATCTCCCAGTTCCTCGAAGCGAAAGCTTCCTCCTACTACCGACCCAATCCAAGCCTCAGGTCCTCGTTCCACCAAAAGAACCAAGCTAGCCTCTGCCCAAGAAAATGAAGGCATTGGCCCTCACATGCAAAGTTTCTACCAAATGACCGAGAACCAGGTCCCTGAGGAGGCTATTGCGAAATGGGACAAAATGCCCCTAGCTGAAGCTGTTGGAGCTGCTCTTCTGGCTAACGCTCAAAGTTTCTTTCATTATCTAAAACATGGTGAAAGAATTGTGGAAGCTGCCAGAGGAGATCAAAAACTGATAGAAGAGGTGAAGCAACTCAAGGCATCCCTTAGGACCAAGAACGAGGAGAAGAAAAAGATTGTTGATGCTAATAAAAAGCTCAAAACTGTCGAAACCCAACTATCGAAAGAGCGTGATCAGCTAGCCACTTCTCTTGCTGCTCTAGACACTGAAAAAGAAGAGTTGGTTGCCTCTCATGCCAAGCAGGTTCAAGAACTGGAATTGAAAATGGAATCTCTCAACACCAGAATTGCCCTGGAAAGATCCATCTGAAAGGAGCAGGGAAAAGCTGCCTATGATGCTGGTTACAATGTCGCCATCAACGATTACATCTAGTCTACCTATACCAAATTTCCTGATCTAGATTGGTCTCAGCTCGGCGAAGATGCCGTCAAAAAGGTAGAAGATATCAAAAAAAGAGAAGCTGCGAAAGTTAAGGTGGGTGTCGTTGACCCAGCTGAGAAGGAAACAGAGGCTCCCATGAAGGAGATAGCTGAGACTCAAGCAAATGCTTCAAACGCAGCTGCCCCTACCCCTTCTACCACGCCAACTCAGGTACCCTATGACACTCCTACTCCTTAAACCTTTTGTCGTTGATGAACTCTTTCGCCCCTGCGTTGGTATTATTCCGAATGCTTTTAGGTGGCGACTTACGCCTTTAACTATGAATTTTTATGAGGTTGTGGGCTCCTCGTATCGCCTCACAAGATGTAATTTCACAACTTTTAATTTCCCTTTTGAACTATGCATTTTTACTTTGCTCATATCATCACCTTAACATCACTGGATACACCCAATTAGTCATACATCCATAATTAATCCTGACTCCAGTATCACCTAATCTAATATCCATGTATTTTAATGCCTAAAAGAGATCAACATAAGGTAGAGCTCACTGCTCGTCCTTTGCCTTTAATTAGCATTCCTTTTTATACGTTTATCTATACTTAATTGCATTAAGTATCTCATCAGCCGTACTTCCTTCAAGCACCTGCCACACCTTAACCATGGCAATAAAAGCCATTTTCACCCAAGTGACCTTTTATTACACAAAGGGTAAATACATACCCCCTATGTACTTATCCCATTCAACTTATGTAAACCTTAATTCCTTGTCACGACCAGAGGTTTCTTTATTATTATAACCCCTGTAGATTCTGTTATGTGAATTCCTAGATTTTCCTTGATGAATTTTTTTTATCATTTATACAAACATTTATCCCTCTCCGTAGCCAAACCTTTTCTTTCAGGCTTAATCTTCCTACCTCCGTTAATCGTTTTGAATTACTCCTAAAAACCCAACACTTTGAGGTGCCCCATAATTCAAACCTCATAAAAAAAGGCTATATCCTTTCATCCAGCCAAAGCTCATATCCGATTTCATATATCAAAATTCTTACATCCACATAAATGACGACCTTTGCCACAATTTTCCATCCTTACAAACCGTCAAACCTCCTTTCTATACAATATGCCTCAGCTGGTCGAAAAGCCAGCAGTGGTACCTAGTCCTCAACAAACCGCAAGCAGTTGCAGCTAAACCATACTCCAAAACTTGCCCATCAGCTCCACATGCCTTTTAATATCACTCCATTGACATAATGTTTTTCCAAAAGAAAACAAACTATATCTTAATCATGGAAAGAGCTTCCCTTCCTCACTGAGCTCATAGTAAAATCCAAATATAAATCCTTATTTCAATCCATATTTCAACCCGTCACCATTCTATTGTCTTTCCATTGCCAATCTATATTCCAATCCTTATTCCAAAATTCGCAATCCTATAAGCATAGGAACTTCGCGAGCCAGAATCCATCAAGGCACCTCGCGGTCCAATAAGCATAGGAACTTCGTGAGCCAGACTCCATTAAGGCACCTCGCGGTCCTATAAGCATAGGATCTTCGCGAGCTAGACTCCATTAAGGCACCTCGCGGTCCTATAAGCATAGGATCTTCGCGAGCCAGACTCCATTAAGGCACCTCGCGGTCATATAAGCATAGGAACTTCGCGAGCCAGACTCCATTAAGGCACCTCGCGGTCCTATAAGCATAGGAACTTCGCGAGCCAGACTCCATTAACAGAGTAAAACTAATTTATACTCTCTACCCCCTAGTTCTTTAACATACGACTAGCTATGTTGAGGAACTACATTTATACATCCACTTATACAAAATCCATTTGAACTTAGTATCAGACAATTATGTTTCAAATCCATATAACAAACAAATATTAAATACATGAACACGTAAGTGCACGAATAAAAGAAAAACAAGTTCCATTAATGATTCATCTTTGAAAATAATTCGAGTAGCGAGGTAGACAAAATACCCCCCAAGCAATAAAGCGAAATGTAGCAATAAGAAAGAAAGAAAAACGAACTAAGTAAACTCGTACCTTCAGAGCTGTACATGACCCCGTTCCTAATCCTACGCGCAACAACTGTAGCTACCAAAATCCCTAGCAAGATTAAGAGGCCTCAGTGCTAGTTGATGTCGAACTACCCTGTTGAGGTACTGCTAGCCTTAATTGCGGAACCTGCTCCTCCTTTCCAACTAGCTTCAGGTGTGGCCACTGACTCTCTTGACCAGCTTTATAGTCGCTCCTCTCTCTAGGAGTTACTTCACCATACTAATTTCCCAACATGTTACCAGCGACCTCATTTTCTACAGTTAACCTATTCACACGCCCCCTTTTTACCTTCTCTGACCGACAAGAACCCCGTGCCACAAATTCTGTAAAATATCCTTTTCGTACCAGGTCCTCGATATAATCTCTTAGGTGCCAACAATCTGCCGTCAGGTGTCTATGCACCTCATGAAATGCACAGTACTTCTCAGTGTCTGTGTTTAGTACGGGACCTACACGGGAGGGTTTTCTGAAAAGGCCTCTTTGGTTGCCTACCTCCCACACCCGTTCTAAAGGAACAGTTAGGAGTGTATATTCTACATACCTGGTGTACCCTTTCGTTATTGAGGCTTTACTCTTTGTTTTTACCATATCAGATGTAGAAATTACTGCACCTTGAGCAACTTTGCACATTTCTTCATATTTTTCGATTGGTAGAGTGTCAGCAGCCGGACATCCTCCTATAGGGAAGGACAAGTTATCTGTTAGAATATAGAAGGAGAGAAAAACAAGAACAATTGTATTGATATTTGGATGTTTAGGGTTAATTACACCCGGAGGAAAACTCCTCTTTTAACATGAAATAATACATGGACATAATAATGAAACAAACATAATGAGTGGTGTTTAGCTAGTGGAGTTTGTGGTGTGGTGAGCTTTAAAATAGAATACAATGCTGGTGCGCTACTTTACATATAATTTAACACGCCCCCTCACTCGAAATCTCATCTTCGGATGAAAGACCTATCTTGGGATTGAAGAGTGGACACTAGTAGCCCTTGAGCTTAATCTGAGCGTCCAACTATACCCAATTTTAGGATTGACCGATCTTGAGTTTATTGAGTATTTTGGGATACCGGGACTCGAACTTGAGACCACACGGTATATTTTAGGCCATGTAAAAAATACAGAAGGTGCTGCACATGCATATTTGATTTTGGGGCAGTGAACTGTGTAATTTTACTACTTCTTCTGCTCCTTTGATTTCGTGGCAGTGAACTGTGTACTACTTCTGCTGCTTTGATTTTGTGGCAGTGAACTGTGTACTACTTCTGCTGCTTCGTCGGAATAACGCCCCTTAAATTATTTAATTCACAACAACATAATAAAATGGTGGGATACCGTAATATCTTCCAATCCCTTGTTTGCTGCACAATTAAATCTTCAAACCGGGGCAAACTCTTAAACTAATTTAAAGAGGCTGTCCTCTTTTCTTTTCTTCAGGACCCAATTACATAACAACCCAACATTTAAAATAAACCCAGCATATTTTCCTTTGCCGGCCACTTCTTTTCTCGCGGGCCCAATCAATCAAAAGGCCTCAATAATTTCTCACATATTCCCATTTCAAAAACCAACCAGACCCAATCTTCTTCTTCTGTATATACGCATACGCATATACATACATATATATCAGAAAAATAAAAAACTTCTCAGAACTGAAAGATGGTACCACAGTTGGAATCGGAAGGACGAGGCGAACAAGAATGGCTTTTACAACTTCGCCGGAAAAGCACTCTAGGACGCCACACGCACCGGCGCGTGGGCGCGGCGTTTGGCTCCTTTTGTCGGCGCGTGGTGGCGCGTCGGGCGGTAGCTGGTGGCCGGACTTCTGGATTCGTCTTGTGTGAATGTCTTCTTTACAGGTATGTGGGTTTGGATTGGTTCCGATTTAAACATAAAAATCTCTTAAAATTTGGACAGTTGGACAGTTTGAATGTTGGTGAGTTTGCTCAGTTTCTTTGAGACCTTCAAGCCTTAACAAATTCTCCTAACCTGCTCCGATACCATGTTAGAATATAGAAGGAGAGAAAAACAAGAACAATTGTATTGATATTTGGATGTTTAGGGTTAATTACACCCGGAGGAAAACTCCTCTTTTAACATGAAATAATACATGAACATAATAATGAAACAAACATAATGAGTGGTGTTTAGCTAGTGGAGTTTGTGGTGTGGTGTGGTGAGCTTTACAATAGAATACAATGCTGGTGTGCTACTTTACATATAATTTAACATTATCCCTCCCTCTACTCCAGCACCATGATTCCATATGTCCCAAGGCATTCAGCTTCCCTTTATTTTTCTTCCCTATCTCGTGCGATTCTGTCAACATGTAGAGGTCATACAACGTCTTGGGCCTGCTCCATTGTAGCACTTCCAACAAGCTTTCATCCGGGGATATCCCTGCATGAGGTAGCTCCTCAATACCCCATCCATTACCTTCACCACCCTCGGCATTTGTTTACTAAAGCGATAGAAATATTCCTTCAAAGTCTCATTACCCCTTTGTTTTATGTCCTTTATCACATCTTCAACCAAAGCGTGGGCCTCTGGATCCTTAAACCGTGCTACTAGTAATTCCTCAACCTGTATCCATGAGTTTTTAAATTGCTCCGGAAGCTGTTCGTACCACCTGTATGCATCCCCCACAAGGGTTGTGGCTAGCATTCTACACCTTGCAGGTCCCTTCACACGTAACATATTTTGATTAAATTGTAATAAAATAATTATAATTATAATAGATTTTTGTTTATTTATCTTATAAATCAACATAGAATTCTAGTGGTGAAACCAAAATATGATGCAAACCAAATTTGGTACAAAGTAACACATTAAAAAGGGCTCTTGCTAATTAATAAATATTATAGATATAAATTTTATTTATTATTTATTTAAGATTATTTTAAGATAATCTAGAAAACATAACGTACATGTTTTGTTTCTAATAGATAAGTTATTTGTACAATTTAGTAAGATTATAGTAAAAAAATTATAACTATAACAAAATTCCAAAAAAAAATTTTATTAAATTATATGAATTTTAGGGGAAGTAGGAATCTAGGGTGAAACCAAAATAAGGATGAAACCAAATTTGTTACCAAAATACCATTAAATAGGAATTTATTAATAAAATTTATAGATTTATTGGTGTTTTATAAAATGTTATATGTTTTATAAAAATTTATATCAAGTAACTCTATAAAGTATTTTGTACTCGTTGATGTTTTATCCTGTATTTGTTAGTATTTTTTATCGTGATTTTTTAGTAATAAATTTATGAGCAAAAAAATATAATTATCATAGTAAATCTATTTTATTTCTTTTTAAAGAAACGTAGTATTCTAGGGAATATATTATTCTATTAAAAAAAATCAAATAAAATATATAAAAATATATAAAAATATGAGTAAAGTTAAATGAAAAATGGATAAAATGGTGAGATCTATCAATATTTAATAATACATTTGAGATAGTGGAGTAAAATAGTGGGTGTAATAGTGTATATGTTAACTCGAATAACTTGTAGAAGAGGGGGGGTTGAATACAAGTTATATAATCGTGTCTGATTTTTGCTTGATTATATGAACAAGAATAAACGAATGAATCAAACTCTGTTTGTATTAATAAGATCAAATACAAACTCTACCAAAGGTGTACAATACCTTTAGCAACTGCTGACAAAATAAATTTCTCTCTGTTTGCACTCTCGTATACTTACGATTACAAACCTCACGAACTATTTTTACAATGACATAGAGAGAGTATTTATAATGCTACCTATCAACTAATAACAGAAAGATAATCTATACATGACAATGTTCTGCCGTCCAGTTGATAGTTTCCATCAATAGAAAATTCTTCCCTTCATAATATCTTCTTGCTTGTTCCTCAAACAAAGATCCTGTTTTATAGCACTTGCCAGTTTCTGTAGCATCCATAATGACATCATCAATAACACGACTGATATCAGGACTTCATCTTGCATCAGTATCTGATAACCATCAGTATTAGACCTTCATCAGGATTTGCTCTCTGTTCCTGACATGTAGTCTCCGATACACTGTTCATTCCTGACTAAACCTTATAGATAACTGTCTAACACGTATTTCCTATACAAGGTGCTAAATCCTTTATAAAATCAGAATATACAAGAAGTATAAGTAAAATTCTATTCTTAACATCACAACTCATGAATTATTCCTAACAATCTCCCCCTATTTATGCTTTTAAAATCTGAAGCATAAATCTGAGTTGTTGATGTCAAAACATATAACAATACAATCAGAATAGAATTTATGAATTCAGAAATCATGAAGTTAAGTACCTCCTCTTCTTAGATATAGACATAGTATCCAGTACTTAGACGAAAGAATTCAACTATTTGATGCTTCTTTTCCTTTACCACTTCCATGATGAGATGATTCACCTCTGTCACAATCTTTATCTCCCCCAGTTCTTATTTTATCCCCAGTCTGTTGTTGTTGTTGTCTTTGAATTGTCTTTATCTTTATCTCCCCCTTTTTGACATCAGCAACATTAATTCCAAGAGATTCAGTAACAAAACAAATGAGATTCATCAGAACTGCTTGATTTTCCATAATAGTGACTTGATTATCTTCAAGTGTTTGAAGTCTTGATTGAATTTCAACTTGAGATTTCTGAATATCTTGTAGAATTTCAGAATTGACTTCAATGTTGGAAGTGTTTGGAATATCTTCAGATTCAAGTCTTGTAGAAGAAGTTGCATGTGTAGAATGATATTCAAGTAATAAAACTCGATTAGAGTTACGAACATCTTCATCTTTCTGATCTGAAGCTGCAATATGATCATCTTGTCCTTCACCAGTATTCTGTGTACTAACATCTTCAAAACATGACTCCTCCTTAGATTGATCAGATACTGTTGATGTCTCAATTCTGGCTGATATTGGTAGTACAAACAAAGGAATACTTGGATCATTAGAAATATCTTCTGGTACTGATGGTGTAGAAGTTTGTCTTAGCCTTTCACCTCTTCTGTTGATAATTCCGGCAAGCCTTTCTTTTTGCTTCTGAGCTTTAACTTCTGGCTTTGAATTGTGCTTTGCTAAGTCATTCTTCTCATACATCTTGATAAAAGAATAAGTACCAGCATCCATACCAAGATTATTAGACCAAGATTCAGGAAATACCTGATCCCAGAAATCAAACGATGGTTTCCTAATTTTCTCTCCCTCACTATGGAGTTGATCATCCATACTCTCAATCTCACTTTGACTATCTAAAGTCAACACTCTTTCTACCTCTCCTTTTGCCTGGTCAGGAGCCAGCCGCTCTGATTGTGGATCAATATCCATCTTTTCAAGTGTATCACTCAAATTTGGATAAGTGCTCTCATGACCTACAGAAAAATAGAGTTTAGAAGAAGTTTTTGTACCTGAACTCACATGGAGAGAGGGTTCCTCATTTGGCATGGGGCTTGAGGTTTTCTCCAAGGAGTGAGCTGCTATAATCTCTGAACCCTAACAATCATCTTCTTTCCTTCCAGAGACTACAGGCTCCAGTATACCACTTTCAGGTTCTTTACTAGACTCTGATGTCTTCAGTAATACTTCATTAGACACCATAGTTAGTACATCACCGTCTTTAAGTGTTGTTTGCTGAGACTCACCCTCAAGGTGGATAGACTCTGACTGAATAATATTTGTTTGATCTTCAAGAAAATTAGTCAAAGTTATTCCTCCCATATCATAGGGTTTCTCACTTGCAATTTCAGTCATCACAGAAGACCTTTCAACATCAGCTATCACAGCTCCTGAGTCATCCAACCTCTGACTAGATGGTTCTTGTGTTACAGTGACTGTGATATGATTTTTCCTACTATCCACCACTGGTGCAATAGTATCTTCTGTTGACTGCATTCCTCTATCTACTTCCTCCTGTTGTTCACCTTGAGCTGAAGCATCTTCAATAATGACATCTTTGTCAAATAAATATGCATGAAGTGATTGAAGTGCAACATGCTTCGAGAGTCCAAATTTCCTGACCAATTGTCTTCTGACAGATACATAGAAATACATCTTCATTAAGTCAAGTCTTTGATGTAGAAGTCCATACTCTTCTGGATATAAAAGTTTTGGTACTCTTTCAACCAAAAAATCTAGAACAGGCCTTGACAACTTCACTTTGAGAGAAATTAGTCCCATAGCCAGTCTGTATGATAATGTAGTTTCCCATGAAGAATCAATATCCAGATCTCTATGGTCATTTGCTGACTTGATTGTAGCTTCATTTGTAGAGACCTGCATGATATTAGTTGGACTAGACTCTGTGTGTGTAGGTGACAATTGAATCTTTCTCCTTGTTCTCCTGGTATAGTGAGCAAAAGATTTGTCCTGAGAAGACTCAAGAGGTGTAGACACAGAAGTGATCTTGGGATGAGATCCTTTTTCAATAGACACAGTCTTTTGAGAGACAGTATCCAGTAACTGTTTTTCCTTTTTAAGTACTACAGTCTTTTGAGAAACTGCAGCATGGCTGTGACTAAGTGCTTCATCTCTTTGTCCTAGCTTAGAAAGTCGAATTGTAGCCTTCAATTTTTCTCTCTCAGCAAGAGATATATTATCATCATCTTCACTAGAACTACTACTACTTGACACAACAAATCTTCTCTTCCTTACAACTGATGTCTTTTGAGAAACACCAGAGGTTGGTTTCTTTGAAACAATAGGTTGTGGATTAAAACTTTGTTCTTGAATTGTTTCAGAGACTATAATGTTTTGGGCTACTTGGGTAGACACAGGTGGGTTCTCCTCCAAATGAGATTCCTGAGCCATTTCACCACAAAAGAAAGAAGAATTGTAGAGAGTAGGAAGATGAGTTTTAAGAATTACCTGAACATGATGTGGATAATGAATTGCAGGTATTTCATCTAGATTCTTTTCATTGTCCTTCTTTGTAATGTCAGAGAAAATTCTCTTTTGCTGTACATAAGAAGAAACACAATGTTCTCTACCAAATCTAGCTTCAACATCAGGAATAAAATGGTTAATAAACATTTGTATAAATCTATGATAATAAACCATTTTCCTATTTTGATCTCTTAACCCAAGTTTAATACACATCTGACTTAAGATAATGTGACCAATGTTAATTACTCTGTCATAAAGCAAACTGTAAGCAATATGTGAAGTAACAGAAGTAATTTGATCAAAAGAACTACATTTACCAGTAAAGCATTTAGCTAATTGATCAAAGAAGAAAGACCACTCTTTCCTAAGATAAGATCTTCTTAACTGGCTCATGTTATCTAAAGGTCCATTATAACCTAATGCAGACAACATAGTTCTAACATCATCATCAGATGGTACATTCTCATAAATCAAACTAACAGGTAAGTGAAGTACTGAATTAACAACAGATTCAGTAATATCAAAAGAGTCTTGTCCTAAATGTAGAATAATCTTACCTGATTGACTCTGAGTAGAATCAATTACCTCAGCATTCTCCCAAGCTTGTGTAACAGCTGCTTGATTAATTTGTGGAGATGCTGTCAATGCATAACTTAATGGTCCATATGCCAGAAAGTCCATGATTGGATAAAAATCAGATGACACTCCTTCCTTGTTGGTGATAGCTGCTACATGATTGTTTGTCATAAAATCGAAGTCACCAAACTTGAAGGCTACTGATTTAGGTAATCTTCTCTGAGCTGCCATTTTTAATCTGAAAAGAACTTGAAAAATTCTTGAAATGGATTAGTGATTTTGAAAACTCGAGAGTGTTTTTACTTTAGAGAATATGAAATTAGAGAAAGCAATTACAAGATTAGAGTTTCAAAACAAATATATTTCACAAATCTTTCAGACCACTATCCCACGTCAACACGTAGATTGACAGGTGTCAGTCCCTGAAAAATGCGGTTATCCACGATTTTTGGAAAATAAAATCCAAAATTGATTTTCATGAAATAAATCAGGGTATTATCAAGATAAAAAATCAATATTGATCAGCTTCATTTTCCATTTGTGACCTCCATCAAAATAATCACAAAAGCAATGTGATTTAAAAAATAATAATAAATCTCAAATCCTGATGGTCACACTTGAAATCCTGATCAATATCATCCTGATTCCAGAGACTTAATATGGAGTTTCCACGTGGCATTTTTCTTTTATCTGAAAAAGAAATAAACAATTAATCTGAACAAAATCAATTGGTTAGGTATACTCGACATTTCTTGAAAACAAGAAATACAGTTACACACAATAATTAGCATCTGACTTCATTAAAACTTCCAAGTGACTGTTCAGCTTCTCACGTCTTTCTATAAAAGAAACAGATGCCTTATGCCATTCTCCATAAACCTTTCAATTTCTTTTCTTCTTAACAATGCTTCTCAAACCAAAATTTCATTCAAACCCATTCTTTAGATTTTTCACAGTCGATGAACATCCTGTTCTTGATCATCTCTTTGAAAAGACAACTCTTCTCATCGAACTAATCATGGATGAATTAGTTTCAGATAATATCCAGAGGTTTCTCCTAGAACATCCATCTGTTGGATACAATCTTCCCCTAACCTCCTCAAAACTTGAGGATGAAGAATTTGGCCGAGAGTCTGAGGTTGATCTTGATGGGGATGCTATACATTTAAGTTAGCTACTCTCATTCAAGTCGCCCAGACAAGGAATCGAAGAGCAGACGAGGCTGTTTAATCCCCTGATGGATTTCTTGAGATGCTTCTTGTCCTGTACCTCAGAATTTATTTCATTAGACAAGTATAGACTTATCAGTAGAAGTTAGACAAAAAGATGTTGTATTTCATTTCCATGTATATAATGCTTTCAATTAATGAAAATACAATTTCTTATTATCTACTTGTCTTTTGATTATTGAATGATGTATAAATTATCAGTATGCAAATATTAAAACTTGCTGGCATAGACTTAACACATCACAGAATTAGATTACTACACAAAGTAAACGTTAGGATTTGAAACAATTTTCACAATCCTGATACTGACACAATACTGATGACGTCAGCATCCTGATAACAAATCTAATCCTGATGATTATTAACAAGTCTATCATACTGAAATTTATCAAGGCAAAGTGTTATAGCTAAAGCATTTAACAATCAAATATAGATCCTGACAAGAATATCAAGTCTATAAGCTAAAAACAACATACCTTGCTACTATTGCAGATGTTAAAGATCTAGAAATTTAACATCCCTAACTCACTTACTAATCTACTGAATGTAGTCTCATCAAGTGGTTTAGTTAGAATATCTGCAAGCTGTTTGTCAGTAGGAACAAAATGAAGTTCCACAGTACCATTCTCAATATATTCTCTAATAAAATGATACCTGACATCAATGTGCTTAGTCCTTGAATGTTGAACTGGATTTTCTACAATTTTAATAGCACTAGTATTATCACAAAACATAGGAATATTACTAAGTGTCATACCATAATCCATCAACTAATTTCTTATCCAAAGGAGCTGTGCACAACAACTGCCTGCTGCTATGTACTCAGCTTCTGCAGTTGAGGTTGAAACAGATTGTTGCTTCTTGCTTGCCCAAGAAATCAATCTATTTCCCAAGAATTGACATGTACCTGTAGTGCTTTTCCTGTCTATCTTACACCCTGCATAATCAGAGTCTGAATAGCCAATTAGGAAGAAATCAGATTCTCTAGGGTACCACAAACCAAGATTTGGAGTTCCTTTGAGATATCTAAAAATTCTCTTCACAGCAATTAAATGAGATTCCTTAGGATCACTTTGGAATCTAGCACATAAACAGGTAGCAAACATTATATCTGGCCTACTTGCAGCTAGATATAACAATGAGCCTATCATGCCTCTATAACTAGTATTATCCACACTCTTTCCCTTAGGATCTGAGTCTAGTTTAGTGGCTGTTGCCATGGGTGTTTTTGCAACTGCACAGTATTGAAAGTCAAACCTTCTTAAAAGATCTTTGATATACTTTGACTGATTAATGAAAATACCAGTCTCAGTCTGTTTGACCTGCAAGCCTAAGAAATAATTTAATTCACCCATCATGCTCATCTGATACTTAGACTGCATAAGCTTGCTAGACTTAGCACGCAACTTTTCATTAGTAGAACCAAAAATAATATCATCAACATAAAGTAATTCACCTTTTATCTTTCTAAAGAATAGAGTTTTGTCAATTGTACCTCTTGTGAAGCCATTTTCAAGAAGAAATTTAGACAAAGTCTCATACCATGCTCTTGGTGCCTGCTTTAGTCCATAGAGTGCCTTGTCAAGTTTGTAGACATGATTTGGAAACTTTGGATCAACAAATCCGGGTGGCTGTTCCACATACACTTCCTCATCAAGTTTGCCATTTAGAAAAGCACTCTTTACATCCATCTGGTATACCTTGAATTTTGAATGAGCTGCAAATGCAAGAAACATTCTGATTGTTTCCAATCTTGCTACAGGTGCAAAGGTCTCATCATAATCAATGCCTTCTTCCTGAGAATAACCCTTGGCCACCAGTCTTGCTTTGTTTCTTACAATCATACCAGATTCATCTAGCTTGTTTCTGAAAACCCATCTTGCACCAACAATAGATCTATCTTTAGGTCTTGGTACCAGTTTCCAGACTTTGTTTCTCTCAAACTCATTTAACTCCTCCTGCATTGCAATTACCCAATCAGGATCCTGTAAGACTTCTTCAACCTTCTTAGGTTCATTCTTTGAGAGAAAGCAACTATACAAGCATTCATTTTGAATTGATCTTCTAGTTCGAACACCACTATTTGGATCACCAATAATCAAATCTTCAGTATGATCCTTTATCCATTTTCTAACAGGTGGTAGATTTACTCTGCTAGTCTCTCCCCCTAAGTTAGTGGTATCTCTTGTAGAAGAATTCTCTCTGCCTTCAATAACTCCCCTTTGATCAATAGAATCAGTAGATTCCATATTGTTGCTAGTTACTGATCTTTCCTCAGTAGACTCTGAAAAGTCAGTTCCTGATGGAGTAGACTCTGAATAGCTAGTCTGCTCCTGATGATCACTGTGTTCTCTTTGATTTATTTGCTCCCCCTCAACAGTAGCATTCCTTTAAGAAGCAATAGAAATTCCTTTTGGAGAACCTTCATCATCACTGGAGAGTATCTCAGAATTCTTCAGATTTTCAAATTCCAATTTGTCATGGCTTTCATCAGTTTGCAGAATTCCAAATTTTTTATCATCAAATGCAACATGAATTGATTCCATAACAATGTGAGTTCTGAGATTATAAACTTTGAAGGCCTTAGATGCTGAATATCCTAGAAAGATTGCTTCATCCGATTTGGCTTCAAATTTTCCAAGTTGTTCTGGATGAACTTTTAGGACATAGCATTTGCATCCAAAGATGTGAAAGTATTTCACACTTGGTTTCTTTCCTTTGATCATCTCATAGGGAGTTTTTCCATGACTATTTACCAAGGTACAGTTTTGAGTGAAACATGCAGTGTTAATAGCTTCTACCCAAAAGTAGGTTGGAAGTTTTGCATCTGCAAGCATGGTTCTTGCTGCCTCTATGAGAGTTCTGTTCTTTCTTTTCACTACACCATTCTGCTGAGGTGTACCAGGTGCAGAAAACTGTTGAGTAATTCCATTGTCTGCACAAAACCCCTCCATTGTAGAATTCTTGAATTCTGTACCATTGTCACTCCTAAGTACTTTGACTTTGTACTCAGAGTTATTCTGAATATTCTTGACAAGTTCAATGATTTGCTGAGGAGCTTCATCCTTCTTGTGTAGAAAGAACACCCATGTAAACCTTGTGAAATCATCCACTATCACTAGAGCAAATCTTTTCTTACTGATAGACATAATGTTTACTGGACCAAACAGATCAAGATGTAGCATGTGAAATGGTTCAGTAACTGAATTCTCAGTCTTGCTCTTGAAAGTGGTTCTTCTTTGCTTTCCAAGATGACATGCATCACAAAGTCCATCTTGCACATAATTTGCCTGAGGTAGGCCTCTCACCAGATTGTGCTTAACAAGTTGATTAAGCTTCTTGAAATTAAGATGTGAGAGCTTCTTGTGCCAATTCCAGCTTTCATCACTTGTTGCTTTGCTGTAGAGACATCTAACAATTCCTTTAGATGTATCACTTAAGTTGGCTTCATATATGTTACCATGTCTTTGACCAGTTAGAACAATGTCTCCATTCTGCATATTCAAGATTTTGCATCCTTCTCTGTCAAAGATTGATTTGTAACCTTTATCACCCAGTTGACTTATGCTTAAAAGAGTATGTTTCAAGCCTTCAACCAGTGCTACATTTTCTATGATGACATTCCCCAAAACAATTGAGCCATATCCCAGAGTTTCTCCTTTGTTGTCATCTCCAAAAGATATTACTGGGCCAGCTTTCCTCTCAAATTTTGTAAGCAGTGACTTCTTTCCAATCATATATCCAGAGCATCCACTGTCCAAGATAATTGAATGCTTCTTTTCTATGTCCTGCAAACAAAAAGTAACTAGTTAGAATTTTTTAGGACCCAACTTTGATTGGATCCTTTCTTACTAGATTTTGAAACAACAGGCTTTGAGAATTTTGTCTTTACTTTACCTGTTGTAGAGTCAACTTTAGACTCTAATTTCACAAACTGTTTGTGACTAGGAGTTTCAGATTTCAAGGAATAATAGTCATAATACAGTTCATGATATTCTCTACACATGTAAATGGAATGAAGTAAACTACCACAATGATAACAAGCTTTTTGTGATTGGTATTGAATTTTCTGAGTCTTGGGGAATCTGGACTCAGTTTTCCAAGAAGGTTTTTTATTGCAGTCTAGGGCCAAATGATTATGATTTCCACACTTATAGCATTTTTTTTCTAGGTGCATCAGGTACATTCTTGTAATTATTCTCTTTGTTAATACCTTCTTTTCCATTCCTATTTCTTTTGATCTTGCTAGACTCTGAAAGACCATCTAATCTCTATTTCAACTGAGACTTAGACAGAAACCCTATGTTTACATTCTTAGGTTTCTCTAACACTTTCTTATCTGAATTACTATTGTTAATCCTTTTGTGTACAATAGGGGTACCTTTTGAATCAACAAATTTAACATGATTAGGTTCAGAAACAATTTTCTTACCTTCAGATTTAGATGTGCTAGCTTCTACTTTACTATCATCAATGACAATAGCTACTTTTTCTTCTTATCTAGCCTTATCAAAACCTAAACCATTAACCTTACCACGTATTCCATTTTCGATGATTTCTTGTGTCTTTTTACCAGAAATGTTAATGGTCTTAATCACATCTCTCTCTTCCTCTAGTTCTTTTCTGACATAGTCATAAGCCTCAAGAATAACACTGTAATCATGCTTAGCTTTATCAGAACTTAACTTGTATTCTTCCATTTGAATTAACTCAGATTTAAGAAAATTATTTCTATCAACTAACTTATCATTCTTAACCTTAAGTTCATCTCTTTCACTAGTAAGAATTCTAAAATTAGTCATAAGATTCTTAAACTCAGCATAGATAGATCTAATTTCATCAGAATTTAAGCTATCAAATGAATCAAGAAAGTGAAGTGATACCTTAACAGAGGATGGAGAAGTTTTCTTTGGAGATCCAGGTTTGTCTGAAACATTTGCCATCAGTGCAATGTTGTCATAATCCAATTCATCTCCAGAATCACTGGAATCAGCCCAATCCTTCTGTGTGACCATAAGTGCATTACCCTTTCCTGAATTTCTAGGCTTCTTACACTCACTAGCAAAGTGTCCAAGCTCGCTGCAATTAAAGAACTTGATCTTGGCCTTATCAAGCTTGACAATTGTACCTTTGCCTTTGTCACTCTTCTTCTCCTCCTTCTTTTGAAAAGGTCCTTTGCTAAATCTTCTCCTGTTGAATCTTCCTTTCTTGAAAGCTTTAGCAAACATAGCAAAGAGTTCCTGCATCTCTGATTCAGAATCACCATTATCAGAGTCTATATCAGTAGTCTTTGACTCAGAACTTTCTTTGCTTTTCTTCTTCCTTGAGTTATTTACAACAATTTCTTCATGCTGTTCTTCCGGAAGCTTCTTTAATTCAGATTTAGCAGAAAGTGCAACAATCTTCATCTTTCCTTCACTCCTGCTCTTCTTCTGCTGCTTGTCAAGTTCATAAGCTCTTAGTTTTCCATATACTGCCTCTAATGATATCTCATCTAGATCATTAGCTTCCTCAATCGCAGATATCTTCTCATTGTAGAAATCAGGCAAAGCTTTCATGAACTTTGTATTCATATCCTCCAAGTCATAATATTTACCATGCATGGCCATCTCATTTATGAGTTTTGTAAACCTATCAAAGGTATCAGTAAGTGACTCACTAGACTTGGATTCAAAGTACTCATACTGTTGTATAAGTAGTGTCCTTCACAGTGAATCTTAAGATTGTCCCATATATCCTTAGCAGTTTTACAAGAGAGAACATAGTTAGTGAGAACAGAATCAAGACTGTTGAATAATATGTTTCTCACTTTAGCGTCTTTAAGAACATTCTCCTTGTCCTTATCTGACCACTCAGATTTAGGCTTCTCTGCTGTATGTTCTGGAACAACCACACCATCAACAGTTGCTTGTCCAACGACCTTTGTTGGAACAAAAGGTCCATCTCTGATTCTGTCAAGATAATCAGGATTTGTTGCTTCCAGATGATGCAACATCTTTACTTCCCATAGAGTATATTCGTTTCTCTTGAGCATATGAATCTTAGTATTCCCATCCTTGTAACCAGACATGATTGCAGATCTTTATGATTATTCGAAATCAACCTGCTTTGATACCAATTGTTAACTCGAATAACTTGTAGAAGGGGGGTTGAATACAAGTTATATAATCGTGTCTGATTTTTGCTTGATTATATGAACAAGAATAAACGAATGAATCAAACTCTGTTTGTATTAATAAGATCAAATACAAACTCTACCAAAGGTGTACAATACCTTTAGCAACTGCTGACAAAATAAATTTCTCTCTGTTTGCACTCTCGTATACTTACGATTACAAACCTCACGAACTATTTTTACAATGACATAGAGAGAGTATTTATAATGCTACCTATCAACTAATAACAGAAAGATAATCTATACATGACAATGTTCTGCCGTCCAGTTGATAGTTTCCATCAATAGAAAATTCTTCCCTTCATAATATCTTCTTGCTTGTTCCTCAAACAAAGATCCTGTTTTATAGCACTTGCCAGTTTCTGTAGCATCCATAATGACATCATCAGTAACACGACTGATATTAGGACTTCATCTTGCATCAGTATCTGATCACCATCAGTATTAGACCTTCATCAGGATTTGCTCTCTGTTCCTGACATGTAGTCTCCGATACACTGTTCATTCCTGACTAAACCTTACAGATAACTGTCTAACACATATTTCTTATACAAGGTGCTAAATCCTTTATAAAATCAGGATATACAAGAAGTATAAGTAAAATTCTATTCTTAACATCACAACTCATGAATTATTCCTAACAGTATATTCAATAATAAATTTGAGATAGTGGAGTAAAGTAGTGGGTGTAATAGTGTTTATAATATTTAGTTAATAAAAAAAGAATAAAGTTAGTAGGTGTAATAGTGAAAAGTAGTAGGTTGATTAGTTTTGGGACGTTCTAAAAAGGAAAGTGTGTCAATCTTTTTGGATCGAGGGAATAGAATTTTAGAGGTGAAACCAAAAATTGGTACGAACTGTACAAAATGGAATCATTAAAAGAGAATTTTAATTATTAATAAAGATTATAGAAGTATACATTTACACAATATTTTTTGTCATTTCGTAAATTATAAACTTAAAACATCTTTTTCTTTCAAAGAAAGTTAAACAACATACTTATCATGTCTTGCTAAAACAAATTTTACTAATGTCTGTTTTCAGTTATCTTCTTGTTTTGGGTAGTGTTACAGATTTTGGAAATCGAAACTATTCGGTTGAAGTACCGATTTACGATTTATCGGGTAATTCGGTTGAAAAATCGGCGATTTTTGCAAAATCGGCGATTTATCAGAAATCGGCCGATTTCTTTAACAGAGGATTTGGGCAATAAATCTGCTTTTTTCCTCTTCCCACGTTAAAACATTGTATATCCTGGGGGCCTTTTGTGCCACTTTTTTTTTTAAAATCAAAAAAAAAAGTGGCACAAGAGGTCACTTATTTCAGCTTCTAAATAAATGGCCCTTGCCTTTTGATTATTCATATAAACTTTTGCATGTATAAATTGAAATAAAAGTGACATTTTAAAAAATATTTTATAATTTTTCCTTTTTGAAATTAAAATATATGTAACTGTTTTGTATAAAGAATTAGAAAATAATGTTTGAAAGTATTTTTTGATGTACCTAAAAATATGGATAAAAAATCTTAAAAATCAACTAAAAACAGGATACGGAGAGAGAGTAGAAAAGTACCCTATTTTACCCTTCTTAACTTGTATTTCCATTTAGAACATCTTCCACGATTTCCTAATTCACTCTTAAAAATATTATAAACAATTAAATTGAATTTTAAGTAAGTTATTTGTTGTGCAAAAAATTCGCACAACACCCCGAGTAAATTCCGCCGGAATAACATGAATTATCTTTGGTTTTCAGATAATAGAACAGATCTAACAGCCGTCCGAGAATGAGGCAGCTGAACCTAACAATGGTGTTTAATGTTTAAAGGGCTGAGTTACCAAGGTCACCGGACAACAATGACTAAGAACTCCGATCAAAGATGTCCAGAATTTAATCACTAAGGGTACACGTGCCTTGTGTACGAAAATAAGTGAAGAACCGACCCCCCTTGCCAACGCCTACATATTCTATTTATAGGAATCAAGCCCAATGTAGTTCTATAGATTCAGGATTCCTTTTCTTAACCAACAAGTTACCAAGAGTGATAGATTTTCCCTCAAATACGTGCCCTATCCTTAATTTAACCAGCTGGCCAGCAGAGTCCTACTCCAAGTATATCACCTATAGATTATCTATAATGTATATATGTATATTCATGAATGTATATCTCCTATAATCGATATTTATCCAATTATGGACGTTTTCCTTGATCAATCCAACTGTTATAAAGAGATAAATCATCCCTCCTAAAAAGTAGGAGCTAATACTTATCCATCCAGCAACCTTGTCAAAATAGAGGTAGAGCTGTAGTCGTACCTGCACCTCCGCAGCTTCCTCCAAAACTGAACCTCCACAACTTCCCCCAAAACTGAACCTCCATAGCTTCCTACAAAACTGAACCTCCTTAAATATCACTCAAACCACTTCAATTGGGCCCCCAAATATTCATGGGCCTAAAATTAAGTCCATTACAAATTTTGGGTACAACATTATTACATGTTAATTCCAATAATGCTTACTTGTTCTTTATTTATAGTTTATTACAAAAATTTAAATTCGAGAAAGAATTGAAGTGAATGAATATTTTATTAATGAAAAAAGTTAAGAACTATCGGAGGTTTTTAAAAGTGAGCAGATAGAATGAACTCTTAATTTTTTAAAGAACCTCTCGAAATTCTAATTTTTAATACCCCGACTCTTTATATATATTTTCACCTAAGAACTCATGTAAATATCTTGGAGATGTTTTTAGAGCTTAATGCTAACTAAGTAGTACATACAGTAGAATCTCTATAAATGAATACCTTTGGCACCAAAAAAAAATATTCATTTGGCGACATTATTTATTTATTGATTAATGAATATAATATTTATTTATCGATAAATAAATAATAATTCATTTAGATGATATTTTTAGACTTTTTTTGTAATTATATCATTTTGAATATATTAAGTTCAAATGTACCTGGAACTCACGTTAGTTATAACTTTTATGCAAACTTTGAAACTTTACTAAATGATGAGGCAAATGATTCCGAACCCGATGATAGTATCACTATACCACAAGTGTCCTCAAGAGAAGTTTCTCAAGCTAGGGTCACTATACAAAATTACATGATGCAACATGATCAAAATATTCCAGAAGTGGTGCATGCTTTACACAAAATCAAGGATAAGATGCATTGGGGAGGAAAGAAACAATCAACTTTGGAGGCATTTTTCGAAAAAATAAGATTTATTAATGTGTTTGAAAATTAGTAATGGATGAAATGTATTCATGATATATTATATAAATAAAAATATATTATTGGAAATGTAGTGCTTATTCATTTATATTTACATAGGGTTTATAAAGACTTCATTTGTATTTATTCGTTAATGCATTAAGCGAGGTTATTCGTTAAGCCCATTGGACCAAATTGGGATCGAAGAAATTTATTCATTAGACGAGGTTATTCATTTATCGAACATTCATTTATCGAGGTTCTACTGTACTTACTTAAATCAGATACATACAATTTTCATATAAATCTACATGGATTATTTTTATAATTACAAGAATTAATCAATTATAATTGTCCATTTTGATGGACTACATACTCATCCATTAAGTACGTATTTAGGCACATTTTTCTCCCTAGTAATATATGTTTCTTTCTTTTTCAAAACAAATTGATGTACTGCAATTATTCAAAACTGATGTGTGATGAAACTGAGGAAAGGGAGTAACAAATTAATGGGAAGAGATTGGTGCGTGAATGGGGGGAGGAGACAATGGAGGAAGCAATATTAATGGGGAGCACTGGCTTACACGTGCAGTGCAGTGAAGAAGCTCCTTTTCGAGGCAGAAAGACTAGCACAGTAGCACTAGTCAGCCCCTCGGGTCAGTCCCCTCCAAACCCAAGACTCACATTTAAAGCCAATTAACCACTCCCCCTCACATTTGACTTCCTTTTTAGCGTCCCTTCTTTCGAAATTTCACATCGACTGTTTTTTTATGGGTTTGTCTAGTGTGTGCCCAAGGTCACATTTTAAAAATTTGTGCTTGATGAATTGTCAAATTTTAATTGGTGGATATTTATGTGAATACAGGGGGGTCATCATTATTAATGAAATCTCCACCAATCAAAATTTGACAACTAAGCTAGCACAGATTCTTAGCATGTGCCCTTGGGCACACACTAGAAAATTCGTTTTTTTATTACTTGCAAATACATGCTCCTACAGGCTACAAGCTTTCGTATCAGGTTTGTTTTTAATTACATATACAAATGTACTTCTAGTAGTTCATAGGTCGAAAGACGTGGAAGTAAATGAATTGTCGTGCTCGGTGGGTACAAGTATGTTACAGTCCTCCAAATTAATTGAGATATGCAAAAGCTGACCCGAATATCGAATTATCAAAAAAAAGAAAAGAAAAAAGAGGGACATAAAGTACTAGAATGCACAAGAATCAAGATACTAGTATAGATTTGGATTAGCAATTTAGCATAGTATGCATACATTATGTACGTGTGTCTTGTGCATGCGTATATTACAAAGAGTGACAGAGTGAGTGTGTGTGCCATTATGTGTTTTGTCTCTCATCCAGCAGGTCCAGCTAGATTCTGAAAACTGTGAGGTGGGAAGTTAAGTGACTAACTGACTAGTGTAGCTAAATCCCAGCTCAGATTCTTTCAACTGACTACTGGGATCGTACATGTTTATTACCCCTGCTCTTTAAATGCTTATCCAGCCACGTTCATCTTATTTGGATTTACTTTAAACTTTTTGCTTTTCTTCCATGAGTAAATCAGAATCATGGCATATACACTAATTCACTACACAAATTCACTACGACTAATTTAGGGATGAATTGTGGACCCAATCCCTTAATATTATTCACACTTTAATATTTTAATTATTTTTATAAAAAATATATAAAGTAATTTTTATGATAAATCATCCCTAAATTAATGGTAGTGAGTTTGTGTAGTGAATTAGTGTGTATGCCAAGATTTATTCTTTCTTCCATCGCGACACACATGTGTATGGGATTCCGGTCGTTGACAATCATATGATGCCCAATTTCATAACATAAGATTCCTAAATCGTTGGATCGTTAGTTTAACAGTCCCAATTTAAACGGTTTTAATTTGATCGAACATGATCCCTTCTTATACTATAATTTCAGTCGTACGATATGTTTCGTTACGATTGACAGACAACAAACAGATAATGAATTCGTAAAGGAGATAGATAATAAATAATGAATTAAATAAATGGGGGTGAAGGGACTCAAAGCTGAGACCCCTCCTAAATTGAACTTTGATACCATGTTAAGTAGCCAGCCCAGGAAGGCCCCAAAACAATCTTATACTCTTATACTATAATATTATTCAACAGTCTTTACACCTTTTTTTATTTTAGGATATCCTTTTCAATTTTCTACATTCTAAAACTTGCCAAAAATAATAAAATTTTATAATATAAAAAGTAACTACATCCACTGTTTTCCTCTACCTCACTTTATTAACTCACTTTATTACATAAAATATTGATTATAAATTATATATTCTAAAAAGTAAATATATATATATATATATAAATGTATATATATATATATATATATATATACATTTATAAATTTTTGGATATCGGATATTTCGAGTACGGATGTGCCTATACCATATCCGTTATTTTCGGATACAAATTCGAATACGAATTCGAATACGAATAATATCCGTTTTCTTTCGAATACGAATATTATCCGTTTTTTCAGATTCGGTATCGAATTTTTCAATCGAATATCGAATTTTTCAAATTTTTTTGACAACCCTACCTGCTTCCTGTAAGTCATACGTATATACCATGCTAACTGAAATTGCAATATTACATGAGCTGGGAATATAGACAAGTTGGGCCGGTTTAATCAAAGCTCAAAGCAACTTATACCATTCTTTAGCCCAGACGAGCCAGATTCATATTTGCTTATAGACTTATCTCTGTTTCTTATTCTTGGGCTTTGCGTGTTCAGAAGTTATCTATATCTATATATATATTATTACTGTATTATCTTATAATAAACGAAAGGGGTATAATTTGTAGTTTGATTACCCCTATTTTTGGTTATCCCCATTCATAAAGATATTCAATTCAAATAGATCATGACCGTTAGATACAACAATACTAAAAATTGGAGGTCAAAGGTTCGAATCCCACCAACAGCATATTAATTTAGATTTTATACTAAACTAAAAATAATGTTTATAATATTATATATACTAAACTATAAGTAACTTTAAAAAAAAAAATTAAAAGTAACCCGTACTTTGCACAGCCTATAAGCTAGAGTTTTCAGGATCAAAAGCCCCGGGACTTTTAACAAGGCGCAACTTTATTTCCTTACGGGACTTATAACAAGGCGCAACTTTATTTCCTTATGCTTAGCCAGGCACAAGCGCCACGCTTCGATTAGGGAGATGCTGGACACCCAACAATCCCCCCCCCCAACCCACCCCAACATCTGCCAGCACTAACCAGTCCCTGTTAAGGGTACAATGGCTGCACAGAATGCCTTTGGCATAAATATGCACTCCGTGGGACTCGAACACGCTACCTTGGCTCTGATACCAGTTTTCAGGATCAAGTGCTTACCACTTGAGCTAAAAGTCCCGGGACTTGTAACAAGGCGCAACTTTATTTCCTTATGCTTAGCCAGGCACAAGCGTCACGCTTCGATTAGGGAGATGCTGGACACCCAATAATATAAGCTAGTACTGTTAATCTTGATCTTAAATGAATCTACATAATATATATTTTATCTGGTACACCGTACACGTAAAGTAACAGGAAATGATGTGTCCGATGTGTAACACGGATGTCGAGCATTTACTCCACGTATTTTTTGACTGTCAATTTGCATCTCAGTGTTGGTCTTATGTGGGTGTTTCTTATGATATGCAAAATGTTTTTTATGCTCCTGAATGGCTTCTCGACAAATTTAATACTGTTTCAAGTGCTGAACTGAATAAGATAATTGAAGTGTCGTGGGTATCTGGTTTTCGAGGAACAAAAGAGTGTGGGATGGAAAAGTTGTTTCGCTGGCGGTAGCAATGGATTGAAGCAATAAGATGATGACAGATTGGAAGAAGGCAAATGATCGGCAGGGTAATGTTGAAGGTTGCAATGGCAGAATGACTGTACCACATCGTTGGAAACCTCCAGAGTCAGAGGGTGTGTTAAAGCGAACGTAGATGCATCTGTATTTGCAGGTGCAGAGTCTTTTTCTATTGGAATGGTGTTGCGAGATTCGAGCGTTTATTGAAGGGAGGACTATGAGAATGCAGAAACCAGGGTCAGTTATGGAAGCGGAAGCTATTAGGGTTTGTGAGGCGTTGACATGGGTGGAAGCTAAAGGTTTTGGTCAAGCAGTGATCGAGATTGATTCCCTCTCTACGGTTCAAGCATTACAGAAGAACAGTGAGAACCAGCTTGAGGTTGGTCATGTGTTAAAAAGCTGTAAGGTAATTCTCCACACAAATTCGGGATTTTCTGTGTCGTTTGTTCGAAAGCATGCAAATAAGGTGGCTCACGAGTTAGCTAGATTACTTTTTTTGATTGATTGCTACAATGTTTTTATGTCTTCTCCGCCCATAGTGTTGGAGACCCTCTTGTATGATTCTTCGACTTAATGCAATTGGCTTTATTTCAAAAAAAAAAAAAAAATAGGAAAGGAAATTTCAAAGCATGAACAGTACTGCAAAGCACAGAGTACAGTGATTATCTCAGTACTAGATTATAGCACGGTACTTCAAAATATTACTATTTTATAAAAAATATTAATATGTCATAATAATGATATATTAATAAATGAAATAAATTAATAATGATTAAATAACAAAATTATGAAACAACTAATATAAATACCATTAAATGCTATTTTATATAATATAAGAGAAAAATTCCCCTAATTACATACTTGGGGGGCTTATATGATGGCAGATTTGTAATTATATAGTGAAGTCGTGTAATTACAAAAATACTTCGAATGTATTTGCAATAAAAAAATTCATTGTATTTTCACGTAAATTAGGTGAGTACGTACTTAGAAATATTAACCCTATAATATAATAAGTACGCTTAAGAATTAATTTAGTCAAACTTTTGTTATATATAACATGTGATGATATGCATTAATTTAATTACAAAAATTGAAAGATTAATTGAAATTTTTGTTAATGAACCTATCAAAAATATAATCTATCTATATATATTATAATACCAGGAGATCGGAAAGTTACCAGAAGCGTTTAAAATAATTTTCTTGAATTGTCATATTTTTTATTTTCTTATTAAAATTCTTTTCTTGCATTAAATAACTTTTAATGGCATCTTAATGACATTTTAATAATCATTAATTGTACTTATTAAATAAATATATATATTAAATTTACTTCATCTTATTTATATAAAAGATTGACAACCTTTATTTAAGAATTATAATTGTTATTTCAATATAAAATATTAATTATATGTATAAAATTAAGATTATTTTTTGTAAATTAACGACTTCAAATTATTCACATTGCGTCATTTTTTATTGTGTCAAAATGTTATACACATGTTATTTTATTATATTGAGTCAAACTAAATTAATATTCTAATTATATAAATTCTTATACTTTTACTAACCATGTATTTTATGAGAAGGTGAAGGCCCTAAATAATCAAAAATAAATAGTAATTGCTCAAAATATTGAAAAGCGGAACAGCGGTCCTTTTTACGGACTTTATGCGTCATGTTAAATCGTCTTCGTGTTACAAAGAATACGTTGTCTGGAACGGAGCAACAAGTAGACACGCTGTTTGTAGGCGTCCACTGAGCTGAAGATACGCCGTTGCCAAATGCGCATCTGTAGATACGCATTTGCCAGTGGCGTATCCTGCGTCTTCTCCAAAATCGCAGATATGGTGATTTTCAGGCGATTTCGATCAACACACGGCGGAGCTCCGTTCGTTCAATTCCGTCGTCCGTGTATGTTCTATACACCATTCGAAATATCATTCGACGATCTACCACCTTATACCTATTTCAAACCATTTGTTTCGCCTGATTTTAAACCCCCAAATCGAACCCTCTCTCCTCCCCTCAATTTTTTGACGAGTTTGTAGAAGCCCCTGCCGAGCCAAATTCTCATAAATCAGTTAGGCAAAACGAAGAGGAAGGTGCGTTGATTATTTTGGTATACTCAGAAGGGATGGAGGTGGCCGGAGAGAGACTAGAGAGGCGGAGAGTGTTCGGGAGAGGCTGGGAGATTGGGAAAGAGAAGAGAGAGACAGGAGAGAAGAGATGCTACAGTTGTTGGGATGCGCTACACGCAGTAGCGTGTCTCGTGGGTAGTCAGGGTTAGCCTTCCGAAAATCAGTATTTTGGGCAAAATATCTCCAAAAATAATTTTTTTGGTAATTTTCTCATTATGAGAGGGGTGTCGGCTTTAAAAACATAATTTAGTTATATTTAATACTGTAATTGCTATTTTTCATGTTTATAATATTTTTAAAATTATTAAAATTCTTGATATATAATGAGAGTATTATTCCAACTAATAATTCATACAAGCTGTTTTAAATCACTGTTTCTAGGAAATTTTAAAAATAACTATTAATTTTTATATTAATTTATCTATTTTCAATAGCTAAAAATAAAATTTTATTAACCGCGCGAAGCGCGGCTAAGTTGCCTAGTGGACATTAATGCAATTTAAAATTAATATACAAAATTTCCAAAATTGAACATGAATCAAACAATAATATAGATTCTATACAAAGCTTAAATGAATACCATTTCTATAAAATGGATAGTTCATGGATCAAAATAAAATTAAAAATCTTATTCAAACCTAAATATGGATATTGAATGGAAAGGGCTATTCACTAATTTCCATATAGATATACTTTTGTAGAAGGTACAAACTAATGGGACACTGATATATCACGAGTGCAACAGAAGGGTAAAACATTTCTAAATAATAATCATCAATACAAATGTACAATACGATTTGTCTGCTATATGCCACTAGGACAATTTAGGTGTAGCCAAATCCGACAATCCGATACAAATTCAACCTGAAAAATACAAATTCGATTCGAGTCGGAGTTTTTTCATGTTGATACACATATCGTTCCTTGGTAGTTGTTACTTGTTACTCACTCCGTCCCATTTTATGTGAACATCTTTTCCTTCTTTTTTGGTACGTCCCAAAAAGAATGAACATAATATACTTAGTACTATTTTTGAACACTACTTTTCACTATTACACCCACTACTTCTCCACTTTTTTATTAAATAAACACTATTATACCCACTACTTTCCTCCACTATCTCAAATCTATTATTAAATATTAATAGGTCTCATTACTTTATCCACTTCTCAACTAACTTTACTCTTTTTTACTACATTTTCTTACATTTTCTTAATCTCCGTGAAAGTCAAACGGGTGCATACAATTTGGGACGGAGGAAGTATGTCACTTGAAATATTTTTCTCCAAGGTGGTAAAGCAATGCAATTGCTACCTTATAGTATACCAAGACCAACATCCCCGCTTTCTAAAAACAAAATTTCTAGTGTGTGCCCAAGGACACATGCTAAAAATCCGTGCTAGCTTAGTTGTCAAATTTTGATTGTTGGAGATTTCATTAATAATGATGGACCCCCCTACATTTACATAAATATCCACCAATCAAAATTTGACAACTCATGGATTCTTAGCATATGCCCTTGGGCACACACTTGACAAACCCTTCTAAAAAAATGGCATCAAAAGAAATGATTTAAGAAGAGTGAAATTTATAATTCCGATTTTAACATCGTGCAAGGTTCGATGGTTCGATACTTCGATGTCAACATATAAAGATGATAACTAAAGACCCCGGTGTGATGTAGATATAAAAGCAATTAAATTCATGCAACTGATTTTTCCATGATATTTTTTAAAGTCACAAGACCACTCGATGGAAATATGGTCCCAAGATTAAAAGAGGGTAACAGGTGACAGATATATGTATCTACTAGTTGTTAAATATAATTATGATACACATGTACAGATAGGGCTGATCATTCGGTTCGGTTAACCGAATATCGAACCGAAATAATGAAATAATTCGGTTCGGTTAACCGAACTGAAATAATTCGGTTATGGTTTTTTGGGTATTTCGGTTTTTTTACCGAATTAACCGAAAAACCCGAATTAACCGAAATATATTAAAAAATTAAAATTATTATATATATTTATATCATATATATACAAAATAATATTAAATTTTGTTTTTATTTATATATAAAATATATAAATTATTATATATATAATATATATAAATTATTATATTATATAAATTATTATATTTTATCATATATTTATATATTAAATATATATTTATATATTAAATATATATTTATATTAATTCAATTTTTTATTTCGGTATTCGGTTTTAACCGAATTATTTAATTCGGTTCGGTAAAATAACCGAAATTATTTCGGTTCTTGATTCGATTATGATTTTTGAGCTATTCGGTATTTCGGTTATTTTGGTATTCGGTAATTCGATTCGGTTATATCCGAATAATCAGCGAGAAAATGCCCAAAATGGCACAATAATGGGGTTGGATGTCCAAAATAGCACTTTCTGGAGAGTGTGCCCTTCACTGGCACTTACATAACGCATGTCAGACCTGCGTTAGGGGGGTAACGCATACTGAGTGTGCCCTGCACTGGCACTTACATAACGCATGTCAAACCTGCGTTAGGGGGGTAACGCATACTGTACATGCGTTACTCGTGTATTTTTACTCCCCCAGCTGATTTCAGAGCTAATAATGCATATAACACAAGCGCTACGGGTGTAACGCAAGTGCGTGATGCGTTACACCCATAACGCATCACGCACTTGCGTTACACCCGTAACGCTTGTGTTATATGCGTTTTGTACGATTGAATCAGCTGGGAGTGTGAAAAATACACAAGTAACGCATGTTGTACATGCGTTACCCCCTAACGCATATGCTAAATGCGTTATGTATGTGCCAGGCGCGGGTATGATTTTCAGAAAGTGCCATTTTGGGCATTTTACCCCAAATTTGTGCCATTTTGGCACTAAACCCATAATCAGCCCTATGTACAGGTACCAGCAGAAGTAAATAATTTGCAATATCATAATTTACAAGTTGAATATGAGCAACAAAGGGGATATTTATTTCATGAAACTCAATTAAAATGAACACATAATTTACAAGTTGAATATGAGCAACAAAGGGAATATATTTATTTCATGAAACTCAAGTAAAATGAACACCATGATTATTGCTATGATTTCAAGTGGTGGCAATGATGCTGATGAAGAAGCTAATTGCTCAAAATGCAAATTTATAAAATTGCAAACAAATTTACATGTACTCATATATGTGGATTAGCTATACACGCAAATGGGTATTTAATCTGCATATAACGAATAATTTGAAACAGAATGTATCCATCAACCCCACATGATGCAGGTACAAGACTATAAACAATTTTCCTGAGATACTTCAGTACAAGCTGGAATTGGGGGTATGTAGAGAATAATAATTTCATTTCAAAGTTGACTTGTACATGAAATATATGTACTGTGTACATACATTATGTATAAATCTAAAAGCAGATTCACATACAAACATACTAGTAAACAAATAATGTCTATGTAGAAGTGGTAGTAGTAAGAGAGGGCATAATTGAAGGTTTTGAGTGGTTTCAACACGGCAATTAGGCAGCACCATTACTGAGTGAAGTATGTCGTATTTATAAGTTACAGTGTTGCTTATACTTGGTATTATTATGATTATACGTGATGTATGTGGTGTTTATAAGTCACACTGTTGCATGAACTAAACACAAATATGAGTATTTACCTATATAGATCAGCTACGTGCCCTACAAGGGAATAAGTTGTATCATTATAAACTGATATATCAAGAAAGAAAGGTATTATGAAACATTTTAGCTAACACTATCCACTAAAAACTCATACAATTTGTTGTATGCATGTTTAAATGCGTGAAGCCGTGCCTGTATATACTTCTCAGTCTCTACCAGGCTCCCACAGTAGACACACAAGCAGAGGTGAACCCACACTGGGACCAAGAGCCAAGTTTTGAAATTGAGCACTAGTAAAATTTATATCTAAAACCTTTTTTATATGCTACTACATTGCAGCTAAGCTGATAAGAAACAAAAAGAATATATTTAGGGTATTTTCCCTCTGTATTTTTACAATTTTGTAATAAGAAATTTATCTAATTTTTTAACAAGTTTTTTACCAAGTAGTAACCTATATCTAACATATTCATAATTTATGCTCTATTTGAGCGGGTAAGAAAAATTTGAATACTAAGTTGGTCTAGGCGTTCATCGACAAATTCATATTTTTTCTACGTCCGGTCTAGAACATAAGTATGTGCATAAGTATCAGTTCTCATCATTATGAGTCATGAAGTGCAGGTGGACTTAGAGAGGGGTTTACAGAGGTCCTCAAAATAAGATTGACTCTTAAATTTGTGTTCAAACTATATATAATGAGGAATAAGGAAATCGGCAAGGAGGGCATGGAGGGGACTGGGCACCACAACAGGGAGTTGAACAATAAATCTAGTGAATAAAGATAAAATAGCCACCTTCTCTTCCAGTGGTCTACAAACAACAAGAAAGCATCTACACCTGAATAGAACATTAACAAAATCAGCAAAAATAACATAAAGAGTTCTTAGATATATTAATTGGATTTAACTAAGAATTATTATTCAAGCAAGCCATTCGCATTTAAAAAGGGAAAAAAAAAATCAGGTAGGGGGCTTAACCCAGCTTGCATGGTCAAAACGCTAATTTATAAAGATAGAATGTTGACAAATTTTAGTCAATTTCAATTTTCAAGTACTTGTTAACTGTAATTATGTAATCTTAAATTCTTGATTAGGTAGTAATCATGTAAAAATCCTTTAACTACCAGATATACCTAACTCATCTTCTACATGATAAAGACAGCCACAACAAAAGGCTAAAGCTAAAATTATGGTTCAAACTTGCTCTGAATATGACTGAACCTTCATGCATGCACAAAAGTGAAGATTGTACCGACACTGAAAAGGTAAAATGATCTAAAACTTATAATTATTTTTTTCTTTCCTACTCAAAGTGAGGAGCTATAATTTCATATTTTAAGATACATGCATTTCTCTGTTTATAAATTGGGGCATACATTTGATGACGACACTCCATATATAATATGTATTGCATTACTTGTAAAAGGGTCCACAAAACTTAGTACAAGAAACAGAAATGAGTACCATTCACGTTCGTGAAAATTTCTTAGGTAAATTTGACAAAACAGGGTACTGGAATGAGAAAAAGCTTTAGGGACACAAGTACAAAGCTGTATATTTCCCTTTCTATCCATGGCCATGTATAATAAATATATATAACATCCTAATAATCTTATGATGCTCTAACGTAAGGATAAAGTGATAGAAGGTTTCTTATGATGCTTTTTTGTAAGAATAAAATGATAGAAGGTTTTTTTTACCATTTCATTGTGGAGCATCAGCCATCTTCGTCGCCATCTATATCTGCACAACAATGACAACTTCTGCGTAAGGCACATGCAAATGTGCAGACCTAGAACATAAGGATTCATTAAAAATATGCTGACTAGATACCTATACAACTTCACTTGTTGATTAGGATTCAACAAAAACATGCCGATAGCCGACTAGATTGGCAAGTAGGCTATCTGTGAAATTTCACTTATTTACATGTTAATTTTATTAATAGTCCTAGGCATAAGCCAAAATTTTACAGTATACAATTTCTGTTTTATAACATGTGTTGAATGAAGATTGTGAAGAGTCTAGGCAACCATACGAGACTTTAGAGAAAGTTTCTGGTCTATTTTTAAATTTTAGTCTGGAGGGTAAATTGATGGATTCACTAATCTACCAAAGTAGATAACCCACATTAGTCGTGAAAATAATAATAAGGAGATATAAGTTTCAAACGAAGGACATCTTTCTTGTCTTTTATCTTCATGAGATATTCATGGCTTTAATGCAATTTGAACTCCATGTAATCATGAGTTCTTTTGTCATCATTACCAATATTGACATTAAACATTTGCACATACACTTGAGAAGGGGCAGGGAGCCACATGGGTGTATATGTATATTAAAAATTCATACAGGGATGAAAAGATTTAAATCCTACCTATATATAGGAACACAACAAGCTCTTCTACCAGAATTTACTCAATACATTAAGAAGCTCTTCTGCATTGTGATTTTCTGGTAGAAGAATTAAAACCTCACCAAAAAGAAAAGAAAATGTGCATCAGTGCCACAAGATCGACAACATCAGAAACCACCAATATTTCTAGACAAAACCGAAGAAAATCCCTGCGAAACAAGGTTCAAATTCATGGGCTTAACAGGTATGCTTGATCAGATCAGAAACTTATCATAGTTAATAAAATATCCAAGTGTTACCTAGTGTATAGGTCATAAGATACTTGGAAACTGTTTATCGCCTATTCAGTAGGCGCATAGCTAGGCTTTCAGGTGGTTAATGAGCGCCTCACCTCATTCTGACATTTATGCATCATATACATACATATTATTGTATCTCAATTTCACATAAACACACACATCCAAACTTCTTTCTATAATCATGCATGGGACTGTGTGCATGCATAACAGGAGGAAAGGAAGTGAAGAAAAGATGGGAACCGAAATCGAAGTACAGAACCTGAAGCTGTACAAGGAGAACATTAGTATCCTTGAAGAGAATGAGAAGTTGAGGAAGAAAGCTAGTCTTCTACACCAAGAGAATCTCTATTTGATGTCAGAGTTTCAGAAGAGGCTAACTTTAAAGTCTGCTGGCATCTCCACCACCCTTTCTCAACTTCTTCAAAATCAATAACATCAGTGAACAAATGTATCATATTGCTTTATCTTCTCAGTGCCCAGTGTGTAAGTTACTATTGAACTGTAATAAGTAATCACCAGGTTATGCAATTGGCAGCATATATAACTTATGGACTAGAAACGAAGTATAATTTGTCTATGCAAACCTGACAGTTTATTTAATATCATCAATATAATCAATTCAGAAAAGAGTTTCTTTCATACCATCATCAATACAGAGAAGTGTAATGAATCTTATACAAGAGCGTTTCCATGGATAGAACTCAAAAGTCTTAGATGATCAGGTACACCATGTAGCATGCTTGACCTTAAAACCTCCTTAAATAGTAGTATTGAATGTGGAATGTAACATAGTATTTTCATTTTGTGTGATTGTTTAATTGGTTATACCACCAGATGTTTATAACCTTGAGAAAATTTTGAATACTCTTATTAACTAGATACAATTGAAGGTGAGGTTTGGTACAAGAAAACAAACTACATGGTAACTTATTCTGAGTCACTGAGGAATTGTATAAGGATATTAATTAATAGGAAGGGCAAATGCACAAGTTTTGAAAGAAGGCTGCTTACTCTTTATTCTACTCACTTGTTCGAGTTTCCGGAATATTGTTTCCGAGAATCTCCTGTAATCCCTAACAACAAGAGCATACTAGTGGGCATCATTTTATTGATTTGTCTCTTCAAAAGGTTGGTGTCATTAATATTGTTGTTTTTTCTTAGCCCATAACACAACAAGAAAGAACCCATCGTTGACATGAAAACAATCTGCATACAGGGGAACTATTGTTATTCCTCCAAATGTTTCAAATGGTGTCTCATACAGAAGATTCATTTCAAGCTTAATAATTTGAATTTTTTTATCACAAATTAAAGTTTTTGTGACGGTTATCTGAAACGTTACTGCTTATCTTTGGATAGATTTACAATATCATTTTCAAGAACAATTTGAGAAATGATGGAAAATTATAAACTTTTTGCATGATCTCACATTGATCTTCTACCATGCAAACCCGACCGACGTCTGACTTCCCAATATATATTGCCACAAAAGGAACATAAGTTGACCTTATCACTCCCTAGTCCCTAAATTGAACCTGAACTAAGGAAAGTCTCATGACACCTTTTTTTGACAAGAAGTCTCATGACACCTTTAATTTAGTCATATACGTCTGTCAAATTCTGACTGAGGTTGATACATCTCTACATGCAAATTCTATATGTCTTCTCTATATTCGTTTTGATTCCTGATATCCCAAAATATATATTGAAATAGAAACCAATTATATTTACGACTTTACGTTAAAAAATGAAAAAAATAAAAAATAAAAGAAAAGAAAAGGAGAGAATGCTAACCTAAACAAGTTGCGAAACCAAACATAGACTCTTTTATTTTTTTTTTGAAAAAAAAACGTAGACATTATGCCTGTTAGAATATAATATAAGATCCATCTAAGGCCTCCCTCTAACACCTTAAGGTTTTTAGATGGACTGGTTACTTAACATGGTATCAGCAGAGCTCAGGCACGCAGAGGTCCCAGGTTCGACTCTCTGCGACCCCCAATATTCTCAACCCGTGATCCACTCTTCGACCCAAAAATGGGCTTTCGAGTGAGGGGGAGTGTTAGAATATAATATAAGATCCATCTAAGGCCTCCCTCTAACACCTTAAGGTTTTTAGATGGACTGGTTACTTAACAATGCCAAACAAGTAGTGACTTCGAAGTTAAAACCAAAACGGTAAACATAACCTGCTGCAAATGCAGACAGACTGTTAAAAGCTTCAAGAAAATTTGTTGTGCTTGAAATAACTCAAAACTGTAAACATCAAGAATCCTAGTGCTGCACCACGATACCTTTAAACAGTAGAGATATTTAGGGCAATATATTCTATATGCATGAAGATACACAGTGACATAAACCACTTCACTGTTAGGTCCCTTCCACTTATGAAATAAGGTAGCAAGCCTAAAATTTTAGATCAAAACAGAATATTTACTTAGTATTTCTGAACTTAAATTATTGCCATTTGAATTGATGCCCAGTCTTCATCAAGCTAAAACAGACATATAGTAAGAGTACATTTTTACAGCCATACTTTTAAAAAAAGTAAAATCAAATTCACCCAGTTCACCCTTTTAAATGGGTTCTATACAAATATTTGAGAAACCGGGGCTCCAGGCTCCTGATTGGCCAACCATTGCATAGATATGTTCAAGGTACTAGAGAAAAAAGGAATCTATTGGTGAACCATGTAAAGGAAGGTAGATTGATAACGGCTAATATTATACTAGCACAGATACAAATTGCTCTCTTCAAAATGTTTAAACGAGATAACTGCTCTTGCTTAAGCATCTGAATGACTGAATAAGACAAGCAAACAAGTACGTTGGATCATTTTACGCTTTGCAAATGCCTATATTGTTTTAAATGCAGTAAAAAAAAAGTTGAGATTGCATGCTAATTCAATGCTCTGCGTAAACTGCATGGTAACATGTAACTTACAAAATGTTTTTGACTACACGAAATACGTAAATGACGCGCAATGGTAATGTAAACAGTTTTTGTTCCACAGAATAAGTCATTTTTTCAATTCATATTATAATACACAAAACAATGTTCTGAAATTCGGTATCACAATTTCATCCCATGGCATTAATTTGTTAAAGCCCCCCACAACTAGGGCTAAAATTAATACTTAGCATGTAAAAGTATGCGAAGGGGACTTGATAAGGTCGGATCAAAAATTATAATCAATGTAATGAGCAACAAATTACATGCCAATACTAATAAATGCTCAGGTGTCTCTGCAGAAATGGAACAGACTCTATAGTCTATACTAAAAGAGTAGCGGTAAGATTACATTTTACCCTTTCCGGACCCTACTTTACGAGTGCATGTTTGGTTTGGTTTGCCGATAAATGTTCAGGTAACACGTTGACCACTGTCCACTCGTACCTTTAGAACTCCCCAATATCCTTAGTTTAATATTTACCCTATAAAATGGGCTCTTATCCAAACAGTGGACATTCGAGATGAGAATGTGGAAGATATGTCCATTCTTATCCAAACAGAGGACGTTCTTAGGCGAGGTAGTAACTTAACAATGTACAATGTATGCGCTCTAAAGTTTATTAAAGTTAAAATTTTTAAATATACCTAACCAGAATTATAAACACAAGCTAAAGATTCAACAGATTACCCATCTCAAAACCTATCATGTACACATCTCCAAGTCAAAAATTTTGAGCCACTAACACCTAAAATATTTTCAAGAAAAACAACTCAAAATCAATCAAAAGTCAAAACTCAAAAAATGCATATAATTTAAACGCAAAAAAATAATAGAAAAAAGTACCCACATGAAGAATCGAAGTGAAGATTATCCCAAACTCCAAGAAAATGCAACTCTGCAAACAAAAGTCAAATATTCTCAGTTTTTTAAAGTATATTCAAGAAATAGAAGAGATAATATAAAAATTAAATCTT